>JAQISU010000275.1:0-1200000 GCA_029339505.1 Unio delphinus
CCTTTCAAAAGTTTTTGTGTGTTGGATAGGGCTGCCCTGTATCCCATGATAGTGGAAACCAAGCACTGTTTCTCTTCAAAAAGGAAGAGAAGAAAATCAGTGATTGCACTCATAGAGTGACAGCTAGAACTGACATGTTTCCTTCCACACCAGTATCAAAAGATCCAAAACTTTACATCATAGACTTTAGTACATCTACATGATTGTCTTCTGGGACTGAATGATGCACTTGATGACTTTGCATGAAACTCTTGCTCACACAAAAATCATTTGTCTAAAATCTGCTGTCTGATGTATCGGGTAATGTCCTGGGATAGTTCATCAGCAGGATTGAGAAAAACGATGATTATTGTGGCCATAGAGGTGCTATCAAAAGGAGTGTTACATAAGCATTGGAGATACTTTCTTTCTGGAGTACCTGTGGGATTATTCTGAAGACTGGTAAGGCGCAAACAAAACAAATTTGAGGCTGAAAGTGTCTACTGCCCAGAGACCCTATGGTTAATGATGTGAACAATGTACAATGGGAGTTTTAATCTTTAATCTTTAATCTTATAACAAACAAGCCTATCAATGATGTTATGATTGGTCTAAAGACTATTCAATGAGGACTATCTTCCCCTTCTTTAACATACTGTTTGCCAAACTATAATTTCTGCTGGGAATTTGGCAAACTCTGATAAAAGCTCAAAAAGTGGCTCATATGGATACCTTCCAACAGTAATCTTATGTTCTGCTGTGAGGGTAGATAGTTCAATTGTTTCTTTTTCGAGTTGAGTGATCAACAGCCTTACACGAAATTGACAAATTAAGCTTCACAATAGCAGCAGGTTACATTTGACTGCTATTGAAATTTATTTCCAAAGGGGGAGGGGGGCTGATTTTAATGATGTAATACTTTTCTGTTGCTATTGCCCAATTCCCTCCTAGGGCTACAACACCAGTGTCCCACTAGGTTAGGCTATGTCCTGAAAAGGAATGAAGGACAGAGTGTACATGAGCAAGGTAGCTATGGGTTGGACCATGGGCATTCTAGAATTCCAAACTTTTTGGTCATCCTATGGGATGATGAATTCTTATTATATGGTTGGGGCATTTTACATATGGAAAAGAGGCAGCTACTCCATAGCAGCAAAAACTATCAAAATATTAAAATTAAACTCCCCCATGATGCCAAAAAAAATAAAATCAAACTACATATTCATACTGTACTATTGGCACAGTTTTATGTTTTTTAATTTTTAATTGTAAATTGGACCAACATTTCTGGTTTGACATATATTGTAAGCATGTTAAAACTTTGTTGTGGCTTAGCAATTGACTGTGAAGGCCCTACTTGATATGAAAATATTCCAGTAATATAAATACTAAAATAAAAAAAATATAGGAAACTTTCTAGAATCACATTCTGTTTATTTTAGAAATAAAGAACTTTCGATTTTTTAAAATTTTTGTTTGCACATCAAAACCATATACCAATACTTAATGTTATCAACAACACATATAAATTGTACATGCAGATAATTATACAAACCAGACATTTTATAGATCTTGTTATCACATCCCCATCTGAACATATGCTTGTATCCATATACATATATCGCTTAAAATCGGAACATATGCTTGTATCCATATACATATATAGCTAAAACTCTTCCTGCAACTATAACATTTTATTTCTATGAATATTTTGTCAATTGAATGAGTTCATAGATATCCAGAATTGCAAACTATAATGATTAGACCATAAGTCTTACTGTTGCTTTTTGTTTGTTTGTTATTTTTTCTTATTTTTTGTAAACATTTTATTTCATTATATGCTACTGTAATGTAAAATTTTATGTTGGACTTAGCTTTGTCCAAAGTCAAGATTATTTCCTACTTGACCTTAATTATTGATTTTCTTTTAATTATTCTGTAAACAACTAATATATTGCTAAAATATTCTCTATGAGTATGGGTTTAATATAATGATCATTATTAATAGAAATCAATGTGTATATTTGGGTCTGGGTCAAGGTTATTCAAATTCCACTACAATTTACCTGGTGAACTACCTGATATAGTCCAGGTTATATATTATAGTTTTAGTAATGGACTTTAGTGTCACTCCGCTATAACACGGTAGTTAGGAGCCATCGAACCCGACCGTGTTATAGACTGAACTGTGTTATAACAAAACTAGGTCAGTTTGCTGAACAAAATGATGCATGTACCCCAACAAAATTGCAGCGGGAGGGGTAGGTAATAAATGTGGGCAGTAAAATATGTGCTTCATTGGCAGCTACCATCTTAAATCGATGCATATTAAATGAGAAATACACCTGTAGTGATAACAGAGAAGGCACATATAATAGTTTACTTTATTTAGAGAACCAGGAATTGATACATATACATGAATAATGTTTATATATACATGTTTAATGTATAGCATGAAGAGTGTATCAACACCGTGTACTCATCCGCGAATCTCATCACATACATTGAATCCACAATACAAGTCATTCCATTGAAAATATGCTCAAACACAGATTTCAAGTATTCAATAATTTTGTCACAGGTCATATTCTTCTGAATACAGTGGAAAAACATAGCAGAATCACTTAACGAATGACAAATCACATTTACTTTTTAGTACGTCCCAAGTCGGTAAAAGTTAGTTGGAGTTTTAAGCCACCGTTGTTAGCATTCGTAAGCATAAACTATTTCCCTGCAAAAAACGAAACTTTCACGGCACAGTTAACATGTTCCAGTCACATTGAAAAATGCAAAAATCCATCAGATTCTATTACTTTTATTTGAGTTTGGTACTGACTTCCTTTGAAGAAAAGTTCTTTGTTTTTATTGAAGATTGTAGTCGGCTTTCTTTGATGAAGGGTGCATACGCTATTGAGGTCACCGCAATAGGACATCTTTGGGGAACCAAACAAATGCCCATTTCTTATTGTTGCAGCAACATCAAATAATTTTATTGTATGATTGAGACTGATTTTTTTTCATTTGCTGAGTACGTTTTCATAACAGTGCTTCAATTGTAATGTTTCTTTTGAAATTTCAGAAAACTATTTTATCTGGGTACATTTTTAAAAAGGAATGGCTGTTGTTTGGACTATTCTAGTTACTGTTCCTCCCTGCCTAATGAATAAACCAATAAGTAAGATGTGTGTGGGGGGGGGTATTGGAGTGGTAGGTTCTTTTTTCTAACCCTAACACTTGCCTATGATAAAGAACATGCTGATCATGTATTAATGTCATTTTTTTAACTTTTTCTTCATGTCCAGTGTTTTCATCTGGTGGAATTATCCATAATGAAGGATTTCTTTTTCTTTGAACTTGTCTCTCTCTAGTGAGTAATTTGCAGTTTTTTCAAGTGATGTTTTGTATAACTTTGCATTTAGGTTCTTGCTACACAGGATTGTTACCATAGCTATTATTGTTTGAAATTATTTTCTGGCTTGGTCAGGTATTTAATTACCCCTATCTTTATCAATTTCTTTTCTGTGGACTCATCTTCATTCTTTTGTTTATTACAGTAATGAGTAATCATAATTCACATTACTTTTAATGTGACATGTGCAATTTTTATCTCAAAAAAGCAGTTCATATACCAGTTTGTTTCCGTTTATGGTTTAGATATTAAACACCAGTTCATTGTCACAAATTCATATAGGATAGTATTCTTCATTATTGTGCTTATTGTTATTAATATTACTAAGCTCGGATTTTGCTCATTTATATTGTCTCCAGTTCTTGAATAAGCCTGGTTAATGTCATATTTGAATTATCTTCAGTATTATTTGGTTGTTTTATTTCTTTGATCTACAGGATTCAGCTTAGCATTGCTTTTCCTTTTTGCAGTAAAACATCATTGAAAATGCATTAATTCTTTGAGACAGTACATGCTGTTATTAAATTAGCATACACTTAGTTCCTACAAATACTCTGTTTTATACTTACTTGGAAGTTAAAAAAAAAAATCTTCTTTTCAGCATTCTCTTGCAGCAATGATTAAGCAGGGCATGAGTAGGTATGCCCTGTAGGAAAGCCATCCCACTTGCCTATCTTTTGTGAACTGTGAGAGGACAAATGGTTGTCCCTTTTGAAGCCTTTGGTTAGACAAGGTCTGGGACATGCTTATAAAGAGAAGAAAAGTTCCTTCCTGGTTTTATCAGAGTTTGTGTGGTTTTCTGTCACAGAATTCCCCGGTTCTCAAATGATTAACAAAGTCTCTTCACAAACTCTTAGGTTTAGTGGGTCCCCTCTCTGCAGAAGTAACATATGGGTGGAGAGTGAGTCACATTTTCCCACTATGGAGGAGCAGCACCCATAACTTACAGCTTGGTGCAGGATGAAAGTTAGTCACACATCCTAAACCCCACCCAAAGGTACACGAACACCCTTTCACTCCCCCAGCTGACAGGATCAATCAAGATGATGGGGGAAAGCTTGATTTCAATTTTATTAGATCTGTGGAACAGACTTCATACAGATCAGAGTCACCTGAATGGTCAATTGAGTGGTGACCAGGCACCTGTCACTGGTAATCGGTTGATGAGAACTGGTCATCTCTAACTGGAGCCCATATGTTACAGAGATAGGTATTGGGTTGAGACTCCCCCCCCCCCCTCCAGAATGCTGTTTCATTCTGCTGGGGATTGTGAATTTGGCATACATTTGCCAAATTAGGAAAGTGGATTAGAACAGCATCCCACCTTTCCTATAATCCATCTAAATCTCCATGAGATGTGGGGCCTTCCACCACAAGGCAGGAATTGGTCCATTCCTTGAATGTAGTCAAGGTCTTCTGAGCCTTCACATGGTAGAGAGGTCGATGCTGCAAGCCTTGGAATTGCATCTTCTCTTGCAATGTTTTGTGAAAAAAGAGTGGTGGGGGACACATTATTTTTCTAAATGCCTCAGGAGTGTAGAGTGTTGATTGAACAACCTGCTGAGTTGTCTATTAAGGACAGTTCATTAGGTCTTTGTTAATAGTTGTGGGTTGAATGGGTTGAAATTCCTCTTAACCATGTCTGCCTTGCAACAGAGAGACTTTGAGTCCTGCATCCCAGGAAAAAGAATGAGATGAAGATGTCCTTTCTATCCTCATTGATTTGTACAAGTTTGATAGAAAAAAGGCCAAAGTGCCCCCCCCCCCCTCCTGCAGGTCCCCTGCTACCTTCCATCCATTTGTCAGAGCAACAGTGGAGGTACAGATATGGCCTTTTGACAAAGCAGTTAACAAGGTTTATGATCATTTCCCCAGTGGTCTTTGTCCCAAACCCTCGGGGTCTCAGGTGACACTAAAATTCTCTCCAGCTTGGAGAAATGTTCTGTGGTCACAGGATTCTTACGGTCTTTGAGGATCTTTGACAGTTTGGGAAAAATGAGGTAGCATTTTCATGGCATTGAAAGGTTGGGAAAATCGAGCAGATTACCCTAAGGTCTTTACAAGTCTCTGAAAATTTAAATAATGCCAAACATTTTAGTTTCTTTCCATAATCACAAATAAAATTGTCCAAGGCTGTTAGATTCCCTGGTTTCTTTCTTTTGGATAATTATAGTATGAATTTCATCATTAAACAATATTGTAGTATTTTGCACTCATTGTTTTCTCATCTAACATAACTCGTATACAGAATGTTAGCGAAAATAGGTTCTTGGAAATCTATGTTTGTGGTCTTAGAAAGTTTGGGAAAAGTCTTTGAATTTATCATTCAGAATTGTATATGAACCCTGAATCAGATTTCTTGTTGCTTCCTCACTTTGCTGTGAAAAAAAGGTAAAACAAACGTTTACTAAGTGCAAAGAATTTGCTGGGTAACGTACAAAGTGGTACATCCTCCCCTCTGTACATTGAAACCCTTGGTCTCCACATCTATTTACGTGGGTTCCTACCCCTGTGCTAGCCCAATAAGCGACCCACTTTGGATGCCAAAGCAGACCAAATGGGTATGTCCATACCTAGACTTACCTTCCAATTAAAACATCGGAAAATTTAGAACAAAGGCTTTTTTCACTAGCAACAGTAGCCTCACATGCTGACCTATTTTTAGAATCTATGTCACCATTTGCCCTTCATTTTTAGGAAGTAGTGCCAAGAACATCTAGGAATGCCTTATCCTTGCCCATGGCTTTATCCAAAGTCTTACTGGAGCACAGTTACTGCTCCCCTGTAGGCAGAAACTCTCTTTGGAGCACTCATTCTTTCTGTGGAATCCAGTTTTCATCACATCCTCTAGATATGAATGAGTAGATAGGCCTATGAGGTAGCAATGGCTCAAATAGTTTTCATTTTCATGAATGACAGGGCTTTCTTGGTAAGGGACTGATCAGCTCTCTTGGTAGTTATTGCAGTCCACCTCAAATTGGTGGAAGCTGAATATCAGCTGGATGCTAAATGGGAGGAAAAGATGCCTCCTAATCTTTCTCCTCCTTTTACAAGCTACCAAATAAAGCATAAAGAACTATAGGTCTATACCAATCATCCCCAGCACAGATATGCCTGAGACTGAGGATCTCAATTGGGAGTTGAGCAACTGATGGAAGTTGTTTTTTTTCACCAAAAGAAACCTAGTTGGCAAAAATGAACAACCTAGTCGTGATTGACATTGAACCACGTACAACATTGCTTTAAGGATAAGGCATGAAGTCCGCTCCTTCAATTCACAGATGCTAAGGAGTGCAAGAAAACTATCTTGATTGTGGTATTTCAAAGGTGGCTTCACCCAAAAGTTCATAAGGTTTTAAATAAAGACCACAAGACAAGAGCAATTCCATTTGTAAGCAAGACATTGGTCTTTGCAGCTGGAAATACCTCATCAGGTGTGCTAAGTTGGAGTTTGCCCTGATTGCCAGGCCTTTCAAAAGTTTTTGTGTGTTGGATAGGGCTGCCCTGTATCCCATGATAGTGGAAACCAAGCACTGTTTCTCTTCAAAAAGGAAGAGAAGAAAATCAGTGATTGCACTCATAGAGTGACAGCTAGAACTGACATGTTTCCTTCCACACCAGTATCAAAAGATCCAAAACTTTACATCATAGACTTTAGTACATCTACATGATTGTCTTCTGGACTGAATGATGCACTTGATGACTTTGCATGAAACTCTTGCTCACACAAAAATCATTTGTCTAAAATCTGCTGTCTGATGTATCGGGTAATGTCCTGGGATAGTTCATCAGCAGGATTGAGAAAAACGATGATTATTGTGGCCATAGAGGTGCTATCAAAAGGAGTGTTACATAAGCATTGGAGATACTTTCTTTCTGGAGTACCTGTGGGATTATTCTGAAGACTGGTAAGGCGCAAACAAAACAAATTTGAGGCTGAAAGTGTCTACTGCCCAGAGACCCTATGGTTAATGATGTGAACAATGTACAATGGGAGTTTTAATCTTTAATCTTTAATCTTATAACAAACAAGCCTATCAATGATGTTATGATTGGTCTAAAGACTATTCAATGAGGACTATCTTCCCCTTCTTTAACATACTGTTTGCCAAACTATAATTTCTGCTGGGAATTTGGCAAACTCTGATAAAAGCTCAAAAAGTGGCTCATATGGATACCTTCCAACAGTAATCTTATGTTCTGCTGTGAGGGTAGATAGTTCAATTGTTTCTTTTTCGAGTTGAGTGATCAACAGCCTTACACGAAATTGACAAATTAAGCTTCACAATAGCAGCAGGTTACATTTGACTGCTATTGAAATTTATTTCCAAAGGGGGAGGGGGGCTGATTTTAATGATGTAATACTTTTCTGTTGCTATTGCCCAATTCCCTCCTAGGGCTACACACCAGTGTCCCACTAGGTTAGGCTATGTCCTGAAAAGGAATGAAGGACAGAGTGTACATGAGCAAGGTAGCTATGGGTTGGACCATGGGCATTCTAGAATTCCAAACTTTTTGGTCATCCTATGGGATGATGAATTCTTATTATATGGTTGGGGCATTTTACATATGGAAAAGAGGCAGCTACTCCATAGCAGCAAAAACTATCAAAATATTAAAATTAAACTCCCCCATGATGCCAAAAAAATAAAATCAAAACTACATATTCATACTGTACTATTGGCACAGTTTTATGTTTTTAATTTTTAATTGTAAATTGGACCAACATTTCTGGTTTGACATATATTGTAAGCATGTTAAAACTTTGTTGTGGGCTTAGCAATTGACTGTGAAGCCCTACTTGATATGAAAATATTCCAGTAATATAAATACTAAAATAAAAAAAATATAGGAAACTTTCTAGAATCACATTCTGTTTATTTTAGAAATAAAGAACTTTCGATTTTTTAAAATTTTTGTTTGCACATCAAAACCATATACCAATACTTAATGTTATCAACAACACATATAAATTGTACATGCAGATAATTATACAAACCAGACATTTTATAGATCTTGTTATCACATCCCCATCTGAACATATGCTTGTATCCATATACATATATCGCTAAAAATCGGAACATATGCTTGTATCCATATACATATATAGCTAAAACTCTTCCTGCAACTATAACATTTTATTTCTATGAATATTTTGTCAATTGAATGAGTTCATAGATATCCAGAATTGCAAACTATAATGATTAGACCATAAGTCTTACTGTTGCTTTTTGTTTGTTTGTTATTTTTTCTTATTTTTTGTAAACATTTTATTTCATTATATGCTACTGTAATGTAAAATTTTATGTTGGACTTAGCTTTGTCCAAAGTCAAGATTATTTCCTACTTGACCTTAATTATTGATTTTCTTTTAATTATTCTGTAAACAACTAATATATTGCTAAAATATTCTCTATGAGTATGGGTTTAATATAATGATCATTATTAATAGAAATCAATGTGTATATTTGGGTCTGGGTCAAGGTTATTCAAATTCCACTACAATTTACCTGGTGAACTACCTGATATAGTCCAGGTTATATATTATAGTTTTAGTAATGGACTTTAGTGTCACTCCGCTATAACACGGTAGTTAGGAGCCATCGAACCCGACCGTGTTATAGACTGAACTGTGTTATAACAAAACTAGGTCAGTTTGCTGAACAAAATGATGCATGTACCCCAACAAAATTGCAGCGGGAGGGGTAGGTAATAAATGTGGGCAGTAAAATATGTGCTTCATTGGCAGCTACCATCTTAAATCGATGCATATTAAATGAGAAATACACCTGTAGTGATAACAGAGAAGGCACATATAATAGTTTACTTTATTTAGAGAACCAGGAATTGATACATATACATGAATAATGTTTATATATACATGTTTAATGTATAGCATGAAGAGTGTATCAACACCGTGTACTCATCCGCGAATCTCATCACATACATTGAATCCACAATACAAGTCATTCCATTGAAAATATGCTCAAACACAGATTTCAAGTATTCAATAATTTTGTCACAGGTCATATTCTTCTGAATACAGTGGAAAAACATAGCAGAATCACTTAACGAATGACAAATCACATTTACTTTTTAGTACGTCCCAAGTCGGTAAAAGTTAGTTGGAGTTTTAAGCCACCGTTGTTAGCATTCGTAAGCATAAACTATTTCCCTGCAAAAAACGAAACTTTCACGGCACAGTTAACATGTTCCAGTCACATTGAAAAATGCAAAAATCCATCAGATTCTATTACTTTTATTTGAGTTTGGTACTGACTTCCTTTGAAGAAAAGTTCTTTGTTTTTATTGAAGATTGTAGTCGGCTTTCTTTGATGAAGGGTGCATACGCTATTGAGGTCACCGCAATAGGACATCTTTGGGGAACCAAACAAATGCCCATTTCTTATTGTTGCAGCAACATCAAATAATTTTATTGTATGATTGAGACTGATTTTTTTTCATTTGCTGAGTACGTTTTCATAACAGTGCTTCAATTGTAATGTTTCTTTTGAAATTTCAGAAAACTATTTTATCTGGGTACATTTTTAAAAAGGAATGGCTGTTGTTTGGACTATTCTAGTTACTGTTCCTCCCTGCCTAATGAATAAACCAATAAGTAAGATGTGTGGGGGGGGGGGGTATTGGAGTGGTAGGTTCTTTTTTCTAACCCTAACACTTGCCCATGATAAAGAACATGCTGATCATGTATTAATGTCATTTTTTTAATTTTTTCTTCATGTCCAGTGTTTTCATCTGGTGGAATTATCCATAATGAAGGATTTCTTTTTCTTTGAACTTGTCTCTCTCTAGTGAGTAATTTGCAGTTTTTTCAAGTGATGTTTTGTATAACTTTGCATTTAGGTTCTTGCTACACAGGATTGTTACCATAGCTATTATTGTTTGAAATTATTTTCTGGCTTGGTCAGGTATTTAATTACCCCTATCTTTATCAATTTCTTTTCTGTGGACTCATCTTCATTCTTTTGTTTATTACAGTAATGAGTAATCATAATTCACATTACTTTTAATGTGACATGTGCAATTTTTATCTCAAAAAAGCAGTTCATATACCAGTTTGTTTCCGTTTATGGTTTAGATATTAAACACCAGTTCATTGTCACAAATTCATATAGGATAGTATTCTTCATTATTGTGCTTATTGTTATTAATATTACTAAGCTCGGATTTTGCTCATTTATATTGTCTCCAGTTCTTGAATAAGCCTGGTTAATGTCATATTTGAATTATCTTCAGTATTATTTGGTTGTTTTATTTCTTTGATCTACAGGATTCAGCTTAGCATTGCTTTTCCTTTTTGCAGTAAAACATCATTGAAAATGCATTAATTCTTTGAGACAGTACATGCTGTTATTAAATTAGCATACACTTAGTTCCTACAAATACTCTGTTTTATACTTACTTGGAAGTTAAAAAAAAAAATCTTCTTTTCAGCATTCTCTTGCAGCAATGATTAAGCAGGGCATGAGTAGGTATGCCCTGTAGGAAAGCCATCCCACTTGCCTATCTTTTGTGAACTGTGAGAGGACAAATGGTTGTCCCTTTCGAAGCCTTTGGTTAGACAAGGTCTGGGACATGCTTATAAAGAGAAGAAAAGTTCCTTCCTGGTTTTATCAGAATTTGTGTGGTTTTCTGTCACAGAATTCCCCGGTTCTCAAATGATTAACAAAGTCTCTTCACAAACTCTTAGGTTTAGTGGGTCCCCTCTCTGCAGAAGTAACATATGGGTGGAGAGTGAGTCACATTTTCCCACTATGGAGGAGCAGCACCCATAACTTACAGCTTGGTGCAGGATGAAAGTTAGTCACACATCCTAAACCCCACCCAAAGGTACACGAACACCCTTTCACTCCCCCAGCTGACAGGATCAATCAAGATGATGGGGGAAAGCTTGATTTCAATTTTATTAGATCTGTGGAACAGACTTCATACAGATCAGAGTCACCTGAATGGTCAATTGAGTGGTGACCAGGCACCTGTCACTGGTAATCGGTTGATGAGAACTGGTCATCTCTAACTGGAGCCCATATGTTACAGAGATAGGTATTGGGTTGAGACTCCCCCCCCCCCTCCAGAATGCTGTTTCATTCTGCTGGGGATTGTGAATTTGGCATACATTTGCCAAATTAGGAAAGTGGATTAGAACAGCATCCCACCTTTCCTATAATCCATCTAAATCTCCATGAGATGTGGGGCCTTCCACCACAAGGCAGGAATTGGTCCATTCCTTGAATGTAGTCAAGGTCTTCTGAGCCTTCACATGGTAGAGAGGTCGATGCTGCAAGCCTTGGAATTGCATCTTCTCTTGCAATGTTTTGTGAAAAAAGAGTGGTGGGGGACACATTATTTTTCTAAATGCCTCAGGAGTGTAGAGTGTTGATTGAACAACCTGCTGAGTTGTCTATTAAGGACAGTTCATTAGGTCTTTGTTAATAGTTGTGGGTTGAATGGGTTGAAATTCCTCTTAACCATGTCTGCCTTGCAACAGAGAGACTTTGAGTCCTGCATCCCAGGAAAAAGAATGAGATGAAGATGTCCTTTCTATCCTCATTGATCTGTACAAGTTTGATAGAAAAAAGGCCAAAGTGCCCCCCCCCCCCCTCCTGCAGGTCCCCTGCTACCTTCCATCCATTTGTCAGAGCAACAGTGGAGGTACAGATATGGCCTTTTGACAAAGCAGTTAACAAGGTTTATGATCATTTCCCCAGTGGTCTTTGTCCCAAACCCTCGGGGTCTCAGGTGACACTAAAATTCTCTCCAGCTTGGAGAAATGTTCTGTGGTCACAGGATTCTTACGGTCTTTGAGGATCTTTGACAGTTTGGGAAAAATGAGGTAGCATTTTCATGGCATTGAAAGGTTGGGAAAATCGAGCAGATTACCCTAAGGTCTTTACAAGTCTCTGAAAATTTAAATAATGCCAAACATTTTAGTTTCTTTCCATAATCACAAATAAAATTGTCCAAGGCTGTTAGATTCCCTGGTTTCTTTCTTTTGGATAATTATAGTATGAATTTCATCATTAAACAATATTGTAGTATTTTGCACTCATTGTTTTCTCATCTAACATAACTCGTATACAGAATGTTAGCGAAAATAGGTTCTTGGAAATCTATGTTTGTGGTCTTAGAAAGTTTGGGAAAAGTCTTTGAATTTATCATTCAGAATTGTATATGAACCCTGAATCAGATTTCTTGTTGCTTCCTCACTTTGCTGTGAAAAAAAGGTAAAACAAACGTTTACTAAGTGCAAAGAATTTGCTGGGTAACGTACAAAGTGGTACATCCTCCCCTCTGTACATTGAAACCCTTGGTCTCCACATCTATTTACGTGGGTTCCTACCCCTGTGCTAGCCCAATAAGCGACCCACTTTGGATGCCAAAGCAGACCAAATGGGTATGTCCATACCTAGACTTACCTTCCAATTAAAACATCGGAAAATTTAGAACAAAGGCTTTTTTCACTAGCAACAGTAGCCTCACATGCTGACCTATTTTTAGAATCTATGTCACCATTTGCCCTTCATTTTTAGGAAGTAGTGCCAAGAACATCTAGGAATGCCTTATCCTTGCCCATGGCTTTATCCAAAGTCTTACTGGAGCACAGTTACTGCTCCCCTGTAGGCAGAAACTCTCTTTGGAGCACTCATTCTTTCTGTGGAATCCAGTTTTCATCACATCCTCTAGATATGAATGAGTAGATAGGCCTATGAGGTAGCAATGGCTCAAATAGTTTTCATTTTCATGAATGACAGGGCTTTCTTGGTAAGGGACTGATCAGCTCTCTTGGTAGTTATTGCAGTCCACCTCAAATTGGTGGAAGCTGAATATCAGCTGGATGCTAAATGGGAGGAAAAGATGCCTCCTAATCTTTCTCCTCCTTTTACAAGCTACCAAATAAAGCATAAAGAACTATAGGTCTATACCAATCATCCCCAGCACAGATATGCCTGAGACTGAGGATCTCAATTGGGAGTTGAGCAACTGATGGAAGTTGTTTTTTTTCACCAAAAGAAACCTAGTTGGCAAAAATGAACAACCTAGTCGTGATTGACATTGAACCACGTACAACATTGCTTTAAGGATAAGGCATGAAGTCCGCTCCTTCAATTCACAGATGCTAAGGAGTGCAAGAAAACTATCTTGATTGTGGTATTTCAAAGGTGGCTTCACCCAAAAGTTCATAAGGTTTTAAATAAAGACCACAAGACAAGAGCAATTCCATTTGTAAGCAAGACATTGGTCTTTGCAGCTGGAAATACCTCATCAGGTGTGCTAAGTTGGAGTTTGCCCTGATTGCCAGGCCTTTCAAAAGTTTTTGTGTGTTGGATAGGGCTGCCCTGTATCCCATGATAGTGGAAACCAAGCACTGTTTCTCTTCAAAAAGGAAGAGAAGAAAATCAGTGATTGCACTCATAGAGTGACAGCTAGAACTGACATGTTTCCTTCCACACCAGTATCAAAAGATCCAAAACTTTACATCATAGACTTTAGTACATCTACATGATTGTCTTCTGGACTGAATGATGCACTTGATGACTTTGCATGAAACTCTTGCTCACACAAAAATCATTTGTCTAAAATCTGCTGTCTGATGTATCGGGTAATGTCCTGGGATAGTTCATCAGCAGGATTGAGAAAAACGATGATTATTGTGGCCATAGAGGTGCTATCAAAAGGAGTGTTACATAAGCATTGGAGATACTTTCTTTCTGGAGTACCTGTGGGATTATTCTGAAGACTGGTAAGGCGCAAACAAAACAAATTTGAGGCTGAAAGTGTCTACTGCCCAGAGACCCTATGGTTAATGATGTGAACAATGTACAATGGGAGTTTTAATCTTTAATCTTTAATCTTATAACAAACAAGCCTATCAATGATGTTATGATTGGTCTAAAGACTATTCAATGAGGACTATCTTCCCCTTCTTTAACATACTGTTTGCCAAACTATAATTTCTGCTGGGAATTTGGCAAACTCTGATAAAAGCTCAAAAAGTGGCTCATATGGATACCTTCCAACAGTAATCTTATGTTCTGCTGTGAGGGTAGATAGTTCAATTGTTTCTTTTTCGAGTTGAGTGATCAACAGCCTTACACGAAATTGACAAATTAAGCTTCACAATAGCAGCAGGTTACATTTGACTGCTATTGAAATTTATTTCCAAAGGGGGAGGGGGGCTGATTTTAATGATGTAATACTTTTCTGTTGCTATTGCCCAATTCCCTCCTAGGGCTACACACCAGTGTCCCACTAGGTTAGGCTATGTCCTGAAAAGGAATGAAGGACAGAGTGTACATGAGCAAGGTAGCTATGGGTTGGACCATGGGCATTCTAGAATTCCAAACTTTTTGGTCATCCTATGGGATGATGAATTCTTATTATATGGTTGGGGCATTTTACATATGGAAAAGAGGCAGCTACTCCATAGCAGCAAAAACTATCAAAATATTAAAATTAAACTCCCCCATGATGCCAAAAAAATAAAATCAAAACTACATATTCATACTGTACTATTGGCACAGTTTTATGTTTTTAATTTTTAATTGTAAATTGGACCAACATTTCTGGTTTGACATATATTGTAAGCATGTTAAAACTTTGTTGTGGGCTTAGCAATTGACTGTGAAGCCCTACTTGATATGAAAATATTCCAGTAATATAAATACTAAAATAAAAAAAATATAGGAAACTTTCTAGAATCACATTCTGTTTATTTTAGAAATAAAGAACTTTCGATTTTTTAAAATTTTTGTTTGCACATCAAAACCATATACCAATACTTAATGTTATCAACAACACATATAAATTGTACATGCAGATAATTATACAAACCAGACATTTTATAGATCTTGTTATCACATCCCCATCTGAACATATGCTTGTATCCATATACATATATCGCTAAAAATCGGAACATATGCTTGTATCCATATACATATATAGCTAAAACTCTTCCTGCAACTATAACATTTTATTTCTATGAATATTTTGTCAATTGAATGAGTTCATAGATATCCAGAATTGCAAACTATAATGATTAGACCATAAGTCTTACTGTTGCTTTTTGTTTGTTTGTTATTTTTTCTTATTTTTTGTAAACATTTTATTTCATTATATGCTACTGTAATGTAAAATTTTATGTTGGACTTAGCTTTGTCCAAAGTCAAGATTATTTCCTACTTGACCTTAATTATTGATTTTCTTTTAATTATTCTGTAAACAACTAATATATTGCTAAAATATTCTCTATGAGTATGGGTTTAATATAATGATCATTATTAATAGAAATCAATGTGTATATTTGGGTCTGGGTCAAGGTTATTCAAATTCCACTACAATTTACCTGGTGAACTACCTGATATAGTCCAGGTTATATATTATAGTTTTAGTAATGGACTTTAGTGTCACTCCGCTATAACACGGTAGTTAGGAGCCATCGAACCCGACCGTGTTATAGACTGAACTGTGTTATAACAAAACTAGGTCAGTTTGCTGAACAAAATGATGCATGTACCCCAACAAAATTGCAGCGGGAGGGGTAGGTAATAAATGTGGGCAGTAAAATATGTGCTTCATTGGCAGCTACCATCTTAAATCGATGCATATTAAATGAGAAATACACCTGTAGTGATAACAGAGAAGGCACATATAATAGTTTACTTTATTTAGAGAACCAGGAATTGATACATATACATGAATAATGTTTATATATACATGTTTAATGTATAGCATGAAGAGTGTATCAACACCGTGTACTCATCCGCGAATCTCATCACATACATTGAATCCACAATACAAGTCATTCCATTGAAAATATGCTCAAACACAGATTTCAAGTATTCAATAATTTTGTCACAGGTCATATTCTTCTGAATACAGTGGAAAAACATAGCAGAATCACTTAACGAATGACAAATCACATTTACTTTTTAGTACGTCCCAAGTCGGTAAAAGTTAGTTGGAGTTTTAAGCCACCGTTGTTAGCATTCGTAAGCATAAACTATTTCCCTGCAAAAAACGAAACTTTCACGGCACAGTTAACATGTTCCAGTCACATTGAAAAATGCAAAAATCCATCAGATTCTATTACTTTTATTTGAGTTTGGTACTGACTTCCTTTGAAGAAAAGTTCTTTGTTTTTATTGAAGATTGTAGTCGGCTTTCTTTGATGAAGGGTGCATACGCTATTGAGGTCACCGCAATAGGACATCTTTGGGGAACCAAACAAATGCCCATTTCTTATTGTTGCAGCAACATCAAATAATTTTATTGTATGATTGAGACTGATTTTTTTTCATTTGCTGAGTACGTTTTCATAACAGTGCTTCAATTGTAATGTTTCTTTTGAAATTTCAGAAAACTATTTTATCTGGGTACATTTTTAAAAAGGAATGGCTGTTGTTTGGACTATTCTAGTTACTGTTCCTCCCTGCCTAATGAATAAACCAATAAGTAAGATGTGGGGGGGGGGTATTGGAGTGGTAGGTTCTTTTTTCTAACCCTAACACTTGCCCATGATAAAGAACATGCTGATCATGTATTAATGTCATTTTTTTAACTTTTTCTTCATGTCCAGTGTTTTCATCTGGTGGAATTATCCATAATGAAGGATTTCTTTTTCTTTGAACTTGTCTCTCTCTAGTGAGTAATTTGCAGTTTTTTCAAGTGATGTTTTGTATAACTTTGCATTTAGGTTCTTGCTACACAGGATTGTTACCATAGCTATTATTGTTTGAAATTATTTTCTGGCTTGGTCAGGTATTTAATTACCCCTATCTTTATCAATTTCTTTTCTGTGGACTCATCTTCATTCTTTTGTTTATTACAGTAATGAGTAATCATAATTCACATTACTTTTAATGTGACATGTGCAATTTTTATCTCAAAAAAGCAGTTCATATACCAGTTTGTTTCCGTTTATGGTTTAGATATTAAACACCAGTTCATTGTCACAAATTCATATAGGATAGTATTCTTCATTATTGTGCTTATTGTTATTAATATTACTAAGCTCGGATTTTGCTCATTTATATTGTCTCCAGTTCTTGAATAAGCCTGGTTAATGTCATATTTGAATTATCTTCAGTATTATTTGGTTGTTTTATTTCTTTGATCTACAGGATTCAGCTTAGCATTGCTTTTCCTTTTTGCAGTAAAACATCATTGAAAATGCATTAATTCTTTGAGACAGTACATGCTGTTATTAAATTAGCATACACTTAGTTCCTACAAATACTCTGTTTTATACTTACTTGGAAGTTAAAAAAAAAAATCTTCTTTTCAGCATTCTCTTGCAGCAATGATTAAGCAGGGCATGAGTAGGTATGCCCTGT
This sequence comes from Unio delphinus, assembly GCA_029339505.1. Taxonomy (NCBI): domain Eukaryota; kingdom Metazoa; phylum Mollusca; class Bivalvia; order Unionida; family Unionidae; genus Unio; species Unio delphinus. The sequence continues at coordinate 17,743 of JAQISU010000275.1, forward strand.
AGGAAAGCCATCCCACTTGCCTATCTTTTGTGAACTGTGAGAGGACAAATGGTTGTCCCTTTTGAAGCCTTTGGTTAGACAAGGTCTGGGACATGCTTATAAAGAGAAGAAAAGTTCCTTCCTGGTTTTATCAGAATTTGTGTGGTTTTCTGTCACAGAATTCCCCGGTTCTCAAATGATTAACAAAGTCTCTTCACAAACTCTTAGGTTTAGTGGGTCCCCTCTCTGCAGAAGTAACATATGGGTGGAGAGTGAGTCACATTTTCCCACTATGGAGGAGCAGCACCCATAACTTACAGCTTGGTGCAGGATGAAAGTTAGTCACACATCCTAAACCCCACCCAAAGGTACACGAACACCCTTTCACTCCCCCAGCTGACAGGATCAATCAAGATGATGGGGGAAAGCTTGATTTCAATTTTATTAGATCTGTGGAACAGACTTCATACAGATCAGAGTCACCTGAATGGTCAATTGAGTGGTGACCAGGCACCTGTCACTGGTAATCGGTTGATGAGAACTGGTCATCTCTAACTGGAGCCCATATGTTACAGAGATAGGTATTGGGTTGAGACTCCCCCCCCCCCTCCAGAATGCTGTTTCATTCTGCTGGGGATTGTGAATTTGGCATACATTTGCCAAATTAGGAAAGTGGATTAGAACAGCATCCCACCTTTCCTATAATCCATCTAAATCTCCATGAGATGTGGGGCCTTCCACCACAAGGCAGGAATTGGTCCATTCCTTGAATGTAGTCAAGGCCTTCTGAGCCTTCACATGGTAGAGAGGTCGATGCTGCAAGCCTTGGAATTGCATCTTCTCTTGCAATGTTTTGTGAAAAAAGAGTGGTGGGGGACACATTATTTTTCTAAATGCCTCAGGAGTGTAGAGTGTTGATTGAACAACCTGCTGAGTTGTCTATTAAGGACAGTTCATTAGGTCTTTGTTAATAGTTGTGGGTTGAATGGGTTGAAATTCCTCTTAACCATGTCTGCCTTGCAACAGAGAGACTTTGAGTCCTGCATCCCAGGAAAAAGAATGAGATGAAGATGTCCTTTCTATCCTCATTGATTTGTACAAGTTTGATAGAAAAAAGGCCAAAGTGCCCCCCCCCCCCTCCTGCAGGTCCCCTGCTACCTTCCATCCATTTGTCAGAGCAACAGTGGAGGTACAGATATGGCCTTTTGACAAAGCAGTTAACAAGGTTTATGATCATTTCCCCAGTGGTCTTTGTCCCAAACCCTCGGGGTCTCAGGTGACACTAAAATTCTCTCCAGCTTGGAGAAATGTTCTGTGGTCACAGGATTCTTACGGTCTTTGAGGATCTTTGACAGTTTGGGAAAAATGAGGTAGCATTTTCATGGCATTGAAAGGTTGGGAAAATCGAGCAGATTACCCTAAGGTCTTTACAAGTCTCTGAAAATTTAAATAATGCCAAACATTTTAGTTTCTTTCCATAATCACAAATAAAATTGTCCAAGGCTGTTAGATTCCCTGGTTTCTTTCTTTTGGATAATTATAGTATGAATTTCATCATTAAACAATATTGTAGTATTTTGCACTCATTGTTTTCTCATCTAACATAACTCGTATACAGAATGTTAGCGAAAATAGGTTCTTGGAAATCTATGTTTGTGGTCTTAGAAAGTTTGGGAAAAGTCTTTGAATTTATCATTCAGAATTGTATATGAACCCTGAATCAGATTTCTTGTTGCTTCCTCACTTTGCTGTGAAAAAAAGGTAAAACAAACGTTTACTAAGTGCAAAGAATTTGCTGGGTAACGTACAAAGTGGTACATCCTCCCCTCTGTACATTGAAACCCTTGGTCTCCACATCTATTTACGTGGGTTCCTACCCCTGTGCTAGCCCAATAAGCGACCCACTTTGGATGCCAAAGCAGACCAAATGGGTATGTCCATACCTAGACTTACCTTCCAATTAAAACATCGGAAAATTTAGAACAAAGGCTTTTTTCACTAGCAACAGTAGCCTCACATGCTGACCTATTTTTAGAATCTATGTCACCATTTGCCCTTCATTTTTAGGAAGTAGTGCCAAGAACATCTAGGAATGCCTTATCCTTGCCCATGGCTTTATCCAAAGTCTTACTGGAGCACAGTTACTGCTCCCCTGTAGGCAGAAACTCTCTTTGGAGCACTCATTCTTTCTGTGGAATCCAGTTTTCATCACATCCTCTAGATATGAATGAGTAGATAGGCCTATGAGGTAGCAATGGCTCAAATAGTTTTCATTTTCATGAATGACAGGGCTTTCTTGGTAAGGGACTGATCAGCTCTCTTGGTAGTTATTGCAGTCCACCTCAAATTGGTGGAAGCTGAATATCAGCTGGATGCTAAATGGGAGGAAAAGATGCCTCCTAATCTTTCTCCTCCTTTTACAAGCTACCAAATAAAGCATAAAGAACTATAGGTCTATACCAATCATCCCCAGCACAGATATGCCTGAGACTGAGGATCTCAATTGGGAGTTGAGCAACTGATGGAAGTTGTTTTTTTTCACCAAAAGAAACCTAGTTGGCAAAAATGAACAACCTAGTCGTGATTGACATTGAACCACGTACAACATTGCTTTAAGGATAAGGCATGAAGTCCGCTCCTTCAATTCACAGATGCTAAGGAGTGCAAGAAAACTATCTTGATTGTGGTATTTCAAAGGTGGCTTCACCCAAAAGTTCATAAGGTTTTAAATAAAGACCACAAGACAAGAGCAATTCCATTTGTAAGCAAGACATTGGTCTTTGCAGCTGGAAATACCTCATCAGGTGTGCTAAGTTGGAGTTTGCCCTGATTGCCAGGCCTTTCAAAAGTTTTTGTGTGTTGGATAGGGCTGCCCTGTATCCCATGATAGTGGAAACCAAGCACTGTTTCTCTTCAAAAAGGAAGAGAAGAAAATCAGTGATTGCACTCATAGAGTGACAGCTAGAACTGACATGTTTCCTTCCACACCAGTATCAAAAGATCCAAAACTTTACATCATAGACTTTAGTACATCTACATGATTGTCTTCTGGACTGAATGATGCACTTGATGACTTTGCATGAAACTCTTGCTCACACAAAAATCATTTGTCTAAAATCTGCTGTCTGATGTATCGGGTAATGTCCTGGGATAGTTCATCAGCAGGATTGAGAAAAACGATGATTATTGTGGCCATAGAGGTGCTATCAAAAGGAGTGTTACATAAGCATTGGAGATACTTTCTTTCTGGAGTACCTGTGGGATTATTCTGAAGACTGGTAAGGCGCAAACAAAACAAATTTGAGGCTGAAAGTGTCTACTGCCCAGAGACCCTATGGTTAATGATGTGAACAATGTACAATGGGAGTTTTAATCTTTAATCTTTAATCTTATAACAAACAAGCCTATCAATGATGTTATGATTGGTCTAAAGACTATTCAATGAGGACTATCTTCCCCTTCTTTAACATACTGTTTGCCAAACTATAATTTCTGCTGGGAATTTGGCAAACTCTGATAAAAGCTCAAAAAGTGGCTCATATGGATACCTTCCAACAGTAATCTTATGTTCTGCTGTGAGGGTAGATAGTTCAATTGTTTCTTTTTCGAGTTGAGTGATCAACAGCCTTACACGAAATTGACAAATTAAGCTTCACAATAGCAGCAGGTTACATTTGACTGCTATTGAAATTTATTTCCAAAGGGGGAGGGGGGCTGATTTTAATGATGTAATACTTTTCTGTTGCTATTGCCCAATTCCCTCCTAGGGCTACACACCAGTGTCCCACTAGGTTAGGCTATGTCCTGAAAAGGAATGAAGGACAGAGTGTACATGAGCAAGGTAGCTATGGGTTGGACCATGGGCATTCTAGAATTCCAAACTTTTTGGTCATCCTATGGGATGATGAATTCTTATTATATGGTTGGGGCATTTTACATATGGAAAAGAGGCAGCTACTCCATAGCAGCAAAAACTATCAAAATATTAAAATTAAACTCCCCCATGATACCAAAAAAATAAAATCAAAACTACATATTCATACTGTACTATTGGCACAGTTTTATGTTTTTAATTTTTAATTGTAAATTGGACCAACATTTCTGGTTTGACATATATTGTAAGCATGTTAAAACTTTGTTGTGGGCTTAGCAATTGACTGTGAAGCCCTACTTGATATGAAAATATTCCAGTAATATAAATACTAAAATAAAAAAAATATAGGAAACTTTCTAGAATCACATTCTGTTTATTTTAGAAATAAAGAACTTTCGATTTTTTAAAATTTTTGTTTGCACATCAAAACCATATACCAATACTTAATGTTATCAACAACACATATAAATTGTACATGCAGATAATTATACAAACCAGACATTTTATAGATCTTGTTATCACATCCCCATCTGAACATATGCTTGTATCCATATACATATATCGCTAAAAATCGGAACATATGCTTGTATCCATATACATATATAGCTAAAACTCTTCCTGCAACTATAACATTTTATTTCTATGAATATTTTGTCAATTGAATGAGTTCATAGATATCCAGAATTGCAAACTATAATGATTAGACCATAAGTCTTACTGTTGCTTTTTGTTTGTTTGTTATTTTTTCTTATTTTTTGTAAACATTTTATTTCATTATATGCTACTGTAATGTAAAATTTTATGTTGGACTTAGCTTTGTCCAAAGTCAAGATTATTTCCTACTTGACCTTAATTATTGATTTTCTTTTAATTATTCTGTAAACAACTAATATATTGCTAAAATATTCTCTATGAGTATGGGTTTAATATAATGATCATTATTAATAGAAATCAATGTGTATATTTGGGTCTGGGTCAAGGTTATTCAAATTCCACTACAATTTACCTGGTGAACTACCTGATATAGTCCAGGTTATATATTATAGTTTTAGTAATGGACTTTAGTGTCACTCCGCTATAACACGGTAGTTAGGAGCCATCGAACCCGACCGTGTTATAGACTGAACTGTGTTATAACAAAACTAGGTCAGTTTGCTGAACAAAATGATGCATGTACCCCAACAAAATTGCAGCGGGAGGGGTAGGTAATAAATGTGGGCAGTAAAATATGTGCTTCATTGGCAGCTACCATCTTAAATCGATGCATATTAAATGAGAAATACACCTGTAGTGATAACAGAGAAGGCACATATAATAGTTTACTTTATTTAGAGAACCAGGAATTGATACATATACATGAATAATGTTTATATATACATGTTTAATGTATAGCATGAAGAGTGTATCAACACCGTGTACTCATCCGCGAATCTCATCACATACATTGAATCCACAATACAAGTCATTCCATTGAAAATATGCTCACACACAGATTTCAAGTATTCAATAATTTTGTCACAGGTCATATTCTTCTGAATACAGTGGAAAAACATAGCAGAATCACTTAACGAATGACAAATCACATTTACTTTTTAGTACGTCCCAAGTCGGTAAAAGTTAGTTGGAGTTTTAAGCCACCGTTGTTAGCATTCGTAAGCATAAACTATTTCCCTGCAAAAAACAAAACTTTCACGGCACAGTTAACATGTTCCAGTCACATTGAAAAATGCAAAAATCCATCAGATTCTATTACTTTTATTTGAGTTTGGTACTGACTTCCTTTGAAGAAAAGTTCTTTGTTTTTATTGAAGATTGTAGTCGGCTTTCTTTGATGAAGGGTGCATACGCTATTGAGGTCACCGCAATAGGACATCTTTGGGGAACCAAACAAATGCCCATTTCTTATTGTTGCAGCAACATCAAATAATTTTATTGTATGATTGAGACTGATTTTTTTTCATTTGCTGAGTACGTTTTCATAACAGTGCTTCAATTGTAATGTTTCTTTTGAAATTTCAGAAAACTATTTTATCTGGGTACATTTTTAAAAAGGAATGGCTGTTGTTTGGACTATTCTAGTTACTGTTCCTCCCTGCCTAATGAATAAACCAATAAGTAAGATGTGTGGGGGGGGGTATTGGAGTGGTAGGTTCTTTTTTTAACATGTAGTAGCAGCGTGATACTCCCTTCCACGCACGCATCAGAAATTTACCAAAGGGTCAATGGATGATAGAGATGCAAGGGTATCCCTAAACACAGTAATGCACATTAACGGAGAGTAATGTGCTGTAATGGACAGTAATTGGAACAAAAATACAATATTGCAAAATAAATTATAGTAATGTACATTAAATATTATAATTTTTATTGTACGGACTTAAATACATAAATCATAAATAACAAATGTGGTTGTTATATTGTTTTATTAGTGTTCATAATATGCTTTGATTAAAATAATGCCCAAAAATGGAAGTAATATATATAAATCCTTAATTAAGAGTGTCCACCTTTTTTATTTTGTTCTCGTCTGACTCTGCTCAGCTCTCATCCTTTTTCTCTGGTGAGGTTTTTCCCTCCTGAAGGTGTCTTTGGTATAGTGATTTTACCATTTGTTGACCTTACTGTTAACTTATTTATACCCTTGTCTTTGAGAAACTTTCTAAATAATGCTTCTCGTTCAGTTTCTGTTTCTTGACACCACACGTCAATAGAAACTCTTTAGTGCATATAATTGGATGTCAGCTTGAAATTGCCTCTTCCAATCAATGATCTTTCTGCATCTTTATAATGGGAACTAACAATCGATTGTAGTACGTCTTTTAGATCGGTTATTGTTTTTGCTTCCCATTGGTTCCAATCTTCATATTATTGGCAGACTCTGCATAATTTTTTTTTTCCAGTGGGCGTCTACATTTTTTACCCTCGCAAGGAGAGTTGACATGATCTTTCAGAATTGGTAAAATTTGTTTTTCGAAGTATGGTTGGAAATCTGACGCTTTTTCCGACATGACCTATGTTGCATGTTGTATTCTTGCTTCTAATACTATAGAATTATTGGCCTGCAAAATTCCTTCATCAGCGAAAAGGGTGTATACAATTGATTTTCTATCTTGCTTGTTGACGCCGACCCAATATTTTTAATAATCAGTGACGTTTGTCTCCAAGTGAAGTGTACAAACAATCTGTGTCGCTCCAGGGAATGACCGCTTTAAACTTTTACGAATCGCAATTTCGTCATCTGAGCCGACAATGAAGTTTTCTATTTCTTCATCTGTGAAATGACTGACAGTTTGTGAGAAGAAAGCATTATAAGTTTCGAAGTCAGATTTACCATGTAGAAAAGATGGGCCCAAAAATATAGGAGACTCTCCGGTATCGGTTTGTAAAAGTGCTCTGCTTTTCTACACTGTTGATGTTAAATACATTTATCCAGGATTAAATGTTTTGTCTACACCTAATACTGTTCCCTCCTTCATACAACAGAATCATTTAATATCCTGTTAGTGTACAGTATGATGGGCAGACCAGAATCAACATGTCGGACAACTCTAACGAAAGGGTTCTGAGAATACCCTTTACTTTCTACATGTAGAATGTGGTTGGCAAGATTTCTGTTGTAAACGTTTTTGGCTGGTAGTTGTTCTTGTCTTTTTTGTCTGTGCTAATAGTTTTGGACAACCGTAACAAATTCATTTGTGGGAGAAGTACCTTTCACCCACATGCCACAGTCATTCAGAACTCTCTTCTCTCACCAGTTTTCGTTCTCTCGTCATTTAGTGTATTGTCAACTATAAAGAACACATTTTTCTTTATGCCAGGTGGTACAAGTGGTAGTGCACTATGATATTCATTTAGTTTTAAAATTCTCAATGTTTCTTTTATGTCCACAGACTTCTCGTTCTTCAAAATCCCACTGTGAGGCCCAGCAACAGTAACCTTACCAAAATTCTCAACTATTGATGCTGATTCATTATTTGTTACAGAAACATTGTTCCAACTGACCTTGTTTGTCTTTATTGATTCTAGGTTGAGGTCATTGGTGTGATCTTTGTCAACTAGGCTGGTATATCTGTTCAAACAATTGATGTATGTTGAAACATTATTCTTGAATGACCACGAGGAGCAATGGCCACGTTTCGGAGTCTGCCAGTCACAGTCATCTGATTGACATTTAGGTGCGGATGTTTCCATGCTAACGTCACTTTCAGGCGTGTAATTACTGGGATAGTCATTGATGGCTAGGATACTAGTTGACGCTGTCAATTTACTTTGAGGGCCAGTGACGGTTGGGTTACTGACTGGAGGTTCATTAACAGTCGGCTTAATGATTGGTGGTTCTCAGACGGTTAGTGGTTCACTGACAGTATTGATGGTCAGGTTCATTGGTTGGTGGTTCACTGACGGTCGGAGGTTCACTGACGGTCCGGAAACTGATGGTCAGGTTTTTGATTGATGGTTCGCTGATGGTCTGGTTATTGATGGGTGTGTCATTGACATTATTTTCAACCAATGCCACTAAATGGTTTGGGGTCCATGTTTTTCTCTTCTTTTTTTTTTTACCAAAAGAGCGCTAGCAGGTTTGGTTACATTGCTCCACATCACTGAAATTATCGATCCTTCTGCAGCATGGTTGAAAGTTGTACTCAGGGCCTTAAATGCCAAGTCCTTTGTCTCGTTTACAGCTGGATAAACGTTAAGTAATGGACGCTTCATAACCATGGCAAGGACAATCATAGTCCATACCGAGGAAATGCTCCCAGTCTGAGTGCGATTTAATGCGGCATTGGAATAATCTGGCAACAACAACTGAAAACTTGCTCTATTTGGATGCCCTAATATCGCTGACTCTTCAAGCACCATCATTAAAGTTGTCTTATAGCACAGTTCAACAGACTTGGATTCATTACCGCACAAAAGGATTGAGACGGCATTGAAAAGACAGTCTTTGGACCCAGTTGTTCTTACAGGTATTCCTTTCTCAGCTTGGTACCGGAACAAGATGTCAGCAGCAATTGCATCTACTGGTAGACTGGGATGTTCAGCATACTTGCAAAACAGTGCCTTTCATCAGTCAACAAAGCCTCCCTCTCACCTGAAGCTTTGAGTTTTTCAAGCCCAATCTTAGCAGCCTGTTGTAATGAGAAAAAGAAAAATATAACATTATAAATATTTATAATTTTGTAGAATATCTATTTCAAACATAGGTTTTCTACCACGAATATCTGGAGAGGATATTTATTTAAAAATGAATATGGAATTTCTGATATTAAAATACTGGTAATTTTATTGTTTTTAAACAGTAGATATATTAATTAAAACGAAACAATCCAACATGTACTCCGCAATAATACATGCAAGACATGTACACATATAACTATAAGTAAGTAAAAGTATAAACTGAAATCAAATTTCAGTAAGTCTCAGTAATTTTACAGTTTCCTAAAATTGCAGATCATTACATTCAAAAATATATTTGGTCTCCTGAAAAGCTGCAAGATATAATTACAACTCTAATAATAGGACCATTATAAATTTTTGGAGAAACTTAACGAACAACCTAAAAAACAAACAATTAAATCCTTATAAAATAATGCATTACTTGTTGAAGTCGTGTGATACCCATCAAGTAATCACATGTGCCTCCTAGTGAACGACACTGACGACAGATGTATCCCTCATCAATGAAAGACTAGGTCTTAAAGTGATACCCATCAAGTAATCACATGTGCCTCCTAGCGAACGACACTGATGACAGATGTATCCCTCATCAATTGAAGACCAGGTCTTAAAGTGATACCCATCAAGTGATGACATTTGTCTCTAGCGAACACACTGATGATAGATGTATCCCTCATCAATGAAAAACTAGGTCTTAAAGTGATACCCATCAAGTGATGACATTTGTCTCTAGCGAACACACTGATGATAGATGTATCCCTCATCAATGAAAGACTAGGTCTTAAAGTGATACCCATCAAGTGATCACATTTGTCTCTAGCGAACACACTGATGATAGATGTATCCTTCATCAATGAAAAACTTGGTCTTAAAGTGATACCCATCAAGTGATCACATTTGTCTCTAGCGAACACACTGATGATAGATGTATCCCTCATCAATGAAAGACCAGGTCTTAAAGTCTTTGCTTGTTAACATTTCACATGTAGGATAGAACCAATAATCACACACCTGAATCATAACGTATACAGAGTCGCATGTAGAGTAGAACCAATAATCACACACCTGAATCATAATGTATACAGTTGCATGTAGAGTGGAACCGATAATCACATACCTAAATCAAAATGTATATAGAGTCTACATGTAGAGTGGAACCAAGAATCACATATCTGAATCAAAATGTATACAGAGTTATCACTTCGCATGTAGAATGGAACCAATAATCACATACCTGAATCAAAATGTATACAGAGTCTACATTTCTCATAAGATACAAACTGCCGGCAGTCACAAATTGAAATGGGTAAACTAATAACATTTATATGTAAAATACTACTACTACTACTACTAATAATAATAATATTAATAATAGTAACTTTATTTTATGATGATAATACAATTAGTTCTAGGAAGGTCGTGGGTGTATCTAATTTAGGTATATCAAATTGTTTTAGATTTGACATAAACAGAAAAAAGTAATTTGTGAAGTGGGCTCTTAAAAGAATCGATTATGTTTAAAATAATATACATAATCTAGATATAAAGAAAGAATAAATGAGAAGATAGAAAATCTTTTCTTGTAATATTTCCAGCGGATAATTTTGGGAGTTTAAATATAATACTCTATGAGATAGATAAAATATGATTTATTTAATGGCCTGATTAAAAACAACAATCCAACATTAGTTCTAGGGAGCATATTACCGACATCATTTTAAAAAAAACTGTAGTCATTACAACATGAATGATTTGGAAAATATACAGACAAAGCATAATACATTAATACAGTACAATACAGACAGCATAATACATTAATACAGTAAAATACAGACAAAGCATAATACATTAATACAGTAAAATACAGACAGCATAATACATTGATACAGTACAATACAGACAGCATAATACATTAATACAGTACAATACAGACAGCATAATACATTAGTACAGTAAAATAGAGACACAGCATAATACAGTACAATACAGACAGCATAATACATTAATAAAGTACAATACAGACAGTATAATACATTAATACAGTACAATACAGACAGCATAATACATTAATACAGTACAATACAGACACAGCATAATACATTAATACAGGACAATACAGACAGCATAATACATTAATACAGTACAATACAGACACAGCATAATAGATTAATACAGTATGATACATACAGCATAATACATTGATACAGTACAATACAGACACAGCATAATACATTAATACAGGACAATACAGACAGCATAGTACATTAATACAGTACGATACAGACAGCATAATATATTGATACAGTACAATGCAGACAGCATAATACATTAATACAGTACAATACAGACACAGCATATTACATTAATACAGTACGATACAGACAGCATAATACATTAATACAGTACAATACAGACAGAATAATACATTAATACAATACAGACAGCATAATACATTAATACCGTAAAATACAGACACAGCATAATACATTGATACAGTACAATACAGACAGCATAATACATTAATACAGTACAATACAGACAGCATAATACATTGATACAGTACAATACAGACAGCATAATATATTAATGCAGTAAAATACAGACAGCATAATACATTAATACAGTAAAAAAACAGACAGCATAATACATTAATACAGTACAATACAGACCACATAATACATTAATACAGTACAATACAGACACAGCATAATACATTAATACAGTACAATACAGACAGCATAATACATTAATACAGTACAATACAGACAGCATAATACATTAATACAGTACAATACAGACACAGCATAATACATTAATACAGTACGATACAGACAGCATAATACAGTACAATACAGACAGCATAATACATTAATACAATACAGACAGCATAATACATTAATGCAGTAAAATGCAGACACAGCATAATACATTAATACAGTACAATACAGACAGCATAATACATTAATACAGTACAATACAGACAGCATAATACATTGATACAGTACAATACAGACAGCATAATACATTAATGCAGTAAAATACAGACAGCATAATACATTAATACAGTATAATACAGACAGCATAATACATTAATACAGTAAAATACAGACAGCATAATACATTAATACAGTACAATACAGACACAGCATAATACATTGATACAGTACAATACAGACCGCATAATACATTAATACAGTACAATACAGACAGCATAATACATTAATAGAGTACAATACAGACACAGCATAATACATTAATACAGTACAATACAGACAGCATAATACATTAATACAGTACAATACAGACAGCATAATACATTAATACAGTACAATACAGACAGCATAATACATTAATGCAGTAAAATACAGACAGCATAATACATTAATACAGTATAATACAGACAGCATAATACATTAATACAGTACAATACAGACAGCATAATGTATTAATACAGTACAATACAGACACAGCATAATACATTAATACAGTACGACACAGACAGCATAATACATTAATACAGTACAATACAGACAGCATAATACATTAATACAGTACAATACAGACAGAGCATAATACATTAATACAGTATGATACAGACAGCATAATACAGTACAATACAGACAGCATAATATATTAATACAATACAGACAGCATAATACATTAATACAGTAAAATACAGACACAGCATAATACATTAATACAGTACAATACAGACACAGCATAATACATTAATACAGTACAATACAGACAGCTTAATACATTAATACAGTACAATACAGACAGCATAATACATTAATACAGTACAATACAGACAGCATAATACATTAATACAGTATAATTCAGACAGCATAATACATTAATGCAGTAAAATACAGACAGCATAATACATTAATACAGTACAATACAGACACAGCATAATACATTAAAACAGTACAATACAGACAGCTTAATACATTAATACAGTAAAATACAGACAGCATAATACATTAATACAGTACAATACAGACACAGCATAATACATTAAAACAGTACGATACAGACAGCATAATACATTGACACTGTACAATACAGACAGCATAATACATTAATACAGTACAATACAGACACAGCATAATATATTAATACAGTACAATACAGACAGCGTGCGTGCGTGCATGCTGCGTGTGAGTGTGTGTTGGAGCTTTCTCATTCTTCTCATCTCGAGGCAAATTATTTAATTAAAAGTCACTATTTAAACATTAGAGAACGTTGGTAACAAACACTGTTGTTCATTTATCAATTTAAGTCTGTAACAGGTAATATTGTTGATACCTCTATTCAGTTCTAATAATGTTCATTCACTGTTACATCTCACAGTATGTCATTAAACGATAATTATGTTAAGCCGTACATGACAATGCCTACTCAACTTAGTGGATTTTATGTGCAGCTGAAGTTGGACATCAAAGACACGTGCAACAGGTGTGAATGCGGCATTTAATGAATGCACACTATACTAGTTTTTGGTGGTTATGTAATTGAAATGTTTCAGCCATTAGTCCTGAAATAGAATTCAGTTAACTATTTTTTTTAAGAAAATTTTTGAAAAAAAGAACACTTAAATGGAGTCTCTTAAATAAGACAGAAATAAATGCCATGCAACTATGTTTTTATTTCTTAACATAGATTAGTATATATCGTTCACAAGTGCCAACATATATATTTTGTTTTCTTATACATATTTTATTTCCCAGAAGATTACATGTGTGTATACAGAGCAAGAGGACTGGACATAAGTTTTTCAACTTACAAGTCTTACTCCATTATAAACATAGTGAATGAACACACAGGCTTGAGGTCTTGAAAAAAGTCAAGACAGTTGACATAAATACATAGAATTACATGAGAAGGATGAAAGAATGATAAAGTCAGAAGGATAGTGATTCATGTGGCCTGGAATGTAAAATGTTAAATAACAATCGTGATTGAACAAAAAGTAAATATGTTTCTGAATCTTTTTCTGTTGATAATAAATTTCTGCATATAAATCTTATAAAACTATTTCCATTAATTCACTCCATTGCTGTAATTTTTTTTTACATTATAATAGTATTTTCGTCTCCTTTACTGTCCATTATTTTCTTGGGAGGGGAGGCACCAGACAGATGCCCCTCCTCCACCTATCAAAAAAAACCCAGAAAGTGTTTATGTGCTTATGTATCCTCCAAGTTGTGTTTGTATGTTTTATTTTTTAAGTAGAATTTTGAATTAAAAATTTATTTAGAAATATTATCGGAGTATTTCTTTAAATCCCTAATGTTATCTACAGGGTTGTTCACCCGAGATGGGATTTTTTCACCTTACTCGGAGTCCCTTCCCTGAAATTCCAAGTGTCCTTTGCTAGAGGTCTCCTATGTCCCGTGTATGCTATGTGTTGTGCAATATTGTTTGTTTGCTATATATATTGTTTTCGTGTTGGGACAGCACCATTAAAATCAAATTTTTCTGCTCAGTTGTCCTATTTTTCCATTGGTTAAATTCTAATGGTAATTGTGTGAGGCTTAAATTTAATTTAAATTTTGAATTTATTCAAGTATAACAATGTGGTGATGATTATTATAAAATAAAATTCTAGTGTATTGAGTGTTTGCATTCTGTGTCGTTACTCACATTATAAAGTAAGATCGAAAGTGCTCGAGATGGGGTTCATACTTTTTTTATTCTCATGTACTTCTCCCACCTCGAGCTGTTCGTCTCTTATTTACTTATGGCCAAAATGTCCAGAAAGTGTTTTTATAAAAGTTCCCTCGAGAATGAGATTTAGTAACTATACAGTGTGGGAGCTGTATAGTTACAAAGGAGAAAAAAGAGGGACTGAACTGGAAAAATGAAGGGAGAGAGCCCTATAACCTATCTCCTATCCCCTGTGTGTGTGTGTGTGTGTGTGTGTGTGTGTGTGTTGAGCATTCCATGTGGGGAGGTTTTTCAGTCTCTTTCATGGGCCTGTTCACTTTGCGTAGCACCTTGTGACATAGCTCCAAGATGTTCTCGAACTGTACTTTCCCACATGGGTCCCTTGTCCCTCCCTCCGTGAATTTAGTATCTTTAATTTCAAGCCGGGATGATCTGGGTCCATGGTAGGGGGTGGGTTGGGGGCTCTGGCCTGCGCACAGGCGGTGGCACACCTATAAGGGACAGCAAACCAGAGCTCCCCCTCCCACACCCTCCCCTACTTCATCCCATCGCAGTTTTTACATTTAAAGAGTTCCTAAGTACATTTTAGGGTTTACTGTTGCTTGGTTGGCAGTAAATGAGCTCTGACTGCGGGTCCCATTTTGGGGAGGGAAGTGCCGATCCCCCACCTCCTCCATTTGGCCCATATTAGTTCTGCCCAATAACAATTACCTGTCCAAATTCTAACATTGTCTCTACTATAAAATTGGTTACTTGGTATAAAGTATTCTTGTCATAATTCCCATCTAATTATAAAATGGTTTGTATCTCTCATTTTTACTTATTTCATTTATCAATTGTAGTCTTTTAGCTTTTGTCTTCTCGCATTGCGTTATTGTGTGGACCTTTGCGAATGTTGTTTTTTACACAGTGGGCATTTAGGCAGTACTCTGACCATATGCCGCCTCACTGCTACCTCTCCTGTCAACCACGCATCATGCATGTATTTGAAGCAGAGGCTTTGTATTTTAAGGAAGCCTAGTTTGACCCAGTGCCCCCATGCTCTTTTTCAATTAACATACATATGCTCTAGGCTGAGTTTCTACTTTGCTCTTTATTTTGCTTGTGATTTCTTCCCTTATCCATTTATATGTATTTTTTTCATTGAGATCCCCCACAGGTCTTTTTTGTCTCTATATTTTGTTATAAGTTCTTTTATACTCCTAAATTTCCTGGGTATTTCGAGTTTCTTGATTAAGTTATTATTTTGGTATATTTCCTTTTCATGTCTCATCGAGAAGCCAAACCAGTATATGTAGAGTCCCTCCCTCACTATTTTGGTTGTGCGTTGACCCTATTGAATCTGTTCATTATGTTAGCGCATTTTATAAGTATGGGGCTATGGATTGCTAGTCCCCTCTATCCCCTGCTCTATATATCGTCTCTTTATTTACATAGTGTGTTTTATAGCCCCATATATAGTCTGTTATACAGCTATCTATTTTATGTAGTATCTCATGTTTTACATCTATGGATTTTAAAATGTAATTGATGTTTGCATACATATTTGTTTTGGCCACCTGGGCCCGTTCCATGAGGCATCCATCAGTGCCCAGATTTTCACATTTTCATTTATTGTTGTTCTTATTTTGTTGCAGTTTTCCTTTTCTTCGTCTTTACCAAAATATATCCCTAAAGCTTTAACCTTTTCCTTATATATGTTGTGGCGGAAGGTCTGGGTGGTCTAACCGCCAGTTTCCTATTTTTAGAATTTCCATTTTGTCATGGTTATTCTTGGATCCTGAGGCCTTGCCAAATTTGTCAAATTTCTTCACAAGGTGTTTGAAGGAAATAGGATCCTTTATAAAGTTGGTGCAATTGTCTGCATGTTGTAGCATTTTCACCTCTTCTCTAAGGTTCGGAACTTTAATACCTTCAATTTCCTTGTTTAGTTTTATTTTTATACTCAAGATTTCTATTGCTATTACATATAATAGCATTGATGCGGGTATCCTTGCCTCACCGATCTTTTTATACTGAATTGCTCAGTACTTGCTCCATTTACCTATACTCTTGATTTGATTTCGTTATACAGGATTTTGGTCCATTTTTGGAAATTTTGTCCAAACCAAATTTCTCTAGAACTTTTTATATGTAGTTATGTTCTAATCTGTCAAAAACGCTTTTTCCTGGTTGAAAAGTACCATAGCACCTTTCTGACTGGATTCGTTAATAAAATCTATAATTGTTCTTATGCTCAAAATATTATTCTATATGTCCCTCCCTTTTGCTCCACAAGTATGATTTATATTGATGATATTCTCCATTCCTTTTTTGACACGCTCTGCTAGTAATTTGCTTAATATCTTGTGATCAATATTTAGGAGGAAGATGGGCCTCCAGTTTTTTTAGATCTTCCCTCTCTCTCTTCCCTTTATAAATGAGTGTAATAATCCCCTCTACTATTGGCGACAACTCCCACAGAATTTTAAATAAAATTCCTCAGTGAGTACATCTCTGCCTGGTGATTTCCCTTTGGGTAGATTTTTAATTGTACTTGTAAATTCTTGTGTCGAGATGAAGTCATCACATAAGTTTTTATGTTCTGATGTTATCATCGCACAATTCACATCCTTAAGATATTCATCTCTAGTATTGCTATCTATGTTCTGAGATGTGTACAAGTCTCTGTAGTATTCCTTAATGTTTTTTTCCCTTCCCCTTCTCAATTCTTCTCATTTGTATAAACCTTCTGCCTTTTTGTATATTTGGGTGAATTTTCCAGCTCTTATATTTCTTCCTTTCTTTTCTTCGTCTAAGATCTTATTTAGTTTCTCTTTAATTATGTTTCTCCTTTCTGATGTAATATCTTTTTTCAGAAAGTCCTGAATGACCTCTTTATCCGTTTTTGTCCTAGTCATCCTCATTTTTGAAAATCTAATTGCTTTGTTTATGAATTTTTCTTTTAGAAAATCACATTCTTCAATGATGTCTTGGTTTCCTTTATTTATAAAATTTTGAATTTCATCTTTTATCTCCTTTATAAACTCCGGCTCTTCTAGAATTTTATTGTTCAATTTCCATACACCTCTTCCCCATCTAGTTCTGTTTTTTATTATTAATTGTAGGTAAATCAGTTTGTGATCTGACAATTAAAAATTTAAAATTCCCGCATCTTTAAATTAATTTTTTCCAAAGAACGTTCCGTAAAATTTGTCTAATCTGCTTCCTTTTCCTGCTTTGTATTCGAAAGTGTATTCCCTTCTAAGCATATTATGTCTCCTAAAAATATTCTTAGGTTTATGGTTTTTTAAATTAGTTTCTATTTCCGGTTTAAAACGCATATCATTGGTTGTTAAGGGCCCTATTCTATCTATAGCATCTCCCACCCAGTTAAAATCTCGCCTCAAAACTAATTCTTCCATGTTATATATTTTTTTTTCTAGATATTTGGATAGCTGCTCTAAGAATGGTTGTTTCTGATATTTGTTCACAGGTTTATAGACATTTATAAAGTGTATCCCTTCCATGATTATATGCAAGAGCCTTCCTCTGAAAAAATCTCCCTCATCTTTCCTTTCCCATTTGCATCCTCTTTTATTGTTAATTAATGTGGCCACCCCCACCCCCTTGTGTCTTTCCCTATGTAATTATTGAGAATTATAACCCTATTCATTTTATCTTCACAAAGAGATAACAAATCTTTTGTGAAACCATTATGTGTTTCTTGTATAAAAATCATGTCGTAATGTGTTATTGTGCTTGGCTTCAAAATTTTGTCCCTATTTATTCCATTAGCATTAATAGACAGTAAACGGAAGTTTTTTTCCCTTCATTTTTGTCCTATCCCCAGGTTGCCGCTACTTGGTTATACTTTATTTTAATCTGGTTGGATAATGGTTGTAATATTTATAATTGTTAAGATTTTAAATTGATATGTTAAATATTAAATTAATTTGTATTTCTTGAGGGGGGGGGGGCCTTGGGTCTCCGCCTATTGTATATTCCGTCAATGTCTCTGGTGTCCTTTCGTCAGATTGGTTAGTCTTGTTCGTGTATTCCGTTTCCATTTCAGTATCTATTTCCACCTCCATCTCTCTATTCTTTTCTGTTTGCTTTGTGTGGTCTGTATCGCTGTCATATTCTGTCCCTGTTTCGAATTCGTTGGTTTCGTCGTCTCCGTCTTCATCATTGACTTTTCTACTGGTTGCGTCCTCATTTTGTTTGTCCAATTTGTTTATTTGTTCAAGTCTTTTTTTCTTCATCATTACTTTCTGTATTTTACTTTCATTTTTCCCGTGAGCCATTTTTGGGGTATTGTCCCCTGACTCATTGAACGTTGCTTCTTGCGATGGAGGTGACAATGGAGACCCAGAGGCAGCTTTTCTTTTTTTTAAATTTCTTGTCTGGAATGAGTGTGGAGCATGTCAGAGGGGCTAGACCAGACATATTTATCTTTTCTTCTTCCTCCTCCTCCTCCTCTTGTAAGGATCCGCCCTCCTCCTGGAAAATTTCATATCTATTCTTTACTTCTACAGGCCCCTTCCCCGGAGCTTTTAGTCTCCCAGTTTTATTGGGGCTTAGAAGGTTGCCCCACCCCTGTTCTGTTTGAGACTCGTTTGTGTTTGTTATGTTGAGGTCATGTTGTAAAGTAGATGCACTATCTATCTTTGCTGCCCCTTGCTTAGGACATATTTGCTCTGAGTTTGCACACACACACCCCTCTAAATTGCCCCAATAGGGTCATGATCTGTTCGCTCAGGTCAATTTCTAATGCTTTGGGGATTGTATTGCTTTTGTGCAGCTTTACTTGCATAAGTTCCTGTCTCTCCCTGTGTTTGATTCACAGCTGGTGGGTTTGTGCAGACATTTGGGGCATGCCCCTTTTGGTTACACTTGGGGCATGTCCTGTCCTTTTCACATCCCTTATACCAACTTTTCAAACGGAAACCAATGACGTAGAAATAAATTGGTATCTTTTGGGCTGTTTCCCTCACCATTATTAAAATCCTGACTGTTGATTAAGTGGTGCTGTATATACAAGTTTAAACAGCCAACAATGTCACCAATAAAAACAAATCGCCAGATGGTATATTTTGCTGCCAATAAATTAAAATAATCCAAGTTTGCCACATTGGCGAAGCCCTACGTGATCCCAGAATAAACTTTTAAGCGTTATTTTTCGTACTTTTAAGAAGAAAAATCTACTTTTTTGTGTCGAAGCATATAAAATTTCAGGAGCCATGCCACGATCAGCTTGTATTATTCATACGCGATCTCTTCCCCAAAATGATAATAAACTTTTTACGTTTTTTTTTTATAGTTTTAAGAAAATTTTTTTTTTTTCCTGTACAAGATTAATACATGTACATGTATGTGAAATTTTGGGAGCCACACCATGACTGTGTTATTTCTGATTTCGTGATATAACTAAGCGTGTTATAGCAGGGTCACACTGTCTTACAAACATTTTATTTATAACGTTAAGAAGTTTCTAGATGGGATTTCCAATTGAGAACTTTTTTAAATAGAAAATGTTACTTGTGACCTGAGGTCAGTTGGAAGACTATATAATCTTGTTACATGAAAGATTATTAATTAGTGCATTACGATCGAGTAGAAAACATTTTGTATTATTGTTGTGTCCAGAAATTCATTTGAGCTGGACTTTATTTCTTTACATTATTTAATTCAGTGATTTTTTTCTCTGTGAATACAGAGTGCTCATGAAAAAATAATATTCTTGGAGAGAGACATTCACTGGGATTTATAGCGAATTCAGACGATATTACTGTGTTTCAACAAAAGACTGTTGATGCAACAACACGATACACACTGCCACAGGCACATCAATGCCTTCAGTGTTGGAATTAATCTGGAATCCACTAAAGCTTATTCAGAACTTACATTAGGACTTGTGTCTGCAATTTGATGATTATTTTGGGATTTAACTCACAATACTATAAGTTCTTTTATTTCATTTTCACTTTGTATTCTAGGAAAATTAATTATTTGCTGAATTTTACAAAGTTTGTTCCTTTCCACTTTTTTCTGTTACTTATCTTAAGAAGATAGACACCTAACAGAAGATAGAAGGAAGACTGCCTTATCCACTAGTGAAAGGCTGTATTAGTTTATAATGCCATTTGGTTTAGCAAACAGTCCATCATTGTTTGAGCATATGATGGAGACTGTCCTGAGAGGTTAGGGTTAGGGTTAGGGTTTCTGTACATGGATGATATTATGGTCATAGGGTCAACTTTGATGAAAGTTTCATACAGTTGGAGCATCTGGATGCCAGAGAGAGAATTGTTGTGATCCTGGAAACAGGATATATGCCTCTTCTTTGCCCTCACTCACTGGGACTAGAAAAATGAGAAGAGTTTCACCTTTACAGAAGGGTCCAGTGTCATCCACTAACCATGGGATGGACCAATATGACACCAAAGTAGAAACTTCGGCCCTGGGAATACATCACCATGACACTTGTGTTACGACTTTATTGTTTTAAGCTATGCAAGCAACACTAACTAGTTTATAAAAAAAAACAAATCCATTTACTTCTATAAGTTACAAAGTTTAAGAGGGGCTTACAGAATTTTGAATTAAAGCTGAAATACCCCCAAAAGTTCTGTCACAAGTCCAACGTATAGAGTGTTCTAAGTGAATTCCAATATTGAATGTGCTGATGTCCCAACAGCCTTGAATGACTAAATGCCAACAGTCTTGATGTATCGCAATGATATAATGCAGAATGTCCTTGAATCAATTCATAATAAACCCAAAATAGAGATTTAGTCCAAAATGTAATTCCAGTGAATAATTTTAAATAAAAGATTCCTCTCAAAATATATCTGAACACAATAGTAAATAAATCTTTAGATTAAACCTAAAGGAAGAATGAAAAAAATCCTTTTATAAAAGTCTAATACACAATAGAATGACTATGTATTTCTTCATAATTCACTCATGCCTAGCAGCCTTGGTTATGATTTAAAAGGCTTTTACATTTCATGGACAAGAGATAATAAAGTGTTTATATATTTGCTACTGATAAGTATAAACTGAAAGTGATGCTAATTAAATTACATGATAACCCACAGCATGTATCACTGGTTTTAGAGTATGTATTTGGCACAATCTGACATTGTTTGTTCTCTTGGGCATGCAGTGATTGGTCAGAATTATGTCACATGACTTTAGTCCAAAAAGTATAAATAGGAGCAAAATTTGTAGGTCAGCAGATAGCTGTCAACAGTCATAGCAGCTGTATTTACAGATCTACACCAAATAAAGCAATTACTGTCTTGAGGTAGATATAATTACAAATGTGCTAAATCACATTAAGAAGCTAATAGATAGTTATAAAAATAACACAAGTCAATAAATGTTTATTTCATTATTATCAAAATAGACTGAAGTTACATCATTCTGTAGTACAATAATTTGAATCAATTCAGTTCAGTCAAATATGATTCACTGCTGTTGATTCTGGCTTAATGTACCATACCAAAGCAGCTCCCAACCCTACTAAGAATATAAGACTTACATACAAAATACTTACACTGTAAGCCATCCATTTGTTGCTGAATGATGAGATTGGAGTCATGAAGGCCAGCATATAATACTTCCTGTATATATTACATTTCATTAAGCATTTTATTTATGTAATTTCATACCATCATAAAAAGTTCTGGAATTGAAGCATTTTTTTACACTAGGCCATTATGCTTAATATAAGTTAGCACAAACTCCCTCCTAATCATTGCATTGTGATATGGAGGCAGTGCATCAAGAAGTGCTTTTAGTCTACTGTGCATCTCCATCTCATTTTTATAACTTTTTTATGAAAGTAGTGCAGTCTTCTGATGCCCATGCTTTTGCATTCTGATTGATTGCCAAAATAGCATGTGCTTTGTTGGACCCTGAGATAATTTTATTTTTCATCTATCGGTATATTTGAACCTCATCAATGATTAACTGGAAATCTTCATCAAAGATGCATCTTTGTTTTATGGCCCTAGATCTTTGATCTGAGATTGTGGTCAGTTTGGCCTTTGCTGGTACTTGGATCTTTGGATCTTGTCGTGTTTGTTGGTTCTTACCTGGAGATGTCAGCTAATTAACTTGCTGCAGTCCCAGTTGGAGTGCAGATTAGGGCAGCAGCCTCAAGCTCCAATGGTGGCAGCAGTTTTGTAAAGAGTTGGCCAACACCACAGTCTCCTACTCGTACTAGCTGTAATAAAGGTAGTGTCAATGCCTTTGATAGCAGTGACACAACATACAATGTATGTATATTTTTTTTAGAGACTAGCTCTCATCACTTTTTCTTACCTTGTCTGACCTTGCTGATTTGCTTCATTTGTTGTTCTTGATACTACAGTGGACAGCTCTGGATACATACCTGCCTTTTAAATATCAGTGGCAAAATCAAACAACTTCATGTTTATATATTATTATTATATTATGTTTTCAGTCAGACTGTCCATCTGTCTGTTACACTTTAGTTGTTTACCAACAGCAGTTACCAAACTGTGGATGGCTTGTATTTGGGACAAGGAATAAAGCTATCAGTTTCTGACCCTAAGGCTCAAAGGGTAAGGTCACTGTGACTGAATAAAGGAAAATGATACTGTACAATAACTCCACCTCCAGCCAGTTACCAAACTTCATAAGTTGCTTCTGCTTGGAACAAGAAATAACAGTTTCAGTTTAAGAGACAAAACAAAAGGTCGAAGGTTATTGTGGCTGAAAGAAGAGAAATGGTTTCCACAAAATAACTCCAGTTACTGCACTTTGTGCATGGAAAAAAAACATGCAAATTATTGGGTCAAAAGATAAAATGTTAAGGTCACTCGGATTGAAAGAAGAAAAATTCTTTTGACATAATAACTTGAGTTCTCCATCATTTATGGTTATCACACTATCTGGATGTCTTGTACTTGTTGTAAGGAAGAACCCTATTGATATAGGAGCCACAAGAGAAAATGTCAAAGTCACTGACTGAAAGAATAAAAATAATTTCTGCTAAATGACTTTACTTCTACATGATATACCTCAAACTAAACTGTGTGGATGGCTTGCACGGAATAAGAGAGAACTTATTAACTGACTGAGAGATGTAAGAAATTATTCACACTTTCAAATAAATGTAAACACAGTCCTATAACAACAATAAAATGTAAATATTTTTTAAAATTATTAAATTCTGAGTTTTTTACATTGTGTCAGATGTAGGTAATATGCAAAAGAACAGTTTATGGTAAAAAAAGAAAGAAAAAAGAAAAGTCATCAACATTTGCTTTTCGTACCAGCGATAACAGAATTACATGTTTGAGTTTCTTGTCATTATGAATTATATGTCATCAGCTGAAGTGCACACAAAAAATTCATCATCCCTTGGGCTTGAACCCACTGTCCACATGTGTGCATGAAAGTTGTGGGGTAGCTTGGGAGCCCACCCAGCAAGTTTCTCAAGCAGCTTCCAACATTCCCTTTAACTCAGAAATTGAAACCCTCAAAACATGGACAACTGCAATGATAACCCATCCCACTATGCCAGCCCATGGGTCTCTCCTAGTTTAAGATTCAATGCTAAGCAGAGACTGTAATTTATATCTGGGCTGAGATTCTATAAATGTGTTAACATGCTTGTGTTAGTAAGGCTGAATAAGTGTTGATGTGCTTTTTTCGGCGTTTTATTTTATTGCCATCTGGTCAGAAGGGTATAAACTTTAACCCTTGAAGAAATTTTTAAATTCAGGATGCTATATTTGTTTAATAGATAGCAAACTACAAAATTTAACATAATTATGTTATATCTGCAGAAAACTTTGTAATGCATCTTTACAGAATCAAGAACAGACACACTTGAAAATTTGCCAATTCCTGCAATTGCTGGGGGCATTGTGGCAGGTGCTGTGGTCATACTGCTGGTTCTTTTATCTATATTCCTGTGGAGAAGATGCCAATACTCAAGTCAACACTCTGATGGTATGAATAGAATCACTGATGTGCAAGCTTTTTTCAATTTCAGATGTTGAAAAGAATAAATCTTTTGTAATATTTGTAGGTAACATATACAAAGTGTTATGACTCTATGGTGTTAAAGTATGTAATAGAAAAAGTCCTATAAGTTCCATCACAAGTCCAAAGTATCAAGTATTCCACATGAGTTCCAGTGGTATTCCAAATAAGCTACAGTCTATTGTGTTGATGCCACAGGCTTGAATAGTTTAACCACTAACAGTCTTGATGTATCACAATGATACAATCCAAAATACCTTTGTATAAATTCACAGTAATTCCAAAATATTTACTTAATCCTGAAGTTTATAAGCCCCTTATAATTCCAATGATTAATTGAAATAAATTCATAAATGAAATCCTCTAAACTGAGCACAACTAAATGACTCCAGTAAGATTGACATTTAAGATAGGAATAACTAATTTATTAAGTAAACATCCTTTATATGAAAAACTAAGATTAAGTTTCAGAACCAGAAAGAGGGTCCAATAATCATCTCCAGAATATTCTACTTGTCACGAAGGTCAGGTCATTTAGCATTGACCAATCAGAAATTAGGTCACATGATTTTCCTAGGGGAAAACACATGACCTCAACTCAAACACCATCGTATTCATCAACATTATATATTTTACACTTTCTAAAATCCAAAGGCTACAGTAACATGGTTATCAAACAGAATGACCTGATCTTAACATACAAACCCACATTCAGGAACAAAATTAAAAATTTAATATGTTAATTAATCATGAAAAAATTAAATCACAAAAGCTAAATTTAACAAGTAAGGAACAAGTCCAAACTTTTGACTGAATGTTAAATAAATGTTTTCATCAAAATTAAGAAAGTATCATATAGGTATCCAATAAAAATACTATTCAAATTTCTTGGTATCCTGGTTTTCTCCATGTTTGATCTAAATACAAAACAAGTCTGAAGTTTGAAATAGTTGTTTTATTATCACACAGGGCTTTTACCAAGAGGAGTCTTTTGAGTTGTGTTGGTCCTAAATTAAAATAGTGCACATCCTACATCCAACATGGCCACCACAGTGATCATCTTAAATGCCTTTTTCTTGCTGAAAAATATTAGAAATGGTTTTTCACGCTCCACATTTGAAAAGAAGAAAGGGTCTTATCTTGCATTTCTAGGATTTGTTTTGGCCAGCAAATCACTGCTCCTTCTGAACAGCTGGTCATATCAGAGACACATTATTACAGAGATAGGCAGCTTACTGACATGTCTTAAGCTGTAGTTGAAATCACATGGTGGTGCAACATTAAGCTAGAGCACAATAGAGAGAGAGAGCTATATTACAAAATATAGTGTAAGACCATGTTTTGAATGTCTGCTTCAGAATGCAGTTTGATCTCTGAGATGAACAGTCAGTATTACCACAAAAATAGTATTACTATATGCTCTTTTGAAATTTTGGGGAAAAGAATTTGATTATGTGAGTAAAAACCACAGGGTGGGTGTGACATTGATTATATATTGTATATATCATCTAATGTTTGAAACAGATTGTATCTGTTATTGTTTGAATGTGAGTTGTTTTTTCTTAAAACTGCACAGATTTTAAAGCAGTTTGTTTAAAACAAAGTTAATCAGCCAATTTATAAATCAGAGACTGACAAAAAAAATTCTGATTGTGCTGGCAGTTTGGTTTTGATTTTTAGGTGACCTGGCTATAAGACCAAAGTGAGCTTATGGTGTGATTCTTCATCATTTATGTGTCAAGAATCTATCAACAGTTACTAGTGTAAACTTGTTAAAAATTACTGAACCAGTTTTGCCAACTTTTATGCTTGCCTCCTGCAACTTTTAAAAGAGGCATCTCTGTTTCCTGCCACTTTACAGAGACTATAAGAGGCTGTTGCCAATAGATAGAGACATGCACTTTTGATGTTTATGGTCCTCATTTCAGAACTTCACCTCCATTTGATTTCCACCCTGAACACATCAAAGATCTTGCTAGAGTGCAGTGAAAACCTTTTGAGGGTGGAATCAGATGCAGGGATTTTATTTGGTGCCATATCCCTTACAGTGGCCTTCCAAGATTAGAGGGATTAACAACACCTATCCCTAGCCACAACCCAAGTCCAGGCAACATTGGGGTGAAATGTGGACAGGTTTCTGACGGGTTATAACCACTCGTGAATCTAGGTTATATGAGAAGATAAATAACTTGCATTTAATCTGTATACTTGATGCTAGGTACTCCAAATAAAGACTCTTGTGTGTCTATGTGATGTCTGATTGCTACAGTAACTTCTGATTCCCAGTGTCAACATATAGAGGTATTTAGGCACCTGGGAGCCACCAGAGGCTAACAAACTGAATGCAACAAAATGAAGAAAAAAAGAACTATTCAAAAGGAATATGATGTTCTGAAACAAAAACGATATTGGGTTACAGAATTCACTTGGAATACAGAAATGGGGTGCATGCTAAGACCATGACAATACTGTTATAGTTGGTTCAGCTCAGCATCACGAATGATATCTGAAACTAAAACTGGGTGAATTTTCACAGAATCAGCTTATTATGTAGCTAAAGTTTCTGAATTTGTCTCATGCACAAATGATTTTAGTATAATTTGTATCAACATGTTTGACATATCCTGGAAAAGAGTGGTCTGTGTACATGTAATTAACCATGTTGTCCCTGGAGTTATGGAAAAATTCTTTGTGAAACAGGATAAAGCAGCTATGGGAACTGTCACATACATAGGTAAATAAACAAGGTCTCCTCATTAGACAAATTATATCACAAACATACAATAAGTAAAAATGTAAATTGGTGTAAGGAATATTAAATGATGCATTTGTTTTAATTATGTAAATTATCTAAACTTGAAGACGTTAAAGTGAAAATTCCTTGAGCTTACACACCAGGATATCATTCACAGTACTGTGCTGAATGAATTTCAACTGTTCAGTTAGATGCATTCTGCTGATGTGGATGAATGAGATTCAATTCATGTTCCAGCTCAAACTTGTCATGCCAGACCTAATTTCATGAGCAGCTGTATGTTGGATAACAGACTAATCCTTGGATGCTGGGTCTAGTTATGATACTGTCATTGATGTCTTATGTATATTTAATTTAATTTTTTTATTGTTTTAAAAAAAAATATTTTTTTTATTTCATTACATACTATTTTAATGTAACATTGTATGTTGGTCTTGACCTTGTCCAAAAATTAAGTTCATTTCTGCTTGACCAGATTGACATTTTAAAACATTTTTTATCTCATTTTATGTAAACAGCTAATATTAGCTTCATTATTCTCTGTGTATGAACTTCATATCAAGATTTTATTCAGGTAAACAAGAAGAAGTAAATATGTTGATTTGGCTCAGGGTTTTGGTGTTTCCTAAGTGAATTTTACAGGTTATTGTGTTGTAAGTAAACAAAACTCATTAGATCATTCTTTAAGGTTATTTTCCATTAGGCAATGATTTTTTTTTAGGAAATGCTAATTGTGGCCTGAGGTCATGTAGAGAACTATATATATTGTAACTGTGAGGATTTTACCATTCGTGTTTTAACATCTATCACCTTCAAGTTGTATTATGTTTTGTCCAGATTTTGCTGAATTTTATTTTCTTCAAACTATTGAATTCAAGTAATTTTCTCTGGAAATACATAAGTGCTCTGATAAAATTTTTGGATGAAGACATTCAATGGAATTTATACTGAATTCAAACCTGGAATTATATTTGTGATTCAACAAAAGACTGTTGACACATAATACCACATACATGTCGTTGATTTCAGTTTTGGGATATTTTTTTGACTTTTACTGAATTTTATTCAAGACATTAAATTACTAAGACTTGTGTCTCTAATTCCTGAATTATATTGGGACTTGATTCACCATACCGTAAGTTTTTTTTTTTCATTTTCATTTTGTATCCTAGGGAAATTAATTATTTGTTAAATTTCGCAAAGTTTATTGTCTTTGACTCTTTCTGTTACTTATTTTAAGAGCATAGACTAGTAACAGATGAAAATCATTGGATGAGGATCCCATTTCATATTCATACTCAAATTCATACTGTTCATCACTGGTTAGATTATGATACCCAGTCTCTAGATGAGTTAGATATGGATTTAAAACATCATCATTCTGGTTAGTTAATAATGGCCATGCTATGCTGAATTTAACAAACGTTAATAAAGTGGACATATATAAATATTTTATGTTGTGTTTTACTTAGTTTCATGTTTCATTATATAAATAAGCTTTATATTCATGTCTACCTGACTTTGCAATTGAATCATTGACTGTTTTGTCCTTTTGTATCATAAAAAGTAGGACGAGTTTGTCCAGTGGGCTTGCAGGATTATTTGGCTAGTTTCACACACTGCTCAAGAATCTGCCACATTCCAGGCAAGATAAATATTCTGGTGAACAGCGTTGTCCAGGCAGGGAAGATAAGTCCTTATGGAATGGTCTATGCAATAGTCAGTAGCACAGACACTGTTTCATCTGTATAGAGAAGCCAACAGAATTGTTCACAGTGAGGTTCAACAACAAGCTCCATCTTTTCTAGTTCCAGACTAGAGGGCGCTGGATAATTTCTGCCTCTGAAGTGGGATCAGCTATATACTTATGCTTGCCACATTTCAGAATAATCTCACGGGTTCTTCAGAAAGCCAGGAACTCCACATCCCAGCTCAGTCCTGATAGATGAATGTGGCCATAATGGTCATGGTTCAGCATTTCCTAACCTGTTGGTAGATGTCACCAAGAAATTATCACTCACAGAGCAGGGATATGCTTTTGCAGCACAAATTTTCTACCCTCACTAGTGGCTATTATCAGACAATCTGTGCACCAAAATCATTTTTCAAGCATGGATGCCAAACTATGAAACTCGCCAAACAATCCTGCAAGGCCACAGGACCATTAATCCAGAAATGTTTTCTAGTCCATTTATAACCAAATGGCCCTGAACACTAGATCACAAAATGTAGTCAATACCTTAATGGTAACTGCTGGTAAAAATGAATATCAGCCATTAGCATTATGATTCAGATAATATAAAAAATGGGAAAAAATGTAAAACACAAAATAAGATATTTATATCACATGGTCAAACTTATTAAATTTATTAGATTCTGCTTAATTTGACAACTCTTTACCAAGATAGTGATGTTTACTGTCCTACGGATCATAGCTCATCAGGCCTCTAGAGGTTGGGAATCATAATCTGTTGCTGCCATTGATAACCATTCTGAGCCATAAAATAAGTATCAGGATACTCGTCTGCTGACTTGTCATCAATGATAGTATCAGAACTAGATCCAGCCTCCAAAGATATGGCATTGAAACTGCAGCTGCACATTAATTAGGTCTGCAGGAAAATGAGTTCCAGCTGTTGATTGCTTAAATTGGATCATCACCAGAAGATTGCAGCTAAACAGTTAACAGCATTGTCATAGCCTTAAAATGCACCTTGTACCTATATTATGCACAAATTCTTTAACCCAACTATTTTTAAAATAGCTTTTGTTTGATATTGCTCTATTCCTTTTTAAATGCTATGTTTTTTCTTCTTTGCTGTATTTGGGTTGAAGTCTCTTTGATATATCAAAATAAATCAACATGTTGATACTGGGGATTGGAAGTAGCATATGTCATCAGACATCAAAATATGCAGAAGTGTTTTTAACTGGCATTGCAAGCATCTATTAAACACAAACTATGTGCAAGTTATTCATTTTATCACCAGGATTTATGAAAGGTCAATATTTCTGTTTCTTTTAATATCATAAAATATATAATTTTGTTGATTATATTTTGCTCTTTATTTCTAAAAACTATCAATCTGGTCTGAATGACTGGCTAGTTATTTCTTGCCCCAGTGAGTGGTAAAATTAACTGGCACCAGACTGGCAGGCTTGCTGCAATTTCGCACTCTGTTGCCAAATGTTTGAAAGCAGGCAGTTGCAGAGGTTTCTGATGCCAGGTGGAGAATATTCTGTAATTGGATCAGTTAGATATATATTGAGCCTTATCTAAACTAAACAGAGTTATATTTTATTTGAGAGTCTTACCCACATGACTCTTCTTTCTCTCCCAAACTTTGAACTGCCTGGAATATTGCCATGAACTTTTGTAATGGCTACCTGGGACACATGGGGATATAGGCTTTGCATCATGGTTTTCAGATACTGTTCTTTAAATTATTTATTGAAAGTATCTAGTTATTTACACAACTTGTAATGAAAATCATCATTAGTTTCTTGTCTTGTAAAGAAGCAGGTAAAACACATAAGTTTTTATGATTATAATAAACTTTAGTGAACGGATGCAGGCTTAGGAAAGCATTGTAAGGTTTGTTTGTTTTTTGTTTTTTTCAGTTCATTTTGGTAATTGATTTTGTTCATTTTTTTCAGACAACATGAGTCAGAAGCTTGAAAAACGGTAAGGCTTTGTGTCAGTTTGTCTCTTTTATGTTTTAGGTAGCTTGTATTGATCACATATTCAGTTGGAAATTTTTTCCAGAGTTATGATGTATTTGAACAACATATATTTTTAGACTGTTTATAGGTCAAATGTGCTTCTATTATGGCTTGCGTATCCATTATACAAATTGAGTTCATCTCTCAAAAAATTGCTTGCATGCACTACAAAGTAATAATAGAATGAAAAGTTCTGCTTTGATATTATCATTTTGCAGATCTATACATCCATCCCCAATTTTGTTTGAACATAATTATACAATAATGTCTTGAGGTACTGATAGACCTTATTCATGATGATGATATCACCATATATATATATATTGTTATGAGTAGATGCTCTTGAAATAAGTAACAGAAAAGAGTGAAGACAATAAACTACACAAAATTTAACAAATAATTTATTTCCCAGGACTACAAAGTGAAAAATGAGAAAAAAGACATTACGGTTTTACGAATTAAATCCAAAAATAATCCAAGAATTTGAAAAATACAAGTCCTATCAATGAAAAGTTCTAAGTGAATTTTAGTTCAGATCCCAATGAAATTCAAGATGGAAGGCGATGACATCTGTAATAGTCAGTGTTGTACTGATGTGTCAATAGTGTCTTGTTGAATCACTGGAAATATTCCAGCTTTGTATTCCGTATAAATTCCAGTGAATGTCTTTGTCCAAGAATTATAACAGAGCACTTTTATATCTCCAGAGAAAATAATCACTTGAATTCAGTAATTTCAAGAAAATAAAATTCAGCCCAAACTTGTCACAACTTAATACAACTTAACATGTCAAATATTTTAAGCTCAACTGATAGAATTTTTATCATAACATCAGTTGTGTGACTACTTAAGATGCAAAACAGATTCCCGGATGAGGGTAAAAAAAAAAATAGAAGTTTGTTAACGAATGAACACTACTTCATATTATGTAGTCCAGGTATGACCTAGACTCAACTTAATGATTCTTACTGAGAGAAAGAAAAAAACAAAATAAAAAGTTGTTTGCCAAAGCTGTCACTGATTTTAAGGTCAGTAACTAGATCCACTGTTTCTATTATTAGATATTTACATCAATGAAAAAAATATAATTTTTTTAAAAATCAGGTCAAACAGAACTGAACTCCATTCTGACAAAATCAAGTCCAGTAAACAATATTACATTACAATAACATGTAATGGAATAAAAAATATTTTAAAACTAACAGACAAACAATTAAAATATATATATATATATGTGGTTATGCACAACTTTATCCAGTTTTTAGCTTATTACATGGCATTAATGGTCCTTGTCCTGCAACACAATATACTACACATATTAATTACAAATTTGCTAAGAAACATAAACATATACTATATTCAGCATACAGAAAATTAGTCATTTTCAAACACTTTTTTCAAATAGTTAATAATGATGATTTACTCAGTGTGATACATCTGTTTAGCAGAGTCAGCTTATTTGGGCTGTATGGTGTGCAACATCTGTGGAATAAGTTTCAAATATATCAAAATTTGTAAACTCTGTATACAGATTTTTTATCTACTTTCAATTTCGAAATTCCTGTATTAAATATTCAATACTTGATGATCAATCGTTTGACTAGTACTAATGGGAAAAACTTAAAACAGTTTAACACAATCTGCTCAAGCTAATATTTCATCAAATTATGATTGGAGTTATGTACAATGTAAGACCAGAACTGATACTAATGACCCCAAACCCTGTTGCAAGAGAGATGGAAATTTTAGGTAAGATAGTATTGGGCTTTCAAAAGAAAGGATAGCAAGATTAAATCAAAGCATTAAATCATATGTGATTGCTGCTGTGGGTACTCAGGTTTCTAATTTACAAGTTTAACTCAGTCTGAAGCTGTTGTTGTAGTTTCATTCTTCAAATTTAAAGATAACAATGACATTATTAAGTGGTTTGGTTTCTGTGAATATGTGTATGACTGATCAAGCCAATTTTTTTTTTGAACTGTCTTTGGCACAATTGACGCGAGATGCTACTTGGGTTGCTTAAACAATGGAGAACATGTTGCAGTCCTGATATTTCCTTTGCTCATATTTCTGCAGTTGCCTCTACTATTCTACTCTCATTAAAGTTTGTAGTTCCCATTAAAATGAGATGCCTCCAGGTGGAATAACCCTGTGTGAGATCATCCCAAGACTTTGGTCAGTGTTGAAATGTTTCAAGGATGACTTTAGGAAATCTTTGAAGTGTTTCTTCTGGCCACCCTGAGATGACTTCCTCTCCCTCAGTTCGCCATAGAAGATCATAAGTAGTTACTCATCCTTTATGTGGCCTGCCAATCACAACTGTAATTTCATCAGCAGAGCATGGATGCTTGGAATGCTTTGCCCATGTGACAACTTCAATGTCTGGGACCCTGTCTTGCAATCTTGCCATCATATTCTTCAGGCAGCTCATGTGAAAATGATTCATTTTTTGGGTATTCAATCAGTAAACCCACCAGGTTTCGCAAGTGTATAGCAGGGTTGGCAACACAGAAACTTTGTAGACTGTAAGTTATGTTAGTCGACTGATCCCTCTGCACTCCCACTCATTTTTGCTTTGTCTATCAAAGATCACTCTTGCCTTATTAATTCTGACATTGGTTTCATCATTGATAACATTGTGCTGACAAGATAGGTTACGTTATCCACTTCCAAGTGGGTTTGGCCATTTGATGTGATGGTAGGCTGTATATAAGACTTTCCTGGTGCAGGTTGGTGTCTTCTTGATATTGACTGTGAGACTCAAATTGTCACAAGCTGAAGATAAATGGTCCATTTGTCAGTGAACAACAT
Source organism: Unio delphinus (assembly GCA_029339505.1). Taxonomy (NCBI): domain Eukaryota; kingdom Metazoa; phylum Mollusca; class Bivalvia; order Unionida; family Unionidae; genus Unio; species Unio delphinus. Next base: position 51,741 of record JAQISU010000275.1, read on the forward strand.
GCACTGTCAGCATACAGTATTTTAGATGTTCCTGATGACTGGCCCACAGATTGTTTCCAAAGAATAATAGAAGTTCTTCATGTCATTCCTGTCTGTATAGGACTGAATCTCATCTGACTTATTGCTCAGCCATGAGTCTTGCAACTCTGAGTTTTCATCGGACAGTCCTTTTGATCTTGTTTATGGCTGCCCTCTTAGGTAATGAAGTGCTGTCCTTTAAGCCAGCCTTCTGTAGTTGATGTTTCTCTTTCAGAATACTGTATGCCAGCATCATTCTCATCAAACCAATCTTGAAGTTTACATGTGGTGGGACCAAGTGTTTTGGATGCTGTTGAGTACACAGAGTCTCTGAAGGATGCAGTTTTCCTTGACGTCTCTGATTGTATCCAGTTAGCTGCACAATTCTTTGACAAGTGCCTTTTTCATATTCTCCTGTTTCAATTTGGAACATTAAACCTTTTTGTGCACCTTTTTGCCTTGTGATCATCTGCAAGGCTGAATCTGAATATTGAGCTTGGAGATTATGAGCCTCTGGTCAGTCCTGCATTCTGTCTTTGTCACATGGACATCCTACCTGTCTCTTCTCTTGATGATGTAGTCAGTAAGATGCCAGTGCTTGAAGTGCAGGTGCCTCCAAGGTGCTATGGTGCTATTTGGCAGGCAGAAGACTGTATTGGTGGCTAGGTCATGTTCTGCATATATCCTCAGTAGGAGGTGTCCATTTTTGTGGCATTTGCCAACACCATTTTTGCCAATAAGACCTGGCTATGTCTGGTGATTGTGCCAACTCTAGCATTGACGTCACCAATGGCATTGAAGTTCCTGCCTTTGGTCCATCTACAGTAAGAAATTCCAGATCTTCATAAAATTTGTCCTTGATTTCAATTGCAGTCATGGTGGGTGCAAAGCGCTCATGATAGTTGCATCCATTTTTTTCTGATAGTGGGAGTCTCAAAAAAGCCCTCAAATCATTACTCAGATAAATTTGATATTGAACTGCTGTCTATTGATTAATCTTTAATAATCTCAGAAGCTTCAGAATCTAATTTTTATTTGTTCCATAAAGTTTAGAATCCTTCTGTCATTTTAAGCTATTTCAGTGGACAATAAAGTGGACAAGGAGTAATGATTTGTGAAGAGTGGAAAATAAGTACAGCCAATGGAATTTAGAAAAGTTAACTGGTAAAATATTAACTGAGAAAGAGTTGGATTAAATGGAAGATAAACAGTTGAAGAGAACACATAAATTGGTTGTAAATGCTAGATAAGCCCAAGTGTCTAGATATTCAGCTGAGGCTATATTTTTATAAATACAGTGAGTACAGTTTTACCAGTTGAGAATCAAGACTCTTTGCAACAGAACTTGAGGATGATAACAGATGTTGCTTGTCATCAAATAGTTTGAACAAAGGAGATTTAGTCTGGAGACTCTCCATACTTTTGACTTACATCTGAATATGTCCTTTCATACTTTATACAGGTTGCATTTTTCATGTTCAATGTATGCTAGCTACCACACAGTATTTATAGGTTACTGCATTTGTATGGGAAAATATGAACAAGTTTTTCTGATGGAAATACTGCACGACCTTGGGAGTGCAATATACCCATCCGACAAAACGAATTCATATTTTCCCATACAAATGCAGTAACCTTTCTATTATAGGCTCATTTCTTATTCTACCTAAAGCTCAATTATATAAACAAATATACACTACAAGAACAAAGTAACTGAATGCATGCTGTATTCCAAACTAAATTCACAAGCGCAGATTCATCTTTACACAACAACAACATTATTAATGCGCATATCACTCTACCTAGAAAATTTGAACTTAGTCATGTGCTAGACATAACTTTCGAAAGAAAATGACATTTTGGTCTACTTAAAATTGAAATTTGGAGTCATATTGTGAATGAATGCACATTGAAACAACTTTTCCATTTGATCTGGAATGAATATATTTTGGTATTTTTGTCGATTCTATGAAATTTCGTGATTAGGAACTGGATTTATCTGCCAATTCTACATGAAATACATAGGATTGAAGCAGCGAGGGAAAAGCGTGTTGACATCTGCACGTGTTTCTGTTCTGTCATTTTATGTTTGAAATCATAATGTGGAAAAAATATTTAATCTTTCAGTTGCAATTATCAAAAAGATGCTATAGAATTTAATGTTTATTTCATTTTGAGTGCAGTAAGGAGGATTTAATTGCACTTGCAATTTGGTTGAAATTACAGTAAAATTTCAAAATGTGTAATCAAGCTTGAGAACCCATGAGATGGCTCGTGTAATTCGGATTTGTAGAACTAAGAACTTACATTTTGAGGAATTTCAGGATGTAAAACTGTAAGTATTTTTTTTGCCATTTTTCTTACCAGCTAAAAAAGACAGTTTATGCCTGTCACTTGCATGTTATTTATAAGGACCCTGTCGGGCGTCTACAGCAATCCTAAATCCGAAACATTGTATCATAAAATCAAACGCGGAATGTGCTAAAGCAGCTGGTATGTGGCAGTCAATGAAACATTAAGAAACAAATTTAATCAACAAAACATAAAGCGTCTACTAAAAGAGTGTACATGATTGGTTTACAAAGTAGTTCCTAATGCACTGTTGGGCACACGCGAGTTCAATATGAAGTTGCGCACGAGTACAATATCATAAAATATTGAATGATTCTGACAATGTATAAAGTTAACGGAGAAAAAAATGAGCATATAATAATATTCAAAATCGAATAGCTGTTTGCTTCTTCAGCTTCAACTGCATAACCACTTTCTTTTTAAAAGGAAAGACAACATATTTTCCTCAATCTGGCATCACTCATAAAAACCTGTGTGATTCAGATATATGTATTCCAGTACAAAACCTAACCTTTTAATTTGCAGAGGCAGTCAGGATATTGGTAAGTAGAACTCCTAATGTTTTATTCCCACATAGTTATAAAACATATTCAAAGATATCAGAATATATAAATGTATAAATGTTGCAATGATGATATCTCTGCCATTACTGTATGAATATTGCTCTTGTCAGTATCACAGATTTTGTTCCCCAAATATAATAATCTTGGAGAACAATATTGTTATGGAGGGAGAACAAAATGCCGACTTGCAAAAAAATGAACACAATTATATATGATAGTATTTATCTCTTTTTCTCTGACTTCACAGTATTTTTAAATAGTCATCTTTCACCAAGTATATATGTCAAAACATAACTCTGCTTCCCTAAAATTAACAATTTTATCTGCATTTAACAAGAATCTGCATGTAACAAACCAACTAGGATGATTTCCAGTCTGTACTACACTAATCCCAGTATCAAAAATATTATCCTGATTTCAAATTGTATTTGTAATCTGAATATCAAGAGTTAGGTATTATTCCATTGTCTGACCTAGGCTATTTCAATCTGCAGGACTTGACATACTGTAGTCTTGGATGATCCCAGAATGATAACAAGAGGGGTTTATTATAAGTTTAGGAAACTAATATCCAATCAGAATCAAGGCCAAAACAAATTTAGTATTTAAGAGCATCCTACTGTGTATTGCTTTGCTATATCATTTCCTATAACTTTGGTAGTCCTCAGTTCGAGGCATTATTTGATTTTCCAGTTAGTAATTGGAGGACTAAAATAAAAATCAACATGATCCCAGTCTAATACCATAGTATGTTTCCAACAATTGGATTTTATCCTTCTTTGCCATCAACTCTGCATTTCTGTGTGTCTCAAGTGCACTCAATATTTTATCATACAAGTAATTTTTTGGCAGTTTTGCTGTTCAGTTTTCTTTTCTGTGTTGTATTTATTTTCTCAAAAGTCCTTTTTTTGGGGTATCTGGGTTTTGAGTATGTTGTTAACAAAGTAATGTATCTTATTTTTCATCATTCTTACAGTAACCTGTGCCAGGATAAGTAATACCTATCCAGTTCTTGTTCTAGTTTATTGTTTTATTCCCCATATTCCTTGTAGCCTTTATTACTTCCTCAAGTGTTAGTAAATGTGGGCTTAAAAGGGCCATGGAACACATATAAAATAAGATAAGAATTCTTTATTACCAACTACATACAGAGTCCATACATCTAAATTAAAATATAGATATAAAGTAAAAGTATTTCAAACATATATATCTTATGTACAGTACAAGTATACAGACACATCTACAACAATAGACTGTGCCCTACATTGTTAAGAATGAAATTATGTATCACATTTAAAGAGTAATTCGTTTCATCTACTAAAAATATGAGAATTTAAATGAATGTCATAGTTCCACAGAGATTTCATTATATAGTTCTTACTATTAGATGTTTCTTCATCAAAACTGAATACATTTTAATTACAAACATGTTGGAGGCACTGCTCCATTTTCGAAGGCCTAATATAAAACAAAGACTATTATTATAACCAGTAACTAGTTTTCTTTTCATAACTTCACTAAAGTTTGTCCACAGAGGAGCACAATACATTGTGCAGCAATAAGATTTGAATAATCCAATTTTGATATTCAATGAACAATTCTTAAATTTACGTAGAAGCATGTGTGTTCGAGTACACAAAAGTCTGTAATGTCTCATCATATCTTCATTATCTGACCGATTGGATTTTAAAATATGACCCAAATTTGAATAAGTGTTGACTTGCATAAAAGCACTGCCATTAAGATGTACAGGGGGAGGAGATAGTAATTTGAAAGAAGTTGACAGAAAGACCATGCATGCTGATTTTTGTGTATTATTGATGATATTCTCTATTGAATATTGTTCACATATCTTTAATAATGTCCTTAAACCTGTGATAGAAGATCAATGACATATCAGCAAATATAAAATTGTTAATAAACAGCACATTTAGTGGCTAATGTAACCCCACGTGACACTGACCCAGTTTACGATTTAACTCCTCTATGTATATATTAAATGTCAAAGGGGAAGGAACACCTCCCTGCCTGACCCCATAGGTTACATGGAAAAGTGCTGGATATTATACTTCCCTAGCCCACATAGTACAACTGTTTGCCCTACGAGTTGACTAGAGCATGAACTATGTAGACAGATATTTGAATATCAAGCAACTTTTTAAAGCATGTCCAATGATTGACCCTATCAAATGCATCTAAAAAGCATGCAAACACTGGGCTGCCTTGTTCTACATAGTAGCTGACAGATTCCTTAAAAGCACTGAGGCATAATAGCCATAAATCTGTTTAATGTTGCTTTTTGAAATCAAACTGATTATCGGAGATTGTGACTTCACACCTTTTTAGTATGATGCATTCAAATATTTCTGAAATAATAGTCATCAGAGCTGTAGGCCTGTAGTTATTTTTGTCTGCTAGGTTACCAATTTTGCTTTTCAGTAGTGGTATTATTGTAACGTTTGTGAAATCATCTGGAACAAAGTTATGTACAACCATACAGTTAAATAAAATCATCAAAAGCACATGAAGTCTGGTATCTGAAAATATTAAATGTTCCACAATATAAAAAATCTGATCCTGGATATTTACCTCCTTTTTGTCCTGTTATTGAACGTTGGATTTCAGATAGTGTGATTACCTCAATAAGAGCATAAGGGGTATTCAGTTCTGAAAGAGCACGCTTCTTATTCGATTCATTTTTAACACTACTAAGTAAGTCTTTAAAATGATTTTTCCACATGTTGTTTATATTATTTTGGCCATGGTTCCCATCAATGCAAATCAGTAGTCTATTGGAAGTTGTCGTAGTATTTTGTTTAACTTGCTTGCAGAGTTCACGTTGGTTAAAATTTTCACATTTTTGGGCTTGCAAGTCTGCTCTTTGTTTTACTTCCTTAATCTAAGAGCATACTTAAATTGTTTGATGCATTTGGTTACTGAGAGGACCATGACAAGGTTTACCATTATCATGCCACATAAGGTAAGAATTTATTGCAAAGTCATGTACTTCTTCGACACAGTCATTCCAGACTGGTATAACCTGGTGACCATGTTTGTATTTACTAGTCAAGCTATTACCGGAGTTTGACAATGCTTTTACTATATCTGTGTATAATCCATTTATGTTTCATATGCACCTGCTTTTTTACAGCCATGGTCATTACAGATCGCAACACAATGTGGGATCTCAATCTTATTTAACAAGAATGCAGATGTCTGAGTATAATTAGGGTGTGCGTTATTCTCATATCACTTATAGCGGATTGAGCAGACTGTAGAGTCACAATCATTATGATCCAACCAAGACACTGTATTGTGCGAATCACTGAGATAAGTAATATTTTTTGAGTGGTTTACTATTAGTTTTAAGTCCGTTATGATATAAACAAATTCATCACAAAATAGGCGAAGTTTATCTCCAAAAGGAGTGGATTTGAGCATACTAGCATTCCAATATCCTATTACATAAACATTTTGAAAATTAGCATTTTCTACAATAGAATAAATTTTTACCCAAATCGACAAATGCCCTGAAATTTTCCAGAAGATCACAATGTAAATAGATATTGACAAAAAGCAAGGAGGAATCCCCTGTCTTGATAGAAATACCTATTAATTTGGGATCATTGAAATGTTGTACTTCTATAATACTTACAAGAGATCTAGAGTATAGTACCCTGATACCTCTGTAATGTCTACTTGTATGAATACTTTTAGAAGATTTAATTGGCAATTCCTTCAATCCATAAAACTTGTTGTGCATGGATGAGAGACAGTCTAACTCACTGTCGAGTAGCCACAATTCTTGTAAGAATCACATATCGGAAGTATCACATAGTTCATACATCTTGTATATTTCGTGTTAATGAACGATAGTTATAGAAAAGAAATATGTCAAGTATCCATTAAATATATTTGTGTCCAATACAGTCCACATCGTGAATATTATATATATATATATCCACATGCTAGTATTGCAAGGTATGTGCATGCACAAGCAGCTGCCCCCATTTGTTCTTTGTGACACAATGAGGATTGGGGTGTGGCATAAAGTTGCCAGGCCTACTAGGCCAGGAAGAATCATCCTGTTTCTGGTTCATGTCTGGAAGGCCCTCTCCATTCCCAGGAGGCATCTGTGGCACTTCCCAATGGAGAGAAGTAGCCAGGTTCTGTAAGAGATGTGCCCAGGATAAGGAAGTTGGCTGCTTCCACTGGATGTAAGATCATTAATGCTTGATAGGAAGATATCAGCTTCTGAGAGGGAGGGAGGATCCTTGGCATTTCCTGGCATAGAGAAATTGCCAGCCCACAATAGTAAGCCCCACCTCTCTAATACAAGGGAAGTTTGGTTATTGTTTCACTGAAATAGACATTGATTTCAATTAAGATCTCAGTAATAATAGTATGGTTAAATGTTCTGAGTGGTTCTTAAATGGAAGAGCTAAAGATCTCTTGATGCAAGACCATTCAGTTGTCAAAATGTTTATACTAAATGCTAAATAAGAACGAAGTCACTCTATTCATTGCAATGTGCTGAATAACGTATGTATTTGAACATATGAAGATTGTAGAATAGTGTTCAAACTGACTTTGAACCAAAAATTCAAAGCTGCTGTGCTGCAGTTTTCATCAATAGATCATATGAGCTGCTTTGTTACCTTTCATCAGCAGTAATTTTAATTGCATCCAAGTAAACATATGCACATGACTTACTTATTTAATGTTATTTAATAGGATTAGTGCCTAACCCAGTGTACGATGCTTCAGAATCATCAACTGGCTTCTCAATCAACCAGGGTGCCATTGGAGCTGAATATGCTGCAGTTGTTAAACTGAAGAAAAAGGTTGACAAAAAAGAAGATCAAAGCAACTTGTATGCACAGGTTGACAAGACACTTGGAAAGGAAAAGAAAGGTTTGTAAATATGGTTTTGCATGTATAGTGTATCAGACAGATGTATAATAATGTATTTCAATCAAAAGGCACAAAAGTAATAAATACATGTATCAGTAAGTTTCTTTGCACCTTTGCTTCCATTCTCGTAGAACAGTCCACTTCCATTAAGACAAGCAATGATGCTTTTCTAACTGTAAGATAGGTTCTTTTGTTGTACAGAGAAAGACATTATGGCTATGGTTATATCAAATACTTGATGTAAAATGTATGCATTCAGATGTATAAAACCTTATCCACCTTTCAATCAGACAGCCCAGAAATTGCTTGGAACAGAACATTCAATTCAGCATAGAGATAGATGGCTGGTTCTTAAATGTTTGCCACATAAAAAATATTACATATGATTCTGTCATTTGTAGAACCAAAGTACAGTTATAAAGGCCACCAGCTGCACATGCTTGCAATCTACTGCTTTGAAAATTTAACAGATTTTTAAAAATATTTTGGAAAAACCCTGGTAGTTTTCACAAATAGCACCTTTCATTTTAGGGATTCATCTTTCTTGGGATTCTGGCAAATTGTTTACAATTTGGGACACTGCAAAGCCAGGATTGAGCAAATGTGTTCTTAAACACTATTAATAGATACCTACATAGATACATATATATGCATGCATTCATACAGACATTGTTGGTCGTAAAACAAAAATCTGTCCCTACCAACAGCAAACTTTAGATTTTTAGTTGGAATCCAGGCACACTGATACTAACAATGATAAATACTGATGTTAGCAAACACCATTAAAGATACAGATTGCTATGAGATTATAGATACAGATTGCTATGAGATTATAGATACAGATTGCTATGAGATTAAAGATACAGATTGCTATGAGATTAAAGATACAGATTGCTATGAGTAAAATGCTGATATCAGAGGTTATGCACATCAATATAATAAATCATTAAATGAAAGGAATTTGTTTTATCTCAAACATAATAGTGCCAAGAAGAAAGCTGATTTTAACTTGGTTGGCTTAATAATAATAATAACAATGATAATACAAATCACTTTTTAGGTTAGATGTGTGCATATAGCATACATTTCATATGATTTTCTTTCACTTTACACTTGTTTCATATGTTTGCCAAATACTCGGAACACTAAGACACCATACATGGAACATATATTAAAATTGTCCTATAGCAAGCTTACTGCATGCTCCTGTACATCTTATCAAAAATAGCACACTGTTTTTTCAAATGTTTCTTATTGGAATCTGCGTGTAAAAGCTTTTTACAAGCTCATTTACAATGAACATGTTAAACAAAAGTTCATAACGTGCTAGTTAAATACCAGTTTGTAGCAATGTTGCATATTATAAGAGCTGTGTTTTCCATATCCTACGTTTGATACGTATTTGATACGTGGATAACTTGATCCTTAGTTATTCTAGAACATTCATATGTGTTTTTGTTCATTAATTTGATGGCAGTTATGTTAATAATTAAATTTTGTTTCAGGAGTATCCAGGGAAAAGAGTGGAAAAGCCCCTAAAGGTTTGTTCCATACTTCTTGCTAATTGTTTATGTATTGTTTATGATGTCAATATTCCACAGTATGGTATTTGATTATTTCTAATATGCTACAGTTTCACTTTTTGATTTGATCATTGTTATAGCGAAATAAAACAAATAATCTTATCTTGCACCTGTATACCAGACCCGGATGTTCTTTTCCATCTAACAGGTATTTTAAACCTGTTCTTTCAAATCTTACTGGAATTTCAAAGATGTGCAATTTCTGAAAAAAACTTTATTTGTACATGAAGTATATGCTTACATGACATAAGTAGTAGTTGTTGTTGTAGGGTTTAATGCCATTTTTCAGCACAAGATAGGCTATATATGGCAACCAGTATAGCTGGTGGAGGAAGCACCATGGAAAATCTCAGAAGGAACCAACCCATGGGAAGCTACTGGCAGGCTTTCTTGTGTTTCATTATTGCCAACATGAGGAGATATTATGCACTAAAAAATCCAGAGAGAGAGAACACACACAAGCATACAGTGCTTATAATTTGGCATATTGTCTGTCTTTTTTATATATCTGTATTAAGTTCTATGGGAAATTGATTAGTTGTCTGATTCTATCATCAGTTGCCTTTCTGGTAGTAGCTTTTTTATATCACTGCCTATCACCAGCCATTTGGAGGATGTCATCAAATTTGACACATTAACCATTAAGATTAACACATTAACATAGCTTCAGATGCACACTGCATATATCCTTAAATATTTGCAAAGTTACAACAAAATCTATCTGCTAGTTTTTGTTTATTTATCAGCTGAAACTCCTTAAGCCCAGTTTTATCTTTGATGGAACTTGAAATTGCCACCTCCATTGTTGCACTCAAGCTTACAGCTTACTTAATTGAAAAAGAAGTTAAAAACAAACATAACAAATCAAGTATTGAAATTTATCAGCAAATACCAAACTTAATATTGAAAGTTCATCGAGTAAAGAGTGAAATCCAACCTAATTGGCTTACTACTGAAATCCTAGATGCTATGAAAACACAAGACCAATTCAAGGCTATGGGAAACCATGCACAATATAAAGTATGGAGAAATAAAATAACAAGTATGATTAAAAAAGCTAAAAAAATGTATTATCAATCATTGCTTGAAAACAAAATGAGCAACACAAACTCCATTTGGAAAATCTTCAATTAACAAACTGGAGGAACACACAATCATCAGAAGAATAAAATTCGCTCACTTCTAGTAAATGACACCATTGTCTCTGATGACACTGACATTGCAAATGTTTTCAATGAGTTTTTTCACGAACATTACCACAAAGTTATAAGAACCAGTGATAGAAAACAACTTTAATGAACTGAAAAAGTTCTGCAGCAGCAAAATCTCTAAGGAAGCATGTTTCTCTCTCCCACCAGTATCAAAAAACGTTGTTAAAAAATGTCTCAGTGAACTTGATACCAAGAAAGCTACAGGACTTGATCAGATTGGTCCATGACTCATTATATATTCTGCATAAAATTCATAATCAATTTAAATATTGCAATCTCATCTGTCCCCAAAATATGGAAAACTGCAAAAGTAACTCCTATTCACAAATCAGGTTCTAAGGATGACACTGATAACTACCGACCAATCTCAATACTACCAAACTTGTCAAAATTGATTGAAAAACATGTCCATGACTCATTCATGTCATATTTAACCAAACATTTGCTGTTACACCCTAATCAATCAGGCTTTAGACAGAAACATTCATGTGAGACTGCCTTGATCTCCCTAACTGATAAATGGCTTCAAGCACTTGACCAAGGTAAAATAATAGGATCTGTATTTGTAGATTTCAGGAAAGCTTTTGACATGGTGGACCATGAAATCCTTTTGAAGAAACTGAAAATCTATCAATGTGATGAAAGAACAGTTAGGCGGTTTACTTCATACTTAAGTGAGAGAACACAACATGTTTATATAAATAATGTTCTATTTGATCCTGGAACAATTAGATATGGAGTACCACAAGGATCAATTCTAGGTCCACTACTATTTATTCTGTTTATTAACGACCTACCACTTTTACTAAGAGATTCGATATCATCTATAGATCTCTATGCAGATGACACAACATTGTCAGACATCCAAAACACAAAGCATGAACTCAAAATTTCTTTACAGAATGCCCTAAACAAACTGGAAAACTGGTGCACATGCAATGGCATGGTGGTAAATACTGGTAAAACTAAAATATTACTTATCTCAACACTGCAAAAAAGGACAAATCTTGTAATTACTACAGATGGTTTGTGAAAAACTATAGTAATATATGTGCACCCTTGAACAGCCTTCTCAAAAAGGATGTAAAATTTCTGTGTACTGATACATGTGAATCAGCTTTTAACAAACTGAAAACAGCACTGACTTCAACACCTGTCTTAGCTTATCCAAACATGGACAAACCTTTCATTTTCTCAACAGATGCTTCTGGACAAGCCATATCTTACATTCTCAGTCAAAGAGACAGCCAGGGTAGGGAACATCCAATTTTTTATGGTGGCAGAGCACTTCGTATCTTTGAAATGAAATGGGGCGTATCCGATAGAGAAGGTTTAGCCTTAGTGGAAGGAGTACGCTATTATAAACACTTTCTTGAACACCAGAAATTCACTGTTGTCACTGATCATGCAGCCCTAAAATATCTTAAGGACATTAAAAATCCAAAAGGACGCTTGGGTCGGTGGAGTATGTTATTACAGGGATTTAATTATGAAGTCATTTACAAAAGTGGTGTCAAGCATACCAATGTGGACTCATTATCAAGGATTCCATACAAGGAAGTAATAAACAACAATGAGACTGCTTATAGTGACCATGACACTGACTTTAGCATGTTGTTTGTAAACATCAATGAACCTTCAGTGGTGACCATAGAATGCGACCCTACAGGCTCCCCCAGCAGGGTGCGGTCTCAGCCAGTTTCTGTGTACAGTATAGTAGACCAGACAGCAGATAAGCAGCTAGTATCAGGTTTCATTTCCAACAGAGGGGAGGAAATCAAACAAGCTCAATCCCTGTGTCCTGAATTGGCCCCAATTAAGTGCTACCTAGAAACAGGCCAACTGCCTAGTGATTCAACAAAAGCAGCAAGGACAGTGGCTGAAAGTGAACAATACACCATGCTTGATGGACTTCTGTACCATTTATGGGACAGACAGGCAAAGAAACTTTCTAAAGAAATCCGTATTAAACAACAGTTAGCCATTCCTACAGGATTACGCCATGAAATTCTACTTAACTGTCATGATTCCATAACTGGAGGAGGACATCAAGGCTTTGACAGAACTTATGCAACAATACAGTCAAGGTACAATTGGCCAAAAATGTCGTCGGCATCCGTCCGTCTTCGAGAGACGATGGTGTAGCTTCCGATTTGGGTGTCCTATCTGCACCTTCGCGAGTGGCTGAAGAGTCCGACCCTTGAGTGACAGTCTCTGTTGCACTTGCTGCAGGTGTATGCTGATGCTTGCTGAGGATGTTTTCGGTTCGCCTTCCTCCTGGCTCTCTTTGCAGCGAGGTTTGTGTTTCTCATCTCCTCAGCCTTCTGAGTGCCCTGTCTGACAGCAAGACGCCACGCGGAGCGGTCATCAGCACAGCTCTCCCAATTGTTTATGTTGATGTTGGCTGTCTTCATGTCCTTTTTGCAGACATCTTTGTATCACAGACGTGGCCTTCCAGTCATTCATGCACCTTCTACTAGCTCGCCGTACAGCAGGTCCTTGGGTATGCGGCCTGGGTCCATTCTCCTAACATGGCCTAGCCAGCGAAGGCGCCTCTCGCTGAGAATGGAGAACGTGCTGTTCATGCCGGTGTGTTTCAGAACCTCTGTGTTGGGAACTTTGTCCTGCCACTGGATATGCAGAATGCGCCGCAAGCATCTCAGGTGGAAGCTGTTGAGTTTCCTCACGTGACTCGCATAGGTGGTCCATGCCTCGCTGCTGTAAAGGAGTGTGCTGAGCACGCATGCCTGGTAGACGCGCAGTTTGGTCTTCTCGGTGAGGTTGTGATTGTCCCAGACCCTCTGGTTCAGTCTCGCCATAACTGCTGATGCCTTGGCAATCCGGCCATTTACATCAGTATCAACGGAGAGCGAGTTGGAGATGGTGGACCCAAGGTATGTGTAGTCCTCAACAACTTCCAGGTTGTACCCATCAATGGCGATGGTGGGAGAGAAGTCTGCGTCCTGCACCATTACATTAGTCTTCTTCAGACTGATGGTCAGTCCGAACTCCTTGCAGGCGTGGGAGAGGCAGCATACTAGCTGCTGCAGTCCATCTTCCGTGTGTGATGTCAAGGCTGCAATGTCGGCGAAGAGCAATTCACGGATGAGAACCTTTGTAACTTTAGTCTTTGCACGGAGACGGGCGATGTTAAACAGCTTTCCGTCAGTCCTGGTGTGTATATACACACCCTTGCTGCAGTCCTTGAAGGCGTACTGGAGGAGAATGGAAAAGAAGATGGCAAAGAGAGTTGGCGCAAGGACACAGCCTTGCTTCACTCCGCTGCTGGCTGGGAAGGCCTCTGATGTTGCGCCGTTCAAGCACACTGTGCTGTGCATGTTCTCGTGGAACGATGTTATGATAGCGAGCAGTCGTGGGGGCAGCCTATCTTCTTAAGGATCCTGAAGAGTTCGCTCCAGCTGACCAGGTCAAATGCCTTGGTCAGGTCTATGAAGGCAATGTAGAGAGGCATCTGCTGCTCACGACACTTCTCCTGCAGCTGTCGTAGTGAGAAGATCATGTCTACAGTGGACCTGCCTGCTCGGAAGCCACACTGGGACTCGGGGTAGACTCGGGATGCTAGGGTTTGCAAGCGCGCCAGGACGACACGGGCGAACGCCTTTCCAACAATACTGAGAATAGAGATGCCCCGGTAGTTGTTGCAGTCACTGCGGTCTCCTTTGTTCTTGTATAGAGTGACAATGTTTGCATCTCGCATGTCCTGGGGGATGTGTCCTTTTCCCCAGCAGAGGCAGAGGAGTTCGTGCAGAAGCTGGATTAGTGCTGGTTTCCCTATCTTTAGGACTTCGGGCGGAATGTCGTCACTCCCAGGGGCCTTCCCACAAGCGAGGCAGTCGATGGCTTTACTAAGCTCTTCCAGGGTTGGTGGTGTGTCTAGTTCCTCCAAGACTGGCAGGTCTGGGATGGCGCCTAGGGCGGTGTCCGTGACGACGTTTTGGGTTGCATACAGCTCAAGATAGTGCTCAACCCAGCACTGCAGCTGTTTGCCCTGGTCTTTGATGACTTCGCCAGTCTTGGACTTGAGTGGGGCAATCTTGGAGGTGGGTGGGCCTGTTGCCTTCTTGATACCCTCGTACATGCCCCTTGCATCCCCGGTTTCGGCAGCTATCTGTATACTGGTGCAGAGGTTCAGCCAGTAGGTGTTAGCGCAGTGACGGGCGGTCTGCTGGGTATTTTTCCTGGCAGTCCTGAGGGCCTGTAATGTACCAAGGCTAGGCGCAGCCTTGAAAGCCAGGAGGGCTTTCCTCTTCGCCTCAGTCACGGGTTCCATCTCCTCCCAGCTGGCCTCATACCAATCTGTGTTTTTGTGCTCTTTCTTCCCATAGGCAGTAATGGCAAAAAAATGTAAGCACAGATAAAAGATGCTAACAAGCCAAACAGCCTTCTCACTTTACAAAGGCACCCCTACACCCTATGCCATCAATTGGAGTATTTGAACGCTGGCTTATGGATATTCTTGGTCCATTAACAGTAACGAAAGAGAAATACCAGTACATCTTTTTGTGTGTGAACAGTTTCAGCAGGTTTGCGGAAGCATTTCCATTAAGATCGCAAGAAGCAACTGAAATAGCTGATATTTTGTACAAGGAAATCGTTTGCCGTTATGGAGCTCCTAAAGCTCTAGTATCTGACCGTGGCCAGAACTTCCTGTTGCATATCATATCGGAACTCTGTAAGATAATGAATATTAAACGCTTCCATACATCGAGTTACCATCCAGAAACCAACTCTACGTGCGAGAGATTCAACAGAACATTAGCCCAATCTATATGCACCTATATTGACAAAGTGCAACAAAACTGGGTCAATTTATTACCAGGAATCCTAATGGCGTACCGCAAGACACCATGCACCAACTCAACTGGATTCTCCCCATATGAATTAGTCTTTTGGAGAGAAATGATAGCTCCACTTGATGTTTCTCTTGCTGACCCTACAAATACAGAGAAGCCAGTAAAGGACACAACAGCAACCTATTTACAAAAGCTCAAAACACAAATGGAAATAACCAGACAAGTTGTCAGAGACAACATCCAGAACTCCCAGCAAAATATAAAGAATATTATGATACGCACACTCAAGAACCCTCTTTCCACCTAGGACAATGAGTATGGATGCACAATCCAAAAGTACCTAAAGGGAGATCATCTAAATTATGCAAGAATCAGACAGGACCATGGTATATCAGCGACATTGGGCCCAATCATACATACAAGTTACATGATTGTGATAATCACAAACTACAGAGGTCATTAGTCCACGCCAACAGACTAAAGCCATACTTCAGCCCTGACAACAGAAATGAGTATTTGGACCATACAACTCAGATAGCTATGCCACAAGAGACCACAACATCAAAGGAGATACAAGCAGTGGAGAGAGAACCCTCTCATGGTGATCTACGGATTTCACCAGATGTGGAGAGGAAGAGACCTCCCAAGGTCATGATGATCTACGGATTGCACCATTGCACCAGGTGTGGTGAGAGAGCCTTCTCATAGTTTGGTAGAGAATGCTGTGCTACAGTTTGGTGGAGAATTCAAAATGGAAATGTGTTAAATTCTAAATTTTTATTGGATTTTGGGGAATTCTATTCTATTTTATGCTGTGCAGACTCCATATGAAAAATTAAGTAACAAAATTTTATAAATTCATCTTTAGGACCTTTCTTTGGGACTTTGATTCAAGAACATTGGACTAAGACAATGAAATGGAACGGAAAAGGACTTTGATGGATATGGACTTCTACACAAGGAATGTAACACTTACTACAAAAACCAGTCATATTCTCAACAGAATTCAAGGGACAGCAGTGGGTCTGAGAGCAGGCAAATTAGGGACAAACCACAATAATACAAGACAGAATATTTCGAGGGAATGCTAAAAGACAGTCTCCTGCTAGGAATGAAGGAATGAGCAAATTCGATTATGGAACTAAGAGACAGTTCAGTGATGCTCAGGCGATTCCTTCATGCAGAGAGCAAAATAGATATGAAGACCAAGGTCAGAGAAGCTAAATTTCACCGTCTAATGGTCATGAGACAAAATAGAAACACCCTTGATTTGAGAGCCCTCTACGGATTGCACCAGATGTGGAGAGAGAGACCTCCCAAGGTCATGGTGATCTACGGATTGCACCAGATGTGGAGAGAGAGAGCCCTCCCAGAAAGAGAAATGGCAAGATTCATAAGGATCATAAGGACTGGTTCAGGTCTTCAAATGCACAGTGTAAACGTTACTGGTCCAATGTCATATAATGTTGGACTTTTTATCTGCAGACTATCTTCTGACTTTCCTAAAACCTTGCTTTTCTGAACACCCCATAATATGACACTGGAAGATTTGTATAACTGTGATTGAGATCTTGACTATTTTAATTCAGTCTCTGCTAAAGGCCAAATCTGCCTCAAGAAACTATTTCCATGTGTGCCATCTGAACTCTAGAAAACACCTGAAACTTTGTTGAAAATGAAAGTGCCATTTACACTGAGCAACATTTATATTACTCGATTGAAATTTTCAATTTTTGAATTAAACTTTATTTTGTCCCATCTAGTATACTGTCACTACAAATCAACTGTGAGCGTTCGAAGATTTATGTGTATTTCTGGATTTAAATTTCTGGATTCTTTGTAACATTGAACATTATCTGATTCATGTTATGATTATGTTCATAACACTGAAACAAAATGCACCCGACTCTATTGGCCTTCAATAAATGTAACATACCCTTTAGAAAAACCTTGAAAAATAATACATCAATGCGAAAAATAGTACATGAGTTAAACAACAAACTTCCAGTAGATATATTCCAAGTAGGAGCTAACATAATATATGATAAAGAACCTTGGAGTAATGTACCAACAAAAGTAAATATCTCCCTTACAGATAACGGAAACAAAGAAAATCAACAACAACATTTAAAAATATTGGCATTGGAAGTCATAAATAATCAATATCAAAACTACACAAAAATTTACACGGATGGCTCAAAAATTACAACATAACATAACATACAAATGGGCAGGCGTCTTCCTGACCACTGTTCCATTTATACAGCGGAATTTTGGGCCATCCTTGAATCATTAAAATGGATAGAAGAAAACAAACCAAAAAAGACAATGATTATTAGTGACTCGCTCAGTGTCCTTACTTCTATCCGAAACAACAACACCAAATCTAGAGAAAATTTCCTAAAACAAATTAATCAGATATTAAAAATACTAAATTCTCAAAATCTAGTAGTGGAGGTTATGTGGATTCCATCCCACATAGACATAAAAGGAAATGACTTAGCACATCAACTGGCTAAAAACAAACTCACCGAACCAAACTATATGCCACTCAAATATAGTCAAACTGAAATATATCATTTAATCTACTCAATGATTAATCAAAAGTGGCAGACTGATTGGGACAAAAACAAACAAGGGAGAATTTTACATAACATCATTAAGGAAGTCAATAGAAAAATCATACCACCTAGGTGCAATAGTTATGAACAGTCTAAAATAAATAGAATAATCTTGGGAAAAACAAAACTGGCTAACAGCTTTGGTAAATATATAGGACCTTTTCCACACAGCATTAATTGCTTCAGTTGTAGCATACCTGAAGACTTAGATCACATATTTAATAACTGTAAAAACAACCAGAAGGAAAGTAACATACATGTATTTAGATCTAAACAACTAAACATCTCTGCACCAAGTACATACCCGGAAGTAATTCAATTAAATAGCACCAACCCCCAAAAAACAATTCAATACATAATAGAATTACTTAGAACATCAGGGCTTCTTGAAAAAATATAGTGCAAATAATAATATATAATAAATAACACCCATAAGGAATGCCCCCTGTTGGTCACATGGGTTCATTGGCCAATCAGGGGACAGGACCTGCAACCTCGTAAATATGTTAAGTGGAATTTGTATTATAACAAAAAATAAAATAAACAATATCCATAAGGAATGCGAATGCATAGGACCTGAAGGGTTCCGTTACTTGTGAAAGAGCCCACCTACACTACGCTGGGTATAACGCCCTGGATGGTAACTGTGCTAAACAAACCTAATAGGATACTTTAAAGATATTGAAATTTATAGACTAAACATATGAACATTGAAATTTGCATTATAACAAAGTAAAGAACAAAACAGAAACAATAAACAAGTGTCTGGGAAACCACCTCTCTTCTGTCAATTCTTTCAACTCTTCCTATATACAGCCTCATTGACAGCATTTTACAACTAAACTAGGAATGTATTTACAGTTACAAACCCCATCAAACCGGGATATCCACATGGTCTAAACGTGACCATCTAAAACGTCTCCTGCTTTATGGCCTCAAATAGATTTTATGAGGTAGTCTCAAAGTTCAAAGACTATCAGGCCCAGCGACACAATGTCGCAACATAAAAATATTTACTCTAAGAAAGATCTCTAAATTATTACCATATAAGGTAGTCAATGCCCAGACTATCAGGCCCCGCGGCACAAAGCTGCATTAATAATCTAAGCTATAAGAACTAAGGCCTATAACATGATTTAGATGGTAAATACCAGACCATCTAGCAAGACAGCACACGCTGCAATAAATTTTTACACAATAACCTTAATTACTTTAAAATTTCTACGTTGGATAACTACCAACGCGAGAATAGGCTGTCATATGAGGTTGTATACTCTACTTTAATAATAGCACAAAGTATTCCAAATTGTTAAGGGAGAACACGGAATGGATACGACGGAAGGAGGCAACATCAAGATGGAGGAACAACAAAACCAAGGCACCCAAGAAGGACACGGGGACTCACCGGACGGAATGAGGGAACTTCGGTTATACCCTGTAACACTCCATCAAAAAGCCCTTTTAAGGGCTATTTATACTTACAGAGTTTCCTTTTGGCTCAGAAACTCTATTCGACATCCTCGTTCTTCAAAAATCAGACTTGATCAATTTTGGCTCTCCACCATCAAAATTAACAACCCATTTTTTAACCAACCTACCCATGTCACTTGACATACCTAGTTTACAAAATTGATAGGAAACACACAAAATGTACACTCTGTACTAGACAAAAATTGGAATGTTACGATGTTATGAAAAAATATAACTTGAAAGATTGACTCAATTGCACAGGTGGCTTACACAATATCGGTATAGGATGTCCACTAGCAAGAACTGGACTCGATTTGATAAGGCTAGGGTGTGCAAGACGAACGACATCAAAGTGCCAGTTCACAGATCCTTTTCCTCCTCTTCCGCTGCCTGACTTCAACACCAGCAAATGACTAGAAGTTGAACCCATTTTTCACTAGTCATCATTTGATGCCATTGCAACTCTAGCTCTGCATCCTCCGATTGGTTGATAGGGTTGAGTGCGTGGCTGTTCTATTCCCACTAACCTAGGTCTTTCATTCATGTCGATAGCTCCTTATAGGGGTGCGGCATGACGACCAAATTAAATAGCATACTATGCATGCATAAACGCCCGTGGGGATGTGGCACCATTCCTTCCCCACGGGAAAATCTAAATCACTACCATATTAATTGGTAGTGTAAAATAGTGAACAAATGACCCTTTGTGGCCGGTTTCACTTAAAACCATACTTCATTCATTCAGAGAGCGCAAAGAGGATTACCAATTTAAATGTTATAAGAAGAAACCCTCTTGCATTGTGATTAATTCCCCATAGTGCATTTACGTCAAATAGACACTACAATATATACTACATTGCTAACATGTTTATCGTAGGCAGAAGAAACATTTATGCCAAGTATACATACTTGTCAAGAAATATGCTACTGGAGGGGGGAGAGAAACTTCGGATAAACGATAACAAGATCGTCGGACATCATCTGCGATTTCGACTAAGCAGCCTACCTTGCTGGCAATATGGAATATCCATACGGGTCACGCAGTTGGACATCGGGAACAAGTGGCCAAATAACTCGGTAACTATAACATCTCTGTTGCCGCACTCACGGAGTTAAGGATGACCGGGTCGGGCAACACGACGGTTATTTCTCTGGCAAATCATGCGAAATATCAGCTCTATTACTCCGGGGGCAAGAAACACATCGAGGGTGTCGGATTCATGGTGGACAGCAGCTTTAATAAATACGCCACTGGATTCCAACCCATCTGTAATCGAATGGCGGTCCTCACTCTTCATGGTATCATCAATACGAATCTGGTCGTAGTTTATGCACCGACCGAAGTCAGTCCAGAAACGGCCAAAGACGAATTCTATGACAGCCTTCAGACAGTCTGCCTCGTCCTAACATCAATATTCTTCTGGGCGACCTGAATGCCCACACCGGGCACGACAGCCATGCGTGGCCGGATATTCTTGGCCCTTTTGGAGTGGGCTCGATCAACGACAAGTTGAACACGATTCCTTTCATTCGCCTCACTCAACGGTCTCAGGATAGAAAATTCGCTATTCCGCCACTCGCCTCGCCACCAATTAACCTGGAGATCTGCCAATGGACGAGACAGAGCGTGCATCGACTATGTAGCGATTTCCCGGCGATTCCAAACCTCACTCCAAGACGTTCGAGCCATGCGTGGAGCGGATTGTGGGTCCGACCACCACCTGATCAGAATCAATATCCGAATAAGATTGAAGCGTCCAGCAAACAATAACAAACGGGAGCAAAAACCGAACGTGGCACTCTTAAGAGACCCAGCGGTCCGGGAAAACTACCAGATCACCCTCAAGAATCGTTTTTAAGCCCTTACTACGTCGGAGGCAGATGAATCACAGGAGGGAGTTGATTGTCTTGCAAACGAGCTTGCGAAGGCAATTATAGACAGTACCAAAGAGGTGTGTCCATCAACGAAGCAGCACGTTCAACCCTGGATGTCCGAAGAGATCTTATTTCTCATCGATCAACGGAAGAAATGCAAGTTAAATAACCAGCCGGAATATAGACGCCTCAACAAACTGGTCAGAGTTCATTTCAAGGAGGATAGAGCTGTGTATTGGGATGATCTCGCAAAAGATATGAAAGTGGCAGCCAACCGGGACGAATTCCGAACCCTTTACTCAACCATTCGACGACTAGCTGGGAAATCTCGGCCGTTAGAGAACAACATCAAAGACAAGACAGGGAAAATCATCAGCTCCAACACAGGATGTTTGGATCACTGGCAGGACTTCTTCTGCACCCTCCTCAACCACGACGCCCCACCTGGACTGATGGAAATGGTGGACGCCATGGACGAATGGACGAGTTATCTGCGCTGGTCAATGAGTCCGAACTGTCTATGAAGGAAATACGGACTGCCATCTTAGACCTGAAGAACAACAAGACGCCGGGCATTGATGAAGTGACAGCAGAATCCGTGAAATACGGTGGAGAGATCATCGTCGAAAGATTACACGCCCTGCTGTGATTGATATGGCGATCGGAAGTTGTATCAACATCTTGGAAGAAAGCCGTCATCGTACTAATCTTAAAGAAAGGCGACAAAACGGACTGTAAGAACTACTGGGGCATTAGCCTGCTCTCCATACTTGGCAAAGTATTTATGAAGATCATCCATAGAAGGGTACTCAAATGGCGGGAGGAACCGGCTCGAGAGGAACAGGCCGGTTTCGACCTGGAGGAAGTACTGCGACCAGATATTCACGCTCCGTCAAATCCTCGAGGAAAAAACTCGGTGTGGAAAACGCACAATCATGGTGTTCATTGATTTCTCCACAGCGTTTGACAGCCTCCATCACCTGGCCTTGTGGAAAGTCTTGGATGAGGAAGGATACCTGCCAAAATACATTCGGCTACTTACCAACACCTGTGACGGGTCAACCAGCCAAGTTCGAATCCAAGGGGCAAACACGAAGGATTTCTCGGTGAAAACGGGCGTCCGTGAGGGATGCGTACTCTCACCTAGTCTATTTAGAATCGTGGTCGATTGTGTCATGCGCAAGGTATTCCTGGGACTTAGAGGGATCACTTTTGGGGCATGGTTCGATGAACATGCCACAGATCTAATGTTCGCGTATGATAGTGCATTTCTCACTGAGGACGAAGCCGAATCATCAGAAATCCTGAAATCACCGATGAAGCCGCCCGATTTGGGTTAAAGATCAACACCGCCAAAATAGTTGTCATGACATCAGACAACACTCCAGTGGCCGTCTGCCTTAACGAAGTCTATCTTCAGAAGGTGGAGGAATTTAAATACCTTGGGTATATAATCTGAATCAGATCAATAGCGGCCTCCACCGACATCTCGCATCGCCTGGGACTGGCAACGTCTGCGTTCGGGTCACTAGCTTGGTGCATATGGAGAAAAAAGGCCCTCTTGGTGGTGACCAAAGTGCGTCTATACCGCACTCTCAGCCTCCCAATACTCCTTTATGGAGCAGAGACGTGGTTAATCCTAGACGCGGACCTCAAGAAGCTGGAGGTATTTCAAATGTGATGCCTCAGACAAATACTGGGAGTAAACCTTCTGGACAGAATCCCAAACGTGGAAATCCGGACCCGATGCTCTCACCAACCGACGGTGGAATCACTGATTAGACGTGCTAGACCTCGCTGGTTTGGCCATGTTTGCCGAATGGAAGAGTGGAGTCTACCGTATCAAGCCCTGTGGTGGACCATACCGGAAACCTGGAAGGTCTCAAGAAATGCACCTAAGAAAACCTGGATCCAACAAGTGGAAAAAGACCTGGCAAATTATGGCATCACCTCGGCACATGCCAAAGAAAATGCCACGCGGGACCGAAAATGGTGGAAAGAAATAATTGACTTCATCTGCGCAGGCAATTTTCGAGCAGTACCCACAGTGTCCTATCAACTGCGACCACGCTGATTTTTATGGAAACTACGGGATCAAATTGATTGATCAAATTGATTGATACCAAGTATAATATTGTTGAAGTTCTAAGGAAATGCAAATTTGATAAGTAATAACTTCTGTACATGAAAAAACCTTTTGGTTGATATATTTTGTGAAACTTTTTGGAAGTAACCTGAATAAAGGTACTGAGGATTCGGTATTCCCTTGGCTTCTTTTAGAGACTATGAAGAAACCAAGTATCATGTGCACATATTAAAAGGCTGGTAAAATATGTTCAGAAGTAAAGTGATCCCAAATTTTCTAACACATTTTAGGTGCATGAGTATTTATTTTTATACAACCTGACAACAGTCGTGGAGTTAAACCATTCCCAAAATTTCCTTGCAAATTAAATTTGTACTCGTCAGTCATTTTTCGCTCACCTCTTCAATGGAAAGGATACTAGTGGCTATTGGCACTGGCATCCACACATTTAAAAGCATACAGTGTCACTGCATTTGAATGATTCTTCCTAGTCGAAGGCAGTTTTGTGTGGGCTTCATAGAACCTGCTCCCTAGAAAATGGGGGCTAACTTTGATATGTGTATCATGTCTACATTTTTGGTCTTTGTTCAGGTTTTTTAACACACTGTATACATACTGTTGTACCTGGAATCATAAAACATTGTGAGGGGATACACTGGAATTAGTACTACACCCTCATAATAAATGTACTATAATTATTCAAATAGATAACCAAGGGATGGTGCAATTTCTAAAGAGGAAGGCGTTGAATACTATGCATCATTGTTTGACTGAAAACATTAGTTAATTAAGCTATTTTCATTTTTCTAACATTCATTGGATTATTGATGTACTGTTTTAATTATTTGGACATATCAAAATGGACATGTATGAATCTACGAGCCTCGATAAGGTAGGAGTTTCTTTCTTTTCATGGAAAAGGGGGAATTGGAGCTTCTATTAGAATAACTGCGGTAAGTCACTTTGACCTAACGTTCATATTTCACTGGCTAATTCTCAAGCACTGCTCATGCTAGACTCTTCAATCTAGGTGATTGTATGGAATTCTATAAGTGGCACACCATTTCAGTGCAATTAGGACAGTAGATTTTCCTCTTTCACTGATTTGGAATACATTTTATTTTTCGCTATAATAATAATAATTATAATAAAGACCTTATTTTTCAGATGTTACAAGTCCATGCTCTTAAAATAAGTAACAAAAAGGAGATGATACAACAAGCTTTGTAAAACATAAAATTTAATTCACTAGACACAAAATAAAAATTGAGAAAAAAGAACTTATGGTACTGTGAATTGAATCCAAAAATAATCCAAGAATTAAAAGGCACAAGTCCTATCAATGAAAAGTACTAAATGAATCTCAGTCCAAATCCCGATGAAATTCAAAATGGAAGGCGATGACGTCTGTTGTGGTCAGCAAAGTACTGATGTGTCAATAGTCTCTTGTTGAATCACAGAAAATATTCCAGTTTTGAATTCTGTATAAATTCCAGTCAATGTCTTTGTTCAAGAATTTTGTAGGAGCACTTATGTATTTCCAGGGAAAAGAATAACTTGAATTCAATAAAATAAAAATTCAACCCAAACTGGTCACAACATAATAAAACTTAACATGTCAAGTGTTTTAACCCCATCTAGTAAAATTTGCACAGCCACAAGATAATATAGTTCTTTGCTTGACCTTGGGTCACATTAGCATTTTCTAAAAACAACCGTTACCTAATGGAAAATGACTTTCTAGAATGATCTTTGTTTACTTACAACATAATAGCCTGTTGAATTCACTTTGGAATTTCCAAAACTCTGACCCAAATCAACATGTTTACATAAATGAAATTTTAAAAAATCAATCGGGTCAAACAGAACTGAACTCAATTTTGGACAAGATCAAATCCGGTAAACAATGTTACATTACAATAACATATAATGTAATAATATAAAATTTTAAAACTAACAGACTTAAATTAAATAAACATAACACTTCCTCTCATGAAGAAAAAGAAAGATTTATGCAATAAAGCTTTCTTTTTACAATTAGTCAAATACACTTGTGGTAATAAAAAAGAACATAAAAGGAAATCTTATGAATTACACAAAGTATACATGAAAGAATACATTTCTATACATGCGAAAGTGTATCTGCTATCAAATTATCTTTTCCCTTGATGTGCCTGATGTCAATAATATATTCCTGTAACAATAAATCCACCTTATTGATCTGATTTTTCTTTTTCATCTTGTAGATGAAAGTAAGAGAGTTGTGATCACTAAACACCAAAATTGGAGAAGGAGCTGAACTAATGTAACTTCAAAGTGCTGTAATGCCAATATCAAAGCCAAACACTCCTCCTCGATTGTAGAATAATTTCTCCGGTGCACACTGGATGATCAGCACCATTTATATCTTCTTGAATCAATACTGCTTCAACCCCAACATCACTTGCATCAACAGTTTAAATGATTGGATGAAATTTAGAGCTGTAAGAACTAGTCTACTCTTAAATATGGCCTTAAGCTTGTCAAAAGCCTCTTGACATTTTTCAGATGAATGAAACTTGGTTTTCTTGCTCAAAAAATTTGTCAGGGGTTCAGTAATTATGGAAATGTTTGAACATTTCCGATTGTATCCAGCCATACCCAAAAATTGCACGAGTTGCTGTTTACTAATAGGCACAGGGAATTCAGAGATAGCCTTGACTTTAGCATTTATAGGTTTTACTTGTCCATGTCTCACAATATGTCCTAAAAATGTTACACAAGCATGGCAAAACTCACGTTTGGATAAATTGATTGTCAAACTTGCTTCAGTGAGTCTTTCAAAGAATTTCCAAATTGTCGCTAAATAATCTTTCCAGGTGTCATTGTAAATGATGACATCATCGATGCAAGCATCACACTTATCCAGACCAGATGTAATCATGTTCATTTAACATTGAAAAGTACTTGGTGAACCCTTTATCTCAAATGGCATCACCTTATATTGATAAAGTCCATCTGGAGTCATGAATGCAGATATTTCCTCTGCCCTTTCCGTCAGTGCAATTTGCGAAAATCCTTTCAGATGGTCAAATTTGGTGACATACTTTGCATATTCAATTTTATCAATGCAGTCATCGACTCTCGGTAATGGAAATGAATCTGTTTTAGTCACACTGTTCACCTTTCTATAATCAGTGCACATGCGGAATGTTTTATCTGATTTAGGAACAAGTATACATGGTGGACTCCAGTCACTTTTACTCGGCTCTATGAAATCATTATCCAGCAAATACTGAATTTCTTTTTTGAAGTATTCCTATTTGAGAGTGTTCAACCTGTATGGGTGTTTTTTCTCACAGGTATGAAATTTACAACTTCAAAGTCATGGTAAATTTTGTTTGTTCTTGTAGGAACATCTGGAAATAAGTGCTCATATTCCAAAAATAACTGTTTAAATTAATTCCTTTCCTATTGTTGCAAAGTGAAAGTTTCTGGTCCAGATCTTTCATGATTTATGAAATCCAAAGATTTGTTGCTCCTAAATCAATAGTCTGATTGCATTCCTTCGCTTAAATCCTCACTGAGTGGACAGGTACAGCTAAATTAATTGCATGATTAACCTGGCTATCTCTCTCAACATACTTGTACTCCTTTAAGTTATTTACATCCCAGGAGTACTTTTATTCTAATTTATCTCATTCATTTTCTTAACTTTGTAAGGGCCGTAATACCTAACCTGAAGAACATTTTGAAGACTGAGCAAGGAAGACAACTTGATCAGCAGACTCAAACGTTCTCTCCATGGTAGTTCTCTTGAACCATAATTTCACTTTTGAATTTAATTCCTGAATGCCTAATTTAAGAATAACTAGCTGGAAAATTGCATACATAACATTTGACCCTTGTTCAGATTGGACAGTTTTGGAAAGGCCAAATTGAGTGAATAAAACCTTTATCAAAGCTTTTACTATTGTTTTAGTTGTTATATTCCTCAAAGAAATTGACTCTGGGAATCTTCTTGACATACACATAATGGTCAACAAGTATTGGTTACCGGACTTGGTCTTATGTAAGGGACCATCGCAATCTACAATTATTCTCCTAAATGTTTCATTGTTACGTATCTGATGTAATATATATTTATTTTAATGTAATTGTTTGTTTGTCAGTTTTACATTTTTATTCTATAAATTTATTCACTGGAGATAATATTTTTCTGAAAATCTGTTGACCTGAATCATTCTTTTCTGTAAACAACAGGTGTTGACCTGGATCCTGACCTTGATTTAAAATTAGTAACAACAACAAAAAACAAGTTTTCTTTTATTTTAAAATGATAAATGATTGGTTGCTGCAAAGGTCATGATGGGATTGCATGATTTAGGATGTAAATAGTTTTTTTTTATTTCTTTCTTAGAGTGAAAATCGTTTGTCTAATCAAGGCCATATTCTGTGTACATGATGTAAACAAGATCACCCGATCGCCCTTCTCCCCCTTTTTTCCGTTATTGCATCTTATAACCTTTGTTTTAGAGAAATAGTCTCAGTTTTGGGCTTTTAACACTTGATGTCAAGTTCTTCTGTTGTAGCCAGTGTTTTATGTTAGTTATCTTCAGATCATTTGGATTTCAAAAGGATTCATTCTTTTTCCTCTGGAAATATTGGACGTGCTCATTTAGAATTTTTGGAAAGACATTGCTTACAAATTTAATTCAGATTTCCAACACTGGGAGTGCTGATTCTCATATTTCTACAAGTAACTGTAAAAGACAACACTTTACAGACTAGAGCATACTTCATCGCCATCCATCTTGGATTTTTCATCGGGATTCGAACATGAAATTATTAGAACATTGTATTACTAGGACTTTTGCAATTTAATTTGTGAATTATTTTTGGATTATTTTTGGATTTGATTCTTGAAACCATAAGTTCTTATTTTCTTAATTTTTACCGAATCTCCAGGGACATAAATGAATTGTTAAAGTTTGAAAAGCTTGTTATTTTCACTTTTTCTGTGCTAATGTTTATTCGAGCCTAAACACGTAACATTCATCAAATGCAGGAATAAATTGCAGATGAGCCTTAGGTATCTTCTGATTGTGTTTTCCTACAGTTTGACAAGTTTGACGAGATCTATAGTATTTGACATCATCACTTTTAATTTTTGGCCAAGATCTTGTGAGAAGTCTTATTAATCCCTAAATGACCAGCCAAAAGAATTTCATGGGCCAGACTAAGATCTCCTGTCTTTATAATTTTCAAACTGCAATTTGATAGTACACTGACCACTCGTCACCAGCAGGTACCTCAGGAAGTCTCCATTTTCTCACAAGAATTCCATTTTTAATGAAATAACAGACAGGTACTTCAGTGGCTTCAGTTTCACTAATGGCCCTTTGAAACAAACATGAGATCTCAGGATCTTTATCCTGTTCGATGAAAAGTGATTGTCGTTTGTCACTCTGATTAGAATAGAGAGAATGAGTAGTTAAAAGAGGATCACTGTGATCAATACCCTTTGATTGATCCAAACAAGGAGTGAAAGTGACCTCATCAAAAGTCTGACCAGCACATGTGACAACTTAATGAATACATTCCTGATCAACATCATTTTCAAGAGCTTTCTTTGTCATAGCTCTACTAACTGCACCAGCTGGGTATAAATCAGGGAATTCTTGTTCAATAGGATCGACGTTCTGATCCAAACAAAGCTTGTCAGTTACAAGTGGATTAACCACAACCTTATCTTCAGCTAGGTCTTTGCCTTGTAATAAATGAATGCTTTTAATGGGTTAGAAAACCACTATTTTGACTGTCACGGGTCCTGAGACTACAACTGATGACAAATTTACACAATGGAGAGGAACATTAACAACACTGCAGTACAGTCCCTGAATAAGAACTCTCATTAGAAGAAGACTTCTCAGAAAAAGGCAAAGTACCTGACTATGTACAAATAATTTTATTAGATTGATTCTGTTATATATATATATATATATTTTTTTATTTGATTAAATCATCACATATAATGGAAGCGAATAATGTTTACACACATACACAAAAACATGCACATACAAGTATATGAATAGCACATTAAAATCTATTTGCATAAATGCTACATTGCTGCAAAAATGAAAATTAAAAATATAAAAAAACAAAGCAGGAGATGGGTAGTGTAACTTGTACTTGAATAAGGACACCATTTTGTTTATGATTCCATTCACCTATTACAAAAATTTTGGAAGGAAGAGATACTTTGATCCAATTTATAAGTGTGTAATTTTATTCCCCAAAATATCACTTCTAAATTAAAATCTATTTTAGAATAGCACCTTTTATTACTTGAGTACTTACAAACTGTGATGTTTTAATGATCGTAGATAAGGAATATCAGTAGATCTCTAGTGAGTGTTGTACATCATCAGGGTCTTAAACGAGTTCCTGCAGCAATGTGTAAAATGCTGCATCCATGAATTTGTGAGTGGGCAAACAATGACATATTGACATAGATTCATTGATGTTGCAGGTGCAAATCTACTCCACCATGGTTTTCATCCTGTTCACACTTCATGGGCCTGTTGTTGGTCCTCATCCACCAAGACCTTTCCCTTCAGGTGTTTAGTTTTCTGCAGCTTGTGAACTTTTTGTTACATTGGTCAGACAGTTGTTTTTATTGCCATGTTTTGGTTTTGGGTGAAATTAGTTATGGTGATTCGATTTTAGGAGGACATTCATATGGTGGTGAACTGTATTGTCACTGCCCACCGATCAGCTTTGCCACTGCAGCCACATGCATTCAGATTCAGGTTTGGTATCTATGCCCCTGGGGAGTTAAGTGGTGGACAATGGCATGCTACTGATCTGGCAGCAATTTTGAAAATCTTGTTATTGCTAATCCTCCAGAAAGGATGATCATATGAACATGAGGTTATCACTGAGACTTCTGTAATGTCTAGCTGGTCTTAAATGAAAATCTTGTCAATCTGACATCCAATATGGTCATTATCTTGATAATCATATAGCTATTCTTCCTGAACAGAGCTATACTGACATGGGATTTTCACCAGATGACTTCTGATGTTGTCTAGTTGAATTTTAAATGAAATTCCTGCCAGTCTGATGTCCAATGTGGTCTCAGTGTTGAAAATGTTTTTTTATCACTATTCCTCCAGAATGGACGGTCTTGTGAAGATGGGGATTTGATTAAAAGACTTCACATAATGATTACATGATCCAAATGAAAATGTTGCCTACTTTGGTACAGTATGATGGCCACAGGAGACATCTTGAAAATCTTGTTTTCGCCACACTTCCACAGTGGAAATTAATATTGTCATGGGGTTTTCAACATAAAATTCTTTATATCTGGTTGGTCCTCACTATAAATGGACACCCAATATGATTAATACAGCAGTCATCATGAAAATCTTGTTAAACAACTCCTTCTAAATGGATGTTCATATCTTCATGTTTTTTTCAGGGTGGGTGGGTGTGTGATTTTGCTAAGTGTCCTAAATGAAAAAGGTGCTATTCTGACATCCAGTATGGCCACAACAGTTGCCATCTTCAAAGTCATGTGATAGCTACTTCCGAATGAATGATCATATCAGCATTAGGCTTTCCTCTTATGTTCTCTAGTTGTTCATAAATGAAAATGATACCAGTGTGACTTCATATATGACTGCCACAATGACCTTGTTTACAAACTTGTCATCGCTGCTTTTTCCAGATGGCTGGTCATATCAGAATTATGCTTTCACCTAAAAACTTTTTCTTATTATATCTATGATAATGACGCCAATCTAAGATCAGTAGGACTGCCATCTTTAAAATCCTACCAGTTGTCCTGCACAATGGAAAGTTATATCAAAATACTGTTTCCACCAGAAGGCTTTCTTGTGGCGATCTTATTGGCACTAGACGAAAGTCATGTCAATCTTATATTCAGTATGTCTACCACAGAATGTAATTTGAAAATCATGTTATTGCTAAAAATATCATATCAGAGATGGTTTCAAGACACAGTAGTTAAAATGAAGAAATTGTCTAATGTTAAATTTATGGAAATTATTCTGATTTGTCCAGTAGATCCTTTGAGGGTCTCATTTTATCTATGAATTTTTTATATTACTAAAGGAAGACCAATGAAACAAATTTTGGAAACAAAATCTCTAAATGTCTATATGGAAGTTTTATTTTCTTTTAAGGTGATATTTATGAAAATGCAGTGCTGGCAGGACAGAACTCCTATCCAGAAACAAAGTATGAAAATCCAAAGAGCATAACAATAGGGATGTCTGGTGAAAGTCTTTATGAGGATCCAGGGCTTACATCATCTAATATTCCAGTGGTATGAAAAGTCTGAATAAATTGTTGTTTTCATTCCCAGAGATTATTTGTTCTACCATTCATGTATGGGCCCCTTGTGGCCAAGTGGTCTAAGACACTTACTTTTACAGATCGCTGATATATCACCTCTGTCCTTTAGGGTTCGAGTTTCAGTCTCAGCCTATGTGGGCAAATGAGAAAGTTTACCAGTCGTTTCCAGTGGGTTGATTGCCTTTATTCCACTATAAAAACTGGCCGATGTATAGCCTATCATCTACTGAAAAATCCCCAACAGCAATTCATCTACATTAATTTTTTTCTAGATCATCACAATTTTAGAAAGCTATTTAAAAATAGCTTTGTTTTCCCTGATACAATTATTACTTAACAGTAATCAACCAACATCCCATACCTACATCAGGTATTTACTCTGGTATTGTATATACTGTAATAGTCTTTTTATCATAGAAAATGGCACTAAGATGTCACATAAATTCTGAATAAAATATGTGCCAATCTGATTCATCTAATAAAATTTAGGTTGAGCAAAGACAATAGCTTTTATATTTGTCACTAATTTTATATTGCTGCAAACCTTTATAGTGTGATAATATATGTACAAAGGTTTGTGTTTGTATTAATCTTTTAGTGCAATTTATTTGGTTTATTCACCAAGTTTACATACTATAATGAACATGAATATTTCATTTTGTATATCAAAGAAGTTTAATAAGATATGTAAACATTTCATATAGGTCTTTCATTTGAATAATATACTTAAGGTCAGAGTAAGGGAGAGGGTTAGTGAGACATAATAGCCATTTTGCTTCTATACCCTGAGAAAGAATGTTTACTTATCTTTCCATAACTTGATGTTAACTAAATACCTTAACATTTTTGCTCTTATTGCTTAAGTGAGTAAAAGAGTTATTATGTTGTATATGCATGGTTTGTGCTGCTGACTGAATTTTTGTTTATGTCTGAGGTACTACAAAAACTTTTGTACCACAGAATGCTTTGGTATTTCTGAACATACTACAGTAAGTACTGTGGCATAATTTAATATCTGGGGCTGGGACCTGACCTGTATTTTTAAAATTTCCATCAATATCTGAAAAAATATCATACTTTGATTTAACAAAATAACAGTGTATTATATCCGTTGTATTGTTTGACCTGCTTCATCCTAGATAAATGATCAGAGAGGGCCAGTAAACATAAAACACAATTGCTCAACTAAGGAGAAAATATTTAGTGGACTTAAGAAAATATATATAATTTGAACAAAACTGCAATTTTTAAAATTTTAGGCAAATTCTCAGTCTGTAAAAGAAATGCTTGTGCTTAACACATTTGCATGTGCTACTGAATAACTAAAAAATGATATTTCTTTTTTTTAAATCCTAAACATCCTTTTAGGCCACCAAGCTGGCATTTGTGATATGTGTCAAACATTATCAAAGGATCATAAATATAATTATACTTTTGACAAATACAACTGTTTTGCAAATAATTCAAATGATATATTTGAATCTCGTTTTCATGAAAAATGACAAGATGCTGTTAATGTCATTAAATTGATAGCAAGATTTTTTGGTAATTTCCATATATTCTGTACTGATGGAAACTACTGAAGTACCAGTACAGTGAAAAAGTATCATGTTAATACCACAATCCTCCAGTCTAAGGTTATTATTTAATGTACAATCTTTTCCAATAATTCATTAATCAGTTTCTCAGAACTGAATACTATACCATGTAGATGTTGTTGCACAGTCAAAACTGTCAATAGTGGCCACCCATGAGAAAAAGCAAAAACAAGTTGTACACAGTTTCAATTTTTAAAAATGATTTTTGAACAAATACCATGCACCAATCATTATTATTATTAGTAGTATTTCATTATTATTACATTCTCCAGACTGTTAATGTGCACTATAGAGCAAAATTATAAAAAGATTCCACCTGTGGAAGTATATCAGTCAAACCCCCTTTCAGCGGTATTTCAAAGTTAATATAGAAAAAAGCAGAATGCCAAGTCTAACAGACAATTTAAAAGTAGAGTCCACTCTTCCTTTTCTTCTCAGACAGTTTAACTCCTGAGGATTTTGTGTTACCAGACTATATATCCCTATAAGGGTTAAAAAACTGAATAAATAAGAAAAGTTATTTATTTGATCAAAATACCTGTCTGAAGATGCAGAGCTACTACTTTTCCAAGAGGAAACTACCCAACCGAGCGATGGAATTTCTTCCTCCCATTAGTGTGAACCAGAATCTTCCAGAACAATGAATCACCCCTGCATAAGGGTCACATACATTAAGCATGTGTGAGGGACCTTCTCATAAATTTTTGTCACCATGTTGCAAAGTTCAATATTTTTTATGTAAAGATTAGCTGCCTTCTACATTGATTGGCAAGTGAATTATTAGTCTTGTATGCTAAATATTTTTCATAGCTTTCAGGACCGTACTCGAATTGATTTTTAGCACTGTTATTCTTTCTTAAGATTTTTCTTGGTTTTGGCATTTTATTTATTTTTTATTTTCGGAGGGTATTTGTAATTCTATTAGTTCTTTGATTTGTATTCAGATAACATTTACGAAGCTGCAAGAGTAGGTATTTTATTCAGATTGCCCAATTCTTACATTTTTTGCAGTCTACAGACTCAGCTGCTAATCATTTTATTCACTTTACCTATATCATGAATTGTGAAATTTTTATACTAAAGAAACACACCACCTCATAAATTTACTAAGACCTCATGTTCTTTTTACTTTTGGTTTGGATAAAATTTTAGTGACAAAGTAATTCAGTAATTTATTCATTATATTACCAACTACAACTTACTGGTTGTTTGATAATTCCTTTGTAGTTCCTTATTTTGAAAAAAAAGCCTGATTGACTTAACTATTGCTTTATTGCTCTCTTTACCTCTAGGATAGAGAACGATTCATACCATTCCCCTAGCAGCAGAGGGGGCGAGCCGGACAACTTTTCAAACAAAAAATCGATAAACCCTTCAAAACAACAAATAGAGCCTTCCTACGAAATCTCGTGTTTTAACCAAAAAAAAAAGAAAGTCTCCATTTGGCAAATGGAGCCTTAGTGATTTTGTCTGGAACACGATCTTGCAGGGGTGAATCCATGCGTCGATGAGGCTTCCTCGAAATGCCTCCATTGGGTAAAAAAAACGACGGACACTCACCCCTATGATTTCAACCGAATGTTTTATCAAGTCCGATACGATATCGTGTCCTCGGGGCTGATAAATTTATCGTCACAAATCCGTGTGGTATTGACTGAGCGTGACTAAAGAAATTTCTAAATCGATGATGATCCATATCACCACAGGACCAAGTTTGCCAAATATTTCTAAGAGTATGTGTGTCAACTCCATTAAATACACGCAATAAATTGCAGTTATCTCTGATCACTTTTGGTATTAGTGTGTATAGTTGAGTGACACATTAGTGCTTTTATGCCTGCCTCTGGAAAATATCCTAGCAGGATATTTTTGATTATCTAACATGATATCATCATATACGACTAAATTGTTAATACTTCCATCGATGGAATCAATGCTTGGTGCTTCTTTGATATCAGTAATAAATTCAATAATATCATCATCGATTTGAAATTCTTCGAATTTTGATTTTGCTTTCTCGTTAAAATCCTTTAGCACTTCATAGCATCGCTGATCATCTACACTCAGGGCTATTAAATACAATTTGTCCCATTTCATCCATCTCGTTATCAAACTAAGTAGCAGTTGTGTCTTGCCGCTTCCAGATGGTCCGATTATAATCATTCTAATTGAATTCGGCAACATTGCATGGTGTTTAATAGGTTCCTGTCGTCGGGTAGCTGAATAAACAATTACATTCATGCTGTGATATATAAATTATGGATCTATATTGTGTGAAATGTAGGGCGCATACTGGCACAGATGACTTGACGACGATAACAACTAAAAATAACCGATCAGCGCTTTCTGGTAAATACGTACAATGTAGTACAAAGAAATTTAGATTTGTTTCCCTTGACATACCCAAGGAACCTTTAAAAAAAAACGAGAAGGTGATATCGCAGCCAAGCTAACTAAACTCCCTGGAACCCCATGGGCAAAGTATCCAGGAGAAAAACACCTTCCAGGGTATAGTTAATGTAGACCGGGAACAAGACTTGATATCAGACTCAATAATCATAACCAACCCAAACCCGGTGAAGAACCAATAAACGCCATGGATAAGGCATGTCATGCTCATGATGTCACTTATAAAGCAGCGATTTGCAGCATAGACATTTCGCAGATGTGAAATTAATTCATGCATTAAATGCTATTTCTGATAAATCCTTCAAAGAAAAATTAACTTCATTTTTGATAAAATCGGCTATGAAAGGTAAATTGATGTTAGGTGCTGGTAATTAATAACAACATGGAATCTATTTATTATTCTCCGAGTGGATACTGGAGAGGCAAGGCAGCAATCAATAAACTCGTTAGCGTTGCAAAAGTGAATAAAACCACTGCGGCTAATTGGTTATCCAAACAGGCAATATGGCAAATTTATCTACCACCGCCTAAACAAATTCACTACTCGCATTTTGATGTGACCGTTCCTAATGAAGTTCATCAAGCTGATATACTATTTCTGCCACATGATGGTGGTTACAAATACGCTCTAACCATAATTGATGTTGCGAGTCGATACAAACAAGCAGAGCCGCTAAAGACAAAATCATCAACTGAAGTCGCCGATGCATTTGAAAGGATTTTTAGACTAGGTCCTCTGCACTGGCCAAATCTATTACAAGTTGATCCTGGCAAGGAATTTCAGGGTGTAGTGTTATAAACAATGAAACATCATAATGTCACCATCAGATGAGGACATACTGCGCTACATCGTGATCAAGCAATTGTTGAACGGTTTAATCGGACGATTGCTGAGCGGTTATTCGGATATCAATACGCGAAAGAATTCATCCAAAAAAAAAGATCTCATGAATGGGTTAAAAGATTACCAGCTTTGATTACCGCACTGAATAATGAGATTACTAGAACAATCAACACGAAACCTATCAACGCGATTAAAACGAAGTCTATACCTAAAATGGAAATTCGAAGAATTTCACAAGAGGATTTTTCTAGAAACGCTAGCGTTTCCCAACCAATTCTTGGTAGTAATATCACTGTTAGGTATTTATACGAACCAGGAGAGCTTGAAGGTGGCAGAAAAAGGGCTACTGATCCTATTTGGAGTGTTACTGCACACAAGATATCTAGTATAACACGATCTACGGGTGGAAACGCAAGCGTTTCTGGACCAGCAATCTATAGACTGGATTCAACTGCCCCTCAACGAGGATTTACTCGACAACAACTGCACGTGATACCCGAGGATACTCAATTACCACCGCGTGGTCTTAACTAGCCAAAATCCGTAGGATTTTCAAGGACAATTCTTCGAAGTTGATTTATTCTTCGTACTCTGGATACTGCGAGATAGACTAAATTCGACCATTCGATGCGATTATCCACCATCCAAACAATTGTATCTGATATAGTCAATCCCTGTGAAGAATGCATTGTTGCTGCGTAACCTAGCGTTCACGGGGAATTATTAGCAACTAATGCATCTCCAACGACGCTGATATCAACCAGCACAATATCATTTAGCACTAAATTCTGTCTTTGAAATCCTTCGGATTTTGGTCCTGGAATATCAACTTCTATATTCTGTTTTCGTGTATCCGATGGCCTATAACAAAGGGGCACTGGAAGTGTTGCAAATTTTTCTTTATGCAATTCAAATAACTTCATTTGAAGTGTGTCTCTGACTATTTTTCTACTTGCAATTATCAAATCATTTGGTCTCCACGCCTCCCAAAACTCATTCATGGGAGTTTCTGAAATTATTTCACGCGCTATTTCACACTGGATATTGTCCGGCTGTATTCTAATTACCGCTTTGAATTCTCGTAATTGTTCATCAAGTGATCTATAATCAGTGGTAATTTCTTCATAATAGTCTACAAAATCCTTTAGCCATTCATGTGGGGATGCACCGACAAATAGTGGTGGTTGATTGTTATCACCGGACATGACGACTTTTGTATTTTTCAATAACAACCACTCTAAAAAGCTTTGTAATACATCTAATGACACTGTGCATATTTCATCCCAAATTATGATTTCAGGAATAAATTTCTCGCCCATACGCTCAGGAGTCCACTTATCTCCTTTCCATCGAAAGAAACTGTGATAAGTACAGGCATTTACTCCTCGCTGTATCATCTCTCTTGCAAGTCTGTGAGTTGGTGTTAGCACAATCATGTTTGAGTTGGAATCGCTAGCGTCGGAATAATTCAATTGCACGAGTTGTCTTTCCTGACCCACCACAGCCGTTTAAATAAACTGTTTTATGTCTACAGATTTGATCAGATATCGATGGTGCATTAGAAAATTCTGATTGAATCTCAAAGAGCATCCGATAATTATTTTCAATCGTAACATCTGCTGATTGAATATAATCATGAAGCATTTCCCGCTTAATTCTCCATGATCCCCAACTCTCGTCAGAATTTATGAATTTAGGCACATCGCTGTTTATGTAAAATAAATCAGTGGCTACTCTAACTGCGGTATTAGGAAATCTATTTATCATCGAAAATAAATTGATAGAAGCATAAGCGAGCATAGAAGCTCTCAAATGTGTGTACTGCGGATTGTATCCATCGTTGTAGGTAACAATTGTACCCAATTTGGTTCCATCGGACAGAAATGCGTCTTTACGATTGACATATATGCCTTTATTCGTTAGATCCGCGATTACAAAATCGTATTCAGCATTGTCTATAATCAACCGTGAAGAATATCTTGTATTGTCGTATTTGCCACCTTGAGTAAATTTACCGATTATTCTTCGTCCAAGATCTTTTGCTTCTCTGTTTCTGATTTCAAATAACTGTTTGGACCAATTTACAATTTCTTCTTCGTTGAAATTCGCTGTTCGCTAATTATTTTTTCTATATCAGGTTGTGGTAACCAGACTGATTTCTGAGCTCGATAGGATATAATCGCTTCACTGACAATTAACGATTGTAACATCCCACAATCAATCATATATCTCAATAGCACTATTGGCATCCAGTATTTTTCAGACATGTGTCTACCAATCCAAACATAACTACACGGATGAAGTCCTGTAGCCAATTCAAATGATACTACACGAGCGAATCCTGTTAAGTCAAAATCAGGCAGTGGCCCATTAATTGCAACACGAGCCATTCATGTGTAGGGTGTCCAAATCGTTTGAAGTATTTCTCGCATTCTCCATACCCGAGGAAACTCCCGGGATAGCACACAATCATATCAACAGAAATAACGGTTTCAGTGTCATATTTTGCATTCCATAATCCACCATGGCTGTATTCAAGACAGCTCAATCTGACATCTGATAGAAACTCACTTCGCGTTGGTTTCCACGCGTTTTTCTTCCTAGCAAACTGTGCTGCAACCGAGGAAAGTGTAAAACAGTTTGTTAGTAAATCTTCGATTTTCTCCCCTAGAGAAAACTCACTAGCTAGTTTTTTCATTTGATTATGCAGCGTTTCAGTACAGTACAATTCTCCGTTGGGTCTTACAAACTGATCGAATCCACATTCATCGTCTGCAGCACTGTGAAATAGCCACATCGACACAGGATCTTTTTTACTCAAATGGTAAATAGCATCAAATAATTTCTTCTCGGTAAAACACTCTCCAAGTCCAAACAGGGTTTAGGGTATATATTTTACAGTTCTGTCCCGGGGGAATATTGTTACTGCAGATGACCACGCGTGTTCGTTATAATCAATCATTTGAATTGGCGTTCCTTTTTTTTGATTGATATTTCGGTTCGTGTAATACTTCTCCTGTTATTGTCATTACTGATATTGAAATCTCAATGATGTTTCTAATTTAACTATATCCTGAATTGTTGCCCCATGCTGTTTCACCGTTAATTCCCAATCATTTATTTTTTGCGTCTTAGATCAGTCAATTTATTCCCCCGGGATGCATTTGTGAAGTGTTCTATTATTCTTTCTGCTACACAATTCGACGACGAAGAATATTTCATTGGTGCTAGTTTTGCAATGTCAGGTTTGTCATTTAACGGATATATCCCGTAAACAACTGCTGTTACAGGATACGATCTCTCGTAGTATGGTTTGTCAATTCCAGTCAAAATTCCTGGTTTGAAATCTTGATTCACAGTGATAGTTATTTTATCCTTCAAGATGGGTTCGTATTTATCCCTGATGATCCAATCTCCATTGTCTGAACGAATTATGAATTTTATTCTAAAAAAATACCTTTTTCGAAGATGTGAGATTATCACTGCTGCTTTTTCATCATTCATGGTAGCATCGATATTAGGTACAATTCGAAATGTTGACCAACAATGAGATGCTCCATCACGCTTGAATTGATTAAAACAATCTCTGATTTTACTAATCATGGCTCTATCAAGAATTTTATTCTTTGGTGTATCAAAAACTCTATCAAGATTGAATTTAGCATTTTTCCAAGTTGCAATTTTCGATAATCTTTCAAACTCCTCCATACTATAATTAAAACAAGCATTTAAATGAAAGATTTATGTATAATGAATCATTGCAAATGGCTCATGATTGTATCAGTGACCCCTTGTAACAAATCATGCAGAAATAAATTCTGTGGGTATCATATGCAAAGTTTTCGACGTGGAAGCCTTGGTCCGTTACCTTGTATTCGATGTGGGGTTGGGGTTAGAGGAAAATCGAAGTTGTGTCTGAATTGTGGTGGCAAACGATACAGAGAGTTGAAGCGTTATTATGACAAAAGAATAAAAAATTCTGACCCTGACAAAGTCCTTGACAAAATCATAAGAACTCCTCAAGACTATATTGAAAGATTCTCCAGTGATGTTATTATTAGACCAAACAATGAATTAGACAAATAGTATTTGTATACAAATGAACCAAGAATTCAGACCACACCCTGTGATTACAAATTATGAAGCATCCAGTGATGGTACTGTCAGAAACCGTAGGCTGAAGAAACAAGTTGGTGTTGTGAATAATCAAGGGTTTTTGTTGTTTACTGTTTGGGGAAAGAAAACTTATCTCTATCACAGAATAGTGTATGAATGTTTCCATGGATTAATCAAAAATGGTTTTGTTATCAATCACATTGATTCCAATCCTAAGAATAACAAATTGGATAATTTACGAGTTGTTACACAGAGTGAGAATACCAAACGAAGTGGGACTGGGAAATACTCGAAAAATGCTAGACCGATTAAATCATTTAATACAACAAATAACGAAGAAAAAATATTCCAATAAATGAATGTAGCCGGTGGGTTTTTTGATATTTGTATATCCTCAGTACGACTCGTTGCCGAGGGAATAATCAAGACGGCCATTTCAAAAAATACCGGACAAAAAATTCAATTCATTTATGTCTGAGTCATTCATATTTTTCGTATTAGAAATATGTATTATCATATATGAATTCTGAAAATATGAATAGCATAATATCCGAGATTTCAAAATTGAAAAGTCAAGATATCAAACTATCAGATGGTTTAAATCCTGATCAAATTATGTCTGACTTTCAGGATATAGAATACGGTATTATGAATAACAAGTATATGCTACCAAAGAAATATGTGTTGATCAAAATAATTCAGAATTCTATTCGGGACTCTCTTGCATTTTCCAGTGACGTAAGTGTGTTTGTCCCGTTATTTACTATCATGGAAGGAATACGAAAAGAATTGGGTAGGGATTATGAATTGAAAAAGGATGTTAATTCTAAAATTAGAAACATACGAGCGTTAATTCAAGAAAATGAAAAAAAAACAACTAACGATTTGACAAACAGTCAAATCGAAATTGTCTACGAGAAATCGACTACTTGACCCGACTGAAATTATTGATGATTTTTAGTTGTTTTTGTCATTTTTTTAGCATTTTTTGATTGAAATTGGTAAAAAAAAAATCATCAAAAATGAATCCTAACAGCTTTTCCCTATGGAA
Source organism: Unio delphinus (assembly GCA_029339505.1). Classification (NCBI taxonomy): domain Eukaryota; kingdom Metazoa; phylum Mollusca; class Bivalvia; order Unionida; family Unionidae; genus Unio; species Unio delphinus. The sequence goes on from JAQISU010000275.1 coordinate 93,630, forward strand.
ACTTCCATGCAAAATTGACCATTTGACCCTATTGAAATTGATCAAAATCAGTGAAAAAAAGTGAAAAACAGGCAAAAATGCATTAAAAACAGGCAAAAACAGTAAAAAAACAGGCAAAAATGCATTAAAAACAGGCAAAAATGCATTATTCACAGTGAATAAAAAATATTTCGCAGTGAATGAAAAATATTTCACAGTGAATAAAAAATATTTCACAGTGAATACAAAATCGATAATTTCATGTTTGGACCGTTAATGGATGGTTTAGTCGATATGATGGTTCCGATTAGTTCAATGTCAATGGCGAAAGTGCCATAATTCATAATTTATATACAAATTAGGCACGTTCGCCATCAATGATAGAGCCCTTAAAATGTCATAAAAAGACTTCCAGGATGGTGTAAAAAATCATCAGATATGACTGACCGGTGTGGAAAAGGCGAAAAATAATTTTATTAAAGAAATTCGCCCTTTCCACACTTTTGATACAGTTATCTACATATCATTCAGAGTCATCGTATCGAGAGAACCATCTATTAACACTCCAAACAATTTATAATTTGCAATTCAAATTAACTGAAAAATGTTTTCGTCTGTTAGGTCGGGTTCGGGAATTCAAATTGAAAAATTGTTTTACAATTGGAAAATTGTTTACAATTTCAAATAATGGTCAATGAAGTATTAACAACTAGATTAGCTCGTGAGCGACTAGATGCAATTAAGAGATTTATACCAATTCGAGACTCTGTAAGGAATAAACTGCAGGCTAGACAGAGTTTACAAACGGATTCTGCTGTGGGGTCTGAAGAATTATTTAAACCTGTAACCACAGCAACGAAGGGGGTAGAGCTTGCTATATGGGGAGATGTTCCAACTACGGGAAAACCTCTCATTGTTGAACTTGAAAAAATAGCAGCGGAAACTGAACAAACAAAACAAGCTGTACAAAACTCCACGGTGATATGGAAATTGAACGATCTAAAACACCTGAATCAAAAAGAACAGTAGATGACATACGCGCGAGATTTAACGAGGAAGTGTTAGCAGTAATTGATAAGGCCAATCCAGTAAAAATTACTGCGCTTGTTGTTGAGACTTATGAAAACATAAAAAAAATGTTGAAACCAGAACATCATAAATACGTAAGAAGTATAATTCACTGGGCTGATATATTCTACAAAAGCAAAGCTAAAACAAGTCAAATTGACACAAGAAGTGCATCATACATTGAATATATCAAGATGGTGGATAACGTGTATAATCAATATGAAGAGTTTAAACAACAAAAACCGCAAAAATTGCAAAAAAAGCGACAGCAACCTGCAAAGAAAATATCTTTCACACCTAAAAAACTAAAACAACCTTCGCTTGAACCATCTGATGATACTCTTGATTATTTACAAACCACGGATAAAGAAAAACTGGATGGCAGTATCGGGAAGGGAATGCCAGCAATTACCAAAGATTTCAGTGGAATTTCAATTTCAATGTCCTGGTAATGTTCTCAGTGATATATCACGATTAGAAGTTCTCATCGGAGGGAAACGAGCTGGAAATAACTCACCGGAAATAATTAATGAAGCAGCTGATATCTGCAGGCGGTTATTTCAAGGCAGTATCATGGATATTGCAACATATCGAGATTTCATTGGCGAGTTAGTGGAGGATTATCACAGTGACTAATCTAATGACGAAGTCATCGCATTAGATAAATACCATTTAAATAAGAATGATCATACACTACAACCATGACAAACCAGCCATTGTCTATGTAGTAAACTCACGATTTCCAGTTTATAGAGCATACTATGGTGATGGTTTCGGTAATACAATTGCGGGGTTATTTGCAAGAATGGCCCCAAAAGTGATGCCGTTAGCTAAACAATTAGGAATGAAAGCAATTGTTGTTATTCGTGATAAGGGTATTAGTGCTGTTGGAGATCTTGCCGGGAAAACGTTTTCAGCCGCGAAGAATAAATTAACAGCGGTTGTGAAATCACGAAGAAAATCCAAAGGAGGACCACTGCCATCTACAGCAGAGATGTCTGCGAGTGTTTGTAAAATTATAAATAACGCAGTAGATCAAAAACTAGCTTCGCTGGTGACTCCCGACCAAAGCAACATCGCAAATATGATAGCAGGAAGTGGCTTTTAACCACGACGGGGAAAATCCTACGGATTGTGAAAATCGTTTACGATGAAAATCGCAATTTAGATCAATGGATATATAATAAAATGTTCAAAAGGTCACCTGATCCAGCGTTTGATATAGACGCCCCAGTTCGCAAGGATGATTCTGTACGCGATTATCAATATTACGCCTATCATGCAATAGACTCAAATAGTCGATCAAGAATTAAACTTAAGTTCACGATACCAGTAAATACTTTCTACCCTCTGAAGCGTTTATTGAAGTAGAAGGAGAACTTGTAACAGCTGCTGATACTCCTGCTGTACCAGCACCGTATCCAGTTGGTACTCAAGTCGGGTTTGTCAATAATGGTATCATGGCGCTATTTGAGAGTGCAAGATATCTCATCGATGGAAAAGAAATTGAGTCTATAGATCACGATGTTGATGTGGCTACAACAATAATCGGGTTAGCGAGATATTCCGATGATTATACAAGATCAGCAGGACCTTCCAAAATCAAAACTAACAAAAGTCAAATTGATAAAAATAATGCATCATACATTGAATATCTCAACGCGGTGAGTGAAGTGTATAAACAGTATGAAGAACTAAAACCGCAAAAATTTGCAAAAATTGCAACGGCGGCAACAAACTTCAAAGAAAATATCTTTCTCACATAATAAACAACCATTGTATATACCTGAAGATGATGAAAAATATCTTCAGGATTTAGAAACACAGGGTGCAACTGGTAAGGGATTTGGAGATTCCGAAAATCAAAGATATTTCAGTGGGATATCAGGTAGTGGTCGAAATGTCAGTTGTCCAGGTAATGTTCTTAGTGCTATATCACGATTAGAAGTACTCGTATCAGGGAAACGGGCTGGAAATAACTCACCGGAAGTAATTAATGAAGCAGCTGATATCTGCAGGAGGTTATTTCAGGGTGGTATCATGGATATTGCAACATATCGAGATTTCATTGACGAATTAGCGGAACATCACCATGGTGATAGCCATGGTGGTTATTATAGTGATTAAACTCGAAGAGTTTCCAATCGAACAACAATTCAACACCAGTATTTTTTATAGAAATGATCATACACTATAACAATGATAAACCAACAAGCGTGTATGTGGTAAACTCACGATTGCCAGAATAGCGAGCATACTATGGAGATGGTCTCGGTGATACTATAATGGGATTATTTGCAAGAATGGCTCCAAAAGTAGCTCCGATAGCAAAACAACTATCAATAAAAGCCATTGATGTTATTAAAGATAAGGGTATTAGCGCTATTGGTGATCTTGCCGGGAAGGCGTTTTCAGCCGCGAAAGATAAATTAACAGCGTTAGTTTGACGGCGAAAGAAACCACAGTCATCACCGTTACCATCTACGGCAGTGATGCCTGCAAGTGTTAGTAAAATAATAAATAACGCAGTAGATGAAAAACTAGCATCATTGGCGACTTCGTTGTTGAAATCCGAAGGATTTTCCAATCAAAGAGTTTCCGATCAGAATAATATAACGGCAAATATGATAGCGGGAAGTGGCTTAAAATAACCACGACGACGATTTAGACCGGCAGATAAATAATAAAAAATGTTCAAACGGGTACCTGATAGCGCATTTGATATGGATGCCCCAGTACTTAAAGATGATTCTGTACGTGATTATCAATTTTATTCTTATCACGCAGTGCAACGTGATCTTAGATCACGAATCGAACTTCAAGTTCATGATACCAGTAAATACTTTTTGCCATGTGAAGCTTTTATCGAAATCGAAGGTGAACTTCTACAAACAGATGATACACCATATGCAAATGACCCAACTATCCGAGTTGGTTTTGTTAACAATGGCATCATGGCGTTATTTGAAAGTGCAAGATATCTCATTGACGGAAGAGAAATCGAATTTATTGAGCGTGAAGTTGATATTGCTACGGGAATAATCGGGTTAGCAAGATATTCCGATGACTATACAAACTCGGCAGGTCCGTCTATGATGTTTGCGAAGGATATTACTGATAACGCCGAACACGTCCAGTATTCTAGAGTAAAAACATCACAAGCTACTGCAGTTGATCCAGCACCAGCCGGGTATGTAAGACCACCTGGTACATTTGATGTCATTAATAATGTTCCTAATTACATCCTATGATTTGCAACACGAGTAGCAACGTTGCATGGACAACATCGACGGTTTTCATGTGTGATTCCGTTGCATCACATATTTGGATTTTGTAGAAACGTCAGAAAAGTTATCTATGGAGCAAAGTATATGGTAGCATTAGTGAGAAAGGGTACTGATGATAATGCAATCTGGCGCACTGGCGGCGCTGCGGGTAAAGTCGTTTTATCAAAACTATCACTATGAATGCCAGTGTTGACTCCGTCGTTGTCAACAGAAGAACGATTACTATCATTTATGGATCAGGGAGGAAAGTCATTGTTGAGTTGGTTATCAGTGTCCACAGATACGATGGATTTTAATATTGATGGTACACTTACATGGCATCTAGCATCAAAACAGGGTATTTCAGCTCCACGTCACATATTTGTTGCGCTACAGAATACTGCGTGATTAAATAATCAAGAACGTTCCCATATGATATTTGATCAAATTGGATGTAATGAAGTCTCACTGAGAATAAACGGACAGCAAGAACCATCTGAGGATATACAACTTAATTATGAAAAAAATCACGTTGCACGAGTTTATCATAACCTATTGTCGTATATGGGACGCGATCAAAATGTCGATACTGGTCTACAAATATCTCAGTTGGATTTTAAAAATTTGTATCCGATTTATTACATTTCGCTGGAACATCTCGATTTAACAAGGCAATCCGTCGTCGATATACACTTTCGAGCTCGTGTAACCCGTCCTGGTGGTATTGCTAATTATAGAGCAGTTGCTGTCGTTCTCAGTGATAAATCAATGCTACTCGAAGGTGTTGGTGGACGAATGAGAATCATTGATGCACCGGTGGAAAATATGTAATTGAAAACTCTATAACAATTAGATCAATCTGCGTTTGTATGATGTCGTATAGTAATATCAATGTCACGTTGACACCTGGTCAGTTAAAAAAATTACAATCCAAATCAGCTAAGCAATGAGGAACCACAATAACGCTGAAACCTAATCAAATGAATGGAGGGGTAAATAAATTGTCACTGACAACTCGTCAAGTGAAACATTTCAATGACGCACTTGTAGCAAAAAAAGGTGTTCAGATTACTCTTTCTGAAACAGCGATTAAAAACATGATACAAACCGGTGGTATATTCCCGCTGTTAACTGCGATTCCAGCGCTGATTGCCGCAGCGGCCCCAGCGGTGGCGAAGGCGGCGGCGTTAGGGGCTGTTGGTACCGCGGCAGGAATGGCACTAAAAAAAGCAACGGGAAAGGGGTATAAAAATAGGGAAAGGGTCTATGCCTACCAGGAACTCCACACACGTGGTACAAAGGATCGGGTCTAAGAATCCCAGGAACGGTTTACTAGTTCGGGAATTTTCGATTCCAATGTCTAATTTTGATTTAATTGATGCCGCTAAAAAAACTCGCGATTAAAAACTTCAGAGGTGTTTTTATGAAAGATCAGTTACCGGCACAACCCAATGATGTTGAAACCGGTATTATTAATCTAGATAACAGCTCTGGACCTGGAACCCACTGGGTTGCATACGCGATTGATCCACGTGGGATTATTTATTTTGAATCATATGGATTAGCGCATCCGAAGGAATTTATGCGTTATATAAACAACTTAAAAACTTTTCACCTTGATAAATTAAGGGTGAAGACTTGGTATTCTACGTTACCAACACAAACGATGATTGACCCACCAATATGTGGCAATGAAATGCTAAACGTCCTTGATGCTATTTCTCGTGAATCAAAGATGAAATTGCAAAGCAATTTACACCCAAAACCACCTCACATAGTTGTGATGAGTATACTAGCAGTCGCTGGATTTAAACAGAGAAAAGATTTCTACAATAACAATGATTGATATTTGGGGACGACCTTTATCATTGGGGAAACCCGAACCTGATGGCGTTGAAATCAAAAATGTAAAAGAAATAATCGAAGATGACTTAGCTGAAACGTTGAACTTAGCAAGTGTTGATCCGGGTGAAATAGTTGTATTTCAAGATCGTCAGGGTAAATTGAAAACTAGTAATGTTTCTCTTGATGATATTTTAGTTAAACAACGAGACGCAACAGAGAATACTATCGCGCTATTTTCCAAACAGGGTAAACTCAAACCGGGTGTATTTATATCAACAATTACAGATAAAATTTTATCACTCGATAACAATCATATATCTGTTAAGAATTCATTAAAAACATTCAACGATCATATAATTAAATCTAATCAACTTCAACAAGATATCATTAACAACATCGAAACTCCTGTAAATAACTGCTTTGACGTTCCACGTGTGACCACACCAAAACTCACAGAGATAAAAAATTCTATGGTGGAATTTGCAGCATTTCAATCCCGATATGCAGATCATGTTGATAAATTTACATCATTTCGTAAAAATATCATCGAGAAATTTTTTGTAACCACCCTGGATAAAAATGATATAAAACATCCTGATATTAAAAAATCCATCGATGAGATGAAAACCTTCAACGAAGCAATCAAAACTGATTTTTCGAGGATGATAACAATCATTGAAAAAACAAAAATTCCTCATGAAAGAACCAACAACGTAGTATACACGATTCAGCATGGATCAATTACGTGGACTCCACTAAATAACAAATTAGATATCACTGCAACCGTCATGGATATTTATCGATTAACAATAGTATCGCCAACTCAATTTAATATATCATCGTTGAGTTCATCTGGGGTCAACAATATATCAACGATCATCGACAAGGATACAACCGAACAATTCACGATAGCATCCACTGATAAGAATTTGGTTAGTGTTTCAGTATCATGGTATGTAGAGTTCGTAGCAGATTTGAGTAAATAATTAAACTGATTTTCAGTTTCTATTGAAAACACTAACGCGTTAAAAAATAAAATGACAACATCGATAATTTCATCATCTCAGTATCGCTATGGTCAGGTCAGAGAATTCCAATCTAAACTCAACTCACTCACTGAGGAGTATCAAAAAAAAAATAAAAAAATACCGACGAAGAATAACCGCGGTTGATGTTATCGTGTACTCGGTATCTGGAGTAATCACTGCTGCTGGAATAATACTATCTTCAGTTACAATGATTGCTCCTGTCGTTGTTCCAATTTGTATTTCTGCGGTGGCCACAATCGCGGGTATATTAACCGGGGTCACACAAAAATTATCATCATGTAGCCAGAGTAAACTGCACCATTATGTAATTAAATTTCATGTTGCATCTGCCGCATACTCACAATTATCATCAATAATATCATCGTCGTTGGATGATACAACAATATCAGATAGCGAGTTTTCGGCGATGGTTCAGTTGTACGAGTCAACGATGTTAAAATTAAATGTAAACAATTTCAACAGTGATAATAATAATAATAATGACAACACCGCAGGAACTACTTCAACAAATAGTAGAAAATACAACACCGGTGAAAACAAGCATGATATCAATAACTTCAACGCGTCCTGAATTCAGCGTGAATTTCCCGACTCCAATCCCCGTGAAAGAGATAGCGCTAGCAAAACTACGAGTGTATCATAGTTGGCCTAATATTAGATCAGTAGCATTTGGTGGTCAACAACCGAATAATTCTTTGGTGTTTGCGTGGAAAAATAAACCAGACGGAACCCCAGATTGGAATGTTGTCTCGTTACCAACAGGGTCATATCAAATTGAACAAATCAATAACTAAATAAAACAACGAAGAATTAAATCTATTACTGGGAAAGAATCGAAAATTGCTATAACAGTTAACGAGCCGACGTTATCATCTGCGATCGAGATATATTCTCCCGGGTATGTTGTAGATGTTTATAACAGCTCAATCAGATCAGTGTTAGGTTGGCCTGAATAACCACCTCACAGAGGAACTCTGGGAGAAATTGTTATACCGCCTGAACCACAAAAATCTGAATATATCACCGACAGGATAAGACCCGACAATCCAATAAAAAGTTATAAAGATTATTCTCCCCAACAAGTTCATGATTATATATCCCGTGAACTTAATACATTAACAGGTGGTTCATTTGAAAATAATTTAACATTTATGAATTTTGATCTTTTAATTTTGTTGCCATCTCTCAAATCCGGTACTCTCACCCAAGATGAATTTATCAGCGTCGTAGAAACATGTAACAAAATCATCTATGACATGGAAATATTTCATTCACAAATTATTCAAGAAGTATTAGGCAATGACGTCTTTAAAGATCTTTTTACGTCAATATACCGAATCAGGGAAAGAGAGATTCCAAAATTTAAAACTCCTGGGTATAATATCGATGATTTAAAAAGATCTCTCAGTGATGCAATCGATATTGGGTTCAAAAAAATCCACGACGCATGGAAAAAAATACAACTACAACAAATAACAAACCTCAAACATGATAATGACCCAGATGGTGGTGGTAGACATATCGCTCCGAACAACGTCAATATATCTTCGGTGATTACATTGAATTTAGTATGTTGTGATGTTATTGAAGGAAGCTATCAAATAAATCTTGAACGATCAAATCAAGCTCAGCAGGGATATATTTTGTATTCATTTGCACCAACAGCTCCTCCAGGATTTCTAATAATTGAGGATCCAACTAATCCAGTCTATATGCGATGTCATAATAATTCTTTAACGAGAATTAATTTCAAACTCACTGACCAATCTAATAATTTAATTGATCTGCGAGGTGAAGTTTTGCAAATCAGTTTGTTTGTAAAGTCCTAGGACATCGTAAAAAAATTGTTAACCCACAACGACAAATATCCAGAATAAAATTCTGCAGCCGCATTCATTGATTGTCTTCGTTAGTTTCTGTATCATTTTTTGCGTGTCCCTTAATTCCATAGTTAGACATAAACAAATCGAATCCTATTATTAAAACGTTTTGAAAAAGAAGACTGATAAATTCCTTCTGCAACAAATCGTACTGAGGGTATACAAATATCGAAATATTTTTTCCAGACGCATTTATTGATTGAAATATTTTTTCTTCGTTAGTTGTTATATTATATGATTTCACACTCTTGCTTGTTTTGCGTGTTTCCGGTTCCTCCCATTTTTGTATTCTGACTTTGAGTAACAACTCGTAAGTTCTCCAATTTGTTATTTTGAGGAAATCCATCAACGTGATCAATTACAAACCCGTCTTTGATTAATCCATTAAATGATTCATATACGATTCTGTGACAGAGATATATTTTATTTCCAACACCGAACCTCAAATGTCCCATATTACTCACAACACCAACAGATTTCTTCAATCTGCAGTGTCTAACAACACCATCACGAGAAGCTTCGTAATTAACAAGCACGGGATGAGGTCTGAAGTCTTGCTTCATTTGTATAATAATACTATTTGTCTAATTTATTATTTGCTCTAATTATAATCCTCTCAATATAGTCTTTAGGGGTCTTTATGATTTTGTCATCGTTGGGGTCTATGACGGTATTTTTTATTCGTTTGTCATAGTAGCGTTTTATTTCTCTGTATCGTTTGCCGCCACAATTGAGACATAATTGTGATTTTCCCCTAACGCCCATCCCACATCGGAGGCATGGGAGAGGGCCTTTCGAACCGTTTCTCACGCTTTGTAAATGATACCCACAGAATTCGATTCTGCATGATTTGTTACACGGAGTCGCTGATCCAATCATAAGCCATTTGCAGTGATTCATTATATAATAAATTTTCTATTTAAATACTTGCTTTAATCATATGAATGAAGAATTCGAGAGATTATCATCAATAAGGACTTACAAAAATATTAAATTCAATCTCGATAGAACTCTCAAAGGTGTGCCAAAACGGGCAATAAATGATAACAGCTTGATGAAAAAAAATTCGTGACTGTGCTATTGAATTCAAGCGTGATGGAGCATCTCATAGCTGGTCAACATTTCGAGTTGATGGCGTTATTGATGCCACCATGAACGACGAAAACTCAGCTACGATAATATCACAACTTGACAGTAAAAAGTATTTTTTTAGAGTGAAATTCATTGTCTATTTAGAATCAGGTGATTGGATTATACGAGACAAATTGGAACCAATTCTCAAAGACAAGAAAACAGTCGTTGTTAGCCGTGATTCTAAGCCGGGTCTGTTAACTAGAATTGACAAACCATACTATAAACGAGCATACCCTGAAACAGCAGTTGTTTATGGGATATATCCGTTAAATGAGAAACCTGATATAGGAAAACTAAAACCAATGAAACAATCAACGAGGATAAATTGTGTAGCAGAACGAATAACAGAGCATTTTAAAAAGGCATCCCGAGGGAACAAACTAACTGATTTACGACGTAGCAAAATAGCTCAATGGGGTTTAACAGTCAAAGAGCGCGGAGCAACTATTAGCGATATAGCGAAATTAGAAATATCACTGAGATTTCCAATAACCGTTATGACGATAACCGGAAAAGTATTATATGAATCGAAATATAACGAAAATGGAGCCCCAATTAAAATTATTGATCATAACGAACACGCATGGACATCCGCGGTCAGAATATTTCCACGGAACTGAACAGTAGAGTATATACCCGACGAATTCTTGGGAGACGTTGAAGAAAAACTATTCGATGCTATTGCGCATTTGAGTAAAAACGACCCCGTGTCAGTGTGGTTACTTCGCTGCACTGATATTTTTGATCAGTTTGTAAGACCAAATGGTGAATTATACCGCACTGAAGCGTTGCACAACAAAATGAAAAAAACAGCTAATGTTTTTTTAACCGCGGATGATGAAATCATCGACAATGATAATGATGAACAATTACTGACAAACTGCTTTACGATTCCATCGGTTGCAGCTCATTTTGCGAGAAAAAAAACGCATGGAAACAAACACGAACTGAATTCTTGCCAGATATTAAGTCTAGTTGTCTCGAATTTAATCATGGGGGTTTATGGAACCAAAAATACGACCCGGGAACCACAGGTTCCTCGAGTATCATTTCAGTTGATATGGTTGCTTGTTATTCAGCTAGTTTTCTTGGTTATGGATCCGCCGCTAAGTATTTTAAACGATTTGGACACCCCGTACACGAAATGACTCGTGTTGCAATTAATGGACCATTACCCGACTTTGATTTGACCGGTTTTGCTCGTGTAGTATCATTTGAATTTGCTGCAGGACTTCATCGCTGTTGTTATATTTGGATTGGTAGACACATGTCTGAAAAGAAGTGGCTGCCAATAGCGTTATTACGGTTCATGATTGATACAAAAATGTTAATTTCGTTGACAGTCAGTGAAGCAATTATATCATATCGGAAACAAACTAATGTCTGGTTACCAGAACCGGAACGTCTTGATAGTATAATTGACGAATCCAGAAAACATATTGATGCCGACGAAGAATATATCATTGAGTGGTCCAAACGGGTATTTAATCAACGAAACAGTGAAGCAAAAGATCTCGGCAGAAGAATAATTGGAAAATTCATTCAGGGAGGGAAAAAATGTGACTATAAAAGATATTCTTCACGGTTGATTATATATAACACCGAATATGACTTTGTAATCGCGGATGCAGTTTCTAAAAACATATATGTGGATCGCAAGGACGCTTTCTTGTCCGATGGAACAAAATTGGGTACAGTTGTTACTTACAGTGACGGTTACAGTTCTCCGTATACACATTTGAGGTCGTCTATGCTGGGTTATGCTTGTATAAATTTATTTTCAATGATAAATAGATTTCCTGACACAGCGGTTAGAGTTGCAGTTGATTCATTTTACATTGACAAAAAGTACATCAACGAGGTGGCTAAATTCACTGAAGCTACTGACGAAGAGCGCTGGGGTACATGGAGAATTAAAAGGAAACACTGCGTGATTATTCTGAATCAGCAGACGTTGAGATTAAAAACAGTTACTTACAAGGAGATAATTTATCAGAACGTTCTAATGCACCACCGATATCTGATCCAATTTGTAGATATAAAACAGTTTATTTAAACGCTTGTGGCGGGTCAGGAAAGACGACTCGGGCAATTGAATTATATCGTGGGAAAAATCCTACGGATTTCACAAACATGATTGTGCTGACACCAAACCCATAGATTAGCGCGAGAGATAAAACAACGAAACGTTGAAGCTTGTACTTATCACAGCTTTTTTCGATACAAGGGCGATGAATGGACCTCTGAAAGAATGGGTGAGAAATTCATTCCCGAGGTTATTATTTGGGATGAGATATGTACTGTTTCGGTGGATGTATTAAAAATGTTTCTTGATTGGTTGCTGCGCGCGAATACAGCAGTGATAATGTGTGGAGATCATGGCCAACCACCACCATTTGTCGGTGGGAGTCCACATGATTGGTTGAAAGGGTTTGTTGACTATTATGAAGAAATCGATACAGACTATAGAGCACTTGATGAACAATTACGTGAAGTCAAGAAATTAATTAGATTACAACCGGATAAAATCCAATGTGAAATAATCAGAGAAATAATTCCTGAAACTCCCATGGAGGAATTTTGGGAAGCATGGAGACCAAATGATTTTGTAGTGGCAAGTGGAAAGATAGTCAGAGACAAATTTCAGAGAAAGTTGTTTGAATTACACAAAGAAAAATTTCCAACACTTTCAACGCCGTTGTGTTATAGACCCTTGGATACACGAAGCAGAATATTGAAGTTGAAATTCCAGGACAAAACGAAAAACAAACACTAGTGTTAAATGATATCGTGCTGGTTGATATCAGTGTTGTCGAAGATGCATTGCGTGCTGATAAATCGCCATGGACGCTGGGTTATGTAACAACAATACATTCCTCGCAGGGATTAACCATCACGGATACAATTGTTTGGATAGTTGATAATCGCATCGAGTGGTCGAATTTAGTCTATCTTGCAGTATCCCGAGTACGGCGAATAAATCAGCTTCGAAGAATTGTCCTGACAGAGTCAGACGATGATGACACAACAATGGATGATATTGATGTTAAAATCATTAATAAAAAACTCTCCGGATATAAACAACAAGACAAAAAAAAAACAACGAGAATTTGATATTGATGTCGAATTAATAATTGCACTGAAACAACAACAGAATAATCACTGCGCGAGTTGCAAGTGCATAATGCGTTGGCAGTATTCAGATAAAGTTCCTCGACAATTTACCGTAGACAGAAAAAATAACAGTCTCGGTCATGTCAGAAACAATGTGATGTTGACTTGTCTTGAGTGCAACAGACGCAACGGCGCTAATTAAGACCATGCGGTGGCAATAGAGTATCGTCAGGAATCATTTGTAGTTGTTCGAGTGTAAACCCCGCTGAGGGGCGGTTGAATCCAATCTATAGATTGACGGTCTACCAGTTGATCGTGTTATAGTAGATATTTTATGCGTAGTGACACTCCAAATAGGATCAGTAGCCCTTCTCTTACCACCTTCAAGCTCTCCTGGTTCATATAAATATCTCACGGTAACATTGCCGAGAATTGGCTGAAAAACGTTTTCTTTTTGTGGTTGTGATATATACTTCCTTTTTATTGCGTTGTTAGGTTCATATTGATTGCTCTCAGTGTCCGACTTTGTTTTTAGCGGTTCTGCTTGTTTGTATCGACTCCCAACATCAACTACGGTTAGCGCGTATTTATAACCGTCGTCATGTGGTAAAAATAATAAATCAGGTTGATGAACTTCATTGGGTACAATAACATCAAAATGCGAAAAGTTGATTTGTTTAGGACGCGGAAAATAGATTTGCCATATAGCCTGTTTGGATAACCAATTAGCCTCAGTGGCGTTTTTCACTGTTGCGGCGTTAGCGAGATTACTGATTGCAGCGCTACCCCTCCAGTATCCTTTTGGAGAATAGTAAATAGATTCCATGTTGTTGTTAATTACCGGCACCTAACATCAATTTACCTTTCATTGCCAATTTTACCAACCACGAAGCAAGTTTTTCTTTGAAAGATTTATCAGGAACAGCATTTAATGCATGAATCAATTTTACATCCGCGAGATGCCTGTGTTGCAAATTGCTGCTTTTATATGCAACATCATGAGCATGACACGCCTTATCAATGGCGTTTATTGGTTCTTCACCACGTCGAGGTTGGTTTTGATCATCAAGTCTGATATCTAATCGTGTTCCTGGGCCACAGTAGCTATATCCTGGAAGGTGCTTTTCTCCTGGATACTTTGCCGACGGTGTTCCAGGGAGTTTTGATAACTTGGCTGCAATATCACCTCCTCGTTTTTTTTAAAAACATCTCCGGATTTCATAGAAACAAATCTAAACTTTTTTATACCACATGTTGCACATCTACCAGTAAGTGCAGATCTGTTATTTTTAGCTGTAATTGTCGTCACATCATTTGTGCTAGTACGCGTTTTACACTTCACACAATATAGATCCATACTTTATGTATAGAGATATGAATATAAATGATTTTTCAGCGACTAAAACAAGAGAACCAGTTAAGCATCATGCAGCGCTACCAAACTCTATCCGCGCAATTATAATCGGGCCATCTGGATCCGGCAAGACGCAATTGTTGCTCAATTTAATAATGAGATGGATGAAGTGGGATAAGTTGTATTTAGCTGCTCCTAGTGTAGATGATCAGCGATGCTACGAAGTATTAATAGACTTTAACGAAAACGCTTTAGAAATTAAAGGTGAGAACGTCATTGAGTTTATAACCGATATCAATGATGCACCATCCGTGGATGACCTTGATGGGAGCATTAACAATTTAGTTGTATACGATGACGTAATGTTAGACAATCAAAATAAAACCAGCTAGGATATTTTCCCGGGGGCGTCACAAAAACACTGACGTGATATATGTCACTCAACGCTACACTCAGATTCCAAAAGTGATCAGAGATAATTAATATTCTTGCTGTATTCAACGGCATTGATACACATACGCTACGAAATATTTGGCAGACATGGTGCTGCGGCGATATGGACTTCAATCAATTTCGAAATTTCTTTAGTCACGCTCAGTCGGGTCCACACGGATTTATAACAATAAATTTACATGACCCTCGAACACGATATCGTATCGGACTCGATCAAATATTCGGTTGAAATAATTTATTAACCCGACGCGACAATATCAATGGTAATTTTATTTTGCTGAATAACTCATAACTCATCGTTAACTACATAAATTAAATCCATAGCAGCAGAGGGGGCGAAATTACAACGAGGTTTGGCGTCATTTTTACCCAATGGAGGTTTCTATTAAGCATTTTGAGGAGGCCTCTGTTTGCTAAAAATCGCCTGTAAAATTAGGATTCGCCACTCATAACTCATCGTTAACTACATAAATTAAATCCATGGGGGGGGGGGTGGCGTCGTTTTTTTTAAATTTATTTTGCTGAATGGAGACTTCTATAACGCATTTTCGAAGAAGCCTCAGATTAACTCGTCGACGCTTCTAAAAAAGTTGTAGGATTCGACCCCTCTGCTGCTCTCATAATCCCTATGTGGGACCTTTCTTCACAAGGAGGTGATTGGGATTTTCCCTACATGCAACCATGGAATTCTGTAACCTGAGGACTCTATTGCCAATGACTCTCCATTGTATGTTCTACGCAGTGGCAAAAACGTCTAACCATGCATTGTTATTGTCCATGGCCTTGTGAGCAGAGTTTCTCCACCTCCACGGGGATGTGACACTGGACACATCCATAGTCTCGCTAGAGAACCATACTTACCTTCTGAGGGCAGTTTCTCCACCACCACAGCCCCCTTCCTGAGCCTGAGAGTCTCTTCAGAAGGCTAAACCCCTCTGTGGCTACTCAGGATTTGAGAGACTATCAACACCATCCACTTGCATCCACTTCTAGCTCTTTGAAACCAGCCAAGAAATGGAATGATCCTGACTGCCTGGCATGGCCCACTGGCAAAATTTTGTAAAGCCATGTAACCCCTGTTGAAAAAACAATCTCATTTCAGAGCTCTTCTGTGGCAGGGGGGCTCAAGAAGGGCTTGCTACAATGGTTCCGGGAAAAAGTTCACAGAGCCTTCACCCTTTCCTAAGGACAAGGCTGGACAGCCCTAGGGGCTCATCCCTCTCATGCATTCTGTACCTCTTCCTTTTGTTCCTGTTGGTGCCAGACTAAACCTCTTTGTACTGGCATGTTCAGGTATAATGTCAATGGCTGGATCCTTTCTATCATAAGAGATAGTTTCTAGCTTCGGATCACACTCCTCTAGTAAGTGTTATGACTCTATGGTCAAAAACTAAGTAACAGAAAGAAGCATAATCAACAAGTCTTGTTAAACTTAATAAATAATTTAATTATGAAAGTTATAAATGAAAATGTGAGAGGAACTTACAGTATTATGAAATGAATCCAAAATAATGCTGATAATAAGTAATGTCCATGAAAATCCAAAAGAATGAACATTTCTGCATTAATTACAAGGCCCTAAATGTACTGGTTCATCAAAGATCATGATGTCAAATGGACATTGTCCAGAAATCCTTTGAATAATTCACAACTGTTCTAAGATAATATTATAGTCCAAACAATTTGCACTCTATTTCCATTGAACAGTCCAAAAAATGTTTTTCCCCCTCAAAAAATATTCAAGTACAAGTAATTGTTTTTGGAGATTATACATTTCCTCTCTCAGATCACTGATTATTTGGTTTCTTTCAAATTCAGATCTGACTTGATGAGTCTTGGTTCACGGAATTTTCGATTTTGTGTGCTTTGGAAAAGGATATAAAAGCCTTGGCATTGAGTTAGATTTTCACACTGGTATAACCTGAAAACTGATGAAAAGTATCAGTGAAGGAACCATAAACCAAACCTCCATTCTATGTATCCTGGTCCTTGAACATGAATTTTTCAAGTTCTTGCATTGGAGTTGCTATAGCAGATTACTCATCTGTGGACTTGTACAGGTGAGTATTCAATGACCCATTACTAGGACAGCTACGCTTCCATTCGATGCAACCTAATATTCCATTTAGATGCCAATTATCAATTCAGATTTAAAACTTTTATTGATGTTAAAATGGCAGTGTTGAAACCATTGCTTAGCATCTTACATTTATATTGATGAGTAGTGTAAACATTTCCTATTTTTTTTCAGGTAAAGAAAGATGGTTTACTGTATGCTGATATAGTGCTAAATCCTCCTGCAGCAACGAATGGCAAGCCAATCATCCGAGGCATAGAGAACTGCACTGAATATGCTGATATTGCGTATGGCAAGAAGGGAGAGCCCCTTCCTGACATTAGTGATGAAAAGGAGAAATTTTGAAACACAAAATAGATAAAACATTTTTTAAGGCATGCATGACATTGCATACTATGTCAAAGCATTTATACTTATTACTCTATTTTCTGTTAAATTATTTTTTCTGCCACTGATGCCATGGTAGGTATTTGTACTTTTTTCAAGCTGTACCCTACATAAATGTCTGCATTCCAAATATATGTTTAACTGAAAACTTGGAATTCTGTTCTGTTCTGCAGTCACAAAGGAGACAAAATTTTCAGTTGGAGAAATGAGTTTGGTTTTCTTGCACAGAAACATCATGTTCACTCAGAGCCTAACAGATAATGATTGACACAAAGTCAGTTTAAACTTGTTTGCTCCACTGTAACTGCCATATATTCTGTTTTTTATTAATGAAAATGTGGTTCAGAATGTGTAATTCCACATCTTTACCTGTGAAACATCTCGTAGTTTTTTTATTCAGCAATAATTTTATACTATTTAAAGATTCAGAGATATAGAATAGTGGTTAGGATTGGGATTTTTTCTTATTATAGTTTAACTCTTTTGACCATTTTAAATTGGCTGAGTGGGATTTCATGCCACTTTGGAAAAGGAATAAGAAAAACCAACATACTTGATCAGCACCTTCATTAAGGAAACTTTAAATTGATTCTGAAAATGTCAGCATTTGTTTTATTTTTTTTATATAAGAATAGAGATAATACTTATTATGTCTGGTTCCAGAGTTTCCCAAATCCATCAGTGTGTTGACATTTGAGTTCTGATTTATCTCGGGTTATGGCAAATGTTCATAGTGAAAAAAAGTCTTGTATGATCACTATATTAAAACTACAGCCAATTATATAAATGTAAATTCAAACAAAGGTCAAGATAAACGCATCTCTTTTGATGTTAAAGTATGCATAAATTACCTAATGTGTCCATATTAAAATGGGACAATAATTTATTTATTCAATGAAGATCTGTGAGTGACAGCAATGTTTATGGCATGACTCTGAAATATCTGTCATGTGTCTGTCTACACATGCTTTTTTGATAAAAATGGAAACGTTGCTGATACAGAATAGATATAGAAACCTTTAAACTTCTGAAGCAAAACTGTTGACTAGAATTATATAGGACCTGAAAGAAAGCATTCTGTCATGAAAAATTTTCATACTTGTACAAATGATGCCACACTGGCTTCTAGTATGGTTGTTCTTACCAAAAATACAAAAACAATTAAACAATTTATAGAAATCTGCTGAATGCGGTTTGAGCGATCTTGAGAGGAAACATCTCATCAGGAAGCTTTGTCACATTTAAACAAATGATTGTTTATAAAACATTGCCAAATATACTAGCAAATAGAAAACATTTAAATGATTTCATTTCAAAAACTGTTATAGTGAATTTGCTGAAACTTGAAAACCTGTCCTAAAGGGCTTTGAAAACATTCTACATAAGCAGATTAAACTGCATGCTTATTAACAGTAAAATATGTTTACTGTATTTTGTGTATTTTGAATGCGAGTATAATTTGTTTGCAACTTGGATTTGCAGCATCAAGCTTTTTTATCTCAAACTTAAATATCTTGAAAAGTCTACAGTTACATTTCCATTATTTATCCAAAACTTTATTGTATTTTAATTTACTTTTGCTAATTTTGGGAAATATTAATTAAGTCAACATAGATTTTTGCCATCATTTTTTAAAATCTTGATCTTAAATAGGAAATATAAAATAAAGAATTGGTTTCTTAATACATCAACATAAAGCTTACATATTTTCAGAAATAAACTGTGTAGGTATAAAATTCTTCATAGTTAAACTCCATTTTTTCTTTTAATGTTTTCAATTGTCAATGTTAGAATGGAGTTGTCAAAAATGTTGTTATTTATCTAATAAGATAATTAAATACAACAGAGTGCTAGTTATTTTTTTTAATAATCATTTAATCTACTTTAAAATACTATCATAGATACTTGATCATTGTTAATGCACATCAGATTTATGCTTAACTTGAATTTATATGATAAATGTTTGGTCTTGATTTAATAAGGGGAAAAGTTTCATACTCTCATTCTTTACATTAATGAACTTTCAAATTTGCAGTTTGGACTCTCTTGTAAAATGCACCTAATGGCATGGTAGTTTTGATTAAATAGGAAACAACAAGGCCGATCAGCTTGTATCTGCCAATAAGAGCAATTTTGGACCTTTTTTGTTTCTGTTGATTGTTTCTCATAGTGCCTGAGTAGTTCTCAACATCTGAGTAAAAATCTTTTTTTATCTATAAAGTAGTAATAAAATCAAAACTTTAATGACCCAGTTATCTAAAACAAACTGGCAATAATTTCTGTGCAGGTTGAGCTGTAATCGTATTTTTGATCCCCTTGGGGGAGGGAGGTGATTGAAAACTCATTGAAAGATTTTGGGCAAGTGAATTTGAGGTAAATCCTTTTGCCAGAAAAAGATGGTATCTTATACACTGTTTATTTGAAATGAGAGAGAGATATCATTCATTAATAGAAGAGAGAAACAGGTTACATAGATAGGTTGAATCTACTTGAAATTGTAGTGCTTTATTAGTAATTGAGCATTGAATGCAGTTTCATGATCTTATCAAGAAATTATAGAGATGAATAAGCCCCTTTCAGGATTCTGCAACCCATTTTAAGCCATAAAGGGGATGAAAAGGATACAGAACTGCTCAGTCAAGCAACTGACTGATATGCAAGCAATGAGATGTGATTAAAACGATCACCACCACCTTGGTCCTAAAGTTGTAAATTGTGTAACTTGGATATAAAAATCAAACCAATGCCAGTAGGTGAAGAGTTAAATTCAGGCCCCATATTTTACTCAACTTAATAAAAAAAGACAGTAAAGGGACAAACTTGAAGCATTATTGATGTATCATTTTCCGACAAAAAGAACAATCTATTATTAGTATTAAAAGCACAATTTACATGACTTGCCAGACTTCAGCCATAAATCCATCACCTAATAAGAGACCACTTCCAAACTAAGGCCCCTTTTAGCAGTTCACTGTGAGGGTGGTGATTGGTGGGTTCTTTTGTGTATGAACTTCCATTAATATGCCTTAACATTTCACATTGGACATAGGAAACAATGTGCCCATGATTATCCATTGCAATTGTTTGATCAGTAGATCTTCTTGATCGCTTTAAAATATGATGTAGTCACGAAGCACAAGACAAAAAAGGTTAGAAAGCTTAGTTCTTTGACTTACCAGAATCATACAATATATTGACTGCTTCAGAGTGTGTATTATTGGACTGTGTTGCAGCAATGTTCTATTTTTAGCAGTAGGGATAAACCTGCTACATGTGTCACCTTTAGCCTTGCTAGTATTAATATAGTAACATGTCAGATTTCTGTCAAAATCATCAGATGGCATACATAATACTGTAGGTTCTTAATGTATTATTTTTTAAAACTGAAAAATAAATTGCAAGTGTTTATAACACCTTGTGACTGGTTGGGTTGCAAAACTCGCATATTTATTTGTTATCATAAATACATTAGTTGCAAATTATCAAATAAATACTGTACTTGTATATACTTTTATTCAAATCTGGATATAATGAGGTGGTTCTGAAAAATGAGGTTTATTACTTGATCTGGATCAAAATTCCCAATTATGAGTATTGAGATTAGCATTAACTCATGGAAATCGAATATTGTAAAAACAATATATTATTATTAACATAATCTTGTCCCTAACATGAATCTTTATGCATGGCATGTATTTCACTAATAATGATGAATAATATTGCTCATTGTATATAATTGAGTGACTATTTTATGTATTGCCTATAAATATACCAGCACTCCAGAAACAGTTATTCATTTGTATTATCTTATGAAAACAAAATTCAATCTCATTTTGAAAAATCTATCTGAAGTTAAATCACTGCACAAGCTATAATTAAAATGTAAACTTAGGGTTGTAAAGTCATTCGAACATGCAATTTGGATCCAGAAATAAGCAAAGTTTCTGTTATAGATTGGTGTGCTTGTTTACAGTACAGCAGACCACTCCAGTGACCTAAGTGGTTTTGTTCATTGTAAAATTGTTTTAGGCAAATACTGCATGTATTATGTCAATCTAGCATTAAGAAGTAAATTATGTACTAAGTGCCTGAAATAATTAAGCAACTTTAAATTTGATTAAAAAATTACATATGATACAATTTCAAGCATGTTAGATGTGCACATAAGTAGTGAAAGACATTGTGGCAATTATTGCTTCTATGGATGTTAAGGGGGAATTGATACGTTTAATAATTAGGGAAGATGGCCTGTTAAGTAAAGTTTAAAGAAATCGTTGGATATAAACAGAAACAGAAACAATGATTTTAGAACAGGTTTCACTGTACAGAAAGTTTTGCAAACAGCATGCTTTAAATATTAAAAGGCAAAATACCACAAAACTTCAAAGACACAATTGTTTTAAAGCAACTGATTAGAAAATATTTTTGGAGCAGATAAAAGGAAAAATTTAATGAATATTTCCATTTACTGAGTCAAATATTTCCGTATATCTGCCCAAACAATGTAGATTTATTTTTCTATATTTTCAATGGCAAATATTTTTGATTTGCATGGAATTATTTCTCCACTCTTTGTAAGTGTAACAGATGTATTACTTATTTGATTAAAAGAAGTTCTGAAATTTTCAATTTTAAGAAGTGATATTCTTGCAGATTTGGATTGTACATCTTATGCTTCAAAATTGTGTGGTTTGTTTTCAAACAAAAATGAAAAGATTTAAAAAAATTTTTTTTTAGCTTATTTCTTGTGCAGATTGAGATATTGAATAATTTCAGTGGGTGGGACTACAATAGCACATAAGAGAATGCTATAACAGACTTCAGAGCATAACAGCATTAAACAAAAGATTGTAATGATAATGAGTTTGCTTGTAATGATTTTGGCTGCTATTTGTTTATATTTTGCATTAAACATGGATTTTTGTATTGATAGGCTTGCAGTTGATTTAGGTAACAGAAGCTGCACCCCTTTTTATGCATAATTTCGATATCCAATCAACACCATTCAGTGTATGATTTTTCCATCATTTTCAGACATGATTATAGTTGTGATGACAGTTAAAATCACCACTTTCAATTACTATAATTTTATAGTGAAGACTTTGTCTTTAAAATGTGTACCAGTTGTTGAGTGTAACAGGTATACTGTATACATGACACAAACTGTTGAAAAGAAGTAAATCATGCAAGTTCAGTCACAGACAATTTGCATGATTCATGTGGAAAACTAATTATAAACAGCTAATATTTGAAAACCATTTTATGTTGTTTGGGTTTAATTTATTTGCATTTTTCAAGGTGACATTTCATTGTTTACATAAATGTATACTAAAAGGTCAACAGTCTTTACACATTTGAAGATCTATTCATCCTGATTGGGAGAGAGAAGGGAAATAAGAAAAATAAAATAGATCTGAATATGGAAATATTTTACTCCCACTGATATATTTCAATATCTCATTATAAAATAAAACATAAGGTATTCACTTATCTGATTAGTATTCACTTTACTAAATTTGTTCCATTTTTTCCTGTCAAGCCTTTCAGGAAGAGTTTAGATAGATGCAAAACCTTAAATTCGAATCAAAAGTTATTCTGCTAAGACCTGTGAAGTTCGAATCCCCCGCCACACACACACACACCCACACTGAGGCAAATTTTTAAGATCTTGCCCTTTTCATTGTACTGTGTCACTAGCCTCTACATATTAAATGACTGCTGCTAACTTGCATTACCGGTAGTTTACTAGACCATGTTGGCATTTTTTATGGAAAGAGTTCCAATGTTAGAGTCTCATGAGACCATACATCAGCAGGATGTAATTAATTCATGTCTAAGGTTGATTTTAAACCTCACACAGTTTTAGCATTGAGTATACCTTTCCCTTTGTTGTAGGTGGGTCAGATTTTCTCTAGGTGTAAATGCCACTTATCAAATTACTGTGTATCGTCAAAGCAATATGTCACTGATACTCAAAGAAAATTGTATCTTTATGAAAGTGGTTTGATTTGAAGCAGATAACTATATTTTGTAATATATTTTGTACAATAAACATCTATTTGATATATTATATTTGCATATATATGGATGATTTCATGAATTTGATCTATTTGTGGTATTGAATTTTAATTTATTTAGGTCTGGTTCAGAAAAATTTATTCAGCTTGTGGGTGCCTATAGCCAATAAAAAATAGATGTGACTAAAAGGGTAAGTGAAGAGAATAGTAATATTAGATGTAATAATAACATTTGGTGATCTATGTGAATGAATAATCTATGTAATACATCAGCTACAAATAGTGCAAAAAATGACCCAATTGTTACATCACATAAACAAAATGGTGAAAATGAATGGTAATCATATAACTTTGACTGAAAATTGCATGCTAAAACTGCTCCGGTCAGATGTATACCTCACAGGCCACACTATAAAAGTTTGATTATGGCATCTATTCTGTTTTGAAGTTACATCTAACAGTGCTTTTTGCTGTCTGATTTGTTGTTTCACTTAGTTGTTGAATCTGAAAATACTGATAGGCAAGTATAGCTTTGGAAAACTCAGGTGATTCACACATGGCTTGTAGTATGATTGGTCAGAGGTGCCACAAATGCAGAATAGCAGCATTTATGCTACTTGGGGCAAGCAAGTGCACAAATCATGCTACAATAGCTGACTTTCACATAATTTGAAATAAACTCAGTGCAACAACTTGTACAATGAAATGTGAATTCCTGCATCTAAAAATGTATGATGCACAAATAATTTAAGTGAGATCGGGCATTATTTTGCACCATCTAAGGTATTTTTTGTGTTTGTCTTTATCATTGCCTGACTGCACAAGATGGAAAATATAGTGAAACCTATTCAAGACAATGTCAGTTTGTATGTTGATAACAGATTTATATAATGTTTCTTAAAGTAACTTGGAGACTGTTCAAAATTTATATGTATCTCTGTTGATCACTGACTGAATGGTAAACAATTAAAAGTTTCTGATGAAATTGATGATTTCGATTCAGAGTTGGCAAAAACTTGGACAGCATGTAATCAAACCATGAAAACTAATCATACTTAAGCCAATATTAAATCTATCCACCCACTTGGGGTAACAGAAGGACACAAAACTTGGCATGGAGGCTTGACAGATATAACTCTGCATTTTCTTGTTTAAAACTTTCTCCAAGGAATTCTTATTTTTAAAGGATAAGAGTACTAACTATAGATTAGAAACTAGAAATTGGTAAAAATAGAGGATACATGGATGTTTAAAGCAATGATTTGTTGATAACAAGAAGCAGAACTGAAGTAAAGGCAAATTTTCAAAGTTATTCTGTAATTAACTGAATGATAATGTTCTACCAATGCATTATCAGTTTTTCTGCTTGGATGACATGGAACCATATTTTAATTTAATGAAATTAAGTAGCAGTTAATTGCAAAATATTTAATAAATATGTCAGGCAGCAGCAGAGGGGGCGAATCCGACAACATTTTATAGGCATCTGTTTGGCAAACTGAGGCTTCCTCGAAAAGTGAATCGGACAAGTGTCAATTTGGTAAACTAAGGCTTCTTCGAAATCGTAAAAAAACAGGCATGCTTGAGATGCCATGGTCATTGTTGTCGCCCCCTCTGCTGCTATGGGTTAACAATTGTTTTACAATAAGGGAGATAATTCGTCCAGGTATATGTTTCGGCTTATGAAAAGAGTTACAGATCTCAATGAAATTTTCTGATTTATTTTTAACTGTCACGATTCTCAGCGAAAGTATAATCTATTTTGTGGGAAACAAAGTGTTTACAAACGACTGTATTCTTTTTTTTGTCTTTTTTTTTTCTTTCGAGTATTCGGTTCTGCTTTAATATTGTCAACAAGTACAACAAAGATATATAGATTCATGTCCTGTATATTCACATCATTCATTATACAGTACAGTCAGTTCGAGTTAGTATTGATCAGTGATCTACATGTATAACCAGTGCGCGTCACATCTGTTCGCGTTTAATTTGCACATTATCTGCAAAACAGTTAGTGCAATCTGAAAATGAATAAAATATGTAGTGTTTACAAATACTCTGCTCTGTTTTATATTGTCAGTGAATATATAAATTTAAAATAATGCGAAAGTTTATATTATATAAAAGCGCGTATGTTTGTATAAGAACCATTAGCTCAATCGGTAACGTGTCGCGGCGCTATACTGACGGTCGTGGTTCGAAACCCGTAACAGGCATTATTGTCAACGGCTGCCGAAAGATGGTTTTAATTAGTGCGGGGGGGGGGGGGGGCACCTCCGAAATTCAAATTGCAACCATATATACCAACCACACCGAACCGTGGTGTGAATGATTTTTTCCATTCAACCCAGGGTGGCTTTGTGGGTGGGGTAGTGGTTGCAATTTGAATGTAGGAATGTTATCATTCATTGACATCATTCATTAAATGTAGTATTGTCCTATGCCGTCCCTTTATCATCTATTATCAAATTCCACATCATTGACGTCATTCATTATATAACTACTATATCATCTTGTGATTATAACCCATTATTTGACGAGTTAAATTCACTCTTAGAATATGCTTCGTGATATATGTTTATTGTTTGTGCTGTCCATTCATCGAACGTATCTTCTTGTGGGACTAACCCGCTATTTGGCGAATTAGACTTACTCGCGGGGAATACATTTTATGACCTCTGGGCGTAGTTACATGAAAATACACCTGACTGGACCCTATGAGATGTGTTGTCATATATGTAACCTCTGGGCGTCTTTGATGTAAATACACCGGAGAGGTTCCAAATGGGTTAATCACATAATCCCTGGATGTACCTTAGCACGGACATGATTCATCATCATATATCATTGCATAATATCCCTTGACCGTGAGTAAGATGATACAACAACTTACCACGAACGGGGGTTCATATATCATCTCATAATATCCCTTGGCCGTGAGTAAGATGATACAACAACTTACCACAAACGGGGGTTCATTTTTGAAAAAATATATATTTTTATATTAAAAATATATATAATTATATAAAATGAACTCTGAAAATATCGATAAGATTGTATCCGAAATTTATAAATTAAAAAAACAAGAAATTAAATTATCTGACAACCTAAACCCTGACCAAATTATGTCTGACTTTCAAGATATAGAGTACGGTATAATTACGAACAAATACATGTTACCAAAGAAATATGCATTAATAAAAAAATTCAGAATTCCATTCGAGACTCTCTTGCCTTTTATTGTGATGTAAGCGTGTTTGTTCGCTATTTACTATCGTAGAAGGTATACGGAAGGAATTAGGCCGAGATTATGAATTGAAAAAAGAGGTCAATTCGAAAATTAGAAATATACGAGCATTAATTCAAGGAAATGAAAAACCCCTTTTGGATACCAGGCTATAAGCTTGTAACTGTAAGGTAAAATTTGTACTATGACTGCAATACAATGAAACATATGTTGCAATGGAAAGGTATGTATGCTCAACTGTATAATCAAATACCGGCTTGATCAAACAACACGGGAGTAAATTGACATGGCGAAAAACATTTCAGCGAGTGTTTTTTTTTATGTTATTTTTCATTGATATTTGTCGGGTTAAATAGTCAATTCTTTTTAAATGAATCAATTAGACTCTTCCCATTTGAAATCCTTTGGATTTTCATGTATGATGAACAAAATCACTATATGAAAATCTCGAAGAGATTCAAATTGGAAGATTGTTTACGATTTCAATAATGGTAAATGAAGCATTAACTACTCGATTAACGAGAGAGAGAGACTGGAACCTATCAAAAAATATATACCCGTCCGTGATTCTGTCAGGGGTAAACAGAATCGGCAGAGTCTTCAGACTGACCTTTCCGTAGGATCTGAACAGCTATTTCAACCGATTACCAAGGTAACGAAGGAAGCAGCAGAGGGGATAATATCAGCTACTGAGCGAGCTATATGGGAGGATGTTCCCAAGGACGAACCAAGAAAAGAAAAGCCTCTTATTGGTGAACTTTAAAAAGTAGCATAAAGATCCAAACAAACAAAAAAGTCTTTAAAAACACTTCCTGGTGATATAATAACCGCTACAAAACGACAAGAACAACAAAAACGAGAACTTCAACAAGAACGAGAACAACAAGAACGAGAACTTCTTGAAGAACTTGAAGAAGAACATGCTAGTAGACCATCACTTATCCCACCACCTGAATTTCAACAAGAATAACAAAAGGCTAAAAAAGAAAGAGTTTCATTCAAAGATAAATTTATTCCGGATAAACTCAATGAATTAAAAAATAAAAGATTTTCCAATATGGAAGAAATGGCTAAATTCGTCGTTGACAGTTTTAATTACAAACAACAATATCTCGGCGACTATTATAAAACCATAGACAAGAGAACATGGACAGATGGATTATTCCGTGTGTTTACAAAAAAAGAACAAAAAAGAGATAAGAATAAAGATGATATATATATAAGGACTATATCAAAGCAATAGAAAAGATTGAAACAAAAACAGAAGAAGATCCTGAATTTCTTCATCTACCACAACAATCAAAACTTCTTGATATAACACAAGGTGCGACTAGTATCACTGGTGAAAAAGAACAATCAGGACATAGATATTCCAGTAGCCCAAGAGGGATTTCAGGTAGTGGTCTTATTCAATGTCCTGGTAATATTCTCGGTGATATAGCACGATTAGAGGTTCTCATCGGAGGAAAACGAGCCAGAAATAACTCACCGGAAATAATCAATGAAGCAGCTGATATCTGCATGCGGTTATTTCAAGGTGGCATCATGGATATCAAAACAAATCGAGATTTCATTGACGAGTTAGTGGAAAATCCTGCGGATGGTTACCACAGCGATTAAGTCATCGCATTAGATAAATATAATTTAAATAAGATGATCATACACTACAACCATGATAAGCCAACTATGGTCTATGTTGTAAATTCACGATTTCCAGTTTATAGAACATACTATGGTGATGGTCTCGGTAATACCATTGCAGTGTTATTTGCAAGAATGGCTCCAAAAGTAGCGTCGCTAGCAAAACAGTTGTCGATGAAAGCCATTGATGTTATTCGTGATAATGGTATGAGCGCTGTTGGAGATGCTGCCGGGAAAGCATTTTCAGCTGCTCGGGATAAACTAACAGCGCTAGTTCGACGGCGAAAGAAACCGGGACCGTTACCATCTACAGCGGAAATGCCCACGAGTGTTAGTAAAATAGTAAATAACGCAGTGGATCAAAAACTAGCGTCATTGACGACCCCGTCATACACCAACGACCAAAGCAACATCGCAAATATGATAGCGGGAAGTGGCTTAAAAAGACCACGACAACGACAAAGTCGTCATCGACGATGAAAATCCGTAGGATTTTACGATTTAGATCTACGAATATAGAATAAAATGTTCAAACGGTCACCTGATCCAGCGTTTGATATGAACGCCCCAGTGCGCAAGGATGATTCTGTACGCGATTATCAATTTTATGCCTATCACGCAATACAATCAGATCTCCGATCGCGAATTGAACTTCAAGTTCATGATACCAGTAAATACTTTCTACCGTGTGAAGCGTTTATCGAAGTACAAGGAAAGCTTTTACGAGAAAATAATACAGAATATCCACCTGATACCCAAGTCGGTTTTGTTAATAATGGTATCATGGCGCTATTTGAAAGTGCAAGATATCTCATTGATGGAAAGGAGATTGATTCGATAGAACGTGATGTTGATGTGGCCACAACAATAATAGGGCTAGCAAGATATTCCGACGATTATACAACATCGGCAGGCCCTTCTATGATGTTTGCAAAGGATAATAAAAAATACCACTGGAATAAAACCATTTACTATGAGACGACCAAAAAAAATTCACTGCTGCTAATGATGATGCTGATGTCGAGGCTGTAGTTTTTGGTAATAATCCTGATTTTAATCTAGGAGCTGCAACACGCATGTCAATGTTGAAGGGGGATCGTAGATCATTTTCATGCGCGATTCCACTACATCATATATTTGGATTCTGCAGAAATGTCCGAAACGTTATCTACGGGGCGAAGCATACAGTAGCACTCGTGCGAAAGGGTACTGACCATAACGCAATTTGAAGAATTCCAGCGCATCTACGTCCAGATCATGTAAATGATGATGCCGGTAAAGTCGTTTTAACAACACTATCATTGTGGATGCCAATGTTGACTCCAGCACTCGGTACAGAAGAACGATTACTATCATTTATGGATCAAGGAGGAAAATCATTGCTGAGTTGGCTAACGACTAATACAGATGTTAAACAGAGCAACGTTGATGGTATATTCACATGGAATCTGGCATCGCGACAAGGCGTTTCAGCGCCGTCATATATTTATTGCGTTACAGGATCTGACACGATTAGACGATCAAACACGTAGCCGTATGATATTTGATCAACTTGGGTGTGAGGAAGTCTCGCTGAGAATAAATGGACAGCAAGAACCATCCGAGGATATACAACTTGATTACGATCACAACCATATTGCGCGCGTGTATCAAAGGTTGTTATCGTATATGGCGCGCGATCAAAATGTCGATACCGGTTTGCAGATATCACAATACGATTTTAGTGCTCTTTATCCAATCTATTACTTTGCGTTGGAACATCTTGATTTAACAAGACAATCCGTCATTGATATACTCTTTAGAGCCCGTGTAAAGCGTCCGACTAATGCGGCGGGTGATGTTGTTCTTATCCCGAATTATAGAGCGGTTGCTGTCATTCTCAGCGACAAAACAATGCTACTCGAAGGTGTTGGCAGAAGAATGAGAGTGATAGATGCACCAGTAGAAAACATGTACTTGAAAATCCTTCGAATTTTTCCATTAGATCAATCTGCTATTGTATAATGAAATACAGTTATATTAGTGTTGCGTTAACTCCCGGTCAACTCAAGAAATTGCAATCGGAATCAGCTAAAAAATGCGGAACCACAAAAACACTGAAACCCAATCAGATGACTGGTGGTCAGAATAAGCTGTCGTTGACAACTCGTCAAGTAAAACACTTCAATGATGCTTTCAAAGATAAAAATGTTCAGATCACTCTCTCTGCAGCTGCGATCAGCGACATGAAAAAATCAGGCGGTATATTACCGTTGTTAGCTGCGTTACCAGCATTGATTGTTGCGGCTGCCCCAGCGGTAGCTAAAGCGGCGGCGTGGCGTTAGGAGCCGTTGTTACTGCGGCAGGAATGGCACTAAAGAAAGCAACTGGGAAGGGATATAAAAAAAAGAAGGGAAAGGGTCTAAGACTACCAGGAACTCCGTATTCATGGTACAGCTGAATGGGTCTAAGACTACCAGGAACCCCGTATTCATGGTACAGCGGAAAGGGTCTAAGACTACCAGGAACGGTTTATTAACCCAGAAATCTTCGATTTCCAAACCAATGGTTGAAGAGTCTTTGACTGAGGAGCCTATGATTCCCATGTCCAATTTTGATTTACTCGATGCTGCTAAAAAGCTCGCGATTAAAGACTTCAGAGGCGTCTTTATGAAAGATCAATTACCGACACAACCAAACAGTGTTGAAACCGGTATCATTAATCTCGATAATAGCACTGGACCCGGAACGCATTGGGGTGCATACGCGATTGATCCACGTGCAATCGTTTATTTCGATTCATATGGATTAGCACCACCGAAGGAATTTAACAGCTATATAAACCGCTTAAAAACTCCTCGCTGGTATTCCACGCTACCAACACAACAAATAAATGATCCACCAATATGCGGCCGTGAAGTATTAAATGTCCTTAACTCTTTGCCAGCATCTGGAAAACCACCACATGTCGTCGTAAATGAATACACGAGTAATCACTTTTTAGAGAGAGAAAGAGTTTTACAATAACATGATTTATATTTGGGGAAGACCTCTATCAGTGCTGAAGAAACCCTCCTCCGATGGCACTGCAACCGGTGATATAAAAAAAATAATCGAAGATGAAATCGTTGAAACGTTGAACTTAACAAGTGTTGACCCAGGGGAAATAGTTGTATTTCAAGATCGTCAGGGTAAATTGAAATCTAGTAATGTTTCCCTGGATGATATCTTAGTTAAACAACGAGACGCAACCGAAGGCACTATCGCGTTATTTTCCGATCAGGGTAAATTGAAATCTAGTAATGTTTCCCTGGATGATATTTTAGTTAAACAACGAGACGCAACCGAAGACACTATCGCGTTGTTTTCTGATCAAGGTAAATTGAAATCTAGTAATATTTCCCTGGATGATATTTTAGTTAAACAACGAGACGCAACCGAAGGCACTATCGCGTTGTTTTCCGATCAGGGTAAACTCAAACCAGGTGTTCTTGTTTCAACTATCATGGATAGAATAACAATATTGACAAGCCGTTACTAGATTTCCTTGGTAATCCTCCAGTGACCACACCAAATCTTACATCGATAAAAACTTCTATGTCGAAACTAGCAACACTTCAATCCGAATATGAAAAACACGTTGAAAAGTTTACATCATTTCGTAAAAATATCATTGAAAAATTTGTTGCAACCACGCTGGATAAAATTGATATAAAACTTCCTGATATTAAAATATCCATCGATGAGATGAAAAACACCATCGAGGCAATCAGGGAAGATGCAACGAGGATGATAACAATCATTGAAAAAACAAAAATTCCTCATGAGAAAACAAACAACGTAACATACACGATCCAACACGGATCATTTGCGTGGACATCTACAAACAACAAATTATATATCACTGCAACCGTCAAGGGTATTTATCGATTAACACTAGTGACGCCAAATCAATTTAATATATCATCGTCGAGTTCATCTGGTGTCAACATTATGATATCAACAATAATCGACAAGGATACAACCGAACAATTCACGATAGCATCCACTGAGAAGAATTTGGTTAGAGTTTCGGTATCATGGTATGTGGGATTCGTAGCGGATTTGAGTAAAAAAACTAAACTGAAAATTGTAAAACAATTTCACTAGCGGTTTCAATTGAAATCGTAAACTGATTTGGAAATAAAATATCACCGATGATTTCATCACCGACGGTACCTTCGGTATCTCAATATCGCTATGATCGGGTCAGAGAATTTCAAACTAGACTCAAAACCCTCACTAAGGAGTATCAAATTAAAATAAAGAAATACCAACGAAGAATCACCGCAGTTGATGTTACCGTGTACTCGGTGAGTGGTGTAATCGCCGGAGCTGGTATAATACTATCTTCGGTGACAATGATTGCTCCGATAGTTGTTCCAATTTGTATATCTGCGGCGACAACCAGCGCGGGAATTATTTCGATTATAGCAAAAAAATATCATCATGCAGCCAGCACAAACTACAAGACTACGTAGTTAAATTCCATATTGTGCCAACCGTGTACTCACAATTACGCTCGATGATATCGTCGTCGCTCGATGATACATTAAGATCAGATAGTGAGTTCTCAGCGATGGTAAGTATTTATGATTCCGCGATATCAAAATTAGAAATACAACATAATTATAATAACAATGACAACACCGCAGGAACTACTTCAACGAATAGTGGAGAACAAAAACGCAGTACAAACCAGCCTGATCTCAATAACCTCAACGATATCCGATAGTAAGTTCTCAGTGATGGTAGTATTTAATGATTACGCGATATCAAAATTAGAAATACAACATGAATATAATAACGATGACAACAACACAGGAACTACTTCAACGAATAGTAAAGAATACCTAACTGATTCAACAAATAACGGAAAATACCACACCGATGAGGACTAGCGTGATATCAATAACCTCAACGAATCCTGAATTCAGTGGGAATTTCCCAATTCCGATTCCCGTGAAGGAGATAGCGCTAGCAAAACTACGAATGTACCATAGCTGGCCTATTATCAGATCAGTAGCATTTGGCGGTCAATAACCGAATAATTCCTTGGTGTTTGCAAATAAGAATAAAC
Organism: Unio delphinus; assembly: GCA_029339505.1. Classification (NCBI taxonomy): domain Eukaryota; kingdom Metazoa; phylum Mollusca; class Bivalvia; order Unionida; family Unionidae; genus Unio; species Unio delphinus. The sequence goes on from JAQISU010000275.1 coordinate 127,239, forward strand.
CCGATGGAACTCCAGACTGGAACGTTGTTTCAATACCATCTGGGTCATACCAAATCGAACAAATCAATGCCAAATTCCAGCGTAGAATAAAATCAATTACTGGAGCAGCAGAATCGAAAATCGCTATAACGGTTCACGAGCCGACGCTATCATCTGCCATCGAGATGAACTCACCTAATTATGTCGTAGAGTTCAAAAAGAACAATACTAGGATGGCCTGAAATCTGAAATACCACCTGAGGGGTATCAAATACCCGAACCACAAAAATCGTATTATGTCACGGATATACAATCATATCATGAAATCAACCCATCATATCAAAATGATTTATCCGATATAAAAAAATGCAAAAATAACCGATAGATTTATATTTACTGACAATAATACCATGCAGTGGGATTTTATTTTTTAGAAAACCCTTGATTCATTTGTTACCATTGCATTTACGCTAAAATATATCATTGATTACTATAATGAGATTAATCGATTACATAAAACACAACTAGAACAACTACGACGCAGCTTTCAGGAGCATCTCTCTGTTATAACAAAGCCACGTACCGAGATCATAAAATACATTGAGATATTAAATCAGCTTGTATCCGATATGGAATATATCGACAAACGAATATTTCAAGCAATAATTAATGACGAGAACGGGGATAAACAAAAATTCCTAACCAGCCACAATATAACAGAAGCCGATTTACCCGATTTCAAGTTTCCTGGGTATAACGCAAATGAACTAAAAAAATCTGTTAATGATCTTATTCAAAAAAACGTTTCTTTGATACTCAACAAACGGAAACAACAAACAACAATACTCAAACATAATAATGACCCAGACGGAGGCGGCAGGCATATCACTCCGTTCAACGTGAATATAACCTCAGTGATAGCATTGAATTTAGTATGTGATGTCATCGAAGGTAGCTATCAATTAAATCTCGAGCAATCAAATCAAGCTCAGCAGGGATATATTTTGTATTCATTTGCACCAATAGCTCCTCCAGGATTTTTAATAATCGAGGATCCAACTAATCCAGTCTATATGCGATGTCATAATGATTCACTAACGAGAATTAATTTCAAACTCACTGATCAGTTCAATAATCTAATTGATTACAAGGCGAAGTCTTACAAATTAGTCTGTTTGTGAAATCGTAAGGATTTTCATCGTAAATGATTTTCATTGTTAACTCATAGCAGCAACGAGGATGAATGACAACGACGTTTCCGTCTGCGTTATTAATTTTTTTACTAACACTCGCGGGCAAGTAATTTTTCGTGAAAAAGTCTACGAGAAATCCCATGCAGCATCGACTGCTTGACCCGACTGAGATCACCGCGATATTTTGGTGTTTTTTTATTGATTTTTGTCTGTTTTTGTTGTTTTCTGTCTGATTTTGACTGATTTTTAACGATAAAATGAAACAAATATCGCAAAAAATGATTTTCATAAAAAAGTCTACGACAAATCCCATGCAAAATCGACTACTTTACCCGACTAAAACCACTAAAAATCAGTCAAAAATCGACCAAAATCAGTCAAAAACTGACCAAAATCAGTCAAAAAAATAGTAAATTTATTAATTTGTAAAAACTATTTATTATTTGTAAACCAATCAGATTTTATACATAAATAAATTGAATTTTTTGTCCATTCCATTTGGAAATCGCTGATCGGGTTTTTCCCCTTGCTACAAACCGTATTGAGGATTCACAAATATCAAAATATCTACCGGCTTCATTCATAGACTAAAATATAATTTCTTTGTTAGTTGCTGTATTAAATGATCTTGTGGGTCTTTTCCCAACTGTTTTACAAATGCCAGTCCTACCTCGTTTGGTGTTTTCACTTTGAGAAATAGCTTCTAGATTATTCAGAGAATTATTCCTTGGATTAGAATCAATGTGATCGATAACAGGACCATCTTCGATCAATCCGTTATGACATTCATACACGAAACGATGATTAAGATATTTCTTCTTACCAGCGCTAAACATCAAATATCCCATACCATTGTCAAAACCGACTGACTTTTTCAATCTACGGTGTCTGATAATACCATCACGAGACACTTCATAATTTGAAATCAAGGGATGTGGTCGGAATTCTCGGTTCATTTATATACTATACTATTGTTTGTCTAATTCATTATTTGGTTGAATCATACTTGAGAATCTTCCGATGTAGTCTTGAGGAGTTCTTATAACCTTGTAAAGGACGCTGTCAGGGTCAGAGTTATTGATGGAATTCTTAGCTCGTTTGTCATAGTAACGCTTCAACTCTCTGTATCGTTTACCACCACAACCGAGACACAATTGTGATATTCCTCTCACCCCTTCCCCACATCTTATATATGGAATTGGACCAAGGCTTCCGCGTCGAACGCTTTGCATATGATACCCACAAAACTCCTTTCTGCATGATTTGTTACACGGGGTTACTTATCCAATCATAAGCCATTTGCAATGATTCATTATATAATAAATTCTCTATTTAAATACTTGTTTTAATTATAACATGAAGAAGTTCGAGAGATTATCGAAAATTAAACCTGGAAAATAACTAGATTTAATCTCGATAGAGTCTCTGATAAACCAAAGAGTCTAATAGATGATAAAACCATTATAAGTAAAATCAGTGACTGTTTTAATGAATTCAAGCGCGATGGAGCATCTCATTGTTGGTCGACATTTCGAATCAATGGTAGTGTTGATGCTACCATGAATGACGAAAACGCAGCTAAGATAATTTCACATCTTACGCGGAAAAAGTATTGTTTTAGAGTAAAATTCATTATTCGTTCAGACACTGGAGATTGGATTATCAGGGATAAATACGAACCCATCTTGAAGGATAAAATAACCGTCGTTGTGAGTCGAGATTCCAGACCAGGAATTTTGACTGGAATTGACAAGCCGTACTACAAAAGATCTTATCCTGTAACAGTAGTTGTTTATGGGATATATTCGTTAAATGATAAACCGAGAATTGAAAAACTAAAACCCATGAAACTGTCATTGATGACATCGTCATCGACTTCGTCAAGAATGAATTGTGTTGCAGAACGAATAATAGAACACTTCACAAATACATCCCGGGGAAATAAAATTGACTGATCTAAGACGCCAAAAAATAAAGGAATGGGAATAAACAGTTAACAAGAACGGAGCATCAATTCAGGATATAGCTAAATTAGAAACATTAAGATTCCCAATAACCGTAGCGACGATAACCGGCGAGATATTACACGAATCAAGATTTAAATCAAATGGAGCTCCAATAAAAATTATTGATCATAACGAACACGCGTGGACACCTGCAGTAATAATATTCCCGCGAAATAGAACAGTAAAGTATATACCCGGGGAGTTTTCCGCTCCAGAATTCTCTGAGAACAAATTGTTCGATGCTATTTACCAGTTGAGTAAAAACGATCCGGTGTCAGTGTGGCTACTTCACAGTGCTGAAAACCCCGAAGGTGGATTCGATCAGTTTGTAGGACCCAATGGAGAATTATACCGTACTGAAGCTCTCCATGACAAGATGAAAAAACTAGCTGGTAGTTTCTCGAAGAGTCTCGACGACGAACAATTACTAACAAATTGCTTTACAATTCCGTCGGTTGCAGCTCATTTTGCGAGAAAGAGAAACTCGTGGAAACCAACGCGAACTGAATTTCTCACAGACATCAAATTAAGCTGCTTCGAATACAACCATGGCGGATTATGGAATACAAAATATAAACCCAAAACCATTATTTCGGTTGATATGGTTGCGTGTTACCCAGGGAGTTTTCTCGGGTACGGAGAAACCGCTAAATACTTTAAACGATTTGGACATCCCACGCACGAGATGACCCGTGTTGCGATTAATGGACCACTACCTGATTTTGATTTAACCGGATTCGCTCGTGTGGTATCATTTGAATTGGCTAAAGGACTTCATCCGTGCTGTTATGTTTGGATTGGTAGACATATGTCTGTGAAACACTGGATGCCAATAGTGTTACTACGTTATATTATTGATTGTAGCATGCTGATATCGCTGATTGTCAGTGAAGCAGTTATATCATATTGAGCACAGACTGAAGTCTGGCTACCACCACAACCTGATATAGATAGTATAATCAGCGAACAACGAAAACAGTTTCCTGATCTCAACGAAGAATAATATATCATGAATTGGTCCAAACTGTTATTTGAAATCAGAAACAAAGATGCAAAAGATCTTGGTAGAAGAATAATTGGTAAATTCACTCAAGGTGGTAAATACGACAATGGACGATATTCTTCACGGTTGATTATGGATAGCGTTGACTACGATTTTATCATTGCGGATGTAACATCTAAGGGTATATATGTCGATCGTAAGGACGCTTCATTGTCCGATGGAGCCAAATTGGGTACAATTGCTACTTACAATGATGGACACAGTCTTCAGTATACACATTTGAGGGCATCAATGCTGACTTATGCTTCTATCAATCTGTTTTCGATGATAAATAGATTTCCTAACACCGCAGTTAGAGTCGCCACTGATTCATTTTACATAGACGCGAAACACAGCAACGCAGTGGCCGAATTCACTAAATGTGACGAGAGTTGGGGATCATGTAGAATTAAGTAGGAAATACCGTGTGATTACTCCAAATCAGCAGATGTTACGATTGAGGATAAATACTTGAAAAGCAATCAGTGTACAGAACTATCTAATGCACCGCTGATATCTGATCCTGTATGTTGATATAAAACAATATATTTAAACGGTTGTGGAGGGTCAGGAAAGACGACTCGCGCGATTGAGTTATTTCGTGGGAAAAATCCTACGGATTTCACAAACATGATTGTGCTAATACCAACACACAGACTTGCCAGAGAGATGAAACAACGAGGGGTGAATGCTTGCACTTATCATAGTTTCTTTCGATGGAAAGGCGATGAATGGACTCCTGATCGAATGGGTGAAAAATCTGTCCCTGATGTCATAATTTGGGATGAGATATGCACGGTGTCGTTAGATGTATTACAAAAGTTTCTCGAGTGGTTATTGCACGCGAACACAAAAGTCGTCATGTGCGGCGATCATGGCCAACCACCACCATTTGTCGGTTTATCCCCGCATGATTGGCTGAAGAATTTTGTAGACTATTATGAAGAAATTAATACCGATAATAGAGCGCTTGATGAACAATTACGAGAGTTCAAAAAACTAATCAGATTACAACCTGATATAATCCAATGTGAGATAGCGCGTGAAATAATTTCGGAAACTCCCATGAATGATTTTTGGGAAGCGTGGAGACCAAACGATTTGATAATCGCAAGTAGAAAGATAGTCAGAGACACATTTCAGATGAAGTTATTTGAACCACATAAAGAAAAATTTGCAACGCTTCCAGTGCCGTTGTGTTATAGACCTTCGAATACCCGAAAGCAGGATACTGAAGTTGATATTCCAGGACAGCGTAAAAAGCAAAATTTAGTGCTAAATGATGTTGTGCTGTTTGATATCAGCGTCGTCGAAGATGCATTACGCGCTGATAAATCCCCGTGGACGCTAGGATACGCAGCGACGATACATTCTTCACAGGGATTAACTATATCCGATACAATTGTTTGGATAGTGGATTATCGCATCGAGTGGTCGAATTTAGTCTATCTCGCAGTATCCAGAGTACGAAGAATATATCAGCTTCGAAGAATTGTCCTAACAGACGGAGATGATAATGACACTACAGTAAGTAATATTGTCACTGGTGATTTCATCACTGGTGATTTCATCACTAAGGACATAATCCGAAAAAAACTATCTGGTTATAGACAGCAAGATAAACAAAATAACAGAGAATTTGATATTGATTCTGAATTAATAATCACACTGAAACAACAACATAATAATCACTGTCTGTACGAGTTGCAATTGTATAATGCGTTGGTGTTGGTCGGAACCTCGACAATTTACCGTAGACAGAAAAAATAACAGCGCTGGCCATACCAGCGATAATGTGATGCTGACTTGTCTTGAATGCAACAGACGAAGAGGTGCTAGTTAAGACCACGTGGCGGTAATTGAGTATCCTCGGGTATCACTTGTAGTTGTTGTCGAGTAAATCCGCGCTGAGGAGCAGTTGAATCCAATCTATAGATTGCTGGTCTACCCGTAGATCGTGTTATACCGGATATTTTATGCGCGCAGACACTCCAAATAGGATCAGTAGCCCTTTTTGTGCCGCCTTCGAGCTCTCCTGGTTGGTATAAATACCTAACAGTGACATTACCAAGAATTGGTTCTTTTGAAAAATCTTTTTGCGGTTGTACGGGTATATACTTCTTTTTAATGGCGTTGTTGAGTTTCATGTTGATTGTTTGAGTAATCTCGTTATTCAGCGCAGTAATCACAGCTGGTAATCTCTTGACCCATTCACGGGATCGTTTATATTGAATAAATTCTTTCGCGTATTGATATCCAAATAACCGCTCGGCAAGTGTCCAATTAAATCGTTCAACAATTGCCTGATCGCGATGTAGTGCAGTATGCCCTTGTCTGATAGTGACATTATGATGCTTCATTATTGATAACACTACACCCTGAAATTCCTTGCCAGGATCATCTTGTAATAGATTTGGCCAGCGCAGAGGACCTCGTCGATAAATCCTTTCAAATGCAGAAGCCACTTCAGTTGATGATTTAGTTTTTAGCGGCTCTGCTTGTTTGTATCGACTTGCAACATCAACTATAGTTAACGCGTATTTGTAACCACCATCATGCGGCAGAAATAATATATCAGCTTGATGAACTTCATTAGGAACGGTCACATCAAAATGCAAGTATTTAATTTTGTTTAGGCGGCGGTAGATAAATTTGCCATATTGCCTGTTTGGATAACCAATTAGCCGCAGTGGTATATTTCACCTTCACGGCGCTAGCGAGTTTACCAATTGCTGCTTTACCCCGCCAGTATCCGCTTGGAGTATAGTAAGTAGATTCCATGTTGATATTAATTACCGGCACCTAACATCAATTTACCTTTCATAGCCGATTTTACTAACAATGAAGCCAATTTTTCTTTGAAAGATTTATCTGTGATATAATTCAACGCATGAATTCAATTTTACATCTGCGAGATGTCTGTTTTGCAAACTACTACTTTTCTAAGCGACATCATGAGCATGACATGCTTTATCAATGGAGTTTATCGGATATTCACCCGGTAGAGGTTGGTTTTGATCATCGAGTCTGATATCGAGTCTGGTTCTGGGTCCACAGTAACTATATCCTGGAAGGTGTTTTTTCTCCTGGATACTTCGCCCACGGTGTTCCCGGGAGGTTAGTTAACTTGGCAGCAATATCATCTCCTCTTTTTTTTTTAAAACCCTTTGATTTATCAAGGAAAACAAATCTAAATTTCTTTGTACTGCATTGTACACACTTACCAGAAAGTGCTGATCTGTTACTGCTAGTTGTAATCGTCGTCAAGTCGTTTGTACCAGTACGCGCCTTACGCTTCACACAATATAAATCCATAATTTATATATAATAACATGAATGTAATTGATTATTCAGCTACCCGACGACGGGAACCTATTAAACACCACGCGATGTTGCCGAATTCAATTAGAATGATTATAATCGGACCATCTGGATCCGGCAAAACACAACTGCTACTTAATTTAATAACGAGATGGATGAAATGGGACAAGTTGTATTTGATAGCTTCTAGTGTAGACGATTAGCGATGTTACAATGTGCTAAAAGATTTTAACGACAGCGCGGTAGAAAAATCCGGCGAGGGTATTATTGAGTTTATAACCGATATCGATGAAGCACCGAACATTGATGATATTGATGGAGATATTAACAATTTAGTCGTATACGACGATATCATGTTAGACAATCCAAAGAATCCCGCTAGGATATTTTCCAGAGGCAGACACAAAAACACTGATGTGATATATGTCACTCAAAGATGTACACAAATACCAAAAGTGATCAGAAATAACTGTAATTTATTATGTGTGTTTAACGGAGTTGATACTCATACACAACGAAATATTTGGCAAACTTGGTGCTGCGGTGATATGGATTATAATCAATTTAGAAATTTCTTTAGTCTCGCTCAGTCAATCCCACATGGGTTTGTCACGATAAATTTAGCAGACCATCGAACGCGATATCGTATCGGACTTGATAAAATATTTGGTTAACCCATAGCAGCAGAGGAGGCGGCGACAACAACCATTGCATCTTCGAGGAAACCTTAGTTTACCAAATTGACACTTGTCCTATTCACTTTTCGAGGAAGCCTCAGTTTGCCAAAGAGATGCCTATAAAAAGTTGTCCGATTCGCCCCCTCTGCTGCTCAGGCACATACACATTTCAAAACATGATATGGCTTACATTGTTAGCCAATAAGCTCAAATCATATATTTTCATCATGTATCAATAATGTCCACATTTTGCAAACAGAGGTTTATGCATCACAGTGTAGTAAAACCTGCCCATGGAATGACATGGGAACAGAGCAGTATTCAAATGAACATCATAACAGTAATTTGAGTTACTAACTGGCAAGATACTGTACTAAAAGGATACAAATGGAATGTTAAAGCTTTTTTGGTCACAAGACCTACTTGTATGCACAACAAGACTTTATATAGAAAGGGGTTATTCAAAGATAGAAAAGTGATCAAAATAAGTGGTTAAGCAGCAGAGGAGGTGAACAGACCACACTTTTTAGACGTCAACGATGCTTCCTTCTAGTTAATATTTACTAGGAAGTCCTAATTTGTCAAATAAACTCTTCTAGTTAATATTTACTAGGAAGTCTTAATTTGTCAAATAAACCCTTCTAATAAATATTAAGAGAAGGGTCCATTTGGTAAAAAAAAAGACGCCATTTAGTTGACGTTCACCTCCTCGGCTGCTATGAAAATCTTCGATTTTTACTAACTAAATATTTGATCAAGTCCGACACGATATCTTGTCCGAGGGTCTGATAAATTTATCGTCACAAATCCGTGGGGGATTGTCTGAGCGTGGCTAAAGAAATTTCTAAATCGATTATGATCCATATCACCACCGCACCAAGTTTGCCAAATATTTCTAAGAGTATGAGTATCAACTCCGTTAAATACACACAGCATATTGCAGTTATCTCTGATCACTTTTGGTATTTGAGTGTAACGTTGAGTGATATATATCACATCGGTGTTTTTGTGACGCCCCCGGGAAAATATTCTAGCAGGATTCTTTTGATTATCTAACATGATATCATCATATACGACTAAATTGTTAATACTTCCATCAATATCATCAATATTCGGTGCCTCTTCGATATCGGTTATAAACTCAATAACACCATCACCGTTAATTTCTTGCGCGGCATCATTAAAATCCTTTAATACTTCATAACATCGTTGATCGTCTACACTCGGAGCAATCATGTACAATTTATCCCACTTCATCCATCTCGTTATCAAATTAAGTAGCAATTGTGTTTTACCACTTCCAGATGGTCCGATGATAATCGCGCGAATAGAATTTGGTAACATTGCATGGTGTCTAATAGGTTCCCGTCGTCGAGTAGCTGAATAATCAATTACATTCATAACTGTTATATATAAATTATCGATCTATATTGTGTGAAGTGTAGGACGCGTACTGGCACAAATGACTTGACGACGATTACAACGAAAAATAATCGATCAGCGCTTTCTGGTAAATGCGTACAGTGTAGTACGAAAAAATTTAGATTTACTTCCACGAAACCTTTAAAAAAAAACGAGGAGGTGATATTGCAGCCAAATTGACAAAACTCCCAGGAACACCGTGGGCAAAGTATCCAGGAGAAAAGCACCTTCCAGGATATAGCTACTGTGGACCGGGAACACGATTAGATATCAGACTTGATGATCAAAATTTACCCCGACCCGGCGAGTATCCAATAAACGCTATTGATAAGGCGTGTCATGCTCATGATGTCGCTTATAAAAGCAGCAATCTTCAACACAGACATCTCGCAGATGTAAAATTAATTCATGCGTTAAATGCTATTCCTGATAAATCCTTCAAAGAAAAATTGGCTTCTTGGTTGGTAAAATCTGCTATGAAGGGTAAATTGATGTTAGGTGCTGGTAATTGAAAATGCTAGCATTTTAATATGGAATCTATTTATTATTCTCCGAGAGGATACTGGAGAGGTTACGCAGCAATCAATAAACTAGCTAGTGCATCAAAGGTGAAAAAAACTACAGCGGCAAACTGGTTATCTAAACAGGCAATATGGCAAATTTATCTACCAGCGCCTAAACAAATTAACTATTCGCATTTTGATGTTACAACACATAATGAAGTTCATCAAGCTGATATACTATTTCTGCCGCATGACAACGGTTACAAATACGCGTTAACGTTAGTTGATATTGCAAGTCGATACAAAGAAGCAGAACCGTTAAGGACAAAATCATCTACTGAAGTAGCTTCTGCATTTGAAAAAATTTATCGACGAGGTCCTCTGCGCTGGCCAAATCTGTTACAAGTTGATCCTGGCAAGGAATTTCAAGGTGTTGTTACATCTACGATGAAACATCATAATGTCGCCATCAGACGAGGACACACTGCGCTACATCGCGATCAGGCAATTGTTGAACGGTTTAATAAAACCCTTGCTGAGCGGTTATTCGGATATCAATACGCAAAAGAATTCATCCAGGATAAACGATCCCGTGAATGGGTCAAGAGATTACCAGCTGTGATTACCGCAATCAATAATGAGATTACTAGAACAATTAATATGAAACCTGTCAACGCTATTAAGAAGGCGTCTATCAAAATGGAAATCCAAGGAATTTCACAAAAAGAACCAATTCTTGGTAGTAATGTCATTGTAAGGTACTTATACGAACCAGGAGAGCTTGAGGGTGGTAAAAAAAGAGCTACTGATCCTATTTGGAGCGTCACTACGCATAAAATATCCGGCATAACACGATCAACTGGTAGACCTCCAGTCTATAAACTGGATTCAACTGCTCCTCAGCGAGGATTTACACGCGAACAATTACAAGTGATTCCCGAGGATACTCAATTGCCACCGCGTGGTCTTAATTAGCACCCAGGGTGCTGTCACCCCGGCGTCTATTACACTCAAGACAGGTCAACATCACATTGTTTCTGACATGACCGAGATTGTTATCTTTTCTATCTACGGTAAATTGGCGAGGATCTTTATCCGAATACTGCCAACGCATTATACAATTGCAACTCGCGCAGTGATTGTTCTGTTGTTGCTTTAGTGTCTTAATTAATTCAGCATCGATGTCAAATTCTCTTTTATTTTTTTTATCCTGTTGTTTATAACCAGAGAGTTTTCTGATTATATTATCATCGGCGTGTATATTACTTATTGTATTATCATTATCATTAACCACAATTCTTCGAAGTTGGTTTATTCGCCGTACTCTGGATACTGCGAGATAAACTAAATTTGACCACTCAATATGATTATCTACTATCCAAAGAGTTGTATCGGATATAGTCAATCCCTGTGAAGAGTGTATTGTTGCTGCATAGCCTAACGTCCATGGGGATTTATCAGCACCTAATGCATCTTTAACGACGCTGATATCAACCAGCACAATATCATTTAATACTAAATTCTGCTTTTGTTGTTGTCCAGGAATGTCAACGTCGATATTCTGCTTTCGTGTATCCTTAGGTCTATAACAGAGTGGTACTGGAAGCGTTGCAAATTTTTCTTTATGTAGCGCAAACAACTTCATCTGAAGTGCGTCTCTGACTATTTTTCTACTCGCGATTATTAAATCATTTGGCTTCCACATTTCCCAAAAATCATTCATGGGAGTTTCAGAGATTATTTCACGCGCTATTTCACATTGGATTTTATCCGGTTGTAATCTAATTAGCGCTTTGAACTCGCGTAATTGTTCATCAAGTGATCTATGGTCGGTATTAATCTCTTCATAATAATCTACAAATCCTTTTAACCATTCATGTGGAGATCCACCAACAAATGGCTGCGGTTGGCCGTGATCCCCGCACATGACGACTTTTGTGTTTTTTGTCAACAACCATGATAGAAATATCTGTAATACTGTCAACGATATAGTACATACTTCATCAATGATTATTACATCAGGAATGAATTTATCGCCCATTCGATCAGGAGTCCAATTATCGCCTTTCCATCGAAAGAAGCTATGATAAGTACAAGCTTTTACTCCACGCGCTATCATCTCTCTGGCGAGTCTGTGAGTTGGTGTTAACACAACCATGGTTGACCGACGAAATAATTCGATTGCACGAGTTGTCTTTCCTGATCCACCACAGCCGTTTAAATAAACTGTCTTGTATCTACAAATCGGATCTGATACGGGCGGTGCAGTAGAAAATTCTGATTGAATCTCTGAGATATTATGGTTACTTTTCAAGTATTTATCATCCATAGTAACGTCTGCGGATTTACAATACTCATGTAGTGTTTCTTTTTTAAACCTCCAATTCCCCCACGCTTCCTTAGGATCTGTGAATTTAGCTACATCTGATTTGTATTTCTCATGGATATACATCGAATCAGTAGCTACTCTAACCGCGGTATTAGGAAATCTGTTTATCATCGAGAATAGATTAATACAAGAATAGGCGAGCATAGAACTTCTCAAATGTGTGTACTGACAACTATATCCATCACAGTAGGTAATAACCGTACCTAATTTCTTACCATTTCGAAGGACATCATCTACCCAAACATTATTAGTTCCGCTCGCAGATTTGTAAGCTTCCTCATCTAATTCCCCTGATAGAAAAGCGTTCTTACGGGTTACAAATTTCCCCTTTTTTATTAAATCAGATATTATGAAATTGTATTCTTCATCGTCTATGATTAATCTCGAAGAGTATTTTGCATTATCAAATCTTCCACCTTGAGTGAATTTACCGATTATTTTTCGTCCGAGATCTTTAGCCTCTCTATTACTACCTTCGAATAATTTCTTAGACCAATCTATGATTTGTTCCTCGCTGAAATTCTTCGAATTTCCATCTAGAAATTGTTTTCGTTGTTCGTTAATTATTTTTTCTAGATCGGGTTTTGGTAACCAAACATCTTTCTGAGCGTTATAACAAATAATCGCTTCACTGACAATTAACGATATTAGCATACCACAATCGATCATATACCGCAATAGCATAATTGGCATCCACGCTTTTTCATACATATGTCTACCAAGCCAAAGATAACTACACGGATGTAACCCTGTAGCTAATTCGAATGATATCACACGACCGAACCCGGTTAAATCAAAATCAGGCAATGGACCATTAATCGCAACACGAGTCATTTCATGTGTGGGGTGTCCAAATCGTTTGAAGTACTCAGAGCATTCTCCATACCCGAGAAAACTTCCAGGATAACACGCGGATATATCAATTGAAATCATACCATCACGTGAGTATTTCGTATTCCACAATCCTCCATGACTTAATTCGACGCAACTCAACTTCACGTCATTGAGAAAATCACTTCGTGTTGGGCGCCATGAATTCTTTTCTCTTGCGAAGTGAGCTACCACTGATGGAATAGTAAAACTATCCGTAAGTAGTTTTTCTACAGTAGAAACACTAGTGTTTCCTTCTAAATACTCATTAGCGATTTTTCTCATTCTAGTATCTAATTCTTCAGTTCGATATAATTCACCATTTGGTTTTACAAACTGATCAAATCCTATTTCCGGATCCTCATTACTCCTGAGTAACCATACTGACACAGGGTCGTCTTTGGTTAACGCGTGAATAGCATCAAATAATTTCTCTTCATAGAAATCATCCCTAGAAAATTCTTTAGGGATATATCGAATAGTTCTTTCTCGTGGAAATATATTTACCGCGGGTGTCCACGCGTGTTTGTTATGATCAATAATTTCAATTGGAGCTCCTCGCGATTGATATTTCGGTTCGTATAATACTTCTCCGGTTATTGTCGCTACCGATATTGGAAATTTTAATAATGCTTCTAATTTAGCTATATCGGAAATCCTTGCTCCATGTTGATTCACTGTTAGTTCCCATTCGGTTATTTTTTTTCTTCGTAGATCAGTTAATTTGTTTCCCCGGGATGCATTTGTGAAGTGTTCTATTAACCGTGTTGCTACACAATTAAGTGGCAAAGCCACTGATGATGAAAACATTGGAGCTAGTTTTGCAATATTAGGATTATTATTTATCGGATATAACTCATACACAACTGCTGTTACAGGGTAAGATTTCTCATAGTATGGTTTGTCAATTCCAGTTAAAATTCCTGGTTTGGAATCTCTACTCACAATAACAGTTTTTTTATCCTTAAGGATTGGGTCAAATTTATCTCTGATAATCCATTCACCTTCCTCTTCGATAATAAATTTTATTCTAAAAAAATACCTCCGTAGAGATTTCTGGCCAAGGTGTGAAAGTATCACAGCTGCTCTTATATCATTCATAGTAGCATCAATTATGGGTATATTGACATCTTCATCAATAATTCGAAATGTCGACCACGTATGAGATGCTCCATCACGCTTAAACTCATTAAAACAGTCGCTGATTTTACTCAATAGTGGTTTATCATCTACTAGACTTTTAGGTATATCAGAGATTCTATCGAGATTAAATCTAACATTTTTCCAAGGCTTAATTTTCGATAATCTCTTGAACTCCTTCATATTATAATTAAAACAAGTATTTAAATAAGAAAATTTTATATAATGAATCATTGCAAATGGCTTATGATTGGATCAAAGACTCCGTGTAACAAATCATGTAGAAATGAATTCTGTGGGTATCATATGCAGAGTGTGAGAAACGGTTCGGAGGGACCTCTACCATGCTTGCATTGTGGGGTAGGTGTAAGAGGCAAGTCGCAGTTATGCATTAATTGCGGGGGTAAGCGTTATAGAGAGTTAAAACGTTATTATGACAAGCGAAGAATCAAAAATCCTGACGACGTCAATGGCAAAATCATAAAAACTACGGCTGATTATATAAAAAGATTTTCCAATGTTATAATTCAGCCAATTAACGAATTAGACAAATAGATATATTATATATAAATGAGCCAAGAATTTCAAAGACATCCTGTTATTAAAAATTACGAAGCTTCTAGTGATGGTGTTGTTAGACACAGTAAAAATAGGAAATCTGTTGGGCGGGATAATGGTATGGGGTATTTGATGTTTAATGCTGGAGGGAAAATGTATCTCAATCACCGTTTCGTTTATGAAGTGCATAATGGATTAATCAAGGATGGTTTTGTTATTGATCATATTGATTCTAATCCCAAGAATAACAAATTGAACAACCTTCAAGCTATTTCTCAATGTGAAAACACAAAACGAGGAAGAACTGGGAAATACCCGAAAAATGCTAGATCCGTAAAGTCAATGGACACTGATAACAAGGAGATAGTATTTCAATCAATGTCAGAAGCTGGTAGGTATTTCGATATTCACACCTCCTCGGTACAAAAAGTAGCAGAGGGAATTTATAAGACCGCTTTTTCAAAGCGTTTTAAAAACAAAATTCAGTTTTCTTATGTAGGGAGATAACTCCGTTAGGTATAACGCGTGTGAAATCCGTAGGATTTCCACCAATGACAGAGTTACGGATCTTAAACACGGAAACGCTAGTGTTGGAAAATCTTCGATTTTTCATTGGCTGTTATAATTAAATAAATCCGAACAAAACACAATCAATTTTGTCTTTTTTCAAGTATTAACAGAACTGTTTTATAAACACGTCGTATTTAAACATTTTTTTTAATGTCTGTTTCAAGTATTATATGTGTTTTCAACGTTGTCAGTGATCGCTAATAAACAAACAAATAATTACAATCACTACACCTATTTTATATCACCTCGTCGTAATGAGTGTATATATACAAATTCGTTCTTATTATAATTGGGCATTTAGCCGAAATTCAAGTGTAAACAAAACCACACCGTCACACGTGGTATGAACGTTATTATTGACATTCAAAACCAAAGTTTCGATTTTGCGGTTTTGTTTACACTTGAATGTAGAATAGCCCGCGTCATCCATTGTCATTGAAATCAATTCATTGTGTCACCTATAATCTATTGTTGTACCGTCGTCATTGTCATTGAAATCAATTCATTGTATATACCATTGTCATTGTTCACCTATAATCTATTGTTGTACCGTCGTCATTGTCATTGAAATCAATTCATTCATTGTTCACCTATAATCTATTGTTATGTGTTTGTCGGTTGTAACCGTTGAGCGCTGCTTGATGTATAAAACACCAAGGGGGTTCAAAACGGTGAATGTGCCGTCGTCATTCATTATATATAATCATAATCACCTATAATCGCATTAAGCTTCTGGGTATACTAAGATGATCAACACCTTAGTGTATCCAGAATTCATTTTAAAATACTTTGTATTTGAAATACTTTGCATTTAAACAAATATATTTTTATATATATATGAATATTGAAAATCTCAAATTGATTATTATTGAAATCAACAAGTTGAAGGATGAAAATGTAAAATTATGTTCAGGTTTGGATTGTGATCAAATTATGACCAATTTCGAGGATATACAATTTGCAGAACAGACCGGAAAATATGTCCTATCTAAAAAAATATTTTTTAATTAAGAATATCCAAAAGCTTATACGTGAGAGCTTAGTAAATACTGAAGATGTTAATGTCTTCGTACCATTATGTAGCATCGTTGAACGTGTTCGAAAGCAATTAGGATTAGAATATGAACAAAAGAGACTTATTAATTGTAAAGTGAGACAATTAAAAATGTTAATGGAAAACTCTGAAGGTGATGAGCCCACGCGTAGAGAGCCTCCTTTGTTTGTATAACCGATACGGTATGAGGAAGTAAAATTATGTGTGTAAGGGGGAAGTATTAAAATGATTTGCATTTTTAGGTTAGTGATTTGCATTTCTAAAATGCTTTGGATTTTTTAATTAAAAATTGCAAAGCAATTTGACAATAGTAATACTCTTTCAATAATGGTAGGAGAATCATTAACAACGAGATTAGCTAGAGAAAGACTTGAAGCTCTTAAGAAAATATTACCCCTTCGTGATAGAATCCGCGAAAAACTTCAACAACGGCAATTATTTCAGACTGACTTCACAGAGGATACAGAACAACTCTTCAAACCTATTGTTAGTGCAACTGAGGGTGTGAAAACAGCAATTTCTAAACAAGAAAGCGCGCAAAAAGAGTCCTTTCTCCCTGTGTTAGAGAAAATATCAAAACGAACTAAACAAACGAAAAAATCATTAAAAACACTTCCTGGTGATATAATAACTACTGCAAGACGACAAGAAGAACAACAACGAGAACTTCAGGAAGAAATTGAACGATTAGGTGATGTTGATATTTCCTCACTAGAAATGCAAGCATTTCCACCTGAAGAATTTCAAGAACAACAAGAAGAAGAAGAAGAAGAAGAAGAAGAGGGAGCTGTTTCAAAGGGGGATTATTCTCCTGAAAATATATTTACAGTTGATGCGTTAAATACAATCAGAAATATCCCAACACTTGCTGGATTAGCTAAATTTACCAAAGACAACGTTAAAAAAGCGAAGAGAGTTAAGTATTTAAGAGACGACACGGCTAAGGATTTTGTAAAGGGTTCAGAAGTTTGGGCAAATAAGTTGTTTTTAGCAAACAAGAGGAAAAACAAAATCACAAAAGAAATAAAATCTGATTA
Source organism: Unio delphinus (assembly GCA_029339505.1). NCBI lineage: Eukaryota > Metazoa > Mollusca > Bivalvia > Unionida > Unionidae > Unio > Unio delphinus. The sequence goes on from JAQISU010000275.1 coordinate 145,000, forward strand.
TGACCAATTTCTAACTATAGTAAAGGGGATCACAGTAGCACCACCAGTATACACAGCAGACCCAATCCCTGATGAAATACAAATAATGGCAGAGGCTGATTCCCAGAGTAAAACTCCAGAGTTGAAAACTCTGAAGGGTGCAACTGGTACAACTAAAAAAAAGGGTAGTGGTTTAGTTGGTAAAAATCCTATAGATTTTCACGCTAGTGTAACATGTCCTGGTAATATTCTCGGTGATATATCCCGATTAGAAGTACTTGTAGGAGGAAAACGAGCCGGGAATAACTCACTGGAAATAATCAATGAAGCAGCTGATATCTGTAGGAGATTATTTCAAGGTGGTATCATGGATATTGCAACATATAGAGATTTCATTGAGGAGTTAGCCGAAAATTCTTCGAATTTCTACGGTTATCATAGTGACTAGATAATTGGAAATGCTAAAGCATTTGGAAAAACACTAGTGTTTTTGTATAGAAGAATGATCATACACTACAACCATGATAAACCAACTAACGTCTACGTGGTAAACTCACGATTACCAAAATACCGAGTATACTATGGAGATGGTCTCGGTAATACTATAATGGGATTATTTTCAAGAATGGCTCCAAAAGTGGCTCCATTTGCAAAACAGGCAGCAATGAAAGCAATTGATGTTATCCGAGATAAGGGTATTAACACTGTTGGTGATCTTGCTAGTAAGGCATTTTCAGCCGCTCGGGATAAACTAACAGCGCTAGTTCGACGACGAAATTCTTCGAATTTCCAATCAAAACCTGGAAATGCTAGCATTTCTAGAATGACTTCACTACCATCTACTGCAGTAATGCCTACACAGGTTAGTAAAATAATAAATAACGCCGTGGATAAAAAACTACAGTCGTTAATGACTAACGCCCAGGATAATATAACAGCAAATATGATAGCCGGAAGTGGGCTTCCGGGAAGTGGTTTTAAGAAGATTCGACAGAAACGTTAGAAATATTTATTTGAACAGGATTTCCAATTATGATAGTTATTGTAGAAATGCTAGCATTAGAAATATTTGTGTCAGAATCACTTGTGATTCTATTTATTTGAATAGGATGCTCAGTTGTTATGGTTATTGTAGAAATGCTAGCATTAGAAATATTTGTGTCAGAATCACTTGTATCAGAATCACTTGTGATTCTACTTACGTTATCTTCATTATCAGATATTTTCATCATCATTATTAAAATACACCCAACTAAATAATTAGTTTAAAAATTCTTTAGAATTTTGAAAATTATTTTTATATTATAAAATATTTATAATTTGCTAATTTTGTTAGATTTTTTACTTTTTTTACTCATTTTTCTAGTGTTTTTACTCATTTTTCTAGTGTTTTTATGCAATTCATCGACAAAATTTCATGAAAATCGAGGATGAAAACCCAAGGAATTCATTTAGAGAAAATCGATTTTGATCAGATTTTTTATCCTGTGAGGTTAAAAATATGTTGTTTCATCGAATTTTCGATGTTTTTTTTATTGATTTTGTATTGTTTTTTGGCTAATCCGTCGACATAATTTCATAAAAATCGATTTTCTCTAAATGAATTCCTGGGGTTTTCAATTCAAAATTCCTTCAGAATTTTTTAAATTACTTTCAGAATTTTTTAAATTACTTTGTAATTTTTGATTTAGACCATCGGATATATAATAAAAAATGTTCAAACAGAACCCTGATGTTGCATTTGACATGGAAGCCCCAGTACTTAAAGATACTTCTGTACGTGATTATCAATTTTTTGCTTATCACGCAGTACAACCTGATCTTCGTGGAAGAATTGAACTTCAAGTTCATGATACCAGTAAATACTTTTTACCCGCTGAAGCCTTTATTGAAGTCGAAGGTGAACTTTTACAGTATAATGATACACCATATGCAAATGACCCAACTATCCGAGTTGGTTTTGTTAACAATGGCATCATGGCTTTATTTGAAAGCGCAAGATATCTCATTGATGGAAAAGAAATCGAATCTATTGAACGTGAAGTTGATGTAGCAACAACAATACTAGGGCTAGCAAGATACTCTGACGATTATACAAGATCGGCCGGTCCATCTATGATGTTCTCTAAGGATATTACTGATCACGCTGAGCACATTCCGTATATTAAAATAAATACTCCAGCAGGTACTGCAGCTGTACAACCTGATACCCCTGAACATAGAGACAGACCAGCTGCTGCCTTTGATATTCTCGGAAGCGTTAATAATAATTTCAATTTAGGGTTTGCAACACGAAAAGGAACATTGCAGGGAGAGCGTCGACAGTTTTCATGTGCGATTCCGCTCCATCACATATTTGGATTTTGTAGAAACGTCAGAAAAGTTATTTATGGAGTAAAGCATACTGTAGCACTAGTGAGAAAGGGTACTGATAATAATGCAATCTGGCGCGCTGCTGGCGTTGCCGCTGGTAGAGTAAATTTATCAAAACTATCACTGTGGATGCCAGTGTTGACTCCATCATTGTCAGTAGAACCGCGGTTGCTATCATTTATGGATCAAGGGGGAAAGAGATTATTAAGCTGGTTGACAACGTCCACAGATACCATGGATTCTAATATTGATGGTACACTTACATGGCATTTGGCAGCACGACAGGGTGTTTCAGCTCCACGGCATATTTTTATTGCGCTACAGAATAGAGCGCGATTGGATAATCAAGAACGTTCCCATATGATATTTGATCAAATCGGATGTAATGAAGTTTCACTTAAAATAAACGGACAACAAGAACCATCAGAGGATATACAACTTAATTACGGTCAAAACCATATTGCACGAGTTTATCATCGATTGCTATCATTTATGGGACGTGATCAAAATGTAGATACTGGTCTACAAATATCACAATTAGATTTTAAAGGTCTGTATCCGATTTATTACTTTTCCCTAGAACATCTTGACTTGATGAAACAGTCCGTAGTTGATATACACTTCCGAGCTCGTGTAACCCGTCCTGCTGGTGCTGGTGGTATTGATAATTATAGAGCGGTTGCTGTCATTCTCAGTGATAAATCAATGATACTCGAGGGTGTTGGTGGACGAATGAGACTGGTAGATGCACCAGTGGAAAATATTTAATTGAATTTAGAAATACTTACATTGAAAATTGCAAAGCAATTTGAATTTAGAATCAATCTATTTTGTATAATGTCGTATAGTAATATCAATGTTACGTTGACACCTGGTCAGCTAAAAAAATTACAATCCAAATCAGCTAAGCAATGTGGAACCACAATAACGCTGAAATTTAATCAAATGAATGGCGGAGGGAATAAACTATCGCTGACAAAAACTCAGGTTAATCACTTCAATAAAGCGTTTAAAGAAAAAAAAAGAACTCAAATTACTTTTTCTAAAGCTGCTATCGCCAATATGGAAAAGACTGGTGGTATATTCCCGTTGTTAGGGTTGATTCCAGGGTTGATTGCCGCAGCAGCCCCAGCGGTAGCGAAGGCAGCAGCATTAGGAGCTATTGGTACCGCAGCAGGAATGGCGTTGAAAAAGGCAACTGGAAAGGGGTATAAAAAAAAAGGAAAGGGTCTAAGACTACCAGGAACCCCGAGTTCATGGTACAGCGGAAAGGGTCTTCGAATTCCAGGAACGATATAGTTCCGAAATCTTCGATTTCCAAACCGATGGTTCCCATGTCCAATTTTGATTTAATTGATACCGCTAAAAAATTAAAAATAAAAAATTTCAGAGGGGTTTTTATGAGAGATCAGTTACCGGCACAACCAAATGATGTTGAAACCGGTATTATTAATTTAGATAACAGCTCCGGACCTGGAACTCACTGGGTTTGTTACGCAATTGATCCACGTGGGATTATTTATTTTGACTCATATGGATTAGCGCCGCCGAAAGAATTTATGCGTTATATAAAAGATTTTCCAATGAAGACTTGGTATTCTACGTTACCAACACAAACAATGCTTGATCCACCAATATGTGGTAATGAAGTATTAAACGTACTTGATGCTATATCCAAAAGATTTTCGAAACCACCTCATATAGTAGTAAATGAGTATACTAGCGGCAAATCTCTTTAAAAAATTCTGAAAGAATTTTAGATTAAAAATCTTTAGATTGAAAATCCATCGGATTTAAACGATGAAAATATTTCTATAATAATGATTGATATTTGGGGACGATCTTTATCATCGCTGAAAAAACCTGATAGTGGAGTTGAAACCGTTGATAACAAGGATGTTAAAAAATTAATCGAAGATGAAATATCCGAAATATTAAACCTAGCAAATGTTGATCCTGGTGAAATAGTTGTTTTTCAAGATCGTCAGGGTAAGTTGAAAAGTAGTAATATCTCTCTTAATGATATTTTGGTTAAACAACGAGACGCAGCAGAGGATACTATCGCGTTATTTTCTGATGAGGGTAAACTCAAACCAGGTGTACTTGTTTCAACAATTACGGATAAATTAACAACATACGATAACACGGTGAATTCATTAAAATCGCTTAATGATAAGTATGACGATCATATAGTTGCATTTGATCAGTTTACTGCATTACAAAGAAATATAGTTGACAAAATTGATAAACCCCTACTAGAATTTTTTGGAAATCCACCAGTGACCACACCAAAACTCACCACAATAAAAGATTCTATATTGGAACTAGCAACTCTTCAATCCGAATATGAAAAACACACGAAACTATTTATGACGTTTCGTAAAAACCTCATGGACAAGTTTATTGGGAGCCCATTTGATAAAATTGAAATAACACTTCCCGATATTAAAAAATCCATCGATGAACTTAAAACATTCAACAATGGAATAAGGGATGATGCAATGAGAATGATAAGCGTTGTTGAAAAAGTAAAAATTCCTCATGATAAATCTATCGTCAACAACGTAGTACACACGATTCAACACGGATCATTTATATGGACTCCCACAAACAACATTTTAAACATAACCGCAGCAGTCAAGGGTATTTATCGATTAACAATAGTATCACCGAATCAGTTTAATATATCATCGTCGAGTTCATCTGGAGTCAATAATACGATATCAACGATCATCGACAAGGATACAACTGAACAATTCACGATAACAAATACAGATGGAAATCTAGCCAAGGTTTCAGTAACGTGGTACGTAGAATTCGTAGTGGATTTAAGTAAACAATTAAATTGATTTAAAAATTCTTTCACGATTCAAAATTACAAAGTAATTTGTAATTGAAAATGCTAACGCTTTTAAAATAAAATGACTCCATCATCGAATCAGTATCGCTATGATCAAGTCAAAGAGTTTCAAACTAAACTCAGTTCTCTCTGTGAAGAATATCAAATAAAAATCAAAAAATACAAACGAAGAATAACCACAGTTGATATCACCGTATACTCGGTGTCAGGAGTAATCACTGCTGCTGGAATAATACTATCTTCGGTTACAATGATTGCTCCGGTCGTAGTTCCAATCGCTATTTCCGCAGTGGCTACAATTGCTGGTATATTAACTGGGATCACAAAAAAACTATCATCGTGTAGCCAGAGTAAACTACATGATTATTTAATTAAATATCATATTGCATCTGCCGGTTACTCGCAATTATCCTCGTTGATATCATCGTCGTTGGATGACACAACAATATCAGATAGCGAATTTTCAACTATGGCTCAATTGTATAAATCAACAATGCTGAAATTAGAGCAGAATAATAATAATAATGTTGTCGCAAGAACTACTTCAACAAATGGTAACAAATACAACACCAGTGAAAACAAGCACGATATCAATAACCTCAACACGTCCCGAATTTAGTGTTAATTTTCCAATTCCTGTTCCCGTGAGCGAGATCGCACTAGCAAAACTACAAGTGTATCATAGCTGGCCTAATATTAGATCGGTAGCATTTGGTGGTCAACAACCAAATAATTCCTTGGTATTTGCAAACAAGAATCGTGAAGACGGAACACCAGATTGGCAGGTTGTTTCTATACCAACTGGGTCATATCAAATCGAACAGATCAATGCTGAATTTCAACGAAGAATAAAATCTCTCACCGGAAAAGAATCAAAAATCGCTATAACAGTTCACGAACCAACATTATCATCTGCTATCGAGATAAATACAGAAGGATACGTTGTAGATATTTATCAGAGTTCTATAAGATCAGTGTTAGGATGGCCTGAATTACCACCGGATAACTCGCGAGAAAATTCGAAGGATTTTCCACCCGAACCTAAAAAATCCGATTATATCACCAACAAAATAAAACCCGTCAATGAAGTCAAAAATTATCAAGATTATGCTCCTAATAAATTCTTGAATAAAGAAATTTTTGAATCAATTTATGTTCCTCTCATTAACGGAAATTTCACAGTAATGAATAATGATTTTTCACGACTGCTAATATCTCTTAAATCCGGCTCTCTCACTAAAGACGAGTTTATCAACGTCGTAAAAACGGGTAATAAAATCATCGACGATATGAAAATATTTCACTCGATAATTATTCAAGAAGTATTAAATGAAGAGATATTACATGATAAGTTTGCGGATCTATACAATATTAATAAAACGGAGATTAAAGATTTTAAAATCCCTGGATATAACCCGGATAAACTAAAGAAACAACTTGACGATGCTATTGATATTGGGTTCAAAAGAATCCACGATAATTGGAAAAAATTGAAGAATCCTACAGCAAATATTCTGAAATTTAATAATGATCCAGAAGGCGGCGGTAGACATATTGCTCCGAATAATGTGAATATTTCAACGGTGATTGCGCTCAATTTAGTATGTGACGTTATCGAAGGAAATTATCAAATAAATCTCGAACAATCAAATCAAGCTCAGCAAGGATATATTTTATACTCATTTGCACCAACGGCTCCTCCAGGATTTCTAATTATTGAAGACCCAACTAATCTAGTCTATATGCGATGTCATAATAATTTGTTAACGAGAATTAATTTCAAACTCACTGACCAATCTAATAATCTGATTGATTTACGAGGTGAGGTTTTACAAATTAGTTTGTTTGTGAAATCTTAAGGACTTGATCAAATATTTAGTTAGCGCATTAGCAGCCGAGGAGGTGAACGTCAACTAAATGGCGTCTTTTTTTTTTACCAAATGGACCCTTCTCTTAATATTTATTAGAAGGGTTTATTTGACAAATTAAGACTTCCTAGTAAATATTAACTAGAAGGGTTTATTTGACAAATTAGGACTTCCTAGTAAATATTAACTAGAAGGAAGCATCGTTGACGTCTAAAAAGTGTGGTCTGTTCACCTCCTCTGCTGCTGGTTAGAGTAAGTGACTGATATATTAAGGTAAAAATAATTTGTTCCTAACTTGTTTGTATAACCTCCAAAGGAGTACTGCAAAGCTCACTACTTGGGTCTCTGACATTTCTACTACCTAAAACAAATAACAGTATAATACTACGATTACATGAGTTCATCTGACAGATTCAGACATGATCTGGACTGTACTGTGATTTTTGTGAGCTTGGGAGTCTGCAGCATTTCAGCTTTAAGGTTACCTTGTTCAGAGACAACCTGAATTAAATCCTGGACCCACAATGCTTAATTTAATTTCTAATATATATTATTACCACTCTATGATCTTACATTATTTATAGAAAACAACAAAACCAATAAGAGTACAGTAGTAAAATTCAACAATATATTTTCCTTGAATACAAAGTAAAATTGTAAAAGAGTTAAATCCCAAATAATTCTGAAAGTTATATCGCAAGTCAAAAGGTACAGAGTGTTCTGAATGAATTCCAGTATTGAATGTCCTGATATGCCAATAGTCTTGGATGAGCTTATGTGTGAACAGTATTGATGTATCACAAACATAAATTCCAATGAATAATTTAATGAAAGATTCCTCTCAAATTAAATCTAAACACCAGTGAACTTAAATATATCTGTAAATAATTTTTGATGCAAACAGCTGTAAATAAAAAAAATAGGACTAAAATCCCCAGGATGTGGGTCAAAAGTCCATTCCCAGAAAATTATAAGTTGTAAACAGTTGGGTCCTTTGCTAAAATTGAGCACCATAACAAACAATGAGCAGATAATGTTTTTGTTCTCCAAAGGAAAAAAACCCAATGTCCTTTATTCAAATTTAATTAAACAAGCTGCTTGAAATGATTTACTGTTTGTATAATCATCAATCACAAAGTTAGATAAGTAATATTTTATTTACAAATGCCATTTATAATCGAAATTCTGGATAAAAGTTAAAGAAAACAATATTTATACATCAAATCTTTCCTTACATTAAATATAATTAACATTGCTTAGGAAATTGTCTTATAAATGATATAAAACAAATTCCTTGACTGGCCTAATGTCAGTGTTCTATTCCTTCAGCATCAAACTCCACCTCAACAATCCTCATTTCGTTAATTTAAGGGGGCTGTGATCACTGAATACAGTAATTGGAGCAGGAGCTGAACTAATATATACACTTTCAAGTGTTGCAAAGCTGATATCAAAGCCAAATGTCAATGCAGTCATCCATTCGTTGCATGAGAAATTAATCTGTTTTGGATGCACTGTTGACTTTTCTATAGTGAGTACACATACAGAAAGCATTCTCTGGTATCAGCACTAGAATATATGGTAAACTACAGCTGATTTTACTTGGTTCTATTAAATCAATATAACATTGCTGTTATAAACAAGTGCTCATATTTACATAATAGCTGTTTTAGTTCACTCTTTTCTTATAGCTGCAGATGTAAATGTTCTGGTCAGGTTTGTTATAAAAAAAAATATTTACAATAATATGTCTGCCCAGTGAGATCTTGCACTTTTCTTAAGGCAATACCTGTGCAACCTCATGGTGAACATTGCATGCAATTTATCAGTAGCCTACTTCAAAAAAACATGTTAATTAAGTTCTGCCAATAAGCAACGTTCATTCTTTAAAATATGGTATTTAATATACCACCACATATAGGCTGGTCCCATTGATACAAAAAATAACTCTTAAGCAGCTACAAAAGTCATCTAAGTCATTCTGTGAATATATTTACACTATATGTATGCACGACACTGACATTTCATACAGTGCCTTCGTGCTCTATTTTATAGCATACTATATTCAACGTATCAGCATTGCAGACTTGAATATATATCGTAATCAATATATTTGATAAACATAATAGTCAGTGATTTGTGAATAATAAATACTCAAGTAGGGAAAACAAAATTGAATGGAATGAATTGTAATGAATAGAATAGAATCCTAAAAAAAGAAAAACGCATATTTTAAATACCTGCCCTCCAAATTTCCCTCTAAAAAGTAAAACGTTAAACTGTATGCAGTTGAAACACTTTCCAGATATTGTTCTAAAAGAAATAAGAACTATTCATAGCTTAATCTGGCCGTGCTCGATGTTCACATTTTAGTTCCTGTCTATTGTAATCGTATACGTAACACCCAGGTTTGACTTTGCATATTGCCAGTTTACACAGACTCTTGGTTACATATCATGAAATGCCCGAGCTTTGTGCCTGGTGAGAACTATTACGCTACCATCGTGGTCATATTGCTAACATTGGTATACATTCTACAGTCAATTTTGGATAATACTTTTTTCTCATAACAGACTTCAGAAAATATATTTTCCCTTTCTTTATTATATTGAAAATCAAATTTATTAATGCACAAATAAAAAAAATAATTTAAAGTTAGTTTGTTTCAGCATCTTCGTTCTAGGAGGTCAAGGTCACGGTCATGTACTGAAATCAATACGTTTGTAGGGTCAGACAAACCCCCTTCTGCTTATATTATGGAGAAATAGGAATCATTCATGTCACAAGGTGTTGTATTATTTGTTTGTGATTTAAGAGACGCAGGAGCTTCTCAGTGTTGTATTATCAAATACTTTGCATTTGTCTACAAAGTGTGTGTGTGTGTGTGTGATTTGGATTCTTGACATAGATTTCACAATTTTTCAGTCATATTGCTACTATGTCTATAATGTCGTATTTTATAGTGATGTCTAGAACTGGGGCCACATGACGCAGATAAGTAGCATAATGTTCCACCCAGTCACATGATCCTGACACAAAGCCAACCAGTCCTAACACTAACCTCTTAGTTCTTAGCGTCTAGCGAGGCAGCTGTTAGTACCATTATTATAAGTCTTTGGTATGACTCGGCTGGAGTTCGAACTCGCGATCTCCCGCATCTGAGTCGGGCGCTCTAGCCACTAAGCCACTGTAGCGGTACAAGTGTTCTTATTTAGTGTATAGTGATCAGTTACTGTTCCTCTCCATTGTATCAATTTGTCATCAGACTTAGTCTTTAGGAACACTGCTTTAATTCACGTTCCGTGTATTCATTTATTACTAGGCAATGACCTAGGTGGAGATAGGGTTGTGGTTAGTTTACTTGTAACTGACAAGCCCTGTTTGGATCAAAACGTTGATCATTTTGAAATTGAAATCACAGCTTTAGCAGTTAATAGAGTTATGGCAAAGAGAGCTCATGAGAATAATGTTGATCAGGATCTTCTTACATTAGCTGACACGTGTATTGGTCCGTCTTTTAATGTGGTCACCTTTGCTCTCCAAGTATTGATCAATCATCACATATTTAGCACAGTAATCCTCATTTTAGTATTCATTCTCTCAATCCTAACAGGATGACAAACAATAATCACTAGATGTCGACTTTGAATAAGATCTCCTCGGAGATCTCCTGTTTCTTTCATGGGTTACTAGCGAAACTGAAGCCAAACATGTAGATATTTGTTATTTTGTAAAAGAAATTGGGGTCGTTAAAATATAATGGAAGCAACCATAGACCCGCTAATTATGAATGGCCACTGAGCTATCAAACTGTTGTTCCTAAGTAATATCGACTTTTCTAACCAATGAAACTCCCTTGCCTAATTATCAGGAGTCTGTAGGACTCATCACAATATCTTGAAAAATTTGTTTGCTAAAAATTAAAAGTGATGTTTCTAAATACTGTAGATCCTGTCACATTTGTCAAATGTTAGGAAAACCCATTCAGAAGATACCCAAATCTCATCTACAACCGATTCCCAAATCTGTCTTCTGATCAAGAGTCAAATGTCATGTCTGGAATTTGCCAGGAAGTTATGGATGAATTATTCATGCAATGGTTTAAACCCTCTGTCAACCACCCTGAAAGTTAAAGGGCTTTGGAAAGATTTTATCGGACGTTTAAGAATATAATTTGGTCGCATTGCCTTGATAAGGAAATGATTGGGATGATGATGTTCATTTACCGTGTTTGCTGTGAAGGAATAACTTAAAGATTCAAGAGGGTTTTAATATCCTTCAGGATAATGTTTTGTTTGGTTCTATTTTATCCTTTTTGCTTATATACCAATCAGATATATGTGGCATTTTTTATCTTGATAAAATAAACTACGTTCCGTATCTTAATATGACTTTAATTGCTATTCTAATTTTGTGATCGTATTAAATGCATAATCAACATGTACTGCGTGATATTTTCTTTTTTCTTTCATTGTTAGTGAATCTACCAGCAACAAATATGCAGAAGCTAATTGATTTGCATCGCCATAATCACATACAATATTAAGCAACGTCTTTTTATCATGATAATCCATACCAAGTTTAAGAAATATTCTGCGTTTCAAGAACATATCTCTACGTTCTGTATTATTTGGTAGCCTTCCTTTTCTGGATTCAGCTTGTTTATCAAGTTCATCGTGTATTCGCTTTATTCGATCTTGTTCAGGTTTTTTATTACCATGAACTCGAGATGTTATAATATTTGATAGGATAATGAATACCGTATTTTCTTTGTTAAGTTCAAGCAACACTTTTTTAATAACAACTCAACGTTTGCTTGTTCTTCGTGACAATCATATGGATGATAGTACTTGCTGATAATATCAAAATATAGTATTTATAGGTTACTGCACTTGTATGAGAAAATATGAACGAATTTTTCGGATGGTTACTTCACGTGCTTGAGAGTGCAGTATATCCATCCGACAAAACGAGTTCATATTTTCCCATACAAATGCAGTAACCTTTTTATTATATGCTCATTTTCTTATTGTACCTAATGTTTAATTATATTAACAAAATACACTACAATAAACAAAGTAACTGAATGTATGCCGTATTCCAAAACTAAAAACACAAGCGCAGATTCATCATTACACAACATCATTATTACTGCGCTCATAACTCCGCCCAGATAAATTTGAACTTATTCGCGCGCTCGACATACCTATCGAAAGAAAATGGCGTGTCTAGTTAAAATTGAAATTTGGAGTCATATTGTGAATGAATGCGCATTGAAACAACTTTTCCATTTGATCTGGAATGAATTGATTTTGGTATTGTTTTCGATTCTACGAAATTTTGTGATTATGGACTGGATTTATATGTGACAATTCCACATGAAATACATCGGATTGAAAAAGCGAGGAAGAAGAATGTTGACATCTGCAAATGTGTTTCTGCTTCTGTCATTGAATGTTTGAAATCACAATGCGGGAAAAGTATGAAGTCTTTCAATTGCAATTATCAAAAAGACGCTATGGAATTTAATGCTTATATAATTTTGAGTACAGTAAGGAGGATGTAATTGCACTTTTATTCCATATTACAGTACAATTTCGAAATGTGTAATCAAAATTGAGAACCTATGACATGTCTCATGTAATTTTGGATTTGCAGAACTAAGAAAGTACATTTTGAGGAAATTCAGGATGTAAAACTGTAAGTATATTGTTTTGCCATTCTTATTACCATCTATAGAAGACGGTTTATACCTTGTGACTTGTATGTTATTTGTAAGGATCCTTTCTGGTGTCTACTGTATAGCTAGCCTAAATATGATTGGATGAATTCATCCACGTTTTCAACTTTCGCATCTCTACTATCAAATGGTTCAAACAGTTGGTTAACTTCATCCACAGACAAATAAAATAAATCAAAAGTGCTGACGTCTGCGTCCATTGTTTGTTTACAATAGAAAGTAGTTCCTTGAGTGCAATCAGTTGCACGCGGATTTAGCATCGGGAAGTACTGCATGATTCTGACAATGTAAATAATGCCTTTTTCAGTTGAGGTCCACGCATATGCACAACAGGAACAAAGTTATCCTCTTCCTCTGTTAACTTTACGTTGACGTCATTCAGCGATTCTAGTTTTAAGTTTTCATGTCATTGATATTATTTGCAGCATTTGCTTCTGCCACACTAACCCGGATCTAACACATTAACACTAATAACAGATATATCTTTCTTCGAATTAAAAATATTATCATAACATTCTTTAGCGACTATTATAATTGGTGGATCTGTCATTTTGTTCTACAACGTCATATTAAATTAAGTCGTCGACGGTATATATTTGAAACGCTGTCACACCTGGATATGAATTTTTACCGCGGCCACAACGTAAATTCTGAAACACTGGTACTTGTTTACAGTATTTACAGTTTGAATTGTGAAGAAAATTTTTGCGCCAACATATGTGTTAGTTGTGCTGTACAACGTTGTCTAAGTTGTGTTATCGCTACATCATTCTAACCGACAGTTATAAATACGTCCAAAGCCAGAATTTAATCGACCTCGCAAATGAAACTGTCAAAAAGCAACTGCAATAGGGCATCAAATTTTAAACCAAAAGTTAGAGGTTTCTCCGATAGTCATCCATTCCTGTCCACCAGCCACTACAAATGTAAACAAGAAAGCATGATTTGTATTATTTCCAGTATATTGTGTGGATGCACTTGCAATAAATCCAACTCGGTTATCAGATGCCTCAACGAGTATTTGAATATAGCCAACATTGGTTTTTGTTTGTTTTATTCCACCAACGGCGACAAAATCAACGTAAGATTTATTTGTAAGATCTGCTAGATTAACTGGAGTATAATTTGTCGTTATTTTATTTGCTACCATGTCAATTGAACCTGATATAACGTCCTCCGGTTTCCTTTAAATGCACGGCATCAACTGTGGCAGATACAGCTGTAATCGCTGATGTTTTACATTCTTCAACATACTTCTGGGACAGGAACATAGAACGACTTTATCTTGCTAACGCCCATATCCATCGTGTCTGAGATTGTGTCGCCGGACAACTTAACAAAATTGTTTTTCACGATTCTGAGATTGGTTAACCAGTCATCGTTGGCCAATGTTTCATTATCAAGTTGTGTATTATGAATAACTTGCCACCCGTATCAATGCTACCAATCATTGTTCCGAAAGATAAATGTAAATACTCAGTTAGTGCACCTCTCAACTGAGCATAACTTACTGCATCAGCATCAGCTGCTGGCAGTGATGTTACCGCTAACCCGGTTACTTTCGCGTTGTTTAACAAAATCAAATTTCCAGTCATTGTGTCTCCAGTTTTTTTTACGCTGACATCATTGACTCACTGTCGTTGATTGTAACTTGTTGCTTGACTTTGAATGCATTTAGTGGCGGAAAATCCTGTTCTACCCGATAATTGTTTTCCAGATATATTAAGACCACGGGTCAAGTACCGCCTGACAGCTGACAGCGGTAACTTGTCATCGTCGACTGACTTGAGTTGTGCATAACTTACCGCCTCTGTCGGGTTTACATTTGCTGGTGGTGGATATGCGGTTTCTAACTTTATAATTTTTTTTACCTCCCATATCCAAGTCACCGGTGAGTTTTCCACCTGGCAACGGCGAATTGTTTTCGTCTACGGATTTGAGTTGCGCATACCTTACTGCCTGCGTCTCGTTTACATTTACCAGAGGATATGTTGTTTCTAAATCTGGTACCGGCTATTGTATCTCCAGTTTTCTTAAGATATTCTGATAAATTTACACTTCCATTTGTTGTTGTATCAGTAGATGTTGATCCGGTTAATGTTGTTCCGATTTTTGTATAGTAGCTCATTCTTATTTTTATATACTCGATAAAACATATCAGCATAAGAATGAACATAATCAACTTTGATACCGAACATTTTGTCGAACACAAACATAATAACGAACTGCCGGATTGTCATTATCTTATTGTTGGTCGAACAGAACTTGGTAAAACGAATTTGTTAATGAACTTACTGCTCAACAACAACTTTAACTACGAAAGGTTTATATTGAAAAAAAATCCACAAGAGAAATCAGAATTGTCAAACGATTACAATGATAAATTGAAAAACGAATTTAGTTTTGGGTAGGACAAGTTTATTATCCAACAACTCTTCTTACTCCGGATAACAATCTTGATTTTCTGAACAAAAGATAATTTTATTTGACAATATTCTGTTGAACAACAGGGAAATGAACAAAATAAAATTCTACTTTTCATTTTCGCGTAATCGCAATTGTAACGCGGTTTATCTACCTCAAGGTTTTTATAACGTTGAAAGATTTATCCGACGAAATACTGGTTGTTTTATACTATTTGCAGGACTCGATAACACCGACGTGAGTAATATAGCACACAAACAATGTGGAGATGTATTGCGAGATAAGTTGATCAATCTTTATCATAGAGACACAAGTGGCTCCGCATCCGCAGATAATTACAAATTTGTCTTGTTTGATAAACTGGCACGAGATCCAAACAACATGTTCAGATGTTGTATTGACAAATTTCTGTAGATTACAGTTTTGTCGGACGATAATAAATAACAATAGACAAAGCAAAGACTGATTCTTCTAAATAATTTACAGAAACAAGAGCCGCGTTTAAGAAGAAAGTTGAACAAGAGCGACGAGGACAATTGGCCGCAGCAGAAGAAACCGTTAAACTTGTTAAGCCTGTTACCGAAGCTGTACATGGAAAACATGATATTTCAACGTTATCACAGGAAAAGTTTAAGCGGTTATCTGAAAGTGGATTGTTGGGACTGATTAAAGAGCAACGGCAGAAATAAATAGAGTGAGTTGTCGAACGAATTGGTTACCAAGATGCACGATAAGAAGAAATATCAACAAAGCAAAATTAGCTATCCAGCTGTAGCAAAACAAGAAATAAGAGAATTATTTCAGTGCCAACGGGTACCTAGTGGCCCAGTGGTCTAAAGCGCTCACCGTTACAGATCGCTGACATCTCACCTCTGTCTTCGTGGATTCGAGTCTCGGATTCGACCAATGTGGGCATGTGAGAAAGCTTGCCAGTAGCTTCTTGTGGGTCTGTGGTTCTTTCCGGGGTTTTCCAGGTTTCTTCCTCCACCATTTATACTGGCCGCCATGTATAGCCTATCTTGTGCTGCAAAATGGCGTTAAACCCTACAACAACATCAACGACAACAAGATGGTGATCCAACAAATAACTCTCCGACTGCTATCATGACAGCACCAAAAGAAAAGCAGATAGAGTATTTTATAAATTTTGCCAAAAATTCAATATATAAAATGAAATATTTGTCGACGACTTTCTAGTGGGAAATTATTTTTGGATCTTGATATGATTTGCAAATGGGATTATGAAAAATACCAAAATTTTTAAAGTACTAGAAGATCTTATTGAAATTGAATTTGAAGTAGACATTATTGTTTGGTATGACGATGATGTTCCTAATATGTGAAAAATTTATAACAAAATATGTGATGCGGTTATAGCTTTTGTTATGCTTGAAACCGCTGATTAATATAGAGGAAGATAAAACGTTTACGACAAATCTTGGAACTTGTACAGATTGTTTAAGGGTTATAATTCACGTCGTATTGAAATTTTTAAAAAGAGAGATTAGGATTTGGTATAAAAATCTTTACATCAACTGCAGAAATGGGCGACCGGTTGGTGTTGCTGATATCATTGAAAGAAACTGGTAATGTAAGTAAGGACGTCAACTACGAGATCTTAGATATCTTGGATCATTTACGAGCAAATGGGTATTGGACAACCCGCAGAGTAATCAGAATCTCATACAAGTTTTATCGGACACTAGGTAATAAAGATGATATCATCAACACTTTTACTTGATTCTTTACAATCAACCGCCGACAGTGCAAACTTTTCAGTCGCGTATAATCCGCCGATTGAACTTGATCCAGCAAAAAAATACGAAATCGGATTAATTTCCTCAACTGCCTGTCACTCAATGGCCAACGTTAAAACAAACGTCAGCGATGATTTTACGTTTATATCAGGTGCCTGGACGTCAGTCAAAATTCCACAAAATGCGTATAACGTGACCGATCTTAACAAGAAAATAAAAGAATTAATCATGTTAAACGGATTCGTTGGCGTTACCACTGCTGATAATTTCAAGCTTATTCCAAACTATAATACGTTACGTGCTAGAATCACGTTAAAAAAAATTTTGATTTTTCACCAGCAACTAGTATTCCATCTGTTCTTCGTTTCAACAATTAACAAGATGGTTCTGTTGCAAAACAAATAATATCATCTGACGGCGAAGTTCCGGTCAACATTACACAAGTAAATACAATTTTGATTAATTGTTCCTTGCGTCTTGATATTATTCAGCACGTGGAAGTCTAGGTCAAACAATACACTGTTTTTTCTCCATATGTTCCACCAGGTTCACTGATGCAGGTTAATCCGCGTCAGATAATATATTATTCAATAAACTTAGAAAGTCAAATATCTTCTCTCTGCCTGATCACGATGTATTACAGTATGCCCTCGTCTGATGGTAACGTTATGTTGCTTCATCAACAATGATACTGCACCTTGAAATTCCTTGCCGGTATCAACCTGTAGCAGCTGTGGCCATCGTAGACCACCGCGTTGATAAATTCGTTTAAACGCAGAAGCTACTTCCTTTGCTGTCTTTGTTGATAGCGGCTCTGCTTTTTTATATTTACTCGCAAAGTCAAAGACAGTTAACGCGTATTTGTACGTTTTTTGACGTCTTTTTATTTTGATGGTATCATGCGGTAGATATAATGTCAACCTGATAAACTTCATTAGGGACGCTGACATCAAAATGTGCGTTCTCGATTCGTTTAGGTGGTGGTAAATAAATTTGCCATATTGCTTGTTGTGCTATCCATTTTCAGCGACGGAACGCTTGACATTTGCTGCTTCGGCGAGTTTACTAATCGCTGTTCTACCTCTCCAACATCCTCTTGGGGAGTAATAAATTAATTCCATTATTTTATTAATTACAAGCACCTAATACTAGTTTACCTTTCATCGCGGATTTTACTAGAAAGCTAGCAAGTTTTTCTCTAAATGATTTATCAGTGATGGAATTAAGCGCATGAATCAACATCACGTCTGCGAGATGTCCTTGTGCTACATCTCTATTTTTATAAGCTACATCATGAACGTGACAGGCTTTGTCAAGAGCGTTTACTGGATACTCACTGAGTTTTGGTTGATTTTTGTCGTCAAGTCGAATATCAAGTCGAGTTCTAGGACCACTATAATTATATCCAGGAAGATGTTTTTCTCCTTGGTATTTAGCCCATGGAATTCCTGGAAATCTGGACATTAATGTAGCAATATCACTGCCATCCTTATGTTAAGTTCTTGGTAAAAATGAAAATTTCTTTTTATCACTTACAGAACATTTTCCACCATATGACATTTTTTTTATTTTTTGTTGTGACTGTGGATAAATCAGTTGTTGGAGTTTTAAGTCTACAGCGTAAACAATATAAATTCACATACATATTATATGGATGTAATTGATTTTTCAGTAACAAGAAAACATGAACAAGTCAAACATCATCCAGCGCTACCGAATTCTATCAGAATGATAATAATAGGTTCATCTGGAAGTGGTGAAACCCAGCTGCTACCTAATTTGATAATGAGATGGCTCAAATGGGATAAAGTATATTTAGTAGCACCATCTGTAGATGATCAGAGATGTTACGAAGTACTTAAAGACTTTAATGAAAATGCCAAACTGTTAAATGACGGCGACGATATTATTAATTTTATCACCGATATTGATGAAGCTCCGTTCGTTGATGAGTTAGACGGATTTATTAATAATTTAGTAGTGTACGATGACGTGATGCTGGACAATCAAATCCAGCTAGAATATTTTCTTGAGGCAGAAATAAAATTACAGATATCATTTATGTCACCCAACGATATACGCAAAATCCGAAATTGATCAGAGATAACTGTAATATTTAAGCTGTATTTAATGGAGCTGATACACATACTTTAAAAATATTCATCAGACTTGGTGTAGCGGAGACATGGACATTATCAAATTAAAAATTTTTTTTTAAAAAGCACAAACTATTTAGCACGGATTTATGACAATAAATTTACATGACCCTAGATCAAGATATCGTGTAGGTATCGAAAAAAATATTTGGTTAATTCACAGCAGCAGAGAGGGCGCGAACTCAATGAAATGTATCCGTACGTAAACAGATCGAAATAATTTTTTTTACACATGAAATGGCAGCACATAGGAGGGATTTTTAACTCGTAATTTCACATAATAACATCTCTACGGAAGTTTTATATCAAGGAAGCTTCAGTTTTTCCTAAAAGTGTGGTGGGTTTCCCCTCCTTGCTACTCAAACACTATGATGAAATTCTCATAGTCAAACACTATTATGACATTTCTCAGTCAAATACCATAATGAAATTATTATAATAGTCATACACTATAATGACATTTCTCATAGTCAAGCACTATGACATTCTTCTTATAGTCAAACACTAATGAAATTCTTAAAGTCAAACACTATAATGCCATTCTTATTTGTCCAATATTTACTTGACATTTCATAAGCCCTTGACCCGCTTTCGGCCTCGGTCACTTCAACCCTTCAGGCTTTTCATGTACATATACGTTGGCACTTTCCTGGCGGTCTTTCATCACTATTGGAATGGCCTCTGGCTACACTTAGTCAGTCCGCACCCAGTTAGCCACACTTAGACATTCATACCTAGTTAGCTGAATATGAAAAATAACACAACTTTCCAAATGGTCTGCTTTCTGATTATCAAGATTAAAATATCTGAGCGTTTCAAATGAATCAATATTAACACACCTGAAATATTTCTTATGTACGACTATGACGTACGAATGGCGCACATTAAAATAGAAATATGATATACTAAAACTTTAATATATACATAATACATCTTCAATATTAGTTATAATAACGACAAGATAATCTGTCAACAGGAGTATTGCATATGTGTTCATATCCCTGTTAATAATCCGAATCGTGCCATCTCTCGCTACCAAATTACACAAGTTATACACTCTTGATGATTAAAACTACAAGTACAATAAAACAACGCAAACGTATAGAACAACATTGAACGTGTTTTGCGAAACTGAACATTATTTAAAAGACTTAATTAAAAAATATATAGCTCGCCCAACTCGTTGGCTCGAACTAAGCAAAACATGATGGCGATCCTGCCCCGACAGCTAAATGCATAACCTCGTATAACCTGGTATTAAACAACCTCGTATCTGATGGGTTGAGTTGTTCCCTCCTTAGGTATAGATTCTAGATTTCTCGTCCAATTTCTTTTAAACTTGGTAAATGGATTCATCATCGTCAATATCTTGAATGACTTTCATAATTAACAAGATAATATGCGCACTAACTATATCTATATCTTACGAACGATGTGTTCAGGATATATATAAGATATATTGCACAGATTAGATAGAATGAGTTCTTCAGTATGGCTACTAAACTGGTCAGCTGTAAAGTTATGTAAGAAAGGTGGTTAATAATGTGCATTTTAAGCATCAAATCGGAAACAAGTACTTCAATATTTAACCCCAGTAGACAATGAGAGAACGAAATCCTCCAAATATTCATTTGTACCCCATATTTGCAGCATCTTCATTAATGTTTTCTGAATGACCTGGGTCAATGACATTTTGTTGTGTCATACGTCAAGTTGCACTCGGTATATGCATTTGATGTAACAGTATTGCACATTCCATGTCTTCACATCAGTTTTATTGTGATCGGTTTTAGTAGTATTCGATTGATGGTATTTGATTTGTTTCTTTAATTATTTATTTGAATTACTAAGTGCTCTTTGACCTTATGATGTAATCACTATAATGGAAATTATTGACAGTTATATCGAGGATATTCTGAATTATATGACTGATACATCAAGAATGTTAATAGAACGCAACATTCCATGATATTGCACATCATCACATTTAAAATTTGAATTTATTCGGAACACCAATATAATTCCTTCGCAATTCTCTTCACTAATGAAATTGAGATATAACTATTGGGACAATTAAGGATTTCATTTACAGTGTTTTAATTTTGTTATGTTTTATTTTTATTTCCTAGGGTCATGCTTGATTTGTTGAATTTTACAAACCTTATTGGTTTAGTTGTTTTTTGCTACTAGTTTGAGACCATAGAGTAGTACCACCATATTAATTTATTCTTCTGGAAAATAGTACATAATTTGCTAATCGCGCTGTTGCTACTGTTATGTAGATCAGTATTTTCTGTAACTTTAAGCATATGATTTTAGTTAATTTTCGTTTTTTGAATTCATGGTCGTTATCTTATTCGTATATTTTTGTTAGAAATTATGTTTGTAATTTGGCTCTGTTGGAAACACAAATCACGTAGGATCTATAAATAGTTGTGTACGTACATGTTTACAATTAGTAATAATAATCTTAATAATAAGATTTAAAATGGCGCCTATGACATAGTTTCTCAATGACAGATGGGATGTAGAAATTTCGAGAAGTATGTGGCTTCCCCATAGGCTGCGTGAGGTCATGTGAATATAGTACTTCGTGACCTGGTACGTTGTAAATCAATAGTGTATGTTCTCATATGGGGTCCATTGCAAAATACAGTTTACAATTCAACGTGTATGTAAGGAGAAAATTAAACATTCAATTTTATTTCGATTTCTGGAGTCATTCACAACTTTTGTGTTCCTGTTGTAAGTCTGCAGACATATGTTATGCTGTACTTAGATATTTTTCGAGAGGAAAAGCATTTTGTTTGGGCTGTTTAGTGGTGATAGAAATTGCTCATTATTAGGACAATATAATTATTCTGGAACTATTATTAATTATTCGAAAGAATCCTTGACAACCCCATCTGGACAACTTCACGGTTTTTGGAGGACCAGTACATTTCCGGTATTGAAATTATATGGGACATTTTATTCATTTAGGACTTTCAGAAACTTGTAGAGCAGCAGAGAGGGTGAATCGGACAACTTGAAATAGAGGCGTCCTTTTGCCAAATGGAACCTTAACGATTTTAGAGCTCTTATTGTCAAATTAGGGGTATCTCAAAACCGAAAAGAAATGTAAGAAGAGGATAAATCGGACAAACCATTACCGGCGACTTTTTTTGGTAATCCAAAGCTTTTGTATAAATGCTTAATAGAAGCGTCCACGGGCAAACAGAATCGACGCCATAGTCGTTGTCACCACCCCGTTGCTGTTAACGGGTTAATCGAATTAGCTATAGATACAATGATGAATTAGCGATATATTTTTTACATGAATGACAAACGTCGGAGAAGCACAAATAACTAGATTAACTAGAGAACGGTTGGCTGCGTTTAAGAAATTTCTCCCGGTGAGAGATTCTTTCAGAGATAATTTGCAAGCTAGACAACAAGCAAAATTAGATTTTACTGCCGATACTGAACAATTATTTAAGCCTATAACTGCGGCTACTAGAGAAGTTGTAACCGCGATAAAAGAATCACAACCTGCGGTTGCACAACTAGAGGTTAAATCTCCTAAAAAACCAGATAATAGAGTTCAAGAGCTACGAGATAAATTTACTGAGGAAACTTTAGTGTAATATCCCAGCGCAGCATCTTCGCTAAAGAAAATTATTTAAAACCTGGACAAAAAGGTTATATAAAAACGTAGGTGATTTGGCTAAAGCAGTTTACAAAATTAAAAATCAGCTACCACAAACTGATAATGATGATCCCATATATCAGGCATATTTAACTGCTGTTGAACGAGAATATCTCGAAAATCAGGAAAAAAGAAGTTTATTAGTATCTGAACAACAACGACTAAAAACCGAACAAAAAAACAACGAGAGAAAGAGGAACGACAACGATTAAAACTAGAACGAGCAGAAGAACGAAAACGTATACAACCAAGTCCACGAGGACGAGGACGAGGGCGAGAAACACGAACACAAAAGGATCCTCTTGTGGAAGATCCTCAACGAGAAGAAGAACCTGAAGCTGATATACCTGAAAAGTCTGGTAGTGGTTATCGCGGTGGTAATTTAATACCTTGTTCAAGAAGTGTTCTCGATGATATATCACGATTAGAAGTTCTCATTGGAGGAAAACGAGCTGGAAATAATTCTCCAGAGATAATTAATGAAGCTACTGAAATCTGTCCACGGTTATTTCAAGGTCATGTAATGGATATGCAATTATATCGTAGTTTCATCGATGAACTTACTTATGATTATTACAGTGATTAATCATTGATTAGATATATAGCATTTAAATAAAATGATAGTACATCGTAGTATGAACAGAGCAAGACCTGTTTATGTCGTAAATTCACGACTACCAGTTTACAAACTCGTATGGAAATGGACTCGGTGATATTGTCACTGGATTATTTACTAGAGCTGCTCCAAAGCTGTTACCGATCGGTACAGAAATAGCGTCAAAAGCTATTGGGGTTCTAGGTCATAAAGTTGGTACAGAGGTTGGTAATAAAGCATTTGATGTGTTGGGTGCTGCAAAAGAAAAAACTTATGTCGTTTGCAAGAGGAAGAAAACCAGTAAAATTACAGTCTACGGAACAAATGCCACCTAAAATAAGTGGTGCAATTAATTAAATAGCAAAAGCGAGGTTGAGATTAATTGCTGGCTCCGGTTTGAAACCGTTAAACATTTAGATCAACTACGTTATAGTATAAATATTTAAACAAGGAATCGATGATGCTTTTGATGTAGATGTTCCTGTAAGAAAAAATTATTCTATACGTGATTATCAATATTTTTCGTATCAAGCTCAAAATGCAAATGTAAGATCACGAATTGAACTTAGATTTGATGATACATCTAAATAATTCTTGCCGTGTGAAGCGTACATCGAAGTTAATGGACGACTAACAAAACATGATAATACCCCATTTACTGCTGCTGATAATCTCAAAAATATCCCAATCGGGTTTGTCAATAATGGTATAATTTAGAGTTGACAGAATTAGCACTATGGATGCCAATTATGACTCCATCTTTGACCGTTGAGACTCGGTTGCTATCTTTTATGGATCAAGAAGGAAGATCATTACTGAGTTGGTCTGATATTACAACAGCTACTACTACTATTACAACTAGTACTGTTAGAGGTGATTTTACTTGGCAACTTGCGTTAACAAAAAATTTTTCCGCACCGAGACATGTCTTTGTTGCGTTGCAAAATATTATTAGAACTCAAAAAATAGCTACGGTTGCAAATGATAGTTTACAATTGCGGTCCCATATGATATTTGATCAATGTGGCGTCAGTGAGGTATCATTGCGAATAAGTAATCAGCAAGAACCCGCAGAACAACTTACCCTCAAATATGAAGACAATCTAATAGGACGAGTATATCATCGATTGTGGTAGTTTATGGGTCGTGATCAAAATGTTGATACTGGACTCCAAATATCACATAGGGATTTTAAAACACTATACCCGATTTATTACTTTTATTCTGTAATGCTTATGCAAGCCTCATAATCGGTCCAGTCAAATACCTTTATGAGCTCCATCTGAGCTTATAATATGAATATGCGACATTAAAATATTAATCCTGTAAAACATCCGTACTGTACTGTGCTAATTTTCTGTCAACGTTGGCCTGCAAGATATCGAGTAAATTTTAAAAGAAATAATATATTTTCCCTCTGTTCGTCATATTTGAAGGTTTCCTTACACGCTAAACGTATATGTGCTCATTTTCTTTCTACTTCATTGGAAGGTCTCCTCGTATATTATTTTTCGAATCGTTATCTTCTATGGTTCGAAATATCCGGGACGGCAGATCTCTTCAGGCACGGTTGACCATCTGCCTAAGAGCGGAAAACTCAGATATAAAACCAGTGGATCTCGCTGTCACAGTCCTGGCTTGCTGTGACATGGCAGATGAACCCCAGGTTTAAAGGGTGGGGCCAGTTTGAGCAAACTGCACTCCACCTCAAAGCTCTATTGCGCAGGCATGAAGGAACTATGTACTGTCTACTATTTAAGTCTGCCCCTACATCTGAACGACTATCAAGCCCTGCAACGATGGGAAAGGGGCGAAAACGGCAGATGAAAGATGTCACTATAAGCCGCAGTCCCAATCCTATATGCAGTCGACTTAGGCCATTGCCCGCGTGATGTTGATCCGGATACGACACAATCACCTGGCAGCAGCATGCATGACTAAGCAAGCTTTTCTAGGGACAGCACTGCTGGCTCCGTATGGAGACAAGCCTATAAAAAGTGGCCTAACCAAAGAACGTTGCCTTAACAACCCCCACCCCTCAGTTGGCCTGCCGCAACCAACGGGCTACTTCCAAAGCGGCCAAAACATAACAGAAAACACAAGGCATGCCTTACCTGCATCACATCGTGGGAAAAGACCAAAACTGGCTTGAAACATCAGAACAATGCTAGACTCAATCTACAGCAACACACCAGAACGACGCTCTGCCTTAATCAAACACGAACTGTCTCGCCATATTGTGGACATTGCTGCATGTAGCGAAGTCCGCCTAAAACAACTTTCAGGAGTCTGTTTCATAGTCAAGGACTCAATCGCCACTAAGTTAACTAACCTTCCCATTGGTAACACCGACATCGTCATGTCCATGCATCTACCCTCAAGGAAACAACAACACGCCACTCTTCCGTGTATGTGCTCCAACACTCCAGGTAGATCCTTCTGAAAAAGATAAATGTTACGCTGACCTGCGCAGACTGCTCAAGAGCGTCCCAGACAGCGACAAAACAATCATCCTCGGAGATTTCAATGCCAGAGTGGGCCAAGACTCAGAAGTCTGGAAAGACATTCGTGGAAAATATGGAGTAGGTGGCTGTAATGAAAACGGGCGACTGCTTCTTGAATTTTGCTTAGCATTACATCTCATCATCACAAACACCGTATTACAGAAGAAAGATGGCCTCGAAACGATCTGGATGCATCTTAAAGCAAAACACTGGCACCTAATCGATTACATCAGAGAGACGTAAACGATGTCCTTCATACCAGAGTGATGTTCAGTACAGATCATCGTCTTGTCCGATGCAAGCTTGACTTCCACTTCAAGCACTGGCCCAGATAACAAGGAGGCACTCCAAGAAGGAAGCTCCAGATCAAACACCTGTTGTCTGCAGAAGTCAAGGCAGATTTTCAAGAGAGTCTGCTGTCTAGATTTGAAGAACCTAACTTTCTCAAAGATCTAACTCCGGAAAGAATATGGAAGCACGTCAAGTCTTCCATTCTGCATACCTCAGAAGAAATCCTTGGATTCACCACTAAAAACACCAAACCTGGTTTGATGAAAACAACAAAGAATCCAAGAACTGCTTGCCAAAAAGTAATCAGCGCACCAAGACCACCTTGCTAAACCATCCTGTCCACAGAGGAAAGCAGCCTACCTCATTATCAGCAGCTCCCTCCAGTGCAGGCTCCTGGACATACAAAATTAATGATGTACAACGCTTTCATAAAGAACCCAGCTGTACGCTGACATCGGTGACTACAAAGGGTTCTACGAAGCGTTGAAAGCAGTGTATGGTCTGTCCTTCCAAGTACAGATCACCCTACGGAGTGAAAATAGCCAAGAGCTACTCACTGACAGGGAATCTATCCTGAACCGCTGGTCACAGCACTTCCACATCCTCTTCAACACTAGATGCACAGTCCAGAAAGCAGCTACTCACCGCATCCCGCAACAACCATTAAAGATGGAATTCGATGAGACACCCACACTGCAAGAGATTGTAAAAGCCATAGAACAGCTGAAGACTGGAAAGGTTACAGAAAAAGATGGTATGCCACCAGAGATATGGGAAAGAGGAGGCCCAGAATTGCACCCCAAACTCCACGAGTTCTTCGTTTGCTTCTGGGAGCGAATGAAACGTCCACAAGACCTCCGAGATGCAGTCATCATCACCTTGTACAAAAGCATGGGGGAACGGTCTGATTACTCAAACTACCATGGGATAACGTTGCTCTCCATTGCATTCAAAATCCTTGCTTAAGTGTTGCTGAACATCCTGGTGCAAACCGTTGTAGAAGAACATGTTCCAGAGAATCAATGCGGCTTCAGAGGCAATAAGGGCACAATTGACAAGATGTTCGACTTAAGACAGATCCAGGAGAAATCCCGAGAACAAAATAAAAACTGTACATTACATTTGTGGACCTGACAAAGGCATATGACACGTTTAGCAGAACTGGACTGTGGAAAATCCTTGAAAAGCTATGTTGTCCTCCAAAGTTCCTTACTATGGTCATCCAACTACATGAAAACCAATTTGGTCAGGTCAGAAACAATAACAACCTGTCACAGACCTTCTTCATCGCAAATGACGTGAAACAGGGCTGCGTTTCAGCCCTCCCCCCCCCACATTGTTCTCAATTTTCTTCAGCATTATGCTCCAAAAAGCAACATAAGACCTTGATGACGAAGATGGCATAAATATCCGCTTCCTTACGTATGGCAATTTCTTCAACTTAAGGCGACTTCAGGCCCATACATTGAAAAAACTGATTAGAGAACTACTCTTTGCATACGCCGCCGCCCTTGTTGCCCACATGGAAGCCGCCTTGCAGAAGCTTGTCAGCTCTTTGGTCTTGAGGTCAGCCTAAAGAAAACTGAGGTAGTTAACCAACCTGCACCCAAGAAAGAGTACCGGTCACCAAGCATCAGAGCTGAAAGTAGTCCACCAGTTCACCTACCTGGGCTGTGTGATCTCATTTAATGCCAAGATCGACAAAGAAATAGACAACAGACTGGCCAAGGCAAACAGCGCCTTCGGCAGATTCTATAAACGAGTGTGGTACAACGCCAGTCTTAACAGAGATGCTAAGATCAGCGTTTACAGAGCTGTCGTACAAACCAATCTCCTATATGGCTCCGAATCTTGGATCACCTACAGCTGCCACCTCCGCCTTCTTGAACGCTTCCATCAGCGCTGCCTCCGCACCATCCTCAACATCCACTGGAGTGACTTTGTAACCAACACTGAAATCCTCAGACAAGCAGGGAACACCAGCGTTGAGGCCATATGCATGATGATACAGATACGCTGGTCTGGGCACGTCTCCAGGATGGAGGATCATCGCCTGCCAAAGATCGCACTGTATGGTGTGCTGTCCACTGACAACTGTGATAGAGGGGCACCTCGCAAGAAAAATAAAGACTCCTTGAAAGAAATAATCGACCACCGCCAATGAGCATCACAAGCTGATGAACGTGAGAGCTGGCGACATACAGTTCACCGGGCCACTGCCACTTTTGAACAAAAGAGATTGGTCATCTTCGAGGAGAAAAGACGGCAAAGAAAAATCCGAGAATCATCGGCAGCATCCATCACAACACAGACAGTCCCATGCAGCCTTTGTGGATGGACGTGCCTGTCACGTATTGGACTAATCAGCCACCAGCGCGCGCGCAATAGACGTGGACATCCCCATTCCTAAATCTTCGCTAGTGAAGTCAAAGCCACCAATATCTTCTTCAAACGTGTTAAGATCTATTGAAATCATTTTTATTACACAGTGTAATCTACATCTATATATATCCATTAAACAAATGTCTTTGTCATTCGCGACAATTTCATTTCCATTTTCATGTTCATCGTCTCAGTTTGCTTTTTTCATTTGAACACATGTTAAAAAGAGATTGGATTTGCTTTACATATGCTTTGGACTCATTTGATCTAATAACGTAATTATTCATTTTAATTTAATTGAGCAGAAAAACAGATAAATAGTTCATCGAATTAATCGTTTTCTCAATGTTTAATTCTTTCTTTTATTTTTGTCATTGTATTGATTTGGAAAAGATGTAAGAATAAAAGGTTTATATGTGTCGAGTGCAATTAATAACAATTTACTAGAACTCAAAATGGTTATGAACTGAGCAACTGCAAATCAAGTGTACAATATCACAGTTTATTTTGTGTAGATAATACCTGTTCATACATGAAACTTCGATGGATCAATTATGAAATAAATCATCCTGACGTTATTGTTCTTGACGGTTGAATACATTGCAATAATTCACCAGACATTATGCCACTTCCCCACTACGTAGAGTAATATAACGAAATATTTTTTTAGAAACATGCATTGAACACACTGCACTTAAAATTCATAAAGGCATTATGGTATCAGAGTATCTAATTGCTGTACAAAAGATACATAAACAAATAGGCAATACCACCAATGACACCTTTTTCAACATTTGCTACCCAGAATTCAATGTTATTTAACAGAGAACCCCTTGTTTGTTTAATCACCTTTTGAAAATATTCTAATGACTTCCATCCGCGGCCGTATATTGATACCGTTCCTAAATATATAGACAAAATTGGTCTATTCAAAAAGTGGATTAATCGAAACAAACTTTGACCTAAAGCATCGTGGTATCAAAATCTTTCAGTATATCGAAATGATGTCTTGAGACAATTGCATATATCGAATTTTGTTTCAAACGAGAAAACATTTTAATTTTATCTTTTTAAGTACCATAAGACCAATATGGATTGTTGGCACATAGTATGAAGCATAGAGACATGTCTTTCTTTAATTAATAATTTCAATTTCCTGTCAAGCATGGGTGCCAGACTTGAAATAACATATGAAAAGAAATTCACATGTTTTAAAAATTGATTGCTCAATTTTTTGGTTAAATTAATTATGGTATCGATTCAATGTACAACATTTATGTATATGTATTATATTTTTCTTAAAGATAAACACTGGACAATTTAAGAATTTCAGGAAAACACTGGTCTCTTGTCGCATGTATTGATTCCAATATGGAAGAGGCAAATAAAAAATAATATACTTTGCTCGTCATAAAATGACATCTTGAATAATGAAATGTGGTAAATATTAGCGAATGCTCTAACAATTTTAAATTTCTTGTCATTACTCGAGCCGTATTTTTAACATTACTATTAATAATAATATTAATAATTCCTTATATAAGAAGATAGGCCCAATGGGAAAAAAGATGACTCTAATGATACCCTCTGCTACTTTGTAAGTTATTACATCACTACCTGAAGTTGGTATAGTTGAACTATCTCTAAATAAGTCTGTGCTTGATTGCTGTGTCGAAATATAAATGTCATTTATGAAACTAAGAAAAAGCAATGGGCCTAACGTAGACACCTGGAAAACAATATGATTGATTACCATTGAGCAACATTGTTTCTGATGTGTGTTTAGACACGTTAATAATGGCTTGTGCGCCCGGATTAAAAATGCCCAAAGTAACAACGTATTTAATCATTACTGAAATGTGTATATATATAAATATATTAATATGAACTCGAATGATGCATAATCATGCATACCCATATAGACTTACCTGTGATTTAATCTTGCCTCACTCCACTATATTTACTTTTCAGTTGCCAATAACACTTCCATCAGGAAGTGAGTAAAACTAGAACAAATAACAGCACGAGTTTAATTATAAATGTTTAATGTTGTCTTATATTAGAAGGGTGTGTTACAATCGGGTTTACATTAAGTGACCATGAACAAATATTAACATAATTTATAATTGTACTGTATAATCTGTGTAACAATCAGGGATCATTTTACATGGCAGAACGACGAATAACACAGCTAATTATCAGAAGCATATATTATGCATAACAAACAATGTTCGTCTACAGGCTAAGAGGACAGGGGTAAAATTATTTAGGATTGGTTGTGTATGTTTTGTAATGACCAAGGCTGCTTCTCTAAGGCAAGAAGACATGCTAGCATAATGTTTGTTTAAATGGTATATATTGCATACAAATCAGTGCGCAGGTGATGAAAACAGCTTAATTTGACCTACGACTAGATCGGTAAATTATGTATGATAATCAAGTTTCCATCGGCAGGAAATATAAATTGGGTAACATAGCTTATAATTCGATGGGTACTTTACGTATAACAATGAGGGACAGGGAATATCAATATATGAGTACATCAGGTGTATTATTCAGTGTGGAGACCAAGCAGATAGGTTTACAAAACATTTCATTAGACGTGTGTGTTATGTACGATAAACAGGGTTCTTGCAGTAGAACAAAATGATATGGTAACGTACGTTATGATTAAATGGTTATCTCATATGGAACAATGAAGGTGGAGTCTAACAGGAAAGTTTAAAATATGATTAAGTGTGTATATTATGCATAACAAAGTGGTTGAAGACCCTGAGTACAGTTTACCAAATTAATAATTAGATGGGTATATTATTTATAGCAATCCTGGGTTCCTTCTGAACGGTTTCATCTGTAGGCAAAGCGGACAGGCTAATATAACTTATTATTAGACGGGCATATTATTTATAACAGTCAGGGTTCATGCCAAGAGAACATGAACACAAAGTATAAATCGATTGATGTATTAAAATCGGGGTTACTTCGGCATTACAAAGTTAGTATGTTAGCGCAACTTAAGATTGGACAGGTATGTTTTGTATGGTGATAAGGTTTTTGCGGACTAAGAAGACTTTAACGTAACTTTATGATAAGAGGATTCCATGTAAACAATCATAGTGGAGGCCAAGAAGACAGTTTAAGATGTTATTAGGTATATTACTATAATAATCAGGGTGCAGCCCAAGAGAACAGGTAAGCCAAGGAGACAGAATATTCAACATTTTGATTCTTTTAATGTACAATAAAGTGATAAGATGAACATGTATTCACATCTCGCTATGAAACATAATGCACCCTTACGGACTAAGGAAAATGGTATATATATTTTTAAAATAAAGAACTTAGACGGACGTTCTTAAATACTTTTATTTGTAAACAAGAGTGCCAATAAAGACTATTTCAAATAAGTGTTGTTAGTAAAAGATCATGAAAATTATCATTTGCTTGAAAACAATGTACCCTCTAGGTCCAATGGAAAAGAATCACGTGTACAGAACATTATTATACTCCCCGACTGATCTCACAAAGCTTGTACCACAATCTTGAAGTTTAAAATGAAAAAGTATATAACAATGTCAGCATTAAACATGCATTGATAATGTAATTGACAGAGTACGTTTGCTCCGATAGAACATTTCTCTACAATTAGAAATGATTGAAAGACTGTAATATAAACATGTTTTTTTATGTTTTTCAGTGTTAATTGGCGATACTGCTTTCTGTTTATATGATAAAACTGGACATTTAATTAACTGATTATTGTAACTTTGTGCATGCATTGTTTTAAGTTGATAAAGTGAAAATTATAATGTTAAAAATAGTCAAAATAAGTATTTTAAATTAGTACGGATATTGTATCCTCAGCTTATAAGCACATAATTCTTACCGATGAGAGTCTTGTTTTTATTATTATTTTCTTCAGTAATGGAAACATGGATGCTGAAATGTTCACATATTCGAATACTGAGTGTAACCCCCAGATTCCAAACCCAATGTATGAAGAACTTCATAGAGGAAATGCAGAACGGAATGTATATGATCAGATTGCTTGTGTGTTATAAAGCGTATGTAGCAGACTAAGAATAACCGCTGAAGTGATATATAATGGTTATTTTGCAGTATATATATACATATATATATATATATATACATCAAAAATATATAAAGAAATTTGCTACGGATCATTGCATACGATGTAAAATGTAATTGTAAATATTTTTCATGACATTTATAACATAGTGAAAACGTCTCTGACGAGAAAGTCACTGGCATTGGTTACTATCAAGGTCAACTCGTAAAAGATGCGCCCGATTGTTTTTCGCATTATTTCATCCAAAATTAATATTTCAGTAAGAACATATATTATTCCAAACATCATTTATTTTAAAGAAAAGCACTAAACTAGATTCAGGTAGCCTTCTCCAAATGTATGTTCTGCTGCTACTTCCCAAACGTTAAGAGTGAATTGTTCACTTATAACTGTTTCTTTTTTAACATACGATGGCCTCTTCTCAATTTGGAAGGGCCATTCTACTGCAGTCCAGACATATTAGAGAGATTGCATATGTTTTAATAAATTTAAAAAAAAACATATTGTGAGATTGGTAGCTTTTCTTGAAAGTCTTTGGCACTAATATTCTCACCATTCCATTTCATAGATTATCATTTAGTACGTGAATTATTGTAGTTTAGCGTACAAATCTCACATTTAAAATAATTCTCGAATTAATGGTACCTTTTTATTCAAAGATCAGCAAAACAAATATTCCGCAGGGATATGTAATAGGACCACTTGTGCTTGTTATTGATGTAAATGGCCTGAATATTTGCTATGCGGAAACTGAATCAAACATGAAAATGATGCTGCTTGTTCCTTTGCGAATCAAACTGTTGCCATAATAAGGTGACTTCTGCATTCGGAGCCCGCTGATGTTTATAACTGGCTGAATGCTATCAAACTAAGTCTCCACATTTTCCAAAGTTCTATAAACAAAGAAGAAAGAATAAAAACTGCTGGCACTAACACATCTTTCAAACTCAACATTCATAGTATCACGAGTTGAGAGCTTTGCCTGCTTAGATATCACGTTACACACGGATTTAACCTTGAAAGAACACATACAGAAAGAAATTGACAAGCTAAATTGATCTACTAGGATTCGGAAATGTGGTTTTTCTTACATCTCTATCCATACTGAAGACTGTTTTATCACTCTCACTTTGTCGCATATTAATTATTGCTGAAATATATGTTCTAGTTTGCCAAAGACTTACATTAATAGAACCACAAGAGATACAAAATCTCAGATTGCGCATAAGTTTAAACAATATCATTATCACATCACATATATGTTCATTAAATACATTTCTTTAGTATTTCTCAATAGATTATACATAACATACCCTGCTTACTAATGTGGAAGGTCCATTAATCATTAATCCAAACACTTGACAAACTAATTCACATGTTCCGTATACGTTTTCTCCATACTTCATCAATCTACAAATTGGGCGTGTATTTTGGTGGAGATCACAAAAATTCTTTCAATTTGTCGGAATTCAGAACATGGAATGACCAAACTATTACATGAAAAATCCACTAAACACTACAAAACATTGAATAAAAATAAAAAGGAGAAACTATATAATCAAACGATAACATCTCTAAGATGGTCAGTTTACCGCTTATGTTCTGTGACAAATTGTATTATTATTTTCCAATTGCTCTCGAAATTAGTAGTTGCTGTTTTTATGTATATTTCGTTTGCATTGCTGTTTAGTTATTTTATTTATTTTTATTTCATTATAAGCTAACATAATGTAATATTGTATGATGGACTTAACTTTATCCAAGATCCAGTTTATGTTCTACGTCAAATGAATTATTGATAATTTTGTTTTGTTTTAGCCTGTAAAGAACTAAGACATAAACTTACGTAGTCTCTATCTGTATGGGTTAAATATCAAGATCATTATTAATAGAAGTAAATATGTTCATTTCGGATCTGGATCTAAGTTATTGGAATTCCCATTTGAACTTGCCCGGTGTACCTGACATTGTCCAGGATATATATTATATTTGTAGTGACAGACTTTCTAATAATAACTGACAATTTATTTTGTAAACATTACAAATTTTCTAGAAAGTTATTTTCCATTAGGTAATGACCTTTTTAGAAATTGTTATTTGCGACCTCTGGTCAAGTAGAGGACTATATAATCTTATCACTGGAAAAATCTAGCAGAATCAGTTTGTTGTACTGTTGTGACCAGTATTTCCTCTATGCTGAAATAATATTCTTGGACGGAGACATTCATTGGGAGCTATAGTGAACTCAAACCTGGAATTGTATTACTGTTTTGCAACAAAAGACTGTTGGTACAATCACATAATACAGGCCACTACAGGCACATCAACACTTTCAGCATTGGACTTCATTTGAATTTCTACTGTTTACTCAGAACTTTAAACTATTTGCACTTGTGTCTGTAATTCTAGATTATTTTGGGATCTAATACCATAAGTTTATTTTTTAATTTTCACTTTATGTTCAAAAGAAATAAATTATTTGTTGAATTCTACAAAACTTGTTGCTTTTCACTTTTCCGTTATTTATTTTAAGAGTATAGGCTTTTAACACTGTATGTATAATTAATTTTATGTGCTATGTTCGATAGATACTAAAATCTTAGTATCTTAGTATATTAGTGCTGGTATCTTCTAGCACAAGTGTATTGTATGTATGCAGTATCTTAGTATCTGATGTTTCTTTAATGTTTGTGTGGTCTGGATTTTCAACGTGGTTCTTTTTCAATCATGCCGCAAAGATGTATGCAGTGTGGCTGTTTATAGTGATGTCTAAGCAATGGGACATCATGCCACAGAAATGTAGCATCATGTCCCACCCAGTCACACTATCCTGACACCAGGCCGACCAATCCTAACATTATCCTCTTAAAGCGAGGCAGCTGCTAGCACCCTTTTTATAAGTCTTTAATATGACTCAACGGGGAATCGAACCCTCGACCTCCCGCATCCGAGACGGACACTAGCCACTTAGGCAACCGATGCTTTAATTTTGTATCTTATCTTATCACCTCACGCCATGTTTTAGTTATTGTCTTCTGTTTTATGTCGTTATCTTCTTCTACGATTAATTGTCATGTTTTTTACCATTCAAATGTGTACCAGGTACAAGGAACCTTTGAAAAATAATTGGTTTACAATTAAAAGCATGCAATAAACTGTTATTTTTGGCTGAGAGTGTGAATAACACAAAAATGAAAACTAGGCAATAGTGTATAGTCAAAACTTAACTTATATATATATATATATATATATATATAAATATATATATATATATATATATATATATATATATATATATATATATATATATATATATATATATATATATATATATATATATATATCTTATAGTTAAAGTTATATTATAGTTATTATATATATGTTTGTATGTATATGTATATATATATTCTGTTGTTGTTGGCTTGACTTCGCTTACGAAGATTAAGAAGGAGGATTTCTATGTCTATTGCACGTGCTCTGGTGGCTGACGAGTCCAATACGTGACAGGTACGTCCGTCCACAGAGGCTGCAGGGGAATATTGTGGTGGGTGCTGATAATGGTTCCCGGCTTTTTCTTCGCCATCGTTTTTCCTCCAAGATGGCCCGTCTGTTTTGTTCAAAAGTGTCGGCGGCCTGGTGAACTGTACGTCACCAGCTTGCACGGTCATCAGCTTGTGATGCCCATTGGCGGTGATCGATGCCACGGGTGGTATAGGTCTTTTTCAAGGTGTCTTTATATCTCCTTCCAGGTGCCACTTTATCACGGTGGCCAGATGATAGCTCACCATACAAGTGCGATCTTTGGCAGGCGATGATCCTTCATCCTTGACACGTGCCCTGCCCAGCAAAACTGTATCTTCATGAGTGTGGCCTCAACGCTGGTGATCCCTGCTTGTCTGAGGACTTCGGTGTTGTTAACGAAGTCACTCCAGTGGATGTTGAGGATGGTGTGGAGGCCGCGCTGATGGAAGCGTTCAAGGAGACGCAGGTGACGGCTGTAGGTGAGCCAGGATTCGGCGCCATATAGGGGGGTGGTCAGTACGACAGCCCTGTAGACGTTGATCTTTGTAACTCTCTTGAGATTGAAATTGTGCGAGACACGTTTGTAGAGTCTGCTGAAGGCGCTGTTTGCCTTGGCTAATCGGTTGTCTATTTCTTTGTCGATCTTTGCATCAGAGGATACCACACAGCCCAGATAGGTCAAATGGTGGACTACGTTTAGCTCTGTCCAGTCAATGAAGATGCTTGGTGGTCGGTACTCTTCCTTGGGGGCTGGCTGGTGAAGTACCTCGGTTTTCTTTAGGCGTACCTCGAGGCCAAAGAGCTGGTAAGCTTCTGCAAAGGAAGATTTTACGCGCTGTAGGGCAACTTCCGTGTTGGCAACAAGGACGGCATCGTCTGCAAAGAGAAGTTCTCTAATCAGTTTTTCCAAGGTTTTGGTGTGGGCCTAAAGTCGCCTTAAGTTGAAGAGGTTGCCATCAGTACGGAATCTAATATAGATGCCCTTTTCGTCATCAAGGTCTTCTGTAGCTTTTTTGGAGCATCGTGCTGAGGAAGATTGAAAACAATGTTGGAGCTAAAACGCGGCCCTGTTTCACGCCATTTGCAATGGGGAAGGTCTGTGACAATTCGTTATTGTTTTAAACCTGACCAAGCTGGTCTTCATGTAATTGGATGATCATGGTAAGGAATTTGGGAGTACAGCCGAGCTTTTCAAGGATTTTCCACAGTCTAGTTCTGCTCACCGTGTCAAATGCCTTCGTTAGGTCCACAAAAGTGATGTACATTCCTTTGTTTTGATCTCTTCATTTTTCCTGGATCTGTCTCAGGACGTACACCATATCAGTTGTGCCCCTATTGTCTCTGAAGCCACACTGACTCTCTGGAGCATGATTTTCTGCAATGGTAGGCACTAGTCTGTTTGGCAACACTCTAGCAAGGATTTTGCCTGCAACGGAGAGCAGAGTTATCCCACGGTAGTTTGAGCAGTCAGACTTTTCCCCCTTGTTTTTGTACAAGGTGATGATGACTGCATCTCGGAGGTCTTCCAGAAGTTTCCCTCGCTCCAAGCAGCAAACGAAGAACTTGTGGAGTTTGGTGTGCAATGCTAGGCCTCTTTTCTTCCATATCTCTGGTGGCATACCATCTTTTCCTGCAGCATTTCCTGCCTTCAGCTGTTCTATGGCTATTACAGTCTCTTGCAGTGTGGGTGCCACATCGAGTTCCATCTTTGGTGGCTGTTGTGGAATGCGATCAATAGCTGCCTTTTGGACTGTACGGCTAGTGCTGAAGAGGGTGTGGAAGTGCTCTGACCAGCGGTTTAGGATAGATTCCCTGTCAGTGAGTAGCTCTTGTCCATTTTCACTCCGTAGGGGGCTCTGTATTTGGAAGGAGGGACCATACAATGCTTTCAGCGCTTCATAGAACTTCTTGTAGTCTCCAGTGTCAGCGTACAGTTGGGTTCTTTCTGAAAGCTTTTTCCACCATTCAGTTTGTATTTTTCGAAGACTGCGCTGGAGGGAGCTGCAGATAAGGCGGAAGGATGCTATCTTCTGTGGACATAATGGTCGTGCGAGATGGGCTTGGTATGCTGATCTCTTTCTGGCAAGTAGTTCTTGGATTGTTTGGTCGTTTTCATCAAGCCAGTGTGTGTGGTTCTTAGTGGTGAATCCAAGGATTTCTTCTGAGGTTTGCAGAATGGCAGCCTTGATGTGATTCCACATTTCCTCCGGAGGTAGATCTGGCGGAAAGTTAGGTTATTCAAGTCTAGAGTGCAGGCTTTATTGAAAATTTGCCTTGACGTCCTCAGACAAGAGGTTTTTAATCTGGAGCTTCCTTTTTATGTTACGTCCTTGTTGTTTGGACCTGGGCTTGAAATAGAAGTTGAGCTTGCATCGAACAAGACGGTGATCTGTATGGCACTCTGCACTGCGCATCACTCTGGTGTGAATGACATCTTTTAAGTCCCTTTGGCGTACTATGATGTAATCGATTAGATGCCAGTGTTTTGATCTAGGATGCATCCAGGTCGTTTTCAGGCTGTCTTTCTGCTGGAATATGGTGTTTGTAATGGTGAGCTATAATTCTGCGCACAATTCGAGAAGCAGGTGCCCATTGTCATTGCAGCCACCCACGCCATGTTTCCCAATGACTGCTTTTCAGATTTCTGAGTCTCGGCCCACTCTATCATTGAAATCTCCAAGGATGATTATTTTGTCGCTCTCTGGGACGCTCTTGAGAAGTCTGCGCAGGTCAGCGTATAATTAATCATTTTCAGAAGGATCGGCCTGTAGTGTTCGAGCATATACACTGAAGAGTGTGGCGTGTTGTTGGTTTCGTAACGGGAGACGCATGGACATGATGCGGTCGGTGTGACCACTTGGAAGGTTTGATAACTTAGTGGTGATTGAGTCCTTGACCATGAAACAGACTCCTGAAAGTCGTTTTTCAGTTTTTGGTTTTCCTGACCAGTACAGGGTGTATCCAGCGCCGATTTCTCTTAGACTTCCCTCCTCTGAAAGGCGGACTTCGCTAAGTGCAGCAATGTCAACAGCAAGGCGAGATAGTTCGTGTGCGATTAAGGCAGTGCGTCGTTCTGGTCTGTTGCTGTCAGTTGAGTCTAGCATTGTTCTGATGTTTCCAACAAGCCAGTTTTAGTTTTTCCCACGATGTGAGGCAGGTGGGACATGCCTTGTTTTTTGCTGTTAAGTTTCGACCGCGTTTTAAGATGCCGTTGGCTGCGGCAGGCCAACTGGGGTGTAAGGAGACGAGCTTTGGTTAGGCCACCCTTTCTAGACCCTTCTCCATGTGGAGCAAGCAGTGCTGGCCCTACAAAAGGTTGCTTGGACACTCAGGATGCTGCCGGGTGATGGTGTCGTCTCCAGATCAACACCAGACGGCCAAAGGCCTGAGTCGCATGCATGCAGGATTGGGACTGCGGCTTCCAGTCACATCTTTCACCTGCCGTTCCCCCCCCCCCCATTTCCCATGGCTGCAGGGCTTGATAGAGTCGAATATAAACAGTAGACAGTAGACGGTTCCTTCATGCGTGCGTGATGGAGATTTTAGGTGGAGTTCAGTCTGCGCAAACTGGCCCCACCCTTTAAACCTGAGGCTCATTTTCCGTGGCCCGGCAAGCCAGGACAGTGACGGCGAGGTCCGCAGGTCGTAGGTTTTATATCGGAGTTTCCCTCTCCTATGCAGATGGCCAACCATGGCTGAAGAGATCTGCCTTCCCTGCTATTGTGAACCATAGCTGGTCGGCCACAGCCGCAATCCATTAATACATATGGTGCGTCCTGGTCTCGACCACTTGGCCGTTGATCCGTAGAGACCTTCCGACCTAGCCGGAGACTTCCTTGTATAAGTTCATACGCCTAGTGATGCAGTGTTAACATCAACCCCTCAACGTCGTATGTATGTATGTATGTATGTATGTATGTATGTATGTATGTATGTATGTATGTATGTATGTATGTATGTATGTATGTATGTATGTATGTATGTATATATATATATATATATATATATATATATATATATATATATATATATATATATATATATATATATACAATAATGCATAAAATACACATTAAAAAAAACATAATTTCCATAAAACATAATTTTCATTCCTGTAAAAATGTATTAAATTAAAACACTGAACCGGACTGACTGTATGCGAATTATCATCATAAATATTAATATAACAATGAAAGAGATAAAAATGTACAGCAACAAACAAACACATTTGCTCTGTTAAGGAACTGCATTACACACTATGACAAAACGCAAAAGAAGAAACTAAACTCTATTATGAACACGTAAAAGGAATCATCCCTTATATGATATGATATCACTATACTGGGATTTTGTTATTAAACAAATAAATGAGCATGGTTCATACTAACATATGCTGTTATTATAAAAAAAAATGAATACGGTTCATATAACCATAAGAACCGGTATTCACAATTCAATTGCACACTTCGAGATTCATATGCTTCTAATGAATTCTTGGTCTTTCATTCCTCTTCAGTGACGCCATTGTGTTATTCTCTTTTAGCAATGAGACTATACTGCCACCAACTACATTGTCATCCTGGGAACTATGTTGTCATACTATCAGCTGCGAAGCCACACTTTCAGCTATTCTACCACTCTAACAGCTATGCTGCCACATTAACAGCTGTTATTGCCACCATTATAGCTATGCTGTCACATTAACACTTATACTGCCACTTTAACAGCTACGCTGACACATGCTACGACACTGCCAGCCCTATCAGCCTTATGGCTGTAGTATATTGTCTAAAGCGGACACCTCCTGTCACGACCTTGGCATCACTGTTCCCGCATATAGAATATGCTTCCTATAGGTACACGTGCAAGATACATGGGTAATGTACCCGTGAACATCATGCAATATGGGTATCTCGCTGAGAAGGACCTACATCATGATACACCTATTAAGCAGTCACTATTAGTAGAGGTAAGAAAATAAATTCTAATCCTAATCGTTCTAATGCAACACCAGGTTATTTTCTTGCCTTATTCCGTAACAATACAACCCCCTAACAGAAAATGGACATACTCTTGAGTAATCATGGAATATAAACAAAATAACGTAGTCCTTACAAATCTTTACTTACAGTCAAGAGAATGGGCAAAAAAAGTATCAGATTGGTCACCCACGCCCTAGTCGAGTGGTCTGCATTTACATTTTAAACCCCTTTAATTGCCTGTACTTGAAAAGGATATGGTTGTAGTGTCAGTGCCCAAATCATCAATAGAGCGTAAGCGACCTTAGCCTTTCTTAAATACAGCAGGGTTTGGTGGTCAGTTTAGAGAAAGAAAGCTTTCCTTTGAATTTTGATTACTACAATGCTGCAAAACCTGTCCTGCCGGTGATTAAGTCCTGGTATTTTCCCAACACCACGTTTATCTGCTGACGATGATCTTTGGTCAACTCCACAGTCGTATTTACTTGTTCCATACCTTCTCTCTTGACACCCAATGTATTGTCCAGTGGAGATTCTATTTCGGGAACTTTTACTGCGTCATCCTCAACAACAGGCGAATAAATTGTGTTCAATGGTTAGGGTCAGGGTTAAGTAAAAAGGGCTACTAGCACGCTATCTCCAATGCTGTCTCCAACAGCTAACTTTCTATTTCACCTTCTGTGATTGCAGTAGTTGGCATAGTTACGCTCGATTTTACAAGTTCTTCATTTGACATCCAATACGTACTCTCAGTTCCCTCGCGCAAGTCGAGCACGTACTGGGACATAGATTTTATTTCACCGCATTCAAATAACTGTCCCAGTTTTGCGGCCGTTCCGCGCCCGTTCCTCGTAACACCTTTATCAGGGTGCCATTAAATTTATCTACCAGTCCATAGCACATCGTATGGTGTAGTATTCAACTGTTTGATGGATAACAGCCTAGTAATCTCATCCATGAGATCGGAAGTAAATTGGGCTCCACAATATGTACAGATTTCAGCCTGTATCCCAACCCTGCTAAACATATCAACCAAAGGTTTTGACCATCCGTTTGGTTTCAATGCTTGACAAGGATACGGCCTTGGGGAACGTGGTAGAATAATTCTGACGGGTAATAATATATCCAAAGCTAGATAATTTCATGTTTAGTGTAATTTTCTTTTTCTCCTGATTACATAAATTATATTCAGAATTGAATTCGACCTAGAAGGTAAATCTTCCATGGAAACATTTTCCGATTCCTACGACATATTGTTACTAAAAGTAAACAAAGCAAAAGATAGCTTGCATTTAATGCACATGGATTATGCATATATGTTGACTCCCTACTCTTTCAGAACCCGAATCTCTAAGTGAAAATCTAATTAGATAATTGAAAATAATGCACCAAAACACGATGAAAGTTTTTAAGTGGACTACTATTTGTACCTATATGAAAATGTAACGTCAGTGGGGCACTATGGGGATGTATAGAAATATAGCACTAACGGGCCACTATTGAAATGCATGGAAGCTTCACATGTAACGGTCACCATGGAGATATGAAAATCTAAGACCTATATATCTCAGTGGAAATGCATGAAAATATACCATGTATTAGCCACTATGGGAATTTTTAAAAATTAACATGGATGGCTCTCTTATGTCATTTATGGGAACTTTACTGTAATTGGTAGTTCATGGTGTGCGGTCCAATACAAATTAAAAATCGATAGGCTGACATGGGGATGTGTAAAATGTATTTGGATGGTCAATAAGGCGCAGAAGGAAATTTTGAACATGGTTGGATAACTATGGAAGGAAAGTTATATTTGATATGGACGTGACAGTGTGTGATATATAGAAATGTGTCACGGATGAGTCTCTATGGAAGAAGATTGGAACTAAACGAGGATGAGAAACGGCGGGAGGGGATTGTTTAGCATGGTGAGATAGAATGTAACAAAGTAAAACTGATGTTGTCAGGAAAATTCAACAGAGGTATGTCACTGTGGGGTTTTAACTTTAACCGTGATGGGAGGATATGGATGGATTAGTCTGGAATAAAAAGAAGAAACAATACCATGAATAGACGCGCATCGGAGGAGAGACGGAGCCTTAGATCAAAATGATGGCCATTGTGCTCTATTTCGCATCTTCGAAGTAAACTTAAATTTTAAAGTTTTGGACATGACAGTAGCTATGGCAATAGGTCAATAATTGCTTTCGTAAGATATATTTTTGGTCTCCGATTTTATGGATGGGATTAGAATTACTCTAGTGTGG
The DNA here is from genome assembly GCA_029339505.1 of Unio delphinus. Lineage (NCBI taxonomy): Eukaryota > Metazoa > Mollusca > Bivalvia > Unionida > Unionidae > Unio > Unio delphinus. The sequence continues at coordinate 188,475 of JAQISU010000275.1, forward strand.
TCAAATGCATACTACTCAATTGCGATTCCTGAGCGTGGAAAGGCGAGAAGCGACTATGGGACAGGCGGCACCAGCACCACAGCAGGAACCCAACACATCCTGGTTTCCTGATCTAAATTCGTCATCTTGAGATTTGGAATTCGATCTGTGCTTTTCCTATTTTTGGAGCAATTTGTCTGTGATGCAATGTGTTGTATTTATTATTGGTGTGATGATATATTTAATGTAGTGTGTTTATTTAGGAGCATGTATTGTTCGACCTAAAGTTATTTTGGATCGGTCTTGTGCGGGAGGAGGGCATGATGATTTGAGTTTGGTTATCTTATATTTTTTTTTTGGGGGGGTCTTATAACTAAACTAACTTCCTAGCTCGTTTTGTAAGAAAACAAGTAATATTTAATAAATTCAATTGTTGTTACATTGTGTGGCGGGACAGGATGGCTAGGTGATTTAGCCACCTTATATAATGCTAATTTTGGGGCCAACTTGTATGAAGATATTAATTATTTGCATTCACAGACCAATACTCCCAGAAGACGTTGTTAGTATAGATGGGATACGTATATATGGCTGTTTGAGTGTTTTATGACACTTTTTGTTTGTTTATGACTGTTTACATGCTAAGAGTGTTTCTATTGTCCCGCCACTATATGCATTGCTTTGGTCAAATGGTTATAGTCGCGGCTAACGTGGGGGAGGGGGACAGCTCACGCTTTCACAATTGATATAGCGACCACTGTATGCGAACATGCATCAGACCATACCCTAAACGGATGATGTCCAGTTTTACCTATATCCGTCGATATAGTTAGCTCACCTCCTTCTCAGGGCCCTCAACAGCGCACATATCTCGCTATGATTTTGAAATAGTTTAAGAGAGAAATAATTAGGTAAGTAATTACTATAAAAAATTTATGTGTATTGGGGCTTATTTTTTATATTTTCCTATAGTATTATATATTTAATTTTATTTAAACTTACACTCTAATATAGTAAGAGTTGCCATAATGTTGAATTGACAGTATTTGTCAATTTCCTTAATGATACTAAGAATATTGATATAGGTGGATACTAAATGTTTGTTTTTCTTCTTTTTAAGAAATCTGGATACGTTAATGGTGATATGAATATTTTCTGTCTCTTTTGGAGACTGGCTGTTTGGGTTTGATATTTAGGGCAGATATTTTAGATATTTGTTTGGTCTTCTGGTAAGGACAATGTGGGCATTAGTTGTTCCTAGTTATATTCCCTTAAATGTACTTACCAAAACTATTTGCTTGTAATGTTTTCCCTGTTCGAATTCTGTTTTACTTTTGGTATGAAACGTGTCTTACTTTTGGCGCCTTGATGAGCCTTATCACCTGCAACTATATGTTATACAGCCTACTTCCTTTGAGACTTTTGGCCAACTGGTCTTGCCATGTTTGGTTCATTTTGGTCTTGATTTGGCTATACAATTAATGAGTACTATCGTGGATTGTGGCCCAGGGGTTCTTCAATATGTTTTTTTTCCTTTTATTGTCAGCCTGTTCATGTTTTGCTAGATTTATATGAGATGGAGCCCACGTCAATTCAATTGTTTACTGTTTTCTGTTTTTTTCAAAAGCAGCAGATGCGGTTGTCACTCACCCTCTCTGCTGCTATGGGTTTAACAATTCTTTACGATGAAAATCGCTACGATTTCAAAAACAGACTAATTTGTAGGACCTCACCTTGTAGATCAATTAGATTATTTGAGCCACCACCATTTGTCGATTCATCCCCACATGATTGGCTAAAAAGAATTGTAGACTATTATGAAGAAATTAACACCGAACATAGAGCACTTGATGAACAATTACGAGAGTTCAAAAAACTAATCAGATTACAACCAGATAGAATCCAATGTGAGATAGCGCGTGAAATAATTTCGGAAACACCATTAAATGATTTCTGGGAAGCGTGGAGACCAAACGATTTGATAGTGGCTAGTAGAAAAATAGTCAGAGACACACTTCAGATGGAGTTATCTGAAAACACTTCCAGTACCGGTGTGTTATAGACCCAAGGATACTCGAAAGCAGAATACTGAAGTTGATATTCCTGGGCAGCGTGAAAAACAGATTCTCGTGCTAAATGATATTGTGCTGGTTGATATCAACATCGTCGAAGATGCATTACGCGCTGATAAATCCCCATGGACGCTTGGATACGCAGCGACGATACATTTTTCACAGGGATTGACTATATCAGATACAATTGTTTGGATGGTGGATAATCACATCGAGTGGTCAAATTTAGTTTATCTCGCAGTGTCCAGAGTACGAAGAATAAATCAACTTCGAAGAGTTGTTTTAGATGATAATGACACTACAGTAAGTGATATTGTCAGCGATGATATAATCAGAAAAAAACTTTCTGGTTATAAACAGCAGGATAAAAAAAAATAATAGAGGATTTGATATTGATACTGAATTAATAATTACGTTGAAGCAACAATAGAATAATCACTGCGTGAGTTGCAATTGTATATTGCGTTGGTGCTGGTAGGATAAAGATCCTCGCCAATTTACCGTAGACAGAAAAGATAGCAGCGTAGGTCATACTAGAGATAATGTGATGCTGACTTGTCTTGAATGCAACAGACGAAGAGGTGCTAGTTAAGTCCACACGGCGGTAATTGAGTGTCCTCGGGTATCACTTGCAGTTGTTGACGAGTAAATCCTCGCTGAGGAGCAGTTGAATACAGTCTATAGATTACTAGTCTACCAGTAGATCGTGTTATACTATATATTTTATGCGCTGTGACACTCCAAATAGGATCAGTAGCTCTTTTGTAACCACCTTCGAGCTCTCCTGGTTCATATAAATACCTAACAGTAACACTGCCGAGTATTGGTTGTTTTGAAAAATCTTTTTGCGGTTGAACGGGTATATAATTCTTTTTAATCGCGTTGTTAGGTTTCATGTTGATTGTTCGAGTAATCTCGTTATTCAGCGCGGTAATTACGCCTGGTAATCTCTTGACCCATTCACGAGATCGTTTATCCTGAATAAATTCCTTTGCGTATTGATATCCAAATAACCGCTCAGCAAGTGTCCAATTAAATGGTTCAACAATTGCCTGATCGCGATGTAGCGCAGTATGTCCTCGTCTGATAGTGACATTATGATCCTTCATTGTTGATAGAACCGCACCCTGAAATTCCTTGCCAGGATCAACTTGTAACAGATTTGGCCAGCGCATAGGACCCCTTCGATAAATCCTTTCAAATGCAGAAGCAACTTCAGTTGATGATTTTGTTTTTAACGGTTCTGCTTGTTTGTATCGACTCGCAACATCAACTACAGTTAACGCGTATTTGTAAACATCATCATGCGGCAGAAATAATATATCAGCTTGATGAACCTCATTAGGAACGGTCACATCAAAATGCGAGTAGTTAATTTGTTTAGGCGGTGGTAGATAAATTTGCCATATCACCTGTTTAGATATCCAATCCGCTGCAGTGGTATATTTCACCTTCGCGGCGCTAGTGAGTTAACCAATTGCTGCTTTATCCTTCCAGTATCCTCTTGGAGAATAATAAACAGATTCCATGTTGTTATTAATTACCGGCACCCATCAGCAATTTACCTTTCATTGCCGATTTTACTAACCATGAATCCAACTTTTCTTTGAAGGATTTATCAGTGATAGAATTCAACGCGTGAATTAATTTCACATCTGCGATATGTCTCTGTTGCAGACTGCTGCTTTCATAAGCAACATCATGAGCATGACACGCCTTATCAATGGCGTTTTTTGGATCTTCATTACGTCGAGGATGGTTTTGACCATCGAGTCTGATTCCGGGTCCACAATAACTATACCCTGGAAGGTGTTTTTCTCCTGGATACTTCGCACATGGTGTTCCTGGGAGTTTAGCTAGCTTGGCTGCGATATCACCTCCTCGTTTTTTTTTTTATAAATCCTTAGAAACAAATCTAAATTTTTTTGTACTACATTGTACACACTTACCGGAAATTGCTGATCGGTTATTTTTAGTTGTAATCGTCGTCAAGTCATCTGTGCCAGTACGCGCCATACACTTCACACAATACAAATCCATATTATTAACACATATATCTAATGGATTGCTTAACAGATGTAGATTTTGTAGCGCCGCTTTCGTAACAAACTTCGATTAGTAATTTTTTAAAAAATAAAATCTGTTTCAGTACGTGCTTTACATTTTACACACCATGCATGAGATTTATAATTGTCGTCGAGGGTTCGCTTAACAAGTTTAGTGTTTGTGGTGCCACATTCGTAACAATTTCCAAATAGTACTTGTTGTCTATCTTTTGTAAGTAATTCTTCGACATGTTTCAGTATACATGCCACATTTCACACAATATAAATCCATAATATTAATAGGCTATATCTAATGAAAGTGATTGATTTCTCAGCTCGGCGAGAGAAACCACCAATAAAACATCATCCGATGCTACCAAATTCTATAAGAATGCTCATCATCGGCCCGTCAGGAAGTGGTAAAACGCAGTTGATGCTCACTATGATAATGAAATATATGACATGGGACAAATTATATTTAGTTGCCCCAAGCGCAGATGACCAACCCTGCTATCAGGTGTTAAAAGATTACAACGAAAAAGCTTCAGAAATTGCCGGCGAAGATGTTATTGAGTTTATTACAGATATTGGCGAAACGCCATTCGTGGAAGACCTGGATGGAATTGTTAACAATCTTATTGTGTACGACGATGTAATGTTGGACAAACAGAAAAATCCTGCCAAAATATTTTCCCGAGGGCGCCATAAAAACGCAGACGTGATATATGCCACTCAAAAATTCGCAAAAATTCCAAGCGTGATCCGCGAGAATTGAGGTCGCGTTTTCGTAATAAGTTTTCTAATAATATCTTCACCAGTTGGTGATAATAATTATTTTGTTATTATTATTATTGCTTGTGCCGTTTCTGTTGTTGGTGCTCTTTCAGAAATTGCTTGCTTTATATATGTTGCTGTTGGTGTTGGAGAACCTTTAATTTTATCAACAATTTTTTGCAGACAGCTGTGCCCACTGCAAATGCAGCTCCTGCTGCAAAAGCTTTTGATGCATCTATGGAGATTGGTGCTACTTTATGAGCTATTCCTGGTACATTTTCAACTATTTTTGAAAACACATTTTCGAAGAAACCACCGACTATTTTTCTGCAATAAATTTTTCGGCTATTCACTGTATAACAATAAAATTAAGATCGCTAACAGCTAGGTGTCAGTTGACTGACTATCTTAGATGTAAAATAGGTGGTTACAATTTCGTTATTTACATCAAGCTGATGCCGGACTGATCTGTTAGTATCATTGCGACAGACAATATTTGATTTTCTACGTTGAGTGGATAATAAATTATTTTTCTTAGATTAGCTTGCATTAATGAACCAGGTATAAAATCTGGACTAAAACTGTAAATAGTTTGTCCTGAACTACCGTGTGCAGTGTATGAACCATTCACGATAGAACAATTTATCAAATTTGTATTTATTTCTGTTACGTTAATGACAGACTCTCCATATGAAATGGAAGCAGCTGCAACTGAGCCATACTGTTTTTTTTTTAATCAAATCCAAGCAAAGATCCAATGCAGTTGCTCTTGCTAAAGTCAACAAGCAAATTGTTGTTGTTGTTGTTGTAGGGCTTAACGCCATTTTTCAGCACACGATAGGCTATACATGGCTGCCAGTATTAAAGGTGGAGAAAGACCCCGGGAAAACCCGCGGGAAGAACCACCGACCCACGATAAGCTACTGGCAAGCTTTCTCACACACCTACATTGTCAGAATCTTAGACTCGAACCCACGCAGACAGAGGTGAGATGGCAGTGATCCGTAACGGAAAGCGCTTTAGACCACTCAGCCACTCGAGGCCCCCCAAATTGTTTTTACGACGTTATTTTTGCTAGTAGCATGTTATAGTTTGGAACAAGCTCACAATTATCAGCAAGCCTCCCCCCCTCCCCCGTTTGGGGTTATTAGAGATTTCATAATTTTATTGAGATCTGCACATTGTAAGCGCCCTGCGGTATCTTTACGGAAATCCAAGCACCAGATTGAAAAGTAAAATCGTCATTTACGTTAGTTTTTATGTTTGCCATAAAATACCAAGCAGCAGCTGAAACTAAACCTGTTTCATATTGTTGATTATTGTCAAGATTTATTGGCGGGTTATAGATGACAGAAAAGTTCCCGCTATCAGATATGGTGATGTGTTGTGAAATTTCATTGTCACTTATAAAAGGAGAGAATTGACCAGAAAGAAAACTTGTCTCTTGGTTTTGATTTATTTTTTTATAATAATAAAGATCTACGCTCACGTACTCACACACATTACATCAAAGGGATAAAAGGGATTTAAGTTTTAATTGATTTGGCAAACTGTTGAGTGGTCACTCTTTTTGATAGACATAAGTGGCCCTGGCTTAATAGGTTTATATTTTATATTTTTGGGACATTGCCTAGAAAGGATGTTATTTATTTTACATGTCTTGAAGTATTGGCCTCAAAAACTAATTATATAGCAGAGCAAAATTACTCTCTCTCTCTCTGTGTGTCTCTCTCTCTGTGTCTCTCTCTCTGTCTCTCTCTCTCTCTCTGTGCATAGAAAAAGGAACTCCTGTTTTGCAAACAAAGAAAATCCACTATAGAATTTTTTTTAAAAATCATTGAAATCATTTCACTTTAAGGTGTCTATACATATATAACAAGCAACATAAATAATTCCACAAATAAATGCATTTTAGCTAAAAATAATGTATGTTTTATGTTTTGTTTTGTTTAAAACTTTTAGTCCTATTATTGTTTTGAAAGGACTGTGTTTTTACCCATCCATTCTCTCTCTCCTTGACATGTACTGACCTTACAGTTTAGAAAACAAATACTATTGCATGTATTAAACTTGAAGTGGTAATGCTGCAGCTTTCAGAGACCTTAACATACTTGATACTATATGAAAATGAGTAATATGCTAATGTTTTAAAACCACATACACATATAGCTATGAACATTCATATACCCTTCTGACCTGTATTTTACCTATCTGCTTCTAACCTATATGCTTATGCAGACCATATCGATAAAGACTAAAATGTGCATTAATGTTAGTAACTACTCACAATACTTCTTCCACAATAGACTGCTGTTTAATATTTTTTAATGATACTGTATTCAGCAAATTGCACCAAAGTAATGACCCCCTCCCCATTGATAGTCTGAAAATCTTAAATTGCTTCTTTTTTTAATTTCATTTCATCTTGATAATAAAATTGCAAATGCAGAACATCATATCTCCAAATGTACACATAATTTTGCATAATATTGATTTTTCATTATGATTGCTGATAAAGAGATAGATAAACCCAAAACGCATATTTTTCTCTAGATCAAAATAATATTGATATTCTTTCAAATAATCTCGCCTCCAAGGCATTATTTGCTTTCTACAGTTTCCATTGTAACTGTACATGAAGATAGCTCGCTGACACCTGAAGATAGACATACTGTACTTGTATTATTTCTATCATTGATTTTCTTTAAATGTGTATTGCCTTCCATTATAGTTGTTACTGTGGACAACAATTAGAATTTGGGGGGTGGGTAGTTAAAACCCATGTTCACTCATTTTTTATATTGCCTGGATGAAGCTTCTGGGCCCATCCACTTTCCATTCACCATGATTCTTTTAATCAATCTTCATCCCCATCCCCTCTCCAATATTATATATATATTTTTTTTTGTTATGCAGTTTTCAGCGATTGTTCATCAATTGAATATATTCTATTTTTGATGAAGCTGCTGACCTAAACAATGATATACATGTATTCTCTCTCTCTCTCTCTCTCTCTCTCTCTCTCTCTCTCTCTCTCTCTCTCTCTCTCTCTCTCTCTCTCTCTCTCTCTCTCTCACACACACACACACAGATTTAATATATCCACAACTGAAAAGACAATATAATAATCTGCATTTACATTCCACATGCTTTGCTTACATAATTTGTAATCGTCACATGGAAAGTATGTGAACACTTTACTTCAGCTATTGTGGGAGAGATTTCAGCAGGGATTCAGAACATATCAAAGAGAAAATGGGGCATCTTTATTAGGTAGCATTTTGTTGTTTAATATGCCTCAAAATTGCCAGTTTCACACGATAAGGATGCAGAAATAAATAGAAATATGAAAAAATTATCATTTACAGATAAAAATTTTTGTAACATTTTATATTAACGTTTTTTATGAGGCCCAAGACATCATTGCAGATGACATTCTCCTTATATGGTAGCCACTGTTTTACTGTAGTGCATTTTTCCCACACATTTTACACGTATGGTACTCGAGAAGGGAATATTTAGAAAGACTCAAATGAATGAGATTAGCATGTGAGGAGCATATAAACAATTATTTAACACCTAATTATCTCAGCTTTCAGCATTGATGTGTTCATCAAGGAGGTTTGCACTAATTAGAAAACAATCATGTGAAGTGGTTCAGTGCTGACTCGGTTAGAGCTGTTGACGCATGTGCTAGTGACTATGGAGTATAGCCTGCTAAGATTATTATCAGATACATGATTCATATGTACTGTACAAACATACAAATTGTTTTGTTTCTTCTTCATATTATTATTATTATTACAAACTAGTCCATCATATACTCACTTTTCGTATTTCCCTACTCAAATCTTCCTTACTTGATACTCACTTTTTCAACTCTATACTCACATTTTATTACCTGACTTGCTTTTTTCCACTCAATACTTATTACTTTAAACTAGATGTATTCACCTTTCTCTAATCGATACTCACTTTTAACAATTCAAGACTATTTTTTTAATGCAGGCATTTCTCTACTCCATACTCGCTTTCTAACTCAATCCTGGCTTTTCTCTACTAGATACTCACTTTTGTTGACTCGATACCCGCTACTAGGAAAAGCCTTTTTAAGGGACTGATGCTCTTCTGTCTGCAATGATTTTCCAAGAATCAAAGATAGTTTCTTCTCTTTAATTACTGAGTGTTGATAACAAATCTTATATTCTTGAGAGATAACATGATTTTCAAACTGAACGCAGTGTTGGCCATACTGGAAACCAGATTGGCACCATTTTCATATTGGTCTAAGTAGACATCTTTAGAAATATTTAGGTGAAAATCTCAAGTCAATATGATCATCCATTCAGGAGGAGCAGTGATAATAAGATTATCAAGATGGTGCATCATTGTCAGTTCAGACGATATCATAAGACATCATTTGGTAAATACCGTATCTGTATTGCAGTCCATTTAATTGGAGTTGCAATGTCAGGATTTTCAACATGGCCACCATAGTAACTACGTCTGATGCCTTCTAGGTATCATTTTCAGTTAGGACAAACGAGACACAACAAGAACTCTTCTGGTGGATATTCCTTGTTGATATGATCATCAATATATGAGAAATAGCAATAACAATAGTTTCATGGTTGTCATAACAATAGTTTCATTGTGGTGCATATGCTTGCTGCATGGAGATAGATCGTGATTATTTAATACTTCCCACTGTTGGAAATTGGGCTTATTTTTTTAAAACTGTTTTGCATATAGGCTAATGGATATTTATAGTGTCAGCTCCATAAAAATACAGATGTATATTTTCATTAGCAGCTCCAGTTTGGGGCCACATGTAGGGGAACACTGCTCTATACATTTTCATTAACTTTACATAAACATAGGATGTTTGTTTTCTTTGGAGGGTAAAGGGCATTCATGATGTAGAAAAATGGTGAAATTAAGATTGTGGTACAGTAAAAACTGTTATGAGTGACTTCTGCTATGAGCGACCACCTGTCATTTCCAACCACAATCGTAATGCACCGATCGATTTTACTATATAAACACTCTGCTATGAGCGACCACCTGCTGAACGCGATCAGTGACCGCGATTTCTTGTCAAAATATGCATTTCGACACTGATATGAATGACCGCATCACAAAAAGAAACCTAGATCAACACCACTGACCTTGACTTAATCCTTTGTAAACACGAGAATTCAGGATACATATGTAGTATGCAAACAAAGTGCAAATTAAATAACACTACAGTTGAACAACCACAAGGCGAGATCAACACTATTAACCATCATTTAATCCTTTGTAACAACGACTGCATAAATAGTAAAGATTGTTCTAATCAGGTATTTTTTTTTTAAAAAATGGCTAGCTACCAGTTTTGTGAAATTTACAAGTCCAGTGCACAGGGGCTCGTATCGTTGATTGAAATTGACCTGTCTGTCATACATGTAAGACATGTCAATTTTAAGCAACGATACGAGCCCCTGTTGTCCAGCATATGGAGTTATTTGTAAACTGCAGTAAACCAGACTAAAGTACATGTCACTAACCACCATTCTAGTGCTGAAGTCATGTGAATAGCCAGTAAGATTAAGCATTTTTTCATCAAAGGGAGTAATGATAGATATACGCAGTCAATTGAGAGGTTTGCATTTTTTCTTTATCTTTGTGAAAACTCACACAACACTGGTAGTCCTAATGTCCCAGTGAGAAATTGTTTGAAAGGGCTTTTATGTAGGTTTGAGTACATCGTTTGTCTTTCCAGTTAATCCATAATGCATGGGGGGGGGGGGTGAATGAGCTCTTTATCTTTAATACTAGTAAGTGTTAATCATTTCCGGATTTTTTTAAATAATATCTTTTGTTACAGTGTTTCACCAGGCCACCATCTGTTTACTCGGGTGCAGATGGTCGCAACCCAAACCAAAATACTTTACATCTAGTCGTTATTACGTCTACACTAATAACAATGGCAGAACCTCCGATGAATATGATAAATATTACCTTTATTTATTTCAAAACTCATATATTTATCTTTATTACTAAAGTTATTTTGAGAGGAATGCATGCAATATTTAACAAGATTTATGAATAAAGGATATGATACATGTACAGTGAGTATGGTTATTTTTTCTTTTTGAACAATGCTAACTACTGACCCCGGAAACCAGTCCATTTTCACACACCTCTTATGAGAGACCACCTGTCTTGAGAGACCGCTTTTGGTTGGCAGAAGGGGCGGTCTCTTATAACAGGCTTTACTGCAAATGTAAAAAGGTTGAAAATCAGTATTAGACATATGCAGGGATTTTACCATTTAAATATACAGTTTTACTATGCATACTATGGTAAAATGATGTCTCTAAGTGTAGACTTAGTAAAGGGACAAGCAGAGAGAGCGAGAGAGATTATTTTCATTTTTATATTCTTTTTTCTTAAAAGGGGATACTGACCCAATATTTTGCATAACATCAATACCTGAATTTGTGCGTAAAGTGGGAATGTGCTTTTCACTTTCCAGATCTAATTCATTTAATCTAAAATTGAAATTACCTTTCTTCCTTTTCTTTTTCTCTCTGTAATTCTCTCTCTTCATTCTCACAATGCATCTTTGTTTGTATTAGCCTATCTTCTCTTTCTCTCTTTCCTCTTTCTGCAACTGCACTTGTCTTCTTTCTGAAGCTCAAACTTTCTTAACTCTAATTCTTGTATTTTAATTTCAATTACATAAGTTTTAAGTTTGAGCCAGCTTGCGATTCACTAATCAAATCCAAAACACTTTTATCCAAAACATTCTTTTCCACCAAATATTGGACCCAGATATTTATTTTTTGCTTCATTAAAGGTGACTTTGCCTCAAAAATATCATATTTTCTGGCAAGCTGGAGCAATTCATTCCTTTTCAAGGAGACTAACCATTCCTGGGTAGGATTTGAAATAAAGTTCTCCACTTTAGATGACATTGTAAAAGCTTGTTGGTTTCAGTAATGATATCTAAAGTGTGAAATAATACCTGGATCTCAGAAAATTCTAAAACAAGGTGAATTTAAAGTTGAAAAAAATACAAGTAAAATATACATAACACCTTAAAATCAAGAGTCACACATGCCTCCACATTACAAACTTTTTGTAAAGTTATCCTGCTGCACTTAAATGAGTGCTGAAGAATACAGATAGGTAGATGGATGGATTGATAAACTGATACAGATGTAGAAAGAACGGATTTATGAAAAGCAAAAGAGAGATAATGTGCAAACCATATTAACTATTGCACTATAAGAGATGCTATTTTTGAAAATAATTCAAGCATCTGACCATATAAGTAAGCATTTTATCAAACATAGTAATCACAAAGTTCTGTAGTAAAATACATTATAAATAATTATGTTAATTTTTTTTTCTCATTAGAAAAATCACAGGATAAAAATTACTTTTACTGTCATTAAAATGCAATAAGACACCATCTACTGAATTATTTATAACCAGAAGGGACATGTCTGAAACTGTTCACCTTGCTTCAGGTAGAATAATTCTATTCCATATTATTAACATTCATGGTGAAGTTAAGTAGTATGCTACATCAACAAACAGTTTTTCAAGTAAGCATGGCTTCCATGTTAACATTTCATTTTGCAATTGGATAGCTCAAATCAGGATAATATAATCAGATATACAGTACATGCATTGTTGATTACAGATTTTCCACTCAACATGGTGGATGTGAAAACAAGGGACAAGGTATCAAGTGTCCTCTATGAAGTTTTAAAGTCCATTATGTCTGGTGGATGTCCTGTAACTCTTGTGCATTTCCACACGGTATAGATGAACCATTTAATACATTTCAAATTCTGCACACAATTTATAACACCTCATGACATATTAACTTATGCTATAATGTCATGCAATGTAAAATATTAAATATCATTGCAAAGGCACAATGCCTATGGCATCTAAATATACTTCCAATATATTTTATTAGCTGGTTTGCAGCTTTACTGAATTAAATGGTTATTTTTCATTATAGATTAAATATTATTAAGGAAACCCATCATGAAATTTCAACTTTTTAGTTCTAAGGATTATAAAAGGTAATAATCTTTCATTCATGTTATAAATTAGTCAACTCATTTGAAATGAACACTTGTAAAATCTTCTACATGTACTTATTACTGACTGTGATGAAATTTTGTAAATGAGACTTTCTTTTTCCAATATTAAACATGCACAGATAATAATTTTGGTTTTTAAATGGGTCTAATACTTGTATAAGGTAGATCTGGTGTTGACTAAAGCATAGTCTGCCTCATAGTGACAATGAGTCATTCTACATTTGTCAATCCTGCATTTAATTATAGACTGTTGTATTCAGTTTTACAGTGACTTTCCTTTAAGTGTATTTAGGCATTATACACTAAAATTCACCCTAGCTTATTTATATGTTATATCATGTGTCCAATGGGTTATGGAAAATATTTAGACAATAAAATTCATGTCAGTAGAATTCCTTGATAAATGTTCAACATTTATAGAATAATGTGTTCAATATGAATGAAAATCACTTCTGTACTATATCTGCTTCATGATTTGTAATAGAAGCAAAAAAAAGGAATGTTTCATTCATTGGCAACTGTGCAGTTAAATCAACAAGATAAATTCCAATCATGTTTGACAGATGCCCATGTTACTCATCTGTATTCATCTTTGTACCATTATTTGTCTCTGCACTACCACTTTCCTTTTCATCAGTCTCGGGTAGAGGTTGACCTCTCTTGCCATAAGCTATCTCAGCATATTCTGTTTGGTTCTCCAAGCCATGGATGACAGGCTTGCCATGTTTGGTTGTAGGAGGACCAAGCTTCAGGTCAGCATACAGCAAACCATCCTTGTTCAACTGAAATGAATGAATTTTTTAACATTTGGGATTATAGTATGTTATATTACCATCTGCTCTGAAGCAATAATTTTCTTTTAAGATCAACTAGACATCATAAGACATCTTCTGGTGAAAACCCCATGCTAATATCTCTTTCCATCAAAAGTAGTAATGACAAATTTTTCAGATGTCTGCCTTTGTGGTCATACTGGTTGTCAGATTCAAAACAATTTTGGAAACAACTAGACAAGATATGAATATATTTGATTTGGAAATGAGCATTCATTCATGGGTGTATATATTTTAAGATGGCAATATCTGATGTTCATTTTGATTAGGAACCAACTGGAACTTGGGATAAACATGTGTACAAATTGTTAGAGTAATCTTCCCATAAGTTATGAAGGAGTATTGATAACAAGTTTGTCCAAACAGATAGACAGAGATGATGGCAACAGGTCACTACATAAGCTCCTCTTGGTCTAGGCCACCAAAATTATATTTTATTACAGGAGACACAAATTCTCCTGCAAAAAAAGAAAATCATGAGATCCCCAAACACATCCTTCTTTATTCACAAATTTCATGTTATGGTAAGATAAATTTGTGCTGTATAGCATGTTGCTGCAAGAGTGACACTGACACAGTTCTCAAGTATAAATATCTACTTTCATTCACTCACTTTACACAACAACTACATTTCCTTTATCATACCAAACAACTTCCTTAGGAAACCAGTATACATATAAAATCATTCCTTGCACAATTTTAACCTTACCTCATTTAGACCATCTTCCCAATCATCTTGGTCACCTAATCAAATAGCAGATTTAGAAAACTAAATTAACACTATATTTACTTTACAATTTCAACTGAAACACACACACATCTACCTTTTGTGTAACTGTTATATCTTCTGTGTCCCTTGATGGATAGAAAGATACCACAAAATAATGTTCCAGGTATTCAGCTATATACTACTTTCGTTAATCTTATTTTAATCGACATTTCAAGTACACTGCAAAGACAGGGCATACATTCATTCACTGGATTCGGAGATATGACCTTTTAAATATCACCAAAATGCGACTTCTACAGAAACAACCGAGCGACTTTTTGTAAACAACCCAATACGCACGCGCGAGCTTGTGATGTCACAAGAGGAACCACCAATTGGCTAGCAACATGGCTACTCGTTGCAACAGTCAGAGCGAACATGAATCAGAATTGGATTATTCTTCCTCTTCATTTGATGAAGGTCATGAAGAGAGTAGTGAAAAGGTGTTGAACCTTACCGCTATGAACCTATACAAGTGAAGAGTCGGCATTAGAGGAAGAAAGGGAAGAAATTGAACGAGATATCGGCAACAGACTTAACAATACCGAATGGTAAGTTGGATCGGCTTGTTTCTGTGATATTTAGGCTTATTTCCCTCATAGGTCCATTTATGATTTTTTTCCTTCGTTATATTATTTTATTTTTATAAGTATAATATAGAACAGAAACATGAATAGATACAATTCTTGCTTTATTTCAAATATGCGTATACAAATAGGCATATACCCTCCTTGATTTGCACAATTAAGCCAAGGCAGTTATTTGGAAATACCCTGTCCTTTGTCTACAAAGTTCAAAAGACTTCCATGGTGAGTTGCAAGGCAGTATAAAGCTTTATCAGCCATATTTTGGCACATTTTATTATAAACTTTTTTGTTGATTCAGTAGCAGATTAAATAAAATGTTTAACCTTGTAACTGTCAAAAACCTTCACCACCCCAATATAACTGTTTGAATATCTCAGATGTGGTGGAATATGTTAAAGAAACTCTGACTTCCTGATGTGGTACACTCTTTTGGCAATATTGCTCATCCTTGCATGCGTTTTGTCACAAGATTTTACAGTGTAATAAATATTTAATTCCAATAAACACTAGTTACATTAGAAAGACATGCCTCAAATAACTTGCCTGGGACTTTTTTTATTATACAGGTATCTTTGAGCTCAGTGTCAAGTTATGCCCACAGATGAATCTTGATGCTACCATGAAATTGCTAAAACGTATGACAAAATCACTGGCTTTAACGAAGCATTGCAATGTATCAATGACCATCCTGGGTTTCCGACAGTTTCGCTGGACTGGTACGTACTTGAGACAGCATATTACCAGTACAGATAGCAATATGATCAACACATGGAAGACAGCAATAAGTACATTTTATTACATAGCTGAAGTCTGTCAATATTTCAGAGTTACATTCACATTTATCAGACATTTCTGCTCATTAATTTGAAACAACACCATGACTTAGTTTTGCGCATAAACAATTGGAAATATTAACAACTGCAAATATCTCAATAAAAAATGAGATCCATTGAATAAATTATAATTAGTATGTGTAATTGTATTTTCTTGATATCTTAAGTTTTTCATGTCTTTTTTATCAATTTTCAGGAGGAGTCGGTACGTGGCATATCGGCAGTTTGTTCAATGGTGTTGGGGTTTCTTGGGCAAAGAGGTCAGAGTTCCACTGCCAGCATGTGCTGTCCACAAAATAAGACAAGCTTTCCCATCTGATACATATGCTGGATTCAAATGGCCTAACTAGCTTTTGAATATCGAGACATGTGTGAAGACACAGCCAGCTCTTTCTCAGGACGCTGGTACTGTGCACACAGTGGAGGAGGCAGGATGTCTCTTGGCAACAGCAAGCCAGATTCTTCATTCATTTTGGTGTTCTTTGCGAGTACCTCGGCCACTTCCATCAGACTATCAACACAGCCTATAATGAATGAAATTTTATAATTAGCTGATCAATTGTTGGATTGCATTTGTTTGTTGCCCAATTCAGCTACTATATTTAGACCAGAAAAGGAAGAAAAATAATTTCAGTGCTAATATTTTGAAAATAAAATTTATCTCAAATCTCAATATAGCAGAATACTGGACCTGACGGCATTTCAACTAATTGATGGAATTATGATAATACTTTTCTGTTGTTGAAATTTATGAATTAGTATACATATTTGTTAAAGAAACAGCTTCTAGAATCGATTTATAATACTTCTTCCATGCTGTATAGAAAAGTCTACCTAAGAACTTACAAAAAGTATTTTCCATTTTGACTTCTTTTACAGAGTATTCCTCATATTTGTACATCGGGAAGGTAATCTGGTAATGCAGCAGCAGCAGAGAGGGTGAGCCGGACAACATTTTTAGACAAGTTTTCACTGAAATCAGGCTTAAAAACAATGAAACCAATGACATCAGGCCCCCCCCCCCAATGTGTGTGTGAATCATGGATTAGGATCAAATAAAAAAAACAACATTTTCAATGAAATCAGGTCCAAAAAAAATCAATGAAATTAATGAAATCCTCCATCGATTTTTGGGAAAAAGGGACTACAACGTCGTTGTCACTTACCCTCTCTGCTGCTAGAATTTTCAGTTGGGGTTAACCGAATATTTGATCCAGTCCGATACGATATCGTGTTCGAGGGTCATGTAAATCACTACGACGAAAATCACTACGATTTCACAAATAGACTAATTTGTAAAACCTCCTCTTGTAAATCAATCAGATTATTAGACTGGTCAGTGAGTTTGAAATTAATTCTGGTTAATGAATTATTATGACATCGCATATAGACTGGATTCACCGGGGATTCAATTATTAAAAACCCTGGAGGAGCTATTGGTGCAAATGAATACAAAATATATCCCTGCTGAGCTTGATTTGATCGTTCTAAATTTATTTGATAGCTTCCTTCGATCACATCACACACTAAATTGAGCGCAATCACCGTTGAAATATTCACATTGAACGGAGCAATATGCCTGCCACCACCATCTGGGTCATTATTGTGTGTCAGGATAGTTGTTTCCGGTGATGTTGT
Organism: Unio delphinus; assembly: GCA_029339505.1. Taxonomy (NCBI): domain Eukaryota; kingdom Metazoa; phylum Mollusca; class Bivalvia; order Unionida; family Unionidae; genus Unio; species Unio delphinus. Next base: position 206,113 of record JAQISU010000275.1, read on the forward strand.
TTTTTTCCACGTATCATGAATTATTTTAAAACCGACATCGATGGCATCACTGAGAGATTTTTGTAGTTCTAAGAGATTATATCCTGGTAGATTGAATTCGGAAATATTTTCTACGCTTATATGATATTTTGTCGTAAATTCTATTTTCGTGTTAGGGTGTCTGGCAAGGGCTACCTCTCGTATAATTAGTAAATGAAGTATATAAATGTCACTGAGGATTCTGTTACATGTTTCTATGACGCTGATAAATTCATCTCGGGTGAGAGAGCCGGATTTAAGGGATATTAACAACAACGAAATATCGTTATTGACCGCTGTGAAGTTTTCAGTGATTTTATCCTGTCGAGTTATGTAGTATTTCTCCCCTCCCTTATCTATCTTTTCAGTGAAAAAATTTAATTTGTCATAATCGCTATAGCTTTTTACTGGATTGTCAAGTTTTGTCCTGTCGGTGATATAATCAGTTTTTTGTGGTTCTGGTAATTTAACGGTTTTTTCTCGGGGTAGGATTTCAGGCCATCCTAGTACGGTTCTAATAGAACTTTGATAGATATCTACGACATAACCCTCTGTGCTTATTTCAATGGCAGATGATAGTGTTGGTTCATGAACTGTTATAGCTATTTTTGACTCTACTCCAGTAATCGATTTTATTCTACGCGTGAATTCATTATTGATTTGTTCGATTTGGTATGATCCGGTTGGTATGGAAACAACATTCCAGTCTGGAGTTCCGTCGGGTTTATTCTTATTTGCAAATACCAGTGAATTATTGGGTTGTTGACCACCAAATGATTTTGACCTAATATTTGGCCAACTGTGGTATACTCGTAATTTTGCTAGCGCTATCTCCTTCACTGGGACCGGAGAGGGGAAATTCACACTGAATTCTGGATTCGTTGAGGTTATTGAGATCATGCTTGTTTGTACTGGGTTTGTGTTCTCCACTATTTGTTGAAGTAATTCCATCTGTGTTGTCATTGTTATTATACTCATGTTTTTGTATTTCTAATTTTGACATCGCAGAATCATATATATCTACCATCGCTGAAAACTCACTCTCTGATATAATTGTATCATCGAGCGATGACGATATCAATGAGGATAATTGCGAGTATGCAGTGGACACAACATGAAATTGAATTATGTAGTCTTGTAGTTTCCGTTGGCTGCATGAGGATATTTTTTTTTGTGATTATTGAAATTATTCCAGCGATTGTTGTTGCCGCAGAAATGCAAATTGGAACAGCTATCGGGGCCATCATTGTCACTGAAGACAGTATAATACCAGCTCCGGTGATTACACCACTCACTGAATACACAGTAACATCAATTGCGGTAATTCTCCTGCGATATTTTTTAATTTTCATTGCATACTCCTCAGACAGGATTTTGAGTCTAGTTTCATATTTTGTGACCTGATCATAGCGATATTGCGATGATGAAATCATTTTTTATTTTAACAACGCTAGCGTTTTCAATTGTGAAATCCTTTCAATTTATTTACTTAAATCTGCTACGAATTCCACATACCAGGTTACTGAAGCCTTAGTCAAACTTTTATCAGTATATGTTATAGTGAACTTTTCAGTTGTATCCTTGTCGATGATCGTTGAAATCGTATTATTGACCCCGGATGAACTCGACGATGATATATTAAATTTAGTTAATGGTGTTACTAGTGTTAATCGATAAATACCTTTAACGGTTGCAGTGATATCTAATTTGTTGTTTGTAGATGTCCACTTAAATGATCCGTGTTGGATTGTGTATACCACGTTGTTGGTTTTCTCATGAGGAATTTTTGTTTTTTCAATGATTGTTATCATCCTCGAAAAATCACCTTTGACGGCTTCGATGAAAGTTTTCGTCTCATCGATGGATTTTTTAATATCAGGGAGTTTTATTTCAATTTTATCTAACGGGGTTCCAATAAATTTATCAATGATATTTCTACGAAATGCGGTAAACTGTTTTCCGTTTTCTTCAATTCTAGATTCAAGTGTTGTTAGTACAACCACAGAATTGTTTAACTCATCGTTGAGAATTTTTAATCGATCTGTAATCGTCGAAACGAGTACACCCGGTTTGAGTTTACCCTGATCGGAAAATAACGCAACGGTGTTCTCGATTGCGTTTTGTTGTTTAACTAAAATATCATCCAGAGAAATATTACTGGTTTTCAATTTACCCTGATCGGAAAATAACGCAACGGTGTTCTCGATTGCGTTTTGTTGTTTAACTAAAATATTATCCAATGACACATTACTGGTTTTCAATTTGCCCTGGCGATCTTGAAATACAACTATTTCATTGGGTTCAACACTTTCTAAATTCAACGTCTCAGCTATTTCATCTTTAATTTTTTTTGTTATATCCTTGATAGAATCAGGGGTTGCAGTGCCATCGGGTTTGGGTTTCAAAGATCTCCCCCAAATATCAATCATGTTATTGTAAAACTCTTTCTCTCTCTAAAAAGCGATTGCTGGTGTAGTCATTTACGACAATATGAGGTGGTTTTCCCCTTGGGTTACCCAAGGAGTTAGAAATAGCGTCAAGGACATTTAATACTTCACTGCCGCATATTGGTGGGTCATTGATTTGTTGTGTTGGTAGCGTAGAATACCAAGTCTTCATTGGAAATTGTTTTATGTAACGCATAAATTCTTTTGGTGGGGCTAATCCATATGAATCAAAATAGACAATCCCACGTGGATCAATAGCGTATGCAACCCAGTGAGTTCCAGGTCCGGTGCTGTTATCGAGATTAATAATACCTGTTTCAGTTTTGTTTGGTTGATGTGGTAATTGATCTTTCATAAAAACACCTCTGAAATTTTTAATCACTAGTTTTTTAGCCGCATCCATTAAATCAAAATTGGACATGGGAACCATAGGTTCCTCAATTAATAAACCGTTCCTGGTAGTCTCAGGCCTGATCCGTCAACGGATCTCCCGCTGTACCATGAATACGGGGTTCCTGGTAGTCTTAGACCCTTTCCGCTGTACCACGAATACGGGGTTCCTGGTAGTCTTAGACCCAATCCGTGAACGGATCGTCCCTTTTTTTTATATCCTTTCCCAGTTGCCTTCTTTAGTGCCATTCCTGCTGCAGTACCAACGGCTCCTAACGCAGCCGCTTTAGCCACCGCTGGGGCTGCTGCTGCAATCAATGCTGGAATCGCAGCTAACAACGGAAATATACCGCCTGTTTTAATCATATTTTTGATAGCAGCCGCAGAGAGAGTAATCTGAACCCCGTTTTTGGCTGCAAGTGCATCGTTGAAATGTTTCACCTGACGAGTTGTCAGCGATAATTTATTTTCACCACCAGTCATTTGATTAGGTTTCAACGTGATTGTGGTTCCACATTTTTTAGCCGATTCTAATTGCAATTTTTTGATTTGACCAGGAGTTAACGCAACACTAATAACACTATATGACATTATACATAATAGATTGATTCTAATGGAAAAATCCTTCGGATTTTCAATTACATGTTTTATACTGGGGCATCTACCACTCTCATTCTTCCTCCAACACCTTTAAGTAGCATTGATTTATCACTGAGAATGACAGCAACCGCTCTATAATTCGGGATAAGGATAGGAGGTACCCCACCAACTGGTGCACCAGTCGGACGGGTTACACGGGCTCTAAAGTGTATATCAACGACAGATTGTCTTGTTAAATCGAGATGTTCCAATGAAAAGTAATAAATCGGATACAGACTTTTAAAATCATATTGTGATATTTGCAAACCGGTATCCACATTTAGATCACATGCCATAAATGACAACAGGTTATGATACACGCGTGCAATATGATTCTGACCGTAATCAAGTTGTATATCCTCGGATGGTTCCTGCTGTCCGTTTATTCTCAGCGAGACTTCATTAACACCTAACTGATCAAATATCATATGACTTCGTTCTTGATTACCAACTCGCGCATTATTCTGTAACGCTACGAATATATGACGTGGAGCTGAAACCCCTTGTTTTGATGCCAGGTGCCATGTGAATGTACCATCAACACTGTCTTGTTTAATATCCGTGGTCACTGATAACCAACTTAACAACGACTTTCCTCCTTGGTCCATAAATGATAGTAGTCGTTGTTCTTCGGTGATTGATGGAGTTAACACTGGCATCCACAATGATAGTTTTGTTAAAATGACTTTACCGGCTGCAACCCCAGCATTACGCCAGATTGCATCATCATCAGTACCCTTTCTCACGAGTGCTATTGTATGTTTGGCTCCATAAATAACTTTTCGGACGTTTCTACAGAATCCAAATATATGATGCAGTGGAATCGCACATGAAAATCGTCGACGCTGCCCATGCAACATTGCTACGCGTGTTGCAAATCCTAAATTGAGATTACCATTAACGCCTCCGAGAATATCAAACGCAGCTCCGGGTCTAGTTCGACGTTCTGGATTAGCTGCTTCTTGTTGATTGACTTCTGCAGTATTCTGCGCTGTTAACACTTTAATGAATTGAAGGTGATCAGCGTTATCAGAGGTATCCTTTGCAAACATCATAGATGGACCCGCTGATCTTGTATAATCATCAGAATATCCCGCTAACCCTATGATTGTTGTGGCCATATCAACTTCACGGTCAATGGATTCAATTTCTTTTCCATCAATGCGATATCTAGCGCTTTCAAATAACGCCATTATGCCGTTATTAACAAAACCAGCTCGGACATTTGAGTTAATGTCATATGGTGGATCATTATGTGCAGCATCATTTGTTACAAGTTCTCCTTCTACTTCAATAAACGCTTCACAAGGCAAAAGTATTTACTGGTATCATGAACTTGAAGTTCAATTCGTGATCGGAGATCGGGTTGTATTGCGTGATAAGAATAAAATTGAAAATCGCGTACAGAATCATCTTTACGCACTGGGGCATCCATATCAAATGCTGGATCAGATGACCTTTTGAACATTTTATTCTATTTATCAGAGTCAAAATCGTGATTTTCATCGTGAAAAACGCTAGCGTGAAAATCCATAAGATTTCATCGACGTGGTTTTTTAAAGCCACTTCCCGCTATCATGTTTGCAATATTGCTTTGGTCCCCTTGATTTACCATCGACGCTAGTTTTTCATCTACTGCGTTATTTATAATTTTACTAACACTTGCAGGCATTTCTTCTGTAGACGGTAACGGTTTCTTTTTTCGCCTCACTAATGATGTTATTTTATCCTTCGCAGTTGAAAACGCCTTCCCGGCAAGATCTCCAACAGTACTAATACCCTTATCACGAATAACATCAATGACTTTCATTGATAACTGTTTAGCTAACGGCATCACTTTTGGGGCCATTCTTGAAAAGAATCCTAAAATGGTATTGCCGAGGCCATCTCCATAGTATGCTTTATAAACTGGAAACCGTGAATTAACTACATAGACGAGGGTTGGTTTATCATGATTGTAGTGTACGATCATTGTTATAAAAACAATAGTGTTTTCAATTGTTATTTAATCACTATGATACCCATTTGCTAACTCGTCAATAAAATCTCGATATGTTTTGATATCCATGATACCGCCGGCAAATAACCGTCTACAGATATCAGCTGCTTCATTAATTATTTCTGGAGAGTTATTTCCAGCTCGGAACCCTCCTACAAGAACATCTAATCGTGATATATCATTGATAACACTATCAGGACAAGTGTTTCCAATCCTTGGATTTTGCAGTCCACTTCCGCTATAACCAGCTGCTTCATCTAGTTTTTCTAAACCCGTTTCTTGTAAATAATCATCATTAGGTTCTTCTTGTAAATAATCATCATTAGGTTCTTCTTGTTTTTTTTTTGTCTCCGTGTTGGTGTTTGACGTCGTTCTTCTAAATCATCATCATCATCAGGTGGTAGTTGTTGTTTTTTTTGTCTTCTTGTTTGTCTCCGTGTTGGTGTTTGACGTCATTCTTCTAAATCATCATCATCATCAGGTGGTAGTTGTTGTTTTTTTTGTCTTCTTGATTGTCTACGTGTTGGTGTTTGACGTCGTTCTTCTAATTCTCGTTGTCGCTCTTCTATTTGTTCTCTTTTATAATTACTAATCCCCCTTTGAAATTCCTTGTATCCTATCTCATCCTTATTCAAACGACCAATCCCCTTATTTAGTTTATACATATAATCGAACCAATCATTACTTGATATTCTATCATTTTTATACTCGTCCTTTAAAAAATCTTTTTTTGAATTATAGCTTTGAGCAGCAAAATTACCAAAGGCTTGATAATCCTTTGATTTCAATAAACTAGGTTTTTTTATTAATATTTTAGCATGATCAGTAAATTTATTCAACAGAGAAACAGTCGTTTTTTTCGGATCAGTTTTTTCAGTTTGTTCAGTTTTCGCTGCTAGTTTTTCAAGTTCACCAATAACAGATTTTCCCGTCTCGGGACCATCTCCCAGTAAAGCACGCTTTACCCCTTTCGTTGCTGTGGTTACTGGTTTAAACAACTCTTCAGACCCCAGAGCAAAATCAGTTTGTAAACTCTGTCGTTGTTGTAGTTTATTTCTTACAGAGTCACGAATTGGTACAAATCTCTTAATTGCATCCAGTCGTTCACGAGCCAATCGGGTTGTTAATGCTTCATTGACCATTATTTGAAATCGCAAACTATTTTTCAATTGCAAAACACTTGACATGTCGGATGATTTTTAACACAGTCATGGAAGTATTATTTCATCGTGAGACACCTTCTATCACTGATGGAGAAAGTGTCATAATTGTATATAAAATAAATAATACTGACAGTTTCTCCACTTTTTTGACATGTCGGATGATTTTTAACACAGTCATGGAAGTGTTATTTCATCCTATAACAGCTTCTATCAATGATGTTGAAAGTGTCATAATTGTATATAAAATAAATAATACTGACACTTTCAACATTCTAGTTTTGATCAATCTGACACATCGTCCAACGATTTTTGACATCCCCCTTGAGGGTCAGCTAAAAAAAATGAGGGTCGATGATAAAATGGTCGGGCAATCAATGGTCGGGTAATCAATTTTCCTGAATTAACGCCCGTAGGTTTCTAATTTTAGAGTTGACTTCTTTTTTCAATTCGTATTCGTTACCTAATTCTTTTCGTATTCCTTCTACGATAGTATACAACGGAACGAACACACTGATGTCACTGGAAAATGAAAGAGAGTCTTTAATAGAATTCTGAATTCTTTTGATGAGTGCATATTTCTTTGGTAGCATATATTTATTGTTGTTAACTCCGTATTCTATATCCTGAAAATCAGACACAATTTGATCAGGATTTAATCCATCTGATAGTTTGATATCCTGATTTTTCAATTTTGCTATTTCAACTATGATGCTATTCATGTTTTCAGAATTCATTATTCTATAAGAATGACATATCTCTAATTGGAAATTATGACGCATTAGACATAACTAAATTTAACTTTTTTCCCCGTCTTTTTTGAAATAGCCGATCGACAAACCCCCTCTGCAACGAATCGTACTGAGGCTCTACAAATATTGAAATACTTGCCGGCTTCATATATTGATTTAAATATTTTCTCTTCGTTAGTTGTTGTATTAAAAGATTTTACTGGTTTCGTTTTTTTTGAAAAAGTGCCAGTCCTTCCTCGTTTGGAATTCTCACTCTGTGTGATAGCTTGCAGATTTGATAAAGAATTGTTCCTTGGATTAGAATCAATGTGATCGATAACAAAACCATCTTTGATCAATCCATTAAAACATTCAAATATGAAACGATGATTGTAATATTTCTTCTTTCCAACAGTAAAGAACAAATACCCCATACCATTATCCCTCCCAACTGGGTTCTTCAGTCTACAGTGTCTTACAACACCATCACTGGATACTTCATAATTTGTACTCACAGGGTGCTGTCTGAATTCTTGGGTCATTCGTATACTATACTATTTGTCTAATTCAGTGACTGATCCATTTGCAGTGAATCATTATACATAAATCTTTCATTTAGACACTTGTTTTTAGTATAGCATGAAGGAGTTCAAGAGATTGACTTCGAAAAATGCTAAAATCAATACCCATAGAGAGTTCAAGAGATTATTGAAAATCAATCCTAGATTTAATCTCGATAGACCAAAAAAACGTTCAATAGACGGAAACAAACGTAACAAACTTCCAAGAGACGGAAACATGAAAGAGTTCAAGAGATTATTGAAAATCAATCCTAGATTTAATCTCGATAAACCCAAAAAACGTAACAAACGTCCAAGAGACAGAAACATGAAAGAATTTAAGAGATTATTAAAAATTAACCCTAAATTTAATATCGATAAACCCAAAAAACGTAACAAACGTCCAATAGACGGAAATATGAAGGAGTTTAAGAGATTATTGAAAATTAATCCTAGATTTAATCGCGATAGACCTAAAAAACGTAACAAACGTCCAAGAGACGGAAACATGAGATCACCATGGAAGGATGCTCAATTCAATCTTGATATAGTTTCTAATACACCCAAGAATAAAATTCTTGATAAACCCATCAGAGACTGTTTTAATGAATTCAAGCGTGATGGAGCATCTTAATGTTGGTCAACATTTCGAATTGATGGTGTTGTTGACGCTACCATGAATGATGAAAAAGCAGCAGTGATAATCTCAAATGTTGGGGAAAAAAGTCATTTTTTCCGAATCAAATTCATTATCCGTGAGGATGGCAAATGGATTATTAGGGATAAATTTGAACCCATTCTCAGGGGCAAAAAAACTGTCACCGTGAATCAGGATTCAAAACCGGGAATTTTGACTGGAATTGATAAACCCTACTACGAAAGATCTTATCCTGTCACAGCAGTTGTTTACGGGATCTATCCGCTCAATGAAAAACCTGATATTTCAAAACTAGCACCCATGAAATATTCGACAGGGCTCAATTGTGTAGCAGAACGAATAATAGAACACTTCACAAATGCGTCCCGGGGAAATAAACTAACTGATCTAAGACGAAAAAAAATAACCGAGTGGGAGTTCACGGTAAAAGAGCATGGGGCAACAATTCAGGATATAACTAAATTAGAAACATCATTGAGATTTCCAATATCGGTAAGGACAATCACCGGTGAAGTATTAAAAGAACCGAAATATCAATCAAAAAAGGGAAACCCCATTGAAATTATTGATCATAACGCACACGCGTGGTCATCTGCAGTAACAATATTCCCATGGGATAGAACCGTAAAATATCTATCCCAAACTCTGTTTGGAACCGAAGAGTTTTTTTCAGAGCAGAAATTATTTGATGCTATTTACCATTTGAGTAAAAACGATCCTGTGTCAGTGTGGCTATTTCATAGTACTTCAGACGAAGAATGCAAATTTGATCAGTTTGTAAGGCCTAACGGAGAATTATACCGTACTGAAGAGCTGCAGAATCAAATGAAACAACTAGCTAGTTAGTTTTCTGGGGACGGAGAAGACAACGATCAATTATTAGCAAACTGTTTCACAGTACCATCCATTGCTTCACATTTTGCTAGAAAGAAAAACGCGTGGAAACCAACACGAAGTGAGTTTTTATCAGATGTCAAATTGTCCTGTCTTGAATACAGCCACGGCGGATTATGGAACACAAAATACACCGCTGATACCGTTATTTCCGTTGATATGATTGCGTGTTATCCAGGAAGTTTTCTTGGGTATGGAGAATGCGAGAAATATTTCAAACGATTTGGACACCCTACACACGAAATGACCCGTGTTGCTATTAATGGACCACTTCCTGATTTTGATTTAAGCGGATTCGCTTGTGTAGTATCATTTGAAATGGCTGAAGGACTTCATCCGTGTAGTTACCTTTGGATTGGTAAACACATGTCTGAAAAACACTGGATGCCAATAGTGTTATTACGGTATATGGTTGATTGTAAGATGTTAAAATCATTAATTGTCAGTGAAGCAATTATATCCTATCGAGCACAGAAATCAGTCTGGTTACCACAACCTGATCTAGAAAAAATAATTAGCGAAGAGCGAAAACTGTTTTCTGATTTTAATGAACAACAAATCATGGATTGGTCCCAACAGTTATTTGAAATCAGAAACAATGAAGCGAAAAATCTTGGACGAAGAATAATCGGTAAATTTACCCAAGGTGGCAAAGATGATAATACGAAATATTCTTCACGATTGATTATAGACAATGCTGAATACGATTTTGTAATCACGGATTTAACGAATAAGGGCTTATATGTCAATCGTAAGGACGCATTTCTGTCCGATGGAACCAAATTGGGTACAATTGTTACCTACAATGATGGATACCATCCGCAGTACACACATTTGAGAGCTTCTATGCTCGGTTATGCTTCTATCAATCTGTTTTCAATGATCAATAGATTTCCTACCACCGCAGTTAGAGTTGCCACTGACTCATTTTACATAAATAGCAAAATGGCTGATTTTAAGGCTACTGGCAACGAGAAATGGGGAACATGGAGAATGAAGAAAGAAATGATTCATGATTATATTCAATCAGCAGATGTTACCATTGAAAATAATTACTTAGAAAGCAATCAGTGTTCAGAATTTTCTAGTGCACCACCGATTTCTGATCCAATCTGTAGATATAAAACAGTTTATTTAAACGGTTGTGGCGGGTCAGGAAAAACAACCCGGGTAATTGAGTTATTCCGTAGAAACGCTAGCGTTTCCAATCCAAACATGATTGTACTAACACCGACTCACAGACTTGCAAGAGAAATGATACAGAGAGGGGTAAATGCCTGCACTTATCATAGTTTCTTTAGATGGAAGGGAGATAAATGGACTCCTGAGCGCATGAGAGAGAAATTTATTCCTGAATTCATCATGTGGGATGAAATAGACACAGTGTCAGAAGATGTCTTAAAAATATTTCTTGAGTGGTTGTTATTGAAGAATACAAAAGTCGTCATGTGCGGTGATCACGGGCAACCACCACCATTTGTCGGTGCATCCCCCCATGAATGGCTAAAGGGTTTTGTAGACTATTATGAAGAAATTGATACCGATCATAGATCACTTGATAATGAATTAAAAGAATTGAAGAAACTAATTAGATTACAACCGGATAGAATCAAGTGTGAAATAGCCCGTGAAATAATTTCGGAAACTCCCATGAATGAGTTTTGGGAAGCGTGGAGACCAAATGATTTGATCATTGCAAGTAGAAAAATAGTCAGAGACACACTTCAGATGAAGTTATTTGAATTGCATAAACAAAAATTTGCAACGCTTCCAGTGCCCCTCTGTTATAGGCCATCGGATACACGAAAACAGAACATCGAAGTTGATATTCCAGGACAGAGTGAAAAGCAGATTCTCGTATTAAATGATATTGTGCTGGTTGATATCAATGTCGTTGAAGATGCATTGCGTGCTAATAAATCCCCGTGGACGCTAGGTTATGCAGCAACAATACACTCTTCACAGGGATTGACAATATCGAATACAATTGTTTGGATGGTAGATAATCGCATAGAATGGTCGAATTTAGTCTATCTTTCAGTATCCAGAGTACGAAAAATAAATCAACTTCGAAGAATTGTCTTCGATGATGAAATCATTGGCGATGATAATGACACCACAATAGATGATATTATTGATAAAAAAAACTCTCCGGTTACAAACAACAAGACAAAAAAAAACAACGAGAATTTGATATTGATGCTGAATTAATAATTACTCTGAAGCAACAACAGAATAATCACTGCGCGAGTTGCAATTGTATAATGCGTTGGCAGTATTCGGATAAGGATCCTCGCCAATTCACCGTAGACAGAAAAAATAACAATCTCGGTCATGTCAGAAATAATGTGATGTTGACTTGTCTTGAGTGCAATAGACGCAAGGGTGCTAGTTAAGACCATGGGGTGGCAATTGAGTATCCTCGAGCAGCAGAGGGGGCGAATCAGACAACTTTTTTTGTTTTTATTTTTGATTATACCCCCTCCAAAATAACACTAGACCCTTCTCGCGAAAAAATAAGTCTCCGACCCTTGTCTGAAAACATTCGCGTTTTCGTTGATGTCGCAACGTCGTTGTCACTCACCCCCTCTGCTGCTAGAACTTTCAGTTCTAGGTTTACAGTGATTTTACCCGAATATTTTATCAAGTCCGATACGATATCGTGTCCTAGGGTCTGCTAAATTTATTGTCACAAATCCGTGTGGTTTTGACTGAGCGTGACTAAAGAAATTTCTAAACTGATTATGATTCATATCACCGCTGCACCAAGTTTGATGAATATTTCGTAGCGTATGAGTATCAACGCCGTTAAATATACACAACACATTGCAATTATCTCTGATCACTTTTGGTATTTGTGTGTATCGTTGAGTGACATAGATCACATCAGTGTTTTTATGCCTGCCTCGGGAAAATATTCTAGCAGGATTTTTTTGATTATCTAACATGATATCATCGTATACCACTAAATTGTTAATACTTCCATCGATGTCTTCCACGGAAGGGGCTTCCTCTATATCAGTAATAAACTCAATAAAATCTTCATCGATTTGAAATTCTTTTGCTTTCTCGTTAAAATCCTTTAGCACTTCATAGCATCGCTGATCGTCTACACTCGGGGCTATTAAATACAATTTGTTCCATTTCATCCATCTGGTTATCAAATTAAGTAGCAGTTGTGTCTTTCCGCTTCCAGATGGTCCGATTATAATCATTCTAATTGAATTCGGCAACATTTCATGATGTTTAATAGGTTCCCGTCGTCGGCTAGCTGAATAATCAATTATATTCATGCCGTTATATATAAATTATGGATCTATATTGTGTGAAGTGTAAAAAACGTACTGGCACAGATGACTTGACGACGATTACAACTAAAAATAACCGATCAGCGCTTTCTGGTAAATGCGTACAATGTAGTACAAAGAAATTTAGATTTGTTTCTAAACCCAAGGAACTCAAGGAACCTTTAAAAAAAAACGAGGAGGTGATATCGCAGCCAAATTAGCAAAACTCCCTGGAACCCCATGGGCAAAATACCCCGGAGAAAAACACCTTCCAGGATATAGCTACTGTGGACCGGGAACAAGACTTGATATCAGACTCAATGATCAAAATCAGCCCCGACCCGGTGAGGAACCAATAAACGCTATTGATAAGGCCTGTCACCTTCATGATGTATCTTATAAAAGCAGTAATCTGCAGCACAGGCATCTAGCAGATGTGAAATTAATTCATGCGTTAAATGCTATTTCTGATAAATCTTTCAAAGAAAAATTGGCTTCCTTTTTGATAAAATCGGCTATGAAAAGTAAATTGATGTTAGGTGCTGGTAATTAATAACAACATGGAATCTATTTATTATTCCCCAAGAGGATACTGGAGGGGTAAATCAGCAATCCATAAACTCGCTAGTGCTGCAAAAGTGAAAAAAACCACTGCGGCTCATTGGTTATCCAAACAGGCACTATGGCAAATTTATCTACCACCGCCTAAACAAATCAATTTCTCGCATTTTGATGTGACCGGACCCAATGAAGTTCATCAGGCTGATCTATTATTTCTGCCACATGATCGTGGTTACAAATACGCATTAACCGTAGTTGATATTGCAAGTCGATACAAAGAAGCAGAACCGTTAAAAACAAAATCAGCCACTGAAGTGGCTTCTGCATTTGAAAGGATTTATCGAAGGAGTCCTCTGCACTGGCCAAATCTGTTACAAGTAGACCCGGGCAAGGAATTTCAGGGTCCAGTGTTATCTACAATGAAATATCATAAAGTCACTATCAGACGAGGACATACTGCGCTACATCGTGATCAGGCCATTGTAGAACGGTTTAATAAAACCCTTGCTGAGCGGTTATTTGGATATCAATACGCAAAAGAATTCATCCAAGAAAAAAGATCCCGTGAATGGGTTAAAAGGTTACCAGCTGTGATTACTGCACTGAATAACGAGATTACTAGAACCATCAACATGAAACCTATCAATGCGATTAAAAAGAAGTCAATACCTGAAATGGAAATTCAAAAAGATTTTAGCGTTTCCCAACCAATTCTTGGTAGTAATGTCATTGTGAGGTACTTATACGAACCAGGAGAGCTTGAGGGTGGCACAAAAAGGGCTACTGATCCTATTTGGAGTATTACTGCACATAAGATATCTAGTATAACACGATCTACGGGTAGACTTCCAATCTATAAACTGGATTCAACTGCCCCTCAACGGGGTTTTACTAGACAACAATTACAAGTGATACCTGAGGATACTCAATTACCACCGCATGGGCTTAACTAGCACCCTTGCGTCTATTGCACTCAAGACAAGTCAACATCACATTATTTCTGACATGACCGAGATTGTTATTTTTTCTGTCCACGGTGAATTGGCGAGGATCCTTATCCGAATACTGCCAACGCATTATACAATTGCAACTCGCGCAGTGATTATTCTGTTGTTGCTTCAGAGTAATTATTAATTCAGCATCAATATCAAATTCTCGTTGTTTTTTTTTGTCTTGTTGTTTGTAACCGGAGAGTTTTTTATCAATAATATCATCTATTGCGGTGTCATTATCATCGCCACCAATGATTTCATCATCGCCTGACTCTGTCAGGACAATTCTTCGAAGTTGATTTATTTTTCGTACTCTAGACACTGCGAGATAGACTAAATTCGACCATTCTATGCGATTATCTACCATCCAAACAGTTGTATCCGATATAGTCAATCCCTGTGAAGAGTGTATTGTTGCTGCATAACCTAGCGTCCATGGGGATTTATTAGCACGCAATGCATCTTCAACGACATTGATATCAACCAGCACAATATCATTTAATACGAGAATCTGTCTTTGAAATCCTTCGGATTTTGGTCCTGGAATATCAACTTCGATGTTCTGTTTTCGTGTATCCGATGGCCTATAACATAACGGTACTGGAAGTGTTGCAAATTTTTGTTTATGCAATTCAAATAACTTCATCTGAAGTGTGTCCCTGACTATTTTTCTACTTGCAATGATTAAATCATTTGGTCTCCACGCTTCCCAAAACTCATTCATGGGAGTTTCCGAAATTATTTCACGGGCTATTTCACACTGGATTTTATCCGGTTGTAATCTAATTAGTTTCTTAAATTCTTTTAATTCATTATCAAGTGATCTATGATCGGTATCAATTTCTTCATAATAGTCTACAAAACCCTTTAGCCATTCATGGGGAGATGCACCGACAAATGGCGGTGGTTGCCAGTGATCACCGCACATGACGACTTTTGTATTCTTCAATAACAACCACTCAAGAAATATTTTTAAGACATCTTCGGACACTGTGTCTATTTCATCCCAAATGATAATTTCAGGAATAAATTTCTCTCCCATGCGCTCAGGAGTCCATTTATCTCTCTTCCATCGGAAAAAGCTGTGATAAGTGCAGGCATTTACCCCTCGTTGTTTCATCTCTCTGGCGAGTCTGTGAGTCGGTGTTAGCACAATCATGTTTGATTTCCCACGATATAACTCAATTGCCCGGGTTGTTTTTCCTGACCCGCCACAACCGTTTAAATAAACTGTTTTATATCTACAGATTGGATCCGAAATCGGTGGTGCACTAGAAAATTCTGAACATTGATTGCTTTCTAAGTAATTATTTTCAATGGTAACATCTGCTGATGGAATATAATCATGAAGCATTTCCTTCTTAATTCTCCATGACCCCCAATTCTCGTTGCCAGTAGCCTTAAAATCAACCATTTTGCTATTTATGTAAAATGAGTCAGTAGCAACTCTAACTGCGGTGGTAGGAAATCTATTGATCATTGAAAACAGATTGATAGAAGCATAACCAAGCATAGAAGCTCTCAAATATGTGTACTGCGGATGGTATCCATCAGTGTAAGTAACAATTGTACCCAATTTGGTTCCATCGGACAGAAATGCGTCCTTACGATTGACATATAAGCCCCTATTCGTTAAATCTTTGATTACAAAATCGTATTCAGCATTGTCTATAATCAATCGTGAAGAATATCTCGTATTATCATCTTTGCCACCTTGGGTAAATTTACCGATTATTCTTCGTCCAAGATCTTTTGCTTCATTGTTTCTGATTTCAAATAACTGTCTGGACCAATCCATGATTTGTTGTTCATTAAAATCAGGAAACAGTTTTCGCTCTTCGCTAATTATTTTTTCTAGATCAGGTTGTGGTAACCAGACTGATTTCTGTGCTCGATAGGATATAATTGCTTCACTGACAATTAATGATTTTAACATCTTACAATCAAGCATATACCGTAATAACACTATTGGCATCCAGTGTTTTTCAGACATGTGTTTACCAATCCAAAGATAACTACACGGATGAAGTCCTTCAGCCATTTCAAATGATACTACACAAGCGAATCCGGTTAAATCGAAATGTGGCAGTGGTCCATTAATAGCAACACGGGTCATTTCGTGTGTAGGGTGTCCAAATCGTTTGAAATATTTCTCACACTCTCCATACCCAAGAAAACTTCCTGGATAACATGCAATCATATCAACTGAAATAACGGTATCAGCGGTGTATTTTGTGTTCCATAATCCTCCATGGCTGTATTCAAGACAGGACAATTTGACATCTGATAAGAACTCACTTCGGGTTGGTTTCCACGCGTTTTTCTTCCTAGCAAAATGTGCTACAACTGATGGAAGTGTAAAACAGTTTGCTAATAATTGATCGTTGTCTTCCCCCAGAGAACTCTGGGGAGAAAACTCACTAGCTAGTTGTTTCATTTGATTATGCAGTTCTTCAGTACGGTACAATTCTCCGTTAGGCCTTACAAACTGATCAAATCTACATTCTTCGTCTGAAGTACTATGAAATAGCCACACTGACACAGAATCGTTTTTACTCAAATGGTAAATAGCATCAAATAATTTCTGCTCTGAAAAAAACTCTTCGGTTCCAAACAGATATTTAACGGTTCTATCCCGTGGGAATATTGTTACTGCAGATGACCACGCGTGTGCGTTATGATCAATAATTTCAATGGGAGCTCCCTGTGATTTATATTTCGATTCGTATAATACTTCTCCGGTGATTGTCCTTACCGATATTGGAAATCTCAATGATGTTTCTAATTTGGCTATATCTTGAATTGTTGCCCCATGCTGTTTCACTGTCAGTTCCCACTCGGTTATTTTTTTTCGTCTTAGATCAGTTAGTTTATTTCCCCGGGACGCATTTGTGAAGTGTTCTATTATTCGTGTTGCTACACAATTGAGCCCTGTCGAATATTTCATGGGTGCTAGTTTTGAAATATCAGGTTTTTCATTGAGCGGATATATCCCGTAAACAACTATTGTGACAGGATAAGATCTTTCGTAGTAGGGTTTATCAAGTCCAGTCAAAATTTCTGGTTTTGAATCCTGAGTCACAGTGACAGTTTTTTTGTCCTTAAGAATAGGCTCGTATTTGTCCCTAATGATCCATTTTCCATTATCACGGATAAGGAATTTTATTCGAAAAAAATTTCTTTCTTCCCCAAGACGTGAGATTATCACTGCTGCTTTTTCATCATTCATGGTAGCGTCAACAACACCATCAATTCGAAATGTTGACCAACAATGAGCTGCCCCATCACGCTTGAATTCATTAAAACAGTCTCTGATTTTACTAATCAAGGTTCTATCAAGAATTTTATTCTTTGGTGTATCAGAAACTCTATCAAGATTGAATTGAACACTTTTCCAGGGCTTAATTTTTGATAATCTCTCGAACTCCTCCATACTATAATTAAAACAAGCATTTAAATGAAAGATTTAAGTATAATGAATCATTGCAAATGGCTTATGATTGGATCAGTGACACCATGTAACAAATCATGCAGAAATGAATTCTGTTGGTATCATATGCAAAGCTTTCGTCGTGGAAGCCTTGGTCCGTTACCCTGTATTCGATGTGGGGTTGGGGTCAGGGGGAAGTCGCAATTATGCGTTATGTGTGGCGGCAAACGATACAGGGAACTAAAACGCTATTATGATAAAAGAATAAAAAATACTGTCATTGACCCCAACGATGACAAAATAATAAAGACTGCTCAAGATTATATACAGAGACTTATAATTAAACCAAACAATGAATTAGAAAAATAGTGTTATTATACAAATGAACCAAGAATTCAGACCTCACCCCCCGTGCTTGTTAATTATGAAGCATGCCGTAATGGTATTATCAGAAAATTCGATTTTCGTATGTGTCTATAACACCAAGGGAGACAACTCTTAAATGATATAACCAAGGGAGTTATCATTGTGATTTAGCGACTGGGTATTTTTTTTATAGGAAAAGAAAATATTTCTTTTTTTTTAGTGTTTAAGTCAAATATTCTGTCTCACGTGCGATTAATGCGTATTTCATAAACATAGGATGTGATCCGGAGATGCAGGTGTTACAGGATAACACACGTGTATACTTTCTCCCTTAGATTGTGTTAACTTGTTTAATGGGTATTGTGATTCAGCGCTGGGCATTGTTTTGTAAGAAAAGAAATGTTTTCAAACAATTATATTCTTTGTTTTAGTGTTTAAGTCAAATATGCTGTCTCATTTAAATACTGTGAAACACCATTAATAAGTAATTCAAGAAAATAAAATAGCATACCTTGCGGATTGATGTATTAATTCCCTTTATATACTCTCTCCCTTAGATGGTGTCGAGTTGATAAGGGAGGGAATAACAACCCCTCCCACCTACTCATATATGTTTCTACTATTATGTGTAAATATAAGTGTTTTTAAATGTCTGTATGTAGTGAGTGTGGTGAAAATGTGTGTATGAGTGACGGTGCTGGGGGGTTTTGACTATCAGTTGTATAATTTAATATGTAAATATTGAATAAAGATTTAAAAAAAAGAGGATGCCGACATGCACCTATAAAAGATGTACAAATGCTACATTTATAAAAATTACATTACAGTATGGCGTGGGTTATTTCCCCTTAAATTGTGATTCAGCGGCTTGGGCTATAATTAATTAGAAAAGAAATCAAATATAAAATGTTTTCAAACGATTATATTCTTTTTTTTTAGTGCTTTATGCAAATATTCTGTCTCATTTAAATACTGTGAAGCACCATTAACAAGTAATTCAAGAAAATAAAATAACACACTCTGTGGATTGAAGCTGCTGTATTAGTCGCCTTATATACTAAATGAAAGGTTTAAAGCTGGGGCTTTCAAGGCCAATTCGACCAGTCAAAAAATAACCCACGCCATTGACACGTGTGCGTGGTTGACTTTTACTCAATCATGCAACCGGGTTTAATTTCATGGGTTGCTTTGATTGGTCGAATTGGCCCTTGAAAATCAGCCCCGTCGTTTCATGTTTGTGATGTCTGTGCCGTCCCATCATCATTACATCATCATTGAATTATAATCCATCCTTAATTAAGTTAATTAAGTATATGTATACCTACAATCTGAATGGAGATATATACGGTATTTGTGCTGTCCTTAATTAAGTTAATTAAGTATATGTATACCTACAATTTGCCACAACACTCGAGTGGAAATATATACGGTATTTGTGCTGTCCTTAATTAAGTATATGTTGTGACGTCACCCCAAGCATATCTTCTGGGCGGTCTAAGATGGCGTTTGCCACGTTAGGCCTCCCTTCCGGAGATGTATGTTTCGGGTTTCCTTTGGGCTTACTTGGATGTGAAGGCAACCAAGGAGTTCCAAAGATGTGTTGTCGTATATATGTAACCTCTAGGTCATTTCACGTAAACATACCCTCTTGTGATTCTAACCCGTTATTTGACGAGTTAGATTCACTCTTAGGGGAATATGTTTCCGGTGAATGTAAATATAAATGACCTAAAATAAATAACATCCATGGATGTAATTAGCTCTCCATCACATTTGGGTAGCCCCGTATGGTGTTCAAAAATGAATTACCGGCCAAATAGTGTCAAATCGAGATCGAAGAAATCTCAGAAAAAAAAATGGAAATACTCATAGAAAGAACCCTATGAAAGACACAGTGGCCTATATCAAGGGGGCCAAATGACTGATAACCGCTCATCATGGTTGTTATTTATTTTTGTCTGCATTTATATTTATATATACAGTCTGAATTTTTAAAAAATATATTTATATATACAGACTGAATTTTTAAAAAATATATTTATATATACAGACTGAATTTTTAAAAAATATATTTATATATACAGACTGAATTTTTAAAATATTAACGGCTCTTTTATTTTTGAAAAATGAATTAGAAATATGTATTATCATATATGAATTCTGAAATTATGAATAGCATCATAGTTGAAATTGGAAAATTGAAAAATCAGAATATTAAATTGTCAGATGGGTTAAATCCTGATCAAATCAAGTCGGATTTTCAGGATATAGAATACGGAGTTAGCACTAACAAGTATATGTTACCAAAGAAATATGCACTCATCAAAAAAATTCAAAATTCTATTCGAGACTCTCTTGCATTTTCCAGTGAAGTAGATGTGTTTGTTCCGTTATATACTATCGTGGAAGGAATACGAAAAGAATTGGGTAACGAATATGAATTGAAAAAGGAAGTTAATTCTAAAATTAGAAACTTACGAGCGTTAATTCAAGAAAATGAACTATTTTGATTGACCGACCCTCAAAAGATTTTGTCAGACAGTAAAATCTCCTTGAGATTTTCATTTTTTTGTCATTTTTTGATTGAATCAGTGGAAATATTTCACACTGCGAAAATAAAATAGAATCCTAACTTTTAAGAACTTTTCTCTATGCAAAATCGACTACTTGACCCTACGAGGTTTTTTGATGAAAATCGATGAAAAATGACCAAACATCACTGAAAACAGGCAAAAATTGATGAAAAATGGCTAAAAATCATCAAAAATGAGTTTTAACAGCTTTTCCTTATGGAAAATCCCATGTAAAATCGACTACTTGACTGTAAAATCTCTTTGAGATTTTCAACTGAAAACCACCAAAATGGCACCAAAACAGGCAAAATCAATGGATAAAAAATAAAAATATTTCACAGCAATAAAAAATTGGACCGTTAAGGATGGAATCATCGATAGGAAAAATTGTTTTACAATTGAAAAATGGTTTCTGATTTCAAATAATGGTCAATGAAGCATTAACAACCCGATTGGCTCGTGAGCGACTGGATGCAATTAAGAAATTTATACCAATTCGTGACTCTGTCAGGAATAAACTGCAACAACGACAGAGTTTACAAACTGATTTTGCTCTGGGGTCTGAAGAATTGTTTAAACCAGTAACCACAGCAACGAAAGGGGTAGAGCGTGCTTTACTGGGAGATGGTCCCGAGACGGGAAAATCTGTTATTGGTGAGCTTGAAAAACTAGCAAAGAAAACTGAACAAACTACAAAAACTGATCCGAAAAAATCGACTGTTTCTCTGTTGAATAAATTTACTGATCATGCTAAAATATTAATAAAAAAACCTAGTTTATTGAAATCAAAGGATTATCAAGCCTTTGGTAATTTTGCTGCTCAAAGTTATAATTCAAAAAAAGATTTTTTAAAGGACGAGTATAAAAATGATAGAATATCAAGTAATGATTGGTTCGATTATTTGTATAAACTAAATAAAGGGATTGGTCGTTTGAATAAGGATGAGATAGGATACAAGGAATTTAAAAAGGGAATTAGTAATTATAAAAGAGAACAAATAGAAGAGCGACAACGAGAAATAGAAGAACGGCAAGAACTAAAACGTCAAACACCAACACGTAGACAAACAAGAAGACAAAAAAAACAACAACTACCACCTGATGATGATGATGATTTAGAAGAACGACGTCAAACACCAACAGGGAGACAAAAAAAACAAGAAGAACCTAAAAAACAACAACTACCACCTGATGATGATGATACTCTTGATTATTTACAAACCACGGATACAGACAAACTAGATGAAGCAACTGGTTATAGCGGAAGTGGACTGCAAAATCCAAGAATTGGAAACACTTGTCCTGATAGTGTTATCAATGATATATCACGATTAGATGTTCTTGTAGGAGGGTTCCGAGCTGGAAATAACTCTCCAGAAATAATTAATGAAGCAGCTGATATCTGTAGACGGTTATTTGCCGGCGGTATCATGGATATCAAAACCTATCGAGATTTCATTGACGAGTTAGCAAATGGGTATCATAGCGATTAAATAACAATTGAAAACACTATTGTTTTTATAATAATGATCGTACACTACAATCATGATAAACCAACCCTCGTCTATGTAGTTAATTCACGGTTTCCAGTTTATAGAGCATACTACGGAGATGGCCTCGGCAAGACCATTTTAGGATTCTTTTCAAGAACGGCCCCAAAAGTGATGCCGTTAGCTAAACAACTAGGAATGAAAGCCATTGATGTTATTCGTGATAAGGGTATTAGTACTGTTGTAGATCTTGCCGGGAAAGCGTTTTCAACTGCGAAGGATAAAATAACATCATTAGTGAGTCGAAAAAAGAAACCGTTACCGTCTACAGAAGAAATGCCTGCAAGTGTTAGTAAAATTATAAATAACGCAGTAGATGAAAAACTAGCGTCGATGGTAAATCAAGGAGACCAAAGCAATATTGCAAATATGATAGCGGGAAGTGGCTTTAGAAAACTACGACGATGAAAATGGAAAAATCGTTTACGATGAAAATCCGTAGGATTTCACGATTTAGACTCTGATAAATAGAATAAAATGTTCAAAAGGTCATCTGATCCAGCATTTGATATGGATGCCCCTGTGCGTAAAGATGATTCTGTACGCGATTTTCAATTTTATTCTTATCACGCAGTACAACCCGATCTCCGATCACGAATTGAACTTCAAGTTCATGATACCAGTAAATATTTTCTACCATGTGAAGCGTTTATTGAAGTAAAAGGAGAACTTGTAACAAATGTTGCAGCTGATACCCCATATGACAATAACGCAAATGTCCGAGTTGGTTTTGTTAATAATGGCATCATGGCGTTATTTGAAAGCGCTAGATATCTCATTGATGGAAAAGAAATTGAACCCATTGACCGTGAAGTTGATGTGGCTACAACAATCATAGGGTTAGCAAGATATTCTGATGATTATACAAGATCAGCGGGTCCATCTATGATGTTTGCAAAGGATACCTCTGATAACGCTGATCACCTTCAATTCATTAAAGTGTTAACAGCACAGGGTACTGCAGAAGTCAATCAGGGGGAAGCAGCTAATCCAGAACGTCGAGCTAGACCCGGAGTTGCGTTTGATATTCTCGGAGGCGTTAATGGTAATCTCAATTTAGGATTTGCAACACGTGTAGCAACGTTGCATGGGCAGCGTCGACGATTTTCATGTGCGATTCCACTGCATCATATATTTGGATTCTGTAGAAACGTCCGAAAAGTTATTTATGGAGCCAAACACACAATAGCACTCGTGAGAAAGGGTACTGATGATGATGCAATCTGGCGTAATGCTGGGGTTGCTCCCGGTAAAGTCATTCTAACAAAACTATCATTATGGATGCCAGTGTTAACTCCATCAATCACAGACGAACAGCAACTACTATCATTTATGGACCAAGGAGGAAAGTCGTTGTTAAGTTGGTTATCAGTGACCACGGATATTAAACAAGACAATGTTGATGGTACATTCACATGGCACCTGGCATCAAAACAAGGGGTTTCAGCTCCACGTCATATATTTATTGCGTTACAGAATAATGCGCGAGTTGGTAATCAAGAACGAAGTCATATGATATTTGATCAGTTAGGTGTTAATGAAGTCTCGCTGAGAATAAACGGACAGCAGGAACCATCCGAGGATATACAACTTGATTACGGTCAGAATCATATTGCACGTGTCTATCATAACCTGTTGTCATTTATGGCACGTGATCAAAATGTGGATACCGGTTTGCAAATATCACAATTGGATTTTAAAAGCCTCTATCCGATTTATTACTTTTCATTGGAACATCTTGATTTGATGAGACAATCTGTCGTTGATATACACTTTAGAGCCCGTGTAACCCGTCCTGTTGGTGCTGGTGGTATTATTAATTATAGAGCGGTTGCTGTCATTCTCAGTGATAAATCAATGCTACTTGAAGGTGTTGGAGGAAGAATGAGAGTGGTAGATGCACCAGTAGAAAATCTTTGATTGAAAATCCGAAGGATTTTTCCATTAGAATCAATCTGTATTTGTATAATGTCATATAGTAATATCAATGTGTCATTGACACCTGGTCAGTTAAAAAAATTGCAATCAAAATCCGCTAAACAATGTGGAACCACAATCACGTTGAAACCTAATCAAATGAATGGCGGGGCAAATAAATTATCGCTGACAACTCGTCAAGTGAAACATTTCAATGATGCTTTCAAGGATACAAAAGGAGTTCAGATCACACTCTCTTCGGCTGCTATCAAAAATATGATAAAAACAGGTGGTATATTTCCGTTGTTTGCTGCAATACCAGCATTGGTTGCGGCAGCAGCCCCAGCAGTAGCAAAAGCGGCCGCATTGGGGGTAGTTGGAGGCTTGGGAACAAAAGCGGTACAGAGCATTGCTGAATCATATGAACCGAAGAAAGGTCAAGGGTATAAAAAAAAGGGAAAGGGTCTAAGACTACCAGGAACCCCGTATTCATGGTACAGCGGAAAGGGTCTAAGACTACCAGGAACCCCGTATTCATGGTACAGCGGGAGATCCGTTCACGCATCAGGCCTGAGACTACCAGGAACGGTTTATTAATTGAGGAACCTATGGTTCCAATGTCCAATCTTGATTTAATGGATGCTGCTAAAAAACTAGTGATTAAAAATTTCAGAGGTGTTTTTATGAAAGATCAATTACCACATCAACCAAACAAAACTGAAACAGGTATTATTAATCTCGATAACAGCACCGGACCTGGAACTCACTGGGTTGCATACGCTATTGATCCACGTGGGATTGTCTATTTTGATTCATATGGATTAGCCCCACCAAAAGATTTTATGCGTTATATAAAAACCCTTCCAATGAAGACTTGGTATTCTACGCTACCAACACAACAAATCAATAACCCACCAATATGCGGCAGTGAAGTATTAAATGTCCTTGACGCTATTTCAGCATCTAGAAAACCACCTCATATTGTTGTTAATGACTACACTAGTAATCGCTTTTTAGAGAGAGATATATAAAATATCATGATTGATATTTGGGGAAGACATCTGAAACCCAAACCCGATGACACTGCAACTCCTGATTCTATCAAGGATATAAAAAAAAAATTAAAGATGAAATCGCTGAGACGTTGAACTTAACAAGTGTTGACCCCGGGGAAATAGTTGTATTTCAGGACAAACAGGGTAAATTGAAATCTAGTAATATTTCTCTGGATGATATTTTAGTTAAACAACAAAACGCAATCGAGAACACCGTTGCGTTATTTTCCGATCAGGGTAAATTTAAAACCAGTAATATTTCTCTGGATGATATTTTAGTTAAACAACAAAACGCAATCGAGAACACCGTTGCGTTATTTTCCGATCAGGGTAAACTCAAACCGGGTGTACTTTTTTCGACGATTACAGATCGATTTAAAACTCTCAACGATTCTGCGTTGGAACTAGAAACACTTCAATCTAAAACCGAAGAACACATAAAACAGTTTACCGCATTTCGTAGAAATATCATTGATAAATTTATTGGAACTACATTCGATAAAATTGAACTAAAACTCCCTGATATTAAAAAATCCATCGATGAGACGAAAACTTCCATCGAAGGCATCAAAGGTGATCTTTCGAGGATGATAACAGCCATTGAAAAAACAAAAATTCCTCATGAGAAAACCAACAACGTAGTATACACGATCCAACACGGATCATTGGAGTGGACACCTACAAACAACAAATTAGATATCACTGCAACCGTTAAGGGTATTTATCGATTAACACTAGTAACACCATTGTCTCAATTTAATATTTCATCGTCCAGTTCATCCGGGGTCAATAATACGATTTCAACGATCATCGACAAGGATAGAACTGAAAAGTTTACAATTACATCTACTGATAAAGATTTGGTTAGGGTCTCAACAACGTGGTATGTGGAATTCGTAGCGAATTTAAGTAAATCGTAATTGAAAACGATAGCGTATTTAAAATAAAAATGATTTCATCATCGCAATATCGCTATGATCAGGTCAGAGAGTATCAAACTAGACTCAAAACCTTGTCTGAGGAGTATGAATTGAAAATTAAAAAATATCGCAGGAGAATTACCGCAATTGATGTTACTGTGTACGCTGTGAGTGGTGTAATCACCGGAGCTGGTATTATACTGTCTTCAGTGACAATGATGGCTCCGATAGCTGTTCCAATTTGCATTTCTGCGGCAACAACAATCGCTGGAATAATTTCAATAATCACAAAAAAAAATATCCTCATGCAGCCAACGGAAACTACAAGACTACATAATTCAATTTCATGTTGTGTCTACTGCATACTCGCAATTATCCTCATTGATATCGTCATCTCTCGATGATACAATTATATCAGAGAGTGAGTTTTCAGCGATGGTAGATATATATGATTCTGCGATGTCAAAATTAGAAATACATCATGAATATAATAACAATGACAACACAGATGGAATTACTTCAACAAATAGTGGAGAACACAAACCCAGTACAAACAAGCATGATCTCTCAATAACCTCAACGAATCCAGAATTCAGTGTGAATTTCCCCTCTCCAGTCCCAGTGAAGGAGATAGCGCTAGCAAAATTACGAGTATACCACAGTTGGCCAAATATTAGGTCAAAACCATTTGGTGGTCAACAACCGAATAATTCACTGGTATTTGCAAATAAGAATAAACCCGACGGTACCCCAGACTGGAACGTTGTTTCCATACCAACCGGATCATATCAAATTGAACAAATCAATGATGAATTCGCGCGTAGAATAAAATCGATTACTGGAAAAGAATCAAAAATAGCTATAACAGTTCATGTGCCGACACTATCATCTGCCATTGAAATAAGCACAGAAGGATACGTCGTAGATATCTATCAGAGTTCTATTAGAACCGTTCTAGGATGGCCTGAATTACCACCCGGAGGAAAAACCGTTAAATTACCAGAACCACAAAAAACCGATTATATCACAGACAGGATAAAATCTGATAATCCAATAAAGAGTTATAAAGATTATAATAAGTGGGAACTTTTCAATGGAATAGTAGAAAATAACGTTGTCAAATTCGTACCCCGACAGAACAAAATTACTGAAAATTTCACAGCGATGGAATATGATTTTTTACTGTTGTTAATATCCATTAAATCCGGCACTCTCACCCGAGATGAATTTATCAGCGTTGTAGAAATATGTAACAAAATCATCAATGACATGGAAACATTTCATTCACAAATTATTCAAGAGATATTAGGTGACGATAATCCTAAAACGAGAACAGAGTTTGCGATGAAAAGTAATATACGCGTAGAAGATATTCGTGAGTTTAAACTACCAGGATATAATATCTCAGAATTACAAAAATCTCTCAGTGATGCCATCGATGAAGGTTTCAAAAAAATCCATGATACGTGGAAAAAAACACAACCACAACCACAAACAACTATCCTCAAACATAATAATGACCCAGATGGTGGTGGCAGGCATATTGCTCCGTTCAATGTGAATATTTCAACGGTGATTGCGCTCAATTTAGTATGTGATGTGATCGAAGGAAGCTATCAAATAAATTTAGAACGATCAAATCAAGCTCAGCAAGGATATATTTTGTATTCATTTGCACCAACAGCCCCTCCAGGATTTTTAATAATTGAGTCCCCGGTGAATCCAGTCTATATGCGATGTCATAATAATTCATTAACCAGAATTAATTTCAAACTCACAGATCAGTCTAATAATCTGATTGATTTACAAGAGGAGGTGTTAGCGATTAGTCTATTTGTGAAATCATAAATGATTTTCGTCCTAAGGACTGGATCAAATATTCGGTTAAAATCACCGTAAACCTAGAACTGAAAGTTCTAGCAGCAGAGGGGGTGAGTGACAACGACGTTGCGACATCAACGAAAACGCGAATGTTTTCAGACAAGGGTCGGAGACTTATTTTTTCGCGAGAAGGGTCGTGTTATTTTGGAGGGGGTATAATCAAAAATAAAAACAAAAAAAAGTTGTCTGATTCGCCCCCTCTGCTGCTCCTCGGGTATCACTTGTAATTGTTGTCTAGTAAAACCCCGTTGAGGGGCAGTTGAATCCAGTTTATAGATTGGAGGTCTACTCGTAGATCGTGTTATACTAGATATCTTATGTGCAGTAACACTCCAAATAGGATCAGTAGCTCTTTTCTGCCACCCTCAAGCTCTCCTGGTTCGTATAAGTACCTCACAATGACATTACTACCAAGAATTGGTTGGGAAACGCTAAAATCCTTTTGTGGTTTTTCAGGTATCGACTTCTTTTTAATCGCGTTGATAGGTTTCATGTTGATGGTTCTAGTAATCTCGTTATTCAGTGCGGTAACTACACCTGGTAATCTCTTAACCCATTCACGGGATCTTTTTTCTTGGATGAATTATTTTGCATATTGATATCCAAATAACCGCTCAGCAAGGGTTTTATTAAACCGTTCTACAATGGCCTGATCACGATGCAGTGCAGTATGCCCTCGTCTGATAGCGACATTGTGATATTTCATTGTAGATAACACTGCACCCTGAAATTCCTTGCCCGGGTCAACTTGTAACAGATTTGGCCAGTGCAGAGGACTCCTTCGATAAATCCTTTCAAATGCAGAAGCCACTTCAGTGGCCGATTTTGTTTTTAACGGTTCTGCTTCTTTGTATCGACTTGCAATATCAACTACAGTTAACGCATATTTGTAACCACGATCATGTGGCAGAAATAATATATCAGCCTGATGAACTTCATTGGGTCCGGTTACATCAAAATGCGAGAATTGAATTTGTTTAGGCGGTGGTAGATAAATTTGCCATAGTGCCTGTTTGGATAACCAATGAGCCGCAGTGGGTTTTTCACTTTTGCGGCGCTAGCGAGTTTACTGATTGCAGCGTTACCCCTCCAGTATCCTCTTGGGGAATAATAAATAGATTCCATGTTGCTATTAATTACCAGCACCTAACATCAATTTGCTTTTCATTGCCGATTTTATCAAAAATGAAGCCAATTTTTCTTTGAAGGATTTATCAGGAATAGCATTCAACGCATGAATTAATTTCACATCTGCTAGATGCCTGTGTTGCAAATTGCTGCTTTTATAAGCAGCATCATGAAGGTGACAGGCCTTATCAATAGCTTTATTGGTTCCTCACCGGGTCGGGGCTGATTTTGATCATTGAGTCTGATATCAAGTCTTGTTCCCGGTCCACAATAACTATACCCTGGAAGGTGTTTTTCTCCGGGGTATTTCCCCCATGGGGTTCCAGGGAGTTTTGCTAATTTGGCAGCGATATCACCTCCTCGTTTTTTTTTAAAGGTTCCTTGGGTTCCTTGGGTTTAGAAACAAATCTAAATTTCTTTGTACTACACTGTACGCATTTACAAGAAAGCGCTGATCGGTTATTTTTAGTTGTAATCGTCGTCAAGTCATCTGTGCCAGTACGCGCCTTACACTTCACGCAATATAGATCCATAATTTATGTATAGAGATATGAATATAATTGATTTTTCAGCGACTAAAACAAGAGAACCAGTGAAGCATCATGCAGCGCTACCAAACTCTATCCGCGCAATTATAATCGGGCCATCTGGATCCGGTAAAACTCAATTGTTGCTCAATTTAATAATGAGATGGATGAAGTGGTATAAGTTGTATTTAATTGCCCCTAGCGTAGATGATCAACGATGCTATGAAGTGCTAAAAGATTTTAATGAAAACGCTTCAGAGATTGCCGGCGAGGATGTTATTGAATTTATAACCGATATTGACGAGGCGCCATCCGTGAATGACCTCGATGGAAGTATCAACAATTCAGTTGTATACGACGATGTCATGTTAGATAATCAAAAAAATCCTGCTAGAATATTTTCCCGAGGCAGGCATAAAAACACTGATGTGATCTATGTCACTCAACGCTACACTCAGATTCCAAAAGTGATTAGAGATAACTGTAATATGCTTGCTGTATTCAACGGCGTTGATACACATACGGTACGAAATATTTGGCAGACATGGTGTTCTGATATGGACTTCAATCAATTTAGAAATTTCTTTAGTCATGCTCAGTCTGCCCCACACGGATTTGTAACAATAAATTTACATGACCCTCGAACACGATATCGTATCGGACTGGATCAAATATTCGGTTAACCCAGAACTGAAAGTTCTAGCAGCAGAGAGGGTGAGTGACAACGACGTTGTAGTCCCTTTTTCCCAAAAAATCGATGGAGGATTTCATTGATTTCATTGATTTTTTTCGGACCTGATTTCATTGAAAATGTTGTTTTTTTGATTTGATCCTAATCCATGAAACGATATCAGATTCACACACACATTGGGGCCTGATGTCATTGGTTTCATGTTTTTAAGCATGATTTCAGTGAAAACTTGTCTAAAAATGTTGTCCGGCTCACCCTCTCTGTCCATCTGATGTTCTTGCTTGTGGTTTTCTGTTCTTCTCTTCAAAATGTAATGCAGCCAAAAATGCTCTGATATAAAAACAGAAAATATATTCTGTAATTCTTCAAACATTTCTATACACCTTACTTCTTTTGAAGAATATATATTTTATGTTCTATTATTCTACATATTACTTCCATATTAAAATTTGCTTCAGGAACTTGTTACACCTTTTTACTTATAAATATTCAAACACCCCAAAACAATTATGAAGAAAGAGTGAACAAAATACCTGCAAATTGTGCCATAGTAGGAAAACCCAATAAGCTTTTGGGGCAAATTGATTCAGCACACTGTGAAGGCTTTCCAGCTCAAATGTTTGGTGCAGTGGGGACAGCTGTTGTATGTCTTTTGTCACTTGACGACTTGAACCAAATTACAAAATCAGGCAACTGCAGCAGAACCTGAGGAAGAAATTTGTTATTTACTTAATTGTTCACCTATATACTGTTAACTTGTATACGTTGACAAACCTAAAAACACTTGAGCTTAACCTGAACATTATCGAACAATCTTGCAGATATACTGGAGATACTATCTGGACTTCAAGGTTGTATTCAATAATTTTTCAGTGACCAAAATGTTTCTTTTAAATTTAAATAAATATCCAACTGCCACAAAATATTGCTATTCCCTGTAGTAGCAGGAACTTAGGTCATACCTGGCTTTAGCCATTTCTTCTTGGTTTCACATCCCACTAGTTTATCATGTAAACATTTGGGGTCTCCATGTCCATCATGAATATTTTGTATATGGTTCACTATCTAACGCCACATTTCCAGCATCACAGATTTGTTACCATCAGGTGTTGATGCTGCCATGCAGTACATGTGATTGGTCACACTCCTGGTCCAAAACTTTAAATTACGGCATTCTTTCTTCTTGGACAGTAAGTTCATCTTCTTCTTAAAGCCTGGTAAAATAAAGTGACTTTTTGAACAACAGATTGGGGCATTTTTGCTAGATTTACAATGTTTGATCTTGGTTCAATTGTCACCTCAACACCTGAACAATATGGGGTGCTTTTATTTTCTCTACCCACCCCCTTTTTTAAAAATAAAGTTGTCTACATTTTTCAAATTTTCAAGTACAAAATCTCCAAAAGTTGCCATTAATAAAAATGAAACATATTTACCCTTAGCACAGTGCCAAATGTCATACTAGTGGGTGCAGTCTGATGAATTCTGCTTCACCCACTTTGTGACTTGTGTATGCCTGTCAGTAATGATGAACTCGATGTGAATTCCATTCTCCTGTAACATATCATTTGCCCTCTAACTCCATATGATAACTGCTGTGGACTTAATTGCTCTGTAAGTAAAACCAGACATTGCTTTTGTTAATTTAAACGCCATTTTAAAACTTTTGCTATAACATGCAGAGGAAACTAGAAAAAATTGTCTTCCCCACTGACACACTGAGGCAGTTGACACTGGCTGTTTATGAATCTGCAACATCCTCTACCCTATTGAAATAGACCCCGTATATGATAACATTCACCCTCTACCTTATTGAAATAGACCCCATATATGATAACATTCACCCTCTACCATACTGAAATAGACCCCGTATATGATAACATTCACCCTCTACCCTATTGAAATAGACCCAGTATATGATAACATTCACCCTCTACCCTACTGAAATAGACCCCGTATATGATAACATTCACCCTCTACCTTATTGAAATAGACCCCGTATATGATAACATTCACCCTCTATCCTATTGAAATAGACCCCGTATATGATAACATTCACCCTCTACCCTATTGAAATAGACCCCGTATATGATAACATTCACCTTCTACCTTATTGAAATAGACCCCGTATATGATAACATTCACCCTCTACCCTGTTGAAATGGACCCCGTATATGATAACATTCACCCTCTACTTTATTGAAATAGACCCCGTATATGATAACATTCACCCTCTGCCCTATTGAAATAGATCCCGTATATGAAAATATATTGGTACTGCTGATTACCTGCACAAATTCCATATTGACTACTTACCCAGTATTTACATCCACAGTAGAATAAATCCCAAACTTGGCAGAATGACCAGGTGAGTCAGCACGACCATCTCCAGCTACAACAATGCTACCACCACCACTCCTCACCTCCTCAAAGTAGCTCTCTTGATTTTGCTTCCAAAAATGTGTAGTTGCTGGCTGGAGGTAGTACCTTTGGTGCATATAGAAAGTGTGTATGTTGGTATGGCCATTTTCAGGAATTCAAAAATTCTCAAGGCTTGCGATGGAATGGCTCCAGCAAACAAAAAAGCAGCTGAAAGCTAAAGGTTTGCAGCTGGAATGGATCCAACGAAGGGGTGGCTATTCCAGGATCTCTTGTAATTACAAAAGTCACATTTCTGGACAATATTAATAAACTTCCCATTCCATGGTTAATATTTCCTTGTGCTTCATTTCCACAGTTAAAACAAATATTGAATAGGCTTAGGAGAGCACTCGCTGCTACAAAAAAACTACCTTTCTTGATGAGTTGACTTTTGTCTGTAAGAAAAATAATATTTTGTGTATGATACAGACTTCATGTACAGCAAAGAAAGTTGGAAATAAAAATATAAATACTAACAATTCATAATTAGTCATATGACATAAATGCTGAACTATGCTTCCTTTTCTCTCTAGGATTTTGAAATTGATAAAACAAGCAAATAATAACTAGAAACTCCATTTTTGAGTTGATTGTAACTACAAATGTCATCACCATAAAGTATGATATATACTTACTTGGGCTGTATTTGGTTTAAAAGAAAAGGATAATGTTTAGCACTAAAAAATACTATTTGGACTGTTTCACTAATGAATTAGTATCATTACTTCAAAGCATTTTTAACAAAACTCTTTGTCTAACAGTCCCCTCTACAAGAAAACTACATTTGTTGTAAAATGAAATTATTCAAGACTGATCTTAACACATTCCATATCAATGAACCTTAGTAAATATAGAGGCACTTTTATATTATAGCTAGATGTTGACAATACTAAAGGTGGGCTGGTGACTGTATTACATAGTCATCATTGTACTTGCCCCTGATCCTCATTAAAGCTGCTCTGCCAGGATGAATTTCTTGAACTGGTTGCAGCATAGGAAGTTGACTATTATTTCACTGGACTCGGATGTTAAAGAGGTTTTCAAGTCATCCACAGTAACTGTGGTGTGCTGTGGTTCATCTGTGCTATTAGGGTTATCAGTTTGGGTACCACAGCTCCTTACTTTGGGCTTAAACAGGACCTGTAAACCTGAGAAAAATATAAAAATATTTACTTTTTGTATGTGTGTGAGAGTGTATATATATTTATATATATTTTGCTGCTGGCATTGACTAATACAATTGTTATTCATACATGTGGAAATTAGTTTTAAAAGAAAACCCATTAAGTCTGATTACAGTGAGCAATAAGCTTAAAGTGACGGCTCGCTGTTATAATGTAAGGCTTTCATACAACTAAAGGTTTGAATCGACTTTGCTGGGCCACATCATGGTCAATACAAGTTCTAGACCATCAATCATCTCCATTACCCTTGTCAACTTTCCTTGGTCCGCTGTATTGGGTCCTAGCAGATTTTCTCTTTGGTGTACTGACGTCTGACAACCCGTTGTTATTGTTTTCACCCTTGAGTCACTGACATCATACTTCTAGAAAATTTTAAAAAGAATCAAGTATAACAACTGCCATGGATGACTACAGCCTAATTTAAACCAGTAGATATCCTGCACACCCACCCAACCTCCTTTCCACCACTGCTAGACTGTGACACTTTAAAAGTTTTGCATTTCAATATATTTACTTTTGTTACTTTTTATCCGAAACTGTATTTAGGAGAAAATACCTTAATAACATAATATTCAAATGACAATTGGTCAATTTTAGGACATGCATCATTGTAGAAAAGCAGAATAGTACCAAATCACAGGGGTGGGATAACGATTTAATAGAAAAGCACATATTACTGAAGTGTGTGACAATTTTGTCATATATTCGCATTAATCAAATTCAATATTATTTGTTGTTCAAAAATTTAATACCAAATTATTTTAAAAAACATCTATTTAATCCTGATTGTTAAATGCTCTGCAGTGCTTACAATCTTGCTTAGTGAAACCTACCATATCTGGGTAAGAAAAACAGTTCCATTTATTGTCTCATCTTCTGCTACATTGTCAACTGAACTTGTACATGTAGCCATTAACATCCTGTAATGTCTGAAAGTTAAATTTAGCTGATGTTATACTGCCATGCATAATTCTGATGTTATACTGCCATGCATTATACTGATGTTATACTGCCATGCATTATACTGATATTATACTGCCATGCATTATACTGATGTTATACTGCCATGCGTTATACTGATGTTATACTGCCATGCATTATACTGATGTTATACTGCCATGCATTATACTGATATTATACTGCCATGCATTATACTGATATTATACTGCCATGCATTATACTGATGTTGTACTGCCATGCATTATACTGATGTTATACTGCCATGCATTAAGCTGATATTATACTGCCATGCATTATACTGATATTATACTGCCATGCATTATACTGATGTTATACTGCCATGCATTATACTGATATTATACTGCCATGCATTATACTGATATTATACTGCCATGCATTATACTGATGTACTGCCATGCATTATACTGATGTTATACTGCCATGCATTATACTGATATTATACTGCCATGCATTATACTGATCTTATACTGCCATGCATTATACTGATGTTATACTGCCATGCATTATACTGATGTTATACTGCCATGCATTATACTGATGTCATACTGCCATGCATTATACTGATATTATACTGCCATGCATTATACTGATATTATACTACCATGCATTATACTGATGTTATACTGCGATGCATTACACTGATGTTATACTGCCATGCATTATACTGATGTTATACTGCCATGCATTACACTGATGTTATACTGCCATGCATTATACTGATATTATACTACCATGCATTATACAGATGCCCTACTGCCATGCATTATACTGATGTTATACTGCCATGCATTATACTGATGAAATGGTCATGTGAAGCTTTACATGAAGAAACTTTATTACATACATTTATGTAAAATATTTTCCACCTCAGTAATACACCAATGAAACCTGACCATATTAATATGTGACAGCCGACTCTCTCTCTCTCTCTCTCTCTCTCTCTCTCTCTCTCTCTCTCTCTCTCTCTCTCTCTCTCTCTCTCTCTCTCTCTCTCTCTCTCTCACTCACACACACACACACACACACACACACACATACAAAAACATGTCCACTAACATGAAAAAAAAAATCACAAAGCAACGAAATAAAAAGAAGAAAATTTGCAAAAGTTAGAGATACTATATTACCCGTTCTCTCTCCGTCTTCTTGTATGCCGATCTTGGACACTTGGGTGTCTGGTCTGAACTGTTGATTGTGGTGGATGGGTGGCTTTCATCCACATCAGGGCTGTGAGCACGCTTTGCTTGTGGCATAATGGATGGTACTGCATCAGGGGGAAGAGTAGCTCTTTTCTTTATTCCAAACATAGGCATCAAACTCTGACTGGGCCCAAATGAATTGGGTTGAAAATGTTCACTATAGATTGTAGCATGTTTTGAAGGCTCTCTCCAATCCGCTCATCAGCCGCTCAAACCGGGACCAAAGTCCTTTATATTTAATGTCCGAGGGAAACAAGTGCAATGAAACACTATCTTTTGGTGTATTGCTACATCCACCAATGATACACCTCTTTCCCATACTGAGTAATACATGCAGTCAGAATACAATCCAGAGATGTTTCACGCTTGACAACGATAAAAACAATGGTTTCTAGCAATGCCGGGTTCCTCTTGTGACGTCACACTGCCTGAGATCACGGAAACTGCCGAAGTTGCACTTGGCTTACGGAGAATATTCATGAGATGTACATTTAAACTAAATATCTCGCCATCCCTTGATCGCATAGGATAGAAATTTTCAGATATTACATAAATCATGATATTTAATAATTTAGAGTTAAGTGATACGGGGTTCTCAGGTCTACCTTTAAGCACCTATGGAAAATATATGAGAGAGAGAGAGAGAGAGAGATAGAGAGAGAGAGAGAGAGAGAGAGAGAGAGAGAGAGAGAGAGAGAGAGAGAGAGAGAGAGAGAGAGAGAGAGAGAGAGAGAATTTATGAATATATGGAGACAGAGATTTATAGATGAATACTTCTGAGGCTAGATATGGATGGCACTGAATAATAGATAAACATGCAAATTCTGGAACAAAAAATCTTTTATTTACAAAGCAGTGATATCCGACATAATTCAAGTACTGCTGAACAAACTTGAATGCCGCTAATATTTTTAATCTAAATCCTTCAAGGTATCAAATTCTTAATTGTCCACTCAACCTCCTTGGGCTCAAACCCATCAAACTTGTCCTCT
The DNA here is from genome assembly GCA_029339505.1 of Unio delphinus. NCBI lineage: Eukaryota > Metazoa > Mollusca > Bivalvia > Unionida > Unionidae > Unio > Unio delphinus. The sequence continues at coordinate 243,264 of JAQISU010000275.1, forward strand.
TCGCTGTCAATGCCACATTCATCACAGTCAATATTTCTTATGACATTGTCCTCACACCCATTCGTTATTATTAATACCACACACTTTAATGGATTGTCATATCAGATCTGGCTTGTCCTGAAGCGATTCAACTGTTTTCACAATTCAATCAAGAACTGTTTGCTTTAGTCTGCACTATGATTATGTGATGTCATCTTCCTGGGAAGGGCCCTCTGTTGCTTTATGAATTTAGTTCGCCCAGCTTTTCCTCATGTTGGACTAGACTGGTTTATTAATACTGATGTCCAGTGGCTGCAGCTTGGACGTGCATCCACCTAGAACAACTGCAAACCTGCCAACCCTAACGAGACCGTCTCAGTAAGGCAGTTGATTTTTTTCCATAAGTATGACCAGTTTTCAGTAAGGTCTAACGAAATATCATCATCTACTGTAAAATATTATTTAAAAGTTTGGTATTCAGTAGTCCTACATGTAAGATGTCAACACTGATATTTGTGTTTTGGGCGTCTAGGTCTTAATGCCTAAATAACGGCGCTGTGTAGTGTGTTTTGATGTCGACTAAGATCGTAACGAAAGGCAAATTTTCAGGAAAATCGCACAACTGGCAGCCAATAATGACGCTTTTCTACAAAGTAAAGCCATAATCTTTTATCAGACTTTAATTACTCTGATGTCTTTTCTCTAATAAAATCAAATTCTCACAAAAGAAATGGACCTGTTTTCAAGTTTCGTTGGCTTACATTTCAGTTGGCTGGAATGCGATGGAAGCCACGAATGCAGAAACTGAGTTAAGCTGAAGTAAACTTCTTTAATGAAATGAATAAAAATATATTAATATCAAAGAAAGTGTTTAGATAGCTTTGTTTCGTTCAAGATTCTTATCATCCTTTAACCGATTTTGGTATTCCAAGCTTATCATCAAATAAGTGCTTATCTATTTTATTTTTGTAAAATACAGTCTGGGGTGGACTTTAAGTGTGGGGGGGGGGGTTTGCACAAATTTAACACAAATTATATAATTTCCTAAGTCTTGAGACATAATGACCTTGGTGAAATAAATTTTACCATAACTTCTGGGACAGGAAAAAAATTATTTTATTGTATCCCAATAAATAGGGTAAATATGGTAGCATGCTCCTGACATTATCATAGTGGTCTTTAGACATGAGTGTAAAGTTTTTACTTTCAGTTATGCTCCTATTGAAATTTGTAAAGGTCTTTTTCTACTGTACATGGTAAATGCTTTCTGTTTGGTTTACAGTTTTGTGGCATTAATGCCATTTTTAGCACATGATAGATTATATATGGCAGCCAGTACATTTGGTGGGGGAAGAACCAGAGAAAACCTAGGGATGACTCACCAAACCATGGGAAGCTACTGGCAAGCTGTATTACATACCCATGTTTGCCAAGCCAAAACTCGAACCATTGCAGACAGATGAGATGTAAGTGATCTGTAAAGGTAAGCTCTTTAGACCACTTGGCCACGCATGACCCCTACCAAGTAGTTGGAAACTTTCGAGAATTTAAATAAAGCAACTGTTGATTGATATATCAAACCTGACAAAATATCTCAATGCTGAGGAATACACTGGGTCTTATTCTTATAAGAAAAGTGTCATGCAATAAAAAATGTACCTACCACTAGATCTTTGCCTGTTGTTGCCCCTGGATTTTCATACACATTTTCATCAGAGTAATCCACTTTCACATTTTCAAAATTCTTCTGCACATTTGATTTACTTGCACTTCTGTTAATAATAGTAGCATTTTCATAAATATCTCCTGAAATACAGAAATGTGTTGTCATTCAATGAAAACTGTTCATTTATTTTCATTATTATATTTGTGATATTTTGGTAAAACCTTAGCAACTTAATCTTCCATGTACATGTACTAGTTGCTATAATAGTCTTTCATACATGTCCAGTCTCTGGAAATATTAGTTTAAATATATATATAGATACTCGTCCACATTACGTAACAGGAAGTGCCTAACTCTGTGGATAATATTATTAGTTTTCCTGGATTACTGAATCCATGCAAAAACTTAAACTCCAATCCATGTCTAGGAAATTCACCTTCACTGGATGTCTCCCTTTTATTGATATATAAATCTACCCTTCAGGAATGCCAAGAACACCAAAAATCCTAATGTTCTCTTGTTCAATGCCAGTGGAATCATAGATCCTTTACATTGACCACTGGGACAGTTATGTCAGAAACACATATGGATATGTGGAATTAGTGATGACTGTCCCTCTAACATTGCCAAAAATAAAAAGGTAAAGACTTATCTTCCCTTCTAATCCCATACTATCACGGTACCAACTCTACAACTTCTGAAGAAAAACCAGACTCTGACCTGAAGAGTTCTCATTCACTACCACAATTTATACATGCATTTGGAACATGTAGAATCATTATGTGCCAGAAACGCCCCTCTTAGTATCCCAAAATTGAATATACAAGATATTATTGACATGGCTTCCATATATGGTGCCAAACAGTTGTATGAGTGCCAAAAGATGTTTTCTACCCAGGTTGCATTACATCTCTAGCACACTGCCAATCTCTCTCTCTCTCTCTATCCAATTTTATCGTCTTAGTTCCCTTGGTCAGGGGTCCGACGTTTTCTGGCAGTCAGCAAGCCCAGTCTCCAGGCACCACGGTTTTGAGAATCGATTTTGGTCATCTTCCATGTCTTGCGGTCATGATTGATTGTTTGCTTCCAAGTTTTCTTGGGTCGTCCAGCTTTCCTTTGGCTTTCCACCTCCACATTTCTACACCTGTTAATCCAAGCATTGCTTCTCTCTACATGGCCAAACCAGCATAACCGGTTGGCCCTTAGGAGTTCCTCAATCTTTGGTAGGTGCAGCTTTTCCAGTAGGGTATCTGACCTGATATGCTGGGTCTGGTCTGGCTTGACATTACAAATCCATCTGATCATGGCTCTGTCATTGCGTTGTAGATGGGTGAGTGAGGACTGGGTGAGTGCCCAACACTCACTGCCATATAGCATCACGCTCCTAACACAGCTGCTATACACCTTTCCCCTGGTGGTGAGGGGAACAACTCTTGATGTTAGTACAGGTAATAGTTCACCAAACTTACCCCATGCTGACTTTACCCTTATGGTTGAACTGAGTTCACATCCACCTCCAGCACTCAACATATCACCCAGGTAGCAGAAGGAGTCTATTACCTCCAGAGTGTAATCATCCACTTTTACCTCACTGTAAGGTCGGCCCTCAAGTGGGCGTGCCTGCCCCAGACACCTCTTACACTTGTAGTTGGGGTCTGGTACCAGTTTTTCACACAAGCCGCTACACTTTTTGTGCACCCATAGGGCACTTAGGCTGCATTGTATGGCATTGGACCTGACACCATTCCTGCACACAGCACATGGGTACTGACCGGAATCTTTCAATGGTTGTAATTCTGAGCCACTGACCATCACTTTTGTCTTTGACAGATTCACTCTCAATCCTTTGGCTTCCATACCACTTTTCCACATTTTCAGCTTCTCCAGTAATAGTTCCATAGTCTTTGCTATGATGACCAGATCATCTGCATACAATAACTCCCATGGGCATCCTGTCCGGAACTCTCTGGAGAGGGCTTCAAGGACAATGATGAATAGCAGGGGGCTGATGACCGATCCCTGATGGACTCCGACTTTTACACTGAATTCATCACTGTATGTATCATTCACCCGTACTCTGCTCCTGGCATTAGTGTACATGCATTTAACCAGTCGGATGAGCCATTCCTCTACTCGAAGTTTCCGCATTGCCCATCATAGCACATCCCTGGGAACCCTGTCGAAAGCTTTCTCCAAGTCCACAAATGCCATGTAGAGTCTTCTGTCTGCACCAACATACTTCTCCTGCATCTGACGCAAGATGAATATTGCATCAGTTGTGCCCCTTCCAGGTATGAATCCAAATTGCATTTCATTGATGTCAACTTGCTGTCTGATGATACTGTCTGCCACTCGCTCAATAACCTTTATTGCTTGCTCCAAAAGTTTCAGGCCTCTGTAGTTGCCTCTAAGCCGGGCGTCACCTTTGCCCTTATAGCAGTTGATGATATAGCTCTCTCTCCAGCTCTCTGGCACATGCTCTTCTCTTATGATGGCATTTGCTAGGTCTGACATGATCTGACTGCCTTCATTTCCCGCTGCCTTACCATTTTTCATTTTCTTTAACGCCTTTTCTATCACGTCTGGGCTGATTTCTATTGGTGGGCCTTGCACTGGTTGTTCTTTAGTTAGGTGGTCAGGGTTCCAAAAAAATTGAATATTGAGCAATGATTCGTAGTGTTGTTGCCAGGCCCTATGTTTGGCTTTATCGTCTAAAGAAAGCTGACCCTCATCATCTATTATGCATTTGTCACCTAGAACATCATGATTTTCCCTCCTCATCTGCTTTGCAACCTTGAATATATCACTACCTTTAGGGTCAATGTGGCTGAACTTGGCTGTAGAGGCAGCTTGCTTGGCTAAGAAAACAACTTTTTTAGCAGCACTTTTCGCCTGTGTGTACTCCTCTCTGCTGCCACCCTTCTTCCAGGCCTTGTAGCATCTCCTCTTTCTCTGTATTGCGATGTTGACTTCTTCATCCCACCACCAAGTCTCTTTCCTCCATATGCTCTTCTTTGTATGGCCACAAACACTGTTAGCACTACTCAGCAGACCCTCTTTGATCTGACGCCAGCATTCCTCTACACCAGCTGCCTGATAGTCCCTTATGGTTTCAACAAAGGCCTCTTGAAATTTCTTCTGCACTTCCTGGTCCTACAGCTTCCAGGTTCTGACTTTGGGTTGAAACTTGCGGTGTGCTTCAGGGCATATCATTACCAGGAAATCACATACTAGAAGCCTGTACTCTTGATATATTGCAATGATAAAATTCAACATGTCTTTAAATGTTATCACAGTAATTCCAATAAAACTACTAATTTCAAATGTCAAAGCACCTTGTAACTTCAATGAATAACTCAAATAAATTAATGAATTGTCTTAAATGATCACATCTATATTAGTCCTTTATGACTAATGGTAATGCTAAGAATAAATCATTTCAGTCAATTATCCTTATATGAAAAAAAAAGATCAATACCAGAATGAGATTCAACTAATCATTTTGAAATCACTTTAACTGTCAACAACTGTACTTTAGCAGCTAGCCAACCAGGAATTAAGTAATCTGGTTTTTCAAGAGGGAACCCAATCAAATTCATCATCAAAATTTTTTCCACAGCTTCCATGGTCAAAAAGGCCACAATAACATGTTTACTCCTATCCTGAAGCTATAATATACTTACTCGAATGAAATGACCTCATCCTAGAGTACAAATCTACAACTTTTATATAAAGAATGAGATAATTATTAATTTAATACTGTGTTTACCGGTAGTTAATGACCCTTTCAATGTATAATCATAAAAACTAACAAACAATATAGATATACATAATGGTCATTTGTAATAGAGTTAAAACATCAATGTCCTTGGTAGGTTTTGGTTGCAATATAATAGGAATGGAATTAATAGTAATTTAACATCTTGAAAGAGTGTCGTTGGCAAGTTGCAAAAGCATGCATGTGGACCAAATCTGGTTGAGAAAAGCCAAATTAATGTACTGGATATCCAATAAAAGTGCTCCTGGATATTTACAATCATTATTCCAGTATAGGCTACCTGGTAATACTCCACACCTGTGATCCAAGTCTACAAACAGTATAAAATTCCCAAACCAAATAAGGAATTATTCACAAAAAGTTTCCAACACTCTGGAAGTCTGCTCTGGAATAGAATTCCAGTCGAGACTAGAAATGCCCACTCAATTTCCTTCTTCCAAACCCAATATATCCAGTCACTTCAGAGATGCAGTTAAAATAAATAAATTTCATGTGTATGAGGGCCTCAAGGTAGATTAGTTCTTTAGCTAATTGTGTTTGTCACAGAATTAGGAGAAAATTGAATTTTTTTTCTTTCTTGAATTACAAACTAATCTCACCATTTTTTTAGTTTCGTCGTACATGCGTTACCTGGGGTGAATAAGTGCTTTTTCAAGGTAAGCGGCGTGTAACGATTTGCATGTGCCTGACTTTGTATCACTTGAAGTCAGGAACATTAGAATCATGGGGTGCACGGTAATTTTGCCGTGAATTCTGCTCACCTATTTGAGGATATATAAGGCAGAATATTTCTGATAAATATTACGGGACCAAAAGTATCTTATCACAGGAAAGATAGCTCGTCATTCTTTCTCCAGCCAAAGGGATGAGTGTTAAATTTATATTTCGTTTTATTGTGAATTTTATTCCGTTTATCATTTCATGTAATGATGCCTTTATTACAATGCAGATTTAAACGTGGAATATTTGGAATTACTAGTCACTATTAGACTTTAAATGCAATAGTGTAATCTAAGTTGTAGTTTGTTTTAGAAAAAACTATTATTAGTTTGGTCTCTTTATTGTAGCTGAAATTGTTGCTGATTGTAGCTGAACGTCTTTGAAATTGTTGCTGATTGTAGCTGAACGTCTCTGAACGTATCTGATTGTAGCTGAATGTCTCTGAATATCTCTGAATTGTAGCTGAATGTGATTAATTGAGCCATTTGATTGTGAGATCAAATTGAGGTATCTGACTGTCTGTCTGTCGGATTGTCTGTCCGTCTACATCTGTCGTGATGTGTAAATATCCGGAAATCTAGAAGTCTGAGTGTCGGAGCTGTCTAGAGGTGTAAACATCCGGGGTGGCATCTAGGTATTCGGGACCGATGGTTCTAGTAGATTCTGTATGCTGTCTGTACGTATAACTGTGGTGAATCCGTGAAGGGCAATTGACCGATAAAAGTATTGAGTCAACCCTAGGTATTCGGTGAAGCTGGGCGGCGATTCAACAGTTGGTGAATCGTATGGTTATACAGGGTCAAGACACATATGTGTGTGTTGCAATTGTAGTACAATTGAATACATGGTTATATTTACATAGTTAGTAAATCAAATCACGTTAGTATTTCAAGGGATTACATGAATCTCAATAAAAGTTAGCAACTTGATTAAATACATGTATATGTTCGTGCTAATTGTCGCAATCCATACGTGCGATAGTATAGTTTGATGTTTGTATTTATTTATCGCAATTTATACTTGCGTTAATATAACTTTTGCAAAGGTTCCTTGGATCTGTGTATAGTCCAAGAGATTCCTTTGTATCTGTGTTTTATTTTGTATTAATATTTAATTTATTCATGTATTGTGAATGGTTGTGAGTGTAATTGTGGGTTGAACGCATGAGTTATTGTGTTGATACATCATTATTTTTCATTAATAATTTATTTAATAAATTTACATTATCTTTCACACATTGTGTTTGTGTTGTTCATTTAATCCACTATCCACTCGGTAACAATTCTGTTACAGTGTTACCCTCTTTAAATACAGTCATTATTATTATTATTATTATTATTATTATTATTATTATTATTATTATTATTATTATTACTCTGAAAGGACATGTAAGGCATTCATAGCTTTCCTAACTGCAAACTACCCAATGATAAATATGCTAGAACAGAGGACCCGTAAACATACCCTGGTTAGAAGCAGTGTGGAGGGCTCACTCTGATAAACTATTCTCTAATGATTTGTTATCAGGATTTTGCCATAGTCTGACATAGGTCCTGGAAACTTGTATACGTTGCCTCATTAATATAAAAACCTGAAATTTGCTAAAAAGTCATTTGATACAACTATTCAATTGGAGGTTAAAATATGTGGTTGGACCATTTGACCAAATTCCATATCCACAATATTTCATCAGTACTCTGGGCAGAAGGCAAATACTTTATTTAGAGGATACTATTGAGGTACTGTCTGACCTTCATGACAGCCTGATACACTTGTCTAAATCAGATGTTTGACTAGGATTAATTTTCTCTATCTTTTATCATTATAGACCATATTATTAGTCTTAATGCAAAACTTGACACAGAAAGCTGGATGTGTAAAACTAATACTAAAGATGCCTTTAAAATGCTGCCAAATAAGCATAATCACTATGGTGTTTTGAAGTGGTGCAATACATGTTGGTTTCATACAAGATATGTTTCTGGTAGTAGATTTAGCAAAAAAAGTTTTTGATTGTTTCTCAGAGAAAATTTGCTGGATTTACAGAACAGCTGTCATGTGCAGCTGTACTGCATTACATTTGTTATAATTGGCCCCTTAATGCCAAACCAGATAGAACAGTGGGAATCCTTTCTTTGATCTTTAACAACTAAATGTGACTCTGTTACCAAACAAAACTGTTGCACCAAAGATGGTTCACAAATATTTGTGCCTCACTATATATAATAAAATGTGGAGGATGTCTAATATTGTTGAATATCTCGTAGTACATAGTGAAGAAGGAAACAAGAACACAATAACAGGGTCTTTGGTTAAAACCAAGATATAATTAGTGTGTGTGTGTTTAATTTTGATTTTGAATGTAGCTTTAAACATATTTGAGCCATATCGCTATGATGTCTACAGTACGGCAGTTTACAGTGAAGTCTAGCACAAGCTACAGACACAGAGCATGATGTCCCACCCAGTCACATTATCCTGACACCAGGTCAATGAGTCCTAACACTAACTTCTTAATGCTCAGTGCTCAGCAAGGCAGCTGCTAGTGCCATTTAATAAGTCTTTGATATGACCTGGCTGGTGTTTGAAGCCACAATTCCCACATCCTAGGTTGAGGCTCTAACCACTTAGGTCACGAAGTGATGATATAATAAATTATTAGTTTAAAATTCAATTTTCTAAAATGTGTACTAGTTATACATGCACAGACAAATCTTTCCAGGAAACATACCTCTGGGGACTTTACCAGGTTTTCCTTTGGGTGCATCTGAAATATTAGGGTACTTAAATCAAACAAATTCAAAAATTAAAGAGCATATCCATGATGTTGAATGTTAAGTAACAGAAAGAAGCAAAACCCCAAAATTTAATTATCAAAGTTCTAAATGAAATTGTGAAAGGGACTTTGAGTATTATGGAGTGAATCCAATATAATCCTGATAAAGTTCTATGAAAGTCCAAGTGAATGAAAAGTTCCATAAAAATTTAGAAACCGGAAATGTACTGGTCTGCCTAGAATCATGAGATTTTAAAAATGGCATTGTCCAGAACTCTTTTGAATAATTCACAACAGTTCTGGAATAATATTATAGTCCAAAATAGTGAGCACTTTCTATTCCCAGAGTCCAAACAAATGTATTTCCTCTTGAATGATACCCAAGTAAAAGATAAAAAAATGTATTCTCTAAAGTTTCAACCCCATACTCCAATTCTCTAACCAATATCTGTTTTCTGAAGCTCTTCTTCTTCCTGAAGCAAAAGATTTCCTCACTCAACTTCATTATTCAACAGACTCAAACCTAAAGACTCTTGAGTCAAAATAAAAGCCTTCTCTTTCATTATAATTAGCATAAAGCAGCAGAGGGGGCGAATCGAACAACTTTTTCCGACAAAATTGATTGAGCCATCAAAACGGAAAATAGAGACTTCCTGCGAATGTCATATTTTAACCCAAAAAAAAAAGTCTCCATTTAGCAAACGGAGACTTTGCGATTTTTCAATCATCCGGGTCGCGGCGGTGTTGTCATCGCCCCCTCTGCTGCTACAGGTTAACAAAATATTTGATAAAGTCCGATATGATATCGTGTTCGAACACGGAAATCATTTATGATTTCACAAACAGACTAATCGCTAACACCTCGTCTTGTAGATCAATCAAATTATTTGACTGGTCGGTGAGTCGGAAATTAATTCTCGTAAGCGAATTATTATGGCATCGCATATAGACAGGATTAGTTGGATCTTCAATAATCAACCATCCTGGAGGAGCTGTTGGTGCAAACGAATAAAGAATATATCCTTGCTGTGCTTGATTTGATTGCTCAAGATTTATTTGATAGCTTCCTTCAATTGCATCACATACTAAATTGAGCGCAATCACCGCTGTAATATTTACATTGTGCGGGGCAATATGCCTACCACCACCATCTGGGTCATTATTATATTTGAGGATAATTGAATCTTGTACTTGTAATACCTTGATAACATTTCTAACAAATTCTTTTAGTTCCTCAGCGTTATATCCGGGAAACTTGAAATTATGTAGATCGGATTCTGTGATATTGTAACCGGTTAGGAATCATTGTTCATTGTCGCTGTTGTCATTGGTTATTGTTTGAATAATTAGTTCATTTATATATTCCATGTCAGATACAAGCTGATTTAGTATTTCAACGTGTTTTCGCGATTTTGTTTGCCGTAGTTGTTGTAACAGAATTGTTACCGAGAGGAGGGTGGATTAAATGAACAATACAAACACAATTTGTGAAAGAAAATATAAATTTATGTAATAAATTATAAATGAAAAAAAATACAGATGTAACACAATAATTCATGCACTCAACCCACAATTAAACTCACAATCATTCACAATACATGAACAAATTAAATAACAATACAAAAGGAATCACAAATGTAAAGGGATCTCTTGGATTATACACAGATCCAAGAATCCTTTACGAAAGTTAAATAAATGCAAGTATGATTTACGAAAAAAATAAACACAAACGACAAACTATCTATCGCACGATGGATTGCGATAACTAGCACGATCATATACTTGTATTCAATCAAGTTGCTAGCTTTTATTGATATCTATGTGATCACTTGAAATATTATTGCGATCTGACATAAGCATGCAAATACAACAATGTATTAAATTATATTACAATTTCAATACACCTATGTGTCTCCCCTGTATAACCGCACGATTCAGCAACAGTTGAATCGTCTCCCAGTTTCCCCGAGAACCGAGGGTTGACCAATACTATTATCGGACGTTTCCCTACACGGATCCACCACAGTTATACGTTTAGACAGCATACAACATCTACCAGAACCAACGGTTCCTCACTACCCTAGATGTCGACCCGGACGTTTTACAACTCTAAGACAGCTCCGACACTCGGACTTCTAGCTTTCCGGATATTTACATGTTACACAGATGTTGACGAACAGACAGTTCGACACACAGACAGATACTTCAATTCCGTTTGCACAAATTAACGGCACAAGCACATTCAGATATTTATACAGAGATGTTCCAGAACAAACATTAGATGTCCCACAACAAATCAGACGATATCAAAGACGTTTATCAAAAGATGGTATCAGATGTGTTAACAGCTACGGTATCAACGATGTTATTAGCAGCTACGGTATCAGATACATTGTAACAACTACGTTAGCAGCTACGGTATCAGAGACGGTATCAACGATGTTATTAGATGCGCTATCAGTGATGTACTTCTACGGTATCAACGACGGAATCAACGACGGAATCAACGACGGAATCAGCTATAATAAACAAAACCAGACTAATAATAGTTGTCTCAAAAATAATCTAAGCCGTAGATTACGATATTGTATTTAAAGTCTAAAAGTGACTAGTAATTCCAAATATTCCACGTTTAATTGCAATAAAAGCATCATTATACGAAATGATAATCTGAATAAAATTCACAATAAAACGAAATGTAAATTTAACACTCACCCCTTTGGCTGGAGATTTGCAAGACGAGGTTATCTATCCTTCGATTAGATATTTTAGTTCCCGTAAATAATAATGAGAAATAGTTCGCCTTATATACTCTCAATAGGTGAACATAAATCACATCGAGCTTGCCGTACACCACGTAAAACGAGTATTTCGGATTTCATGTAAATTACAAATTGGCACATGCAAATCGTTACACGCCACTTAATCACCCCAGGTAATGCGTGTACGACGAAATCAAGAAAATGGTGAGTTTCGTTTGCAATTCAAGAACAAAAATCAGTTCAATTTTCGCCTAATTCTGTGACAGTTGTTCTAGTTGTGTTTTATGTAATTGATTAATTTCATTAAAATAACCAGTGATGTCAGTTAGTGTAACTGAAATAGTAACAGTTGACTCATCTGTTCTTTTAGTAATAAAATCCCATTGCAACATGTTTTTGAAGGTAAATATGAATCTATTGGCGATTTTTCCTTTTTTTATATCAGATAAATTTTCTCGATATACGGGATTGATTTCATGATATGATTGTACGTCTATGGTTATGTCGGTGGGGAATTTTTCCGGTGGTTTTTCAGACCATCCTAACACTGTTCTTAACGAGCTGTTATAGATATCTACAATGTATCCCTCTGTGCTTATTTTGATCGACGACGAGAGCGTCGGTTCATGAACTTTAATAGCTATTTTTGACTCTTTTCCAGTGATTGATTTTAATCTACGCTGAATTTCAGCATCAATTTGCTCAATTTGGTACAACCCAGTTGGTAACGAAACAGTTTCCCATGCTGGAGTACCATCGGGTTTATTCTTATACGAGAACACCAGTGCGTTATTCGGTTACTGACCGCCAAATGCAACCGATCTGATATTGGGCCAGCTATGATATATTCGTAATTTTGCCAGCGTAATCTCGCGCACTGCAATCGGAGAAGGGAAGTTTACACTAAATTCAGGGTTTGTTGATGTTATTGATATCATGCTTGTTCGTATCGGAGTGGTATTCTCCGCGATTCGTTGAAGCAGTTCGAGTGACATTATTGTTAACGCTGTCTTCAATTTCCAATTTCAACATCGCTGAGTTAAACAACTGGGTCATCGTAGAAAATTCAACATCGGATATGAACGAATTATCTATCGACAGCGAGATTAACTTGGATTATTTCGAGTACGCGTCTGATGACACCCGGTACCTCGCTGTCGCGTCGCTGAGTTTTTTCTGAGAACACGATAACTTTTTAGTTATCGCGGTGGCGACTGCCACGATTGTTGTTGCCGCGGAGATAGCGATTGGAACTGCAATTAGAGCCATCATGGTCACCGTCGACAAAATAACCCCGGCGCTGGCAATCACACCGGACACCGAGTACACGGTTACATCGATGGCGGTAATTCTTCTGTGGTATTTTTTATGTTTTCACGGCAGCGCTCAGAAAGTGATTTCAAGTTTGCAGAAAAATCTTTTACGGTGTCGAATCGATATCAATGCGATTGTGATACCGTTGACCCTGTCAACGGGGATTCCATCGATGTCATTGTTATTTTAAACCCGCTAATGTTTTCAATTATTTGATTATGTACTTGGATTTATTATTTTTGTTTATAAATATCCGTGTAAATATCGAGATAACTTGTCTTGATTTCGTTAGTATTCATCCTCCTTCCCGCCTCCTTGTTAAAAAAAAATGAAGATAGAAAGAATTCAAATTCATCGAGACCTTTTAGTTTAAGAATATCCCTGTAAATATCGAGATAATTTGCATGAACTTCGGTAGAAAGCATCATCCTCCCATCCCTCTTGCTAAAAAAAGAATGAAATCAGAAGGCTTGTGATTCCGAGCTGTGCTTGGTTGTTAAAATAAGAGTCGATGTTAGAAAATTTCATCGTGATATCTTGGGGTTTACTGCCCTCAAAGAACTTATTAACAATTTCGCTGGTGAGCTTTTGTTTGTCAATAGCGCGCTTAATTTCAGCGAGGGTCGGGCCTGTCAGAGATGTGGTTTCAGACACAGGTGTTCTCCCCAAAAATTTATCCACGATGGTATTAAATGTTGTTTGTCTCACCATAAACATATTAATATCTTTGAGAGTCATTGTAGATGTAGCCGGGACGCCAAAGAAATTATTAGCGACGTAGGCATTGTGAGTATGCTTGCCAATAAACTCGTTAATTTCAGCGAGAGTCGAGTCTGCCACAAGTGGGTTTCCAAAGAACTTATTAACAATTTCGTTGGTGGGTTTTTGTACTTTTTCAAAATTTTCTATTAGTTTAGAAATATCCGTGTAAATATCGAGATAATTTGCCTTGATTTCATTTTCATTCATCATCCTCCCCTCCCCTTTCTTAAAAAAGAATAAATCCAGAAGGTTTTTAATTTCAGCGAGAGTCATGCCAACCACAAACGGGGTTCCAAAGAATTTATGTACGATATTTTTGCGAAAAGCATTATAACCCCATATATAATCATCCAGATTACGGCCGTGGGAGGCAATTGCGTCGGTAATCATAGGCACAAGTGTGCCTGGTTTAAGTTGTCCGTCGCTGGAATACAGCGCAATCGAGTTTTCAGCGGCGTCGCGCTGCCGTATCAAAATGTCATCCGCGGATATATTACTGGATTTCAATTTACCCTGGCGATCTTGAAATACAACTATTTCGTTCGGGTCAACACTTGCTAAATTCAACGTCTCAGCGATTTCATCTTCAATTATTTTTTTTACATCCTCGATAGAACCCGCAAATATTTCCCGGTGGGTTTCGACATTGACAGAGATCGTCCCCAAATATCAATCATTATTGTTAGCGCAACTTGTGTTTTCAATTTATTGGTTCTCTAAAATTACCTTGTAATTTCGCACTCGTGTATTCATTTACAACCAGATGAGGTGGTTTCTGTGACGATGAAATCTCCGCGAGGACATTTAATACTTCATGGCCGCATATCGGTGGATCATTTAATTGTTGTGTTGGCAGCGTGGAATAAAAAATAATAATTGATTGATTCTTTGAATTTATATACCGCATAAACTCGCTTGGCGGAGCTAGCCCATATGAATCAAAATAGACAATCCCATGCGGATCAATCGCGTATGCAACCCAGTGAGTTCCCGATCCGTTACTGTTATCAAGATTGATGATGCCGGTTTCAACGCGTTTAGGTTATCTCGGCAACTGATCTTTCATAAAAACCCCTCTGAAGTTTTTTATCGCTAGTTTTTTAGCAGCATCAATTAAATTAAAATTGGACATGGGAAGAATTGGACTTTCAACTAACAAACCGTTCCTGGTATTATTAGACCCTTTCCGCTGTACCATGAATACGGAGTTCCTGGTAGTCTTAGAACATTTCCCTTTTTTTTATATCCTTTCCCAGTTGCCTTATTCAACGCCATCCCTGCCGCGGTACCAACGGCTCCCAACGCCGCAGCCTTTGCCACCGCTGGGGCAGCCGCTGCAATCAATGCTGGTATTGCGGCTAACAATGAAAATATACCACCTGATTTTATCATGTTGGCAACTGCAGCCTTTGAAAATACAATTTGAACCCCTCGCTTATTTTTCATTGCATCATTGAAATGTGTTATTTGATGATCCGTCAATGATATTTTATGTGTACCGCCGGACATCTGCGCTGGTTTTAACGTTATTGTTGTTCCACATTCTTTAGCGGATTTTGATCGTAATTTCTTGACCTGACCATCAGTCAGCTTGACACTAACAACACTATATGGCATTTTATTGTAAAACACATTTATGCTTTCAATTGATCTAATTGTGAATCGTTTACATATTTTCCACTGGTGCATCAACAATTCTCATTCGTCCGCCAGCCCCTTCTAACAACATTGATTTGTCGCTGAGAATGACAGCAACTGCTCTATAATTAGCAACAGCGCCACGAAGGACATTAGCTCTAAAGTGTATATCAACGACGGATTGCCTAGTTAAATCAAGATGCTCCAGTGAAAAGTAATAAATTGGATATAGGTTTTTAAAATCAAGTTGCGATATTTGTAAACCAGTATTAACATTTTGATCACGGCCCATATATGACAGCATACGATGGTACACGCGCGCAATATGGTTTTGACCGTAATTAAGTTGTATGTCTTCAGATGGTTCCTGCTGGCCATTTATTCTCAACGAGACTTCAGTAACTCCTAATTGATCAAATATCATATGACTGTGCAATTGTGAATTCACTCATGTCATATCTTGCAACGCAATAAATATATGACGTGGAGCTGAAACGCCTTGTTGTGATGCCAAGTTCCATGTAAATGTACCATTGATATTTGATTGCTTAACATCTGTTGTTGTTAGCCAACTTAGCAATGATTTGCCACCCGCACCCATAAATGATAGTAGTCGCTGTTCTGTGGTAATTGATGGGGTTATTACTGGCATCCACAAGACCAATTTAGTTAAAACGACTTTACCAGCGTCAGCATCTGGATTTGCAAGATTCGCTGGAATTCTCCAGATTGCATCATTTTCACTACCCTTTCGCACGAGTACTACTGTATGGTTCGCTCCATAAATAACTTTTCGTACATTTCTGCAGAATCCAAATATATCATGCAACGGAATCGCACATGAAAACGATCTACGTTGTCCTGCCAACATTGCTATTCGTGTTGCAGCTCCTAGATTGTACTGGTGATCAGTAGTTATAATCATATTCTCGACATCAACAGCAGCAGCGCCAGCATTATTATTTGGTCGTCGTACAATAAATTGAGTGGATCCAGCATCATTTTTATTATCTTTTGCAAACATCATAGACGGACCTGCTGATCTTGTATAATCGTCAGAATATCTTGCTAACCCAATTATTGTTGTAGCCACATCAACATCACGTTCTATAGACTCAATCTCTTTTCCGTCAATGAGATATCTTGCACTCTCAAATAGCGACATGATACCATTATTGACTAAGCCCACTTTGGCACCATCTGGATACGGTGCTGGTACAGCAGGAGTATCAGTAAGTTGTACAAGTTCTCCTTCTACTTCGATAAACGCTTCACACGGCAAAAAGTATTTACTGGTATCATGGACTTGAAGTTCAATTCGCGATCGTAGGTCGGGTTGTACTGCATGATAGGAATAGCATTGATAATCACGGACGGAATCGTCTTTGCGCACTGGGGCTTCCATATCAAGCGCGGGATCAGCTGTTCATTTAAACATTGTTATTTTTATTTAGTGTTTTCAATTGTGAAACTCTTTGTAATCATCGTCGTTTTCGTTTTCGTTTCAAACCACTTCCTGCTATCGCGTTCATGATAGCGCTATCTGTTACCGGCGAGGCCGTCAATGGTGACGTAGTCACTGAAGCAGCTAACGATGCTAGTTTTTCTTCCACTGCGTTATTTATTGCTTTGCTGATTTTTGCAGGCATCACTGTCGTAGACGGCAGCACTGTTGGTTTCTTTCGCACCAATGCTGTTATTTTATCTTTCGCGGCAGAAAATGCCTTTTCGGCAAGATTTCCAACAGCGATGATTCCCTTATCACGAATAATATCAATGGCTTTCATTGATAATTGTTTAGCTAACGGCGCCACTTTTGGGGCTATTCTTGTAAATAACCCCGCGATGGTACTGCCGAGACCATCGCCGTACCACGCGCGGTAAACAGGCAATCGTGAGTTCACAACGTAGACGCTTACGGGTTTATGATGGTTGTAGTGTATAATCATCTTGTTATAAAACTATTAGTTTTTCAGTTAGTGAATTGCGTAGCCGCTATTGAAAACTCTTTGATTTTAATCGCTATAATCAATAGGATTTTCATCATAACCATGGGCGTCTCTGTGATTTACAACTAATTCAGCAATGATTTCTCGATATACATCAATGCCCATGATACCGCCGGCAAATAATCGTCTACAGATATCAGCTGCTTCATTAATTATTTCAATGGAGTTGTTTCCGGCTCGCTTGCCACCTATAAGTACTTCCAGCCGTGATATATCCGAGAGAATATTACCAGGGCATGTCACGCTGGACTCAACGGCGTTGGTGAAACCAACACCGCTGCGTCGTACATATCCTTTTCCGCTTGTTTTCTTAGAACCGGCTTCTGCTCTTATGTCTATTTCCTCCGGGATTGGATCTTCTGTATAACGTGGTGGTTGTGGACCGCCTTTTACCTCAGCTAGAAAGTTATTATAACCAGGGTGCTGTAACGCTGAGATTTTATCCCCGCCGTATTTCGCTAAATATATTTTTGATGCCCAAGTGTCTCTGTTTCTTATAAAAATTTTAAACTCGTCGTTTAAAAAATTCTTTCTTTTACCCTTTGGAAAATTTTCTCTAGCAAAATTAGCTAATTCGAAATCCGTACCTAGTTCTTCAATTTTATTTAATGTTTCGGCTGTAAATATACTTTCAGGTGAATAGTCTCTTCCTGCAGCTGCTTGTTGTTCTTCTTCGCGTTCTTCAATTTCGCGTCGGGTTTTTATATCACTGGATAGCTGTTGTATCCCTGCGCGTGTTTGTTCAGTCTCTGCTGCTATCTTTTCAAGCGTATCAAGCAGCGGCGCTTTTTCACATCTTTGGTCGCACTTGTTATCGGAGTAAACAGTTGTTCACTTGATACAGAAAAGTCAGTCTGCGCTTGTTCTCGTTGTTGAAGTTTCTCGCGAAGTCTGTCTCGAACCGGTATAAACTTTTTAATTGCTGCTAGCCGCTCTCGGGCTAATCTAGTTGTAAGCGATTCACCTACCATATATTGTTTGTGAACTGAGTTTTTAAATGTGAACCCGGAGGGTTTCAACGTGAAGACGTTATCACAATTAAAAGCTGAGTTATCAAATAATGTACTATCAAGCTAACGTATCCATCTCAAACAGGGTTAAACTGTACGACGCTATCCGCGAATGTTTCAAAAATAACATCGCTGGGGGTTTCAAAATTGTAATATCTGAGAACGGCGATAAACGATTTTTTTTAACGACGCGGCAACAACAACAACTACTTGAAAATGGAGGCGTCGCGATGATTAATTGCTACCACAACCAGATCATCCAGTACGCACATAACTGCATAAGCAAACCCAAACTGCTGAGTATTCTTTCAGGAGAAAATCCTATGTAGTTACAAAAAACGCTAAAAAGAATAAATTTTATTAAAAAATTTACTGAAAGCCTATTTTTATAGTAAAGCCCACGTGATTAAGATGCGGGTTTTTCCTCGTTTAATATTTTTCTAAGATCACGAACTTTAGAACTAATTTCAGTTCGTTTTTGATACTCTTGGCCGAGCTTTTGACGTATTGCTTCAACGGTGCTAAATAGCGTTATAAATAAATTAATGTCGTTACCGTACAAACAAGCATTGATGGACTTTTGAATTCCTTTCACGAGCCTGTTCATCTTAGGTAAAACATAACGACCCTTACTAGACTGATACTCAATGTCTTCATATTCTGAGGTAATCCTGTCGCAGTCGAGATCTTTAGATAATACTATCCCTCGATTCTGCAACTTTGAAATTTCAGCAATTATGGCATTTACATCTTTGATATCCATATTTTTATAGTATACTGTATCTCTAATTTTAAAAAAAAAATGCAAAATAAATGGTATAAATTATGAGCGGTTATTCATTCATGAGCCCTTTATTCAGGCCTTTGTTAGGGTCTTTTCAATTGGCTGTCCATTTGGGACACTCGATCGTTCGATCGTTTCTATTGGCCGGTAGCCCATTCTGTGCTACCCTCTGGGGTTCCTCATGTGAATGTAGAGCTTTTTGCATCACTTTATACCATTTATTTTACACCCATTAGATCGAATGGGTGTGACGTGGGCGTGGTCAAATCAAACCAACATTGCAAACCATGAAATCAAATTCATGGTTGCATGAATTGGAAAAAACTCCAACCCAAATTACCGAGAATGTGATAGCATGAGTTGCAATGTTGGTTTGATTGAGGGGGCTCGCCCTCTTCCCCCCCCCCCCCCCCCCAATTAATAGAAAAACATCTTTCGTTTCGCCATCAAATAATGTATTTTCTATGGGGACCGAACACGTAGTTGATAGACCTGTGTTTACAAGACAAACATGCTACCATTTAGACTACGGAACTGTCATACAGGATATAAATTTTTTAATATATATATCTTCTGATTATACTTAACAATAAGAGATTATTAAAATAGACAATTTTACTGTATCCACAGAAATTTCATAGTATTTAGGAAATAAAATACTAAGTACACAACAAAAAATAATATAACTGTTGTTTAAAATATCATGTCAATAGTATTCTGTGTTTTTTCAGTCACATTCCTGCGTCAGTGTACCGATCAACATAAAACAGAAGTACGTTTGTACTGAAAGTCACACATGCCTGCGTCAGTGTACCGATCAATATAGATGAAGGAAACAATATAACCTAACATGTATACTTAACAATAAGAGCGTTTTCACTGTATTTAAATGTAATTATATAAAAATGCATACAGGAAAAAGGAAAATAAAATACTTTTACAAACAGAAAAATACAACTCGCATGTAGCAGATAGTGATTTTAACCACGCCCACTTACTTCAATGAATGGGAAATCCAATAGGGGTTTCGCATTTGAAAACACTAATGTTTCATGCTCGTTCCGGCTGAGCGAACATAGGTAACGCGTTGGATTATAAAGAACGTTGTACTGAAAGTGTATAGTAGCTGAATGTAGATGGTCTATAAGGGTTTATAAAAAAATAAATGTATGTTGGACTGGAGTCTACCATCGAAACATAGCAATTGTGAGTTTCTGTAAAGTTAGTTAAATAAATAAAACTTTCAACACTTTTTATTGTCGCTTGGCTAAAACCACATCATTTATACAGTCACGTGGGCGCGCACATGGCAAGTATACCTCACTCAGGTGAGAATAGCAGATGACACAATTACCTTGATGGTCATAATACAAGGGAACTTAGTGAGTAGAGTGCTATGAGCGGTGGCGGACTTGTACATAAAGGATTTATCTCCCTTGAATCGTTTCAGGTGTATACGAATTTTATTTTATGACCATTTTTCTTTGACACAGCTGTTTTAATTATATTTTCTGCAACAAATCGTACTGAAGGCCTACAAATATCAAAATATCTACTGGCTTCATTTAGTGACTGAAATATTTTCTCCTCGTTGGTTTCTGTATCAAATGATTTGACATGTTTTGCCTTTTTTGCGTGTTTGCCGGTTCCACCTAATTTTGTATTCTAACTTTAAGTAACAAGTTGTAAGTTATCCAATTTGTTATTTTGAGGGAATCCATAAACGTGATCAATCACAAATCCGTCTTCGATTAATCCGTAAAATGCTTCATAGATGGCTCTGTGACAGAGATATTTCTTCTTCCCAGCTGCAAACATCAAGTATCCCATATTATTCAGAGATCCAACCGGATTCTTTAGTCTGCAATTTCTAACAACACCATCACTGGAGGCTTCATAATTAACAAGCACTGGATGGGGTCTGAAATCTTGGCTCATTTGTATAATAATACTACTTATCTAATGTATTATCTGCTTTAATTATAAACCTCTGGATATAATCTTGAGGGGTCATTATGATTTTGTCATCGTTAGGGTCAATGACGGTATTTTTTATTCGTTTGTCATAATAGCATTTTAGTTCCCTGTATCGTTTGCTTCCACAATTGAGACATAATTGTGATTTTCCCCTTACCCCCATCCCACATCGGAGGCACGGGAGGGGGCCAAGGGAACCGTTGCGAACGCTCTGTAAATGATACCACATTATTCGCTTCTGCATGATTTGTTACACGGGGTCGCTGATCCAATCATAAGCCATTTGCAGTGATTCATTATATTATATGTTTCTATTTAAATACTTGTTTTAATTATAACATGGAGGAGTTCGAGAGATTATCAGCAATTAATCATTATAAAAACGTTAAATTTAATCTCGATAGAACCCTCAAAGATGGGCCAAAACGGGCAATAATGAATAGAGCCCTGATACAAAAAATTCGTGACTGTGTTGTGGAATTTAAGCGCAATGGAGCATCTCATAGCTAGTCAACATTTCGAATTGATGGCGTTGTTGATGCCACCATGAACGACAGCAACGCAGCTACGATAATATCACAACTTGGCAACAAAAAGTATTTTTCTAGAGTGAAATTCATTATCCTTGTAGAATCAGGCGGTTGGATTATACGAGACAAATTTGAACCGATTCTCAAAGACAGGAAAACAGTCGTTGTTAGCCGTGATTCTAAGCCGGGTCTGTTAACTGGAATTGACAAACCATACTATGAGCGAGCATACCCTGAAACAGCAGTTGTGTATGGGATATATCCGTTAAATGAAAAACCCGATATAGGAAAACTAAAACCAATGAAATACTCGTCGCCGGCGACTTCGTCAGTGGCTTTGCCACTCAATTGTGTAGCAGAACGAATAATAAAACACTTCACAAATGCGTTGCGTGGAAATAAATTGACCGATCTAAGACGCAAAAAAATAAATGACTGGGAATTAACAGTTAGGAAGAACGGAGCAACTATTAGCGATATAGCAAAATTAGAAACGTCGCTGAGATTTCCAATAACCGTTACAAAGATAACCGGAGAAGTTTTATACGAATCAAAATATAAATCAAAGGGAGCTCTAATCAAAATTATTGATCATAACGAACACGCATGGACGTCCGCGGTCACAATATTTCGACGAAACAGAACAATAAAGTATATACCTGACGAATTCTCGGGAGAAGATTTCTCCAGGGATGGTTTTCTCGTTGAAGAGAAACTATTCGATGCTACTGCGTATTTGAGTAAAAACGACCCAGTGTCGGTGTGGTTACTTCGCAGCACTGAAAACGACACGGATACGTTTGATCAGTTTGCAAGACCAAACGGTGAATTATACCGCACTGAAGCATTTCACAATAAAATGAAAAAAACAGCTAGTGGGTTTTTAACGGCGTGTGGTGAAGCCATAAATAATGAAATTATCAACGACGAACAATTATTGACAAACTGTTTTACAATCCCGTCGGTTGCAGCTCATTTTGCTAGAATCAAAAACGCATGGAAACCAACAAGCGTAGAATTCTTGCCAGACATTGATGCTAGTTGTTTAGAATTCAATCATGGCGGTTTATGGAATAACAAATACCACAGTGATAATATCATTTCAGTTGATATGGTTGCTTGTTATCCAGCGAGTTTTCTTGGTTATGGAGAGTGTACTGAGTATTTTAAACGATTTGGACACCCCGTACATGAAATGACTCGTGCTGCAATTAATGGGCCGCTGCCTGATTTTGATTTAACTGGATTCGCTCGTGTAGTATCACTTGAGTTCGCAGCAGGACTTCATCGCGTTTGTTATATTTGGATTGGTAGAAACATGTCTGAAAAGAATTGGCTGCCAATAGCGTTATTACGATTCATGATTGATATAAAAATGTTAATTTCGCTGACGGTCAGTGAAGCAATTAGATAATATCGAAAACAAACCAAAGTCTGGTTACCAGAACCAGAAAGTCTTGATAGTATAATTGACGAATCCAGAAACATATTGATGCCGATGAAAAATATATCATTGAGTGGTCCAAACGGGTATTTAATCAACGAAACATCGAAGCAAAAGATCTCGGCAGAAGAATAGTTGGAAAATTCACTCAGGGAGGGAAAAAATGTGACTACAAAAGATATTCTTCACGGTTGATTATATATAGCACTGAATATGACTTTGTAATCACGGATGCAGTATCTAAAAACATATATATTGATCGTAAGGATGCTTTATTGTCCGATGGAACAAAATTGGGTACAATTGTTACTTACAACGATGGACACAGTTCTCCGTATGCACATTTGAGGTCGTCAATGCTGGGTTATGCTTGTATTAATTTATTTTCAATAATAAATAGATTTCCTGACACTGCGGTTAGAGTTGCCTTTGATTCATTTTACATTAACAGCAAGTACAGTTGCGCAGTTGCTGAATTCACTAATTCGGATGAAAGTTGGGGATCATGGAGAATTAAAAAAGAAATGCGTGATTATTCTGAATCAGCAGACGTTGAAATTAAAAGTAGTTACTTACACGGTGATAATTTATCAGAACATTCTAATGTACCGCCGATATCTGATCCAATTTGTAGATATAAAACAGTTTATTTAGACGGCTGTGGCAGGTCTGGAAAAAACGACTCGGGCGATTGAATTATATCGTGGGCAAAATATGATTGTGCTGACACCGACCCATAGACTAGCGCGTGAGATAAAACAACGAAACGTTGAAGCTTGCACTTATCATAGTTTTTTTCGATACAACGGCGACAAATGGACCCCTGAAAGAATGGGCAAAAAATTCATCCTTGCGATTATTATTTGGGATGAGATATGTACGGTTTCGTTAGATGTATTAAAAATGTTTCTTGATTGGTTGCTGCAAAAGAATACAGCGGTAATAATGTGTGTAGATCATGGCCAACCACCACCATTTATCGGCGCGGGTCCACATGATTGGTTAAAAGGGTTTGTTGACTATTATGAAGAAATCGATACTGACTATAGAGCACTTGATGAACAATTACACGAGGTCAAGAAATTAATTAGATTACAACCGGATAGAATCCAATGTGAAATAATCAGAGAAATAATTCCTGAAACTCTCATGGAGGAATTTTGGGAAGCATGGAGACCAAACGATTCTGTAGTGGCAAGTAGAAAGATAGTCAGAGACACACTTCAGAGAAAGTTGTTTAAGCTTCACAAAGAAAAATTCCCAACGCGCCCAGTGCCGCTGTGTTATAGACCCTGTGATACACGGCGACAGAATATTAAAGTTGAAGTTCCAGGACCTGCGACTTCGTCAGGACCCGAAAGACAAACACTATTGTTAAATGATATTGTGCTGGTTGATATCAGTGTTGTCGAAGACGCATTGCGTGCTGATAAATCACCATGGACACTGGGTTATGTAACGACGATACATTCCTCGCATGGATTAACCATCACGGATACAATTGTTTGGATAGTTGACAATCGCATTGAGTGATCAAATTTAGTCTATCTTGCCGTGTCTAGAGTACGGCGAATAAATCAACTTCGAAGAATTGTTTTCGATGATGACACCACAATGAATGATATTGATGTTAGCATCATTAATAAAAAAACTCTCCGGTTACAAACAACAAGACAAAAAAAAAAACAACGAGAATTTGACATTGATGCTGAATTAATAATCACTTTTAAACAACAACAGAATAATCACTGCGCGAGTTGCAATTGTATAATGCGTTGGCGTTATTCGGATAAAGATCCTCGCCAATTTACCGTAGACAGAAAAAATAACAGTCTCGGTCATGTCAGAAACAATGTGATGTTGACTTGTCTTGAGTGCAACAGACGCAGCGGTGCTAGTTAAGACCATGCGGCGGCAATTGAGAATCGTCAGGAATCACTTGTAGTTTTTCGCGTGTAAAACCCCGCTGAGGAGCAATTTAATCCAATTTATAGATTGAAGGTCTACCAGTTGATCGTGTTATAGTAGATATGTTATGCGTAGTGACACTCCAAATAGAATCAGTAGCCCTTATTTTACCACCTTCAAGTTCTCCTGGTTCATATAAATATCTCACGGTGACATTGCTGAGAATTGGCTGAGAAACGCTATCCCGCTGTGGTTGTGGTATATACTTTTTTTTATTGCGTTGTTAGGTTTCATATTGATAGCTCTGGTAATCTCGTTACATGTATTTAGCGCTGCAACTACCCCTGGTCACCTTTTGACCTATTCACGGGATCTCTTTTGTTGGATGAATTCTTTTGCGTATTGATATCCAAATAATCGCTCAGCAAGAGTCCGATTAAATCGTTCTATAATTGTTTGATCGCGATGTAGTGCAGTATGCCACCGTCTGATGGTGACATTGTGATGTTTCATTGTAGATGCAACCACATCTTGAAATTCCTTGCCAGGATCAACTTGTAATAGATTTGGCCAGCGTAGTGGGCCCCGTCGATAAATCCTTTCAAATGCAGAAGCAACTTCTGGTGATGATTTTGTTTTTAGCGGTTCTGCTTGTTTGTATCGACTCGCAACATCAAGTACGGTTAGCGCGTATTTGTAACCGTTGTCATGTGGTAAAAACAATAAATCAGCTTGATGAACTTATTGGGTCCGGTAACATCAAAATGCGAGAAATTGATTTGTTTAGGACGCGGTAGATAAATTTGCCATATAGCCTGTTTGGATAACCAATTAGCCGCAGTGGCCTTTTTCACTTTTGCTGCGCTAGCGAGTTTATTGATTGCAACGTTACCCCTCCAGTATCCCCTCGGAGAATAATAAATAGATTCCATATTATTAATTACCATCGCCCATCATCAATTTGCCTTTCATAGCTGATTTTACCAACCACGAAGCCAATTTTTCTTTGAAAGATTTATCAGGAATAGCATTTAATGCATGAATTAATTTCACATCCGCGAGATGCCTGTGTTGAAAATTGCTACTTTTATATGCAACATCATGAGCATGACACGCCTTATCAATGGCGTTTATTGGTTCTTCACCACGTCGAGGTTGATTTTTATCATCAAGTCTGATATCTAATCGTGTTCCTGGGTCACAGTAGCTATATCCTGGAAGATGCTTTTCTCCTGGATACTTTGCCCACGGCGTTCCTGGGAGTTTTACTAACTTGGCTGCAATATCACCTCCTCGTTTTTTTTAAAAACATCTCCGGATTTCATAGAAACAAATCTAAACTTTTTTATACCACATGTTGCACATCTACCAGTAAGTACTGATCTGTTATTGCTAGTTGTAATCGTCATCACATCATTTGTGCTAGTACGCGTTTTACACTTCAAACAATATAGATCCATAATTTATGTATAGAGATATGAATATAATTGATTTTTCAGCGACTAAAACAAGAGAACCAGTTAAGCATCATGCAGCGCTACCAAACTCTATCTGCGCAATTAGAATCGGGCCATCTGGAACTGGCAAGACGCAATTGATGCTCAATTTAATAATGAGATGGATGAAGTGGGATAAGTTGTATTTAATTGCCCCTAGAGTAGATGATCAATGATGCTATGAAGTGTTCAAGGATTTTAACGAGAATGCATCAGAAATTAAAGGTGAGAACGTCATTGATTTTATAACTTATTGACGAGGCACCATCCGTGGATGACCTTGATGGCAGCATTAACAATTTAGTCGTATACGACGATGTGATGTTAGACAATAAAAAAAACCCAGCTACAATATTTTCCCGAGGCAGGCATAAAAACACCGACGTGATATGTCACTCAACGCTACACCCAGATTCCAAAAGTGATCAGAGATAACTGTAATATTCTTGCTGTGTTTAACGGCGTTGATACACATACGCTACGAAATATTTGGCAGACATGGTGCTCTGATATGGACTTCAATCTATTTCGAAATTTCTTTAGTCATGCTCAGTCGACCCCACTCGGATTTATAACAATAAATTTACATGATCCTCGGACACGATATCGTATCGGACTTGATCAAATATTTGGTTGAAATCGTAAAAACCCTTGTGAAAAATCATTTATGATTTTTGTTAACCTGTAGCAGCAGAGGGGGCGATGACAACACCGCCATGACCCGGATGATTGAAAAATCGCAGTCTCCGTTTGCTAAATGGAGTCTTATATTTTTTTGGTTAAAATATGAGATTCGCAGGAAGGCTCTATTTTCCGTTTTGATGGCTCAATCAATTTTGTCGGAAAAAGTTGTCCGATTCGCCCCATCTGCTGCTCATAAGGTTGGATCAATCCATTTGGTCATTTGACAACTGTGACATTTGAAACTCCTAAATTCACAATTGGATAAATATGCAGAATTTCACAATATGGAGTTAGATTCGCATTGGGATATTTTGTAATTTTAGTAAGGAAAGATTAAAAGTCAAGAGAGTATATCTGATCTAGTTGTTTAAGGGCTGGAAGATATGATTGAATATATTGGTCATGTTTTACTAACAGAATATGCTTCTATGTGACAAACAAAATGACGTTACAGAGATTTAAAAATTTTAAAGTCTATAGGAATGAAAGATCAAAAGTGTCTACTTTTAAAATGGATGAATCATTTTGCAGTTGGAAACCAGTAGAAAAATTTATTCCAATAAAATCAAGGATGGGGTTGAAACTTTAGAGTACGGCTAGTACAGCTAATGTTTATTTTTGATTCACAAGGTTCCATTTCGAAATAAATCTTTCTCTCAACAGGTTTCAGTTAAGAAACCATTTCAGTCTCATCTGAGTACTTTCAAACCTCAAGCTGATATAACTGTGAAGAATCAAATTTCTGACAAGACAGATCAGAAATCCTTATCTCATCCAATGTACACTTACTGTAAGAGGAAAGGTGTATTTCTGATTGCTATAGGGTGAAAAATAGGCAACACAATTTTAACAGATCAGATGTTTCTAAGAGTCAAAGTCAGCATAGGGGCCAGCTGACTCCAGTCTGATTTTGTAATGGAAATTTACAAGCCATTCATGTTGAAGGGTTCATTTGCTGGTGACTCAGCATCACTTGTCAGTGATTAGTATGATTTGTTAGTGATTTACGTGAGGCTACTCTTAGTAAGATGTTAGGAGACACAGAAGCTTCTCAGAGTTTATTAAATACTTTGCCCTTTTCCAAGATGTCTTCTTCTGGTGAAAGTGCTCTAATACAGGGAAATGTTAATATTCCTCTCCATTGTGTTAATGTGCCATCATACTTAGTTCTGGGACCAGTGATTAATAAAGGAGCTCAAACCTCTTCACACAGTGGGGGTGTTCACTTGTTACTAGGTAATGATCTAGCTGAAGGTAAAGGTTGTGGTAAATCCACATGTAACTGGCAAGCCTTGTATGGGTAGACGAGATGGTCCTACCTAAGTAGAAATCCCTTGTTTATATCCAACTAGGGCAGTTACTAGAGCTATGGCAAAGCATGCTCTTGTTGAACAGGACGATATTCCTTTAGCAGACAACTTTTGAGTTCCTTTTGCTCCTAGTTTGGCTCAATCAGGAAGTATTTATCATACTGATATTCTTTTGTCTACACATTCTCTAAAACATAATCAGGGTGCTAAAAGAAAATCAATAGTTGTCCTACAGGAAGATGATCCAAAGATATCGTGTTTGTTTCAAAGAACTATAAGTAAAAGTGAAGCCACACAAGAAGGAACGTGTTACTGCTTGAAGAATGGGGTCCTTATAAGGAAATGGAGACCACCTGAGGTACCTGCTGATAGGTAACTTGACAAAAGAGCAAACGAAAAAAAGAGTGCAGACAAATGAGCTCAGACTAAAAAGCGCCGACAATTAAGCGCAATAAAGTATAGTTTCTTTTCAAAGTTTTGAGTAGAGGTTAATTATTGAGCTAAGAATCAATGATGTCATTTTGTATATATAGTGAAAAGTGTAGTACAAACTTTATTTGTAAAAAGTTTATTAATAAAGAAACATGGATAATATCGAATCACAGAAAGGAAAGATTATGTTATTGGTCAACAGCTACATATATCGCAAAGACAAAGAAAATGTTGATGGAAGTATGTCATGGAGATGCTGCAGAAACGAAGCAGCGAAGGTTGTGTCTGCTATAGGTAGACGAGCAGTTGAAGGGGTGGAAAAACAGATTCAACCACAAGCTTCTAACATATGCTAATGTTAACGTGATGGATTGATTATCTATGAGGCATTGCCCACAATTTAGAAATGTAACTATAAATCAAAGTACATATATGTTATTTAAGTGATTTCTAATCTTCAAATTGTTTACACTTCATCTAAGTTATTTAGAATGTTTTAATATTATAGTATTTGTATAAGCTGTGCTATTGTCTCTGGCACTATTTTGTCGGGTAATTTGGCGCTCTTTTGTCGGTAATTAAAGGACGCTCTTTTGTCTTGCGCTCTTTTGTCAGGGTGCCCTGCTGATGATAAGTAATCAGTGAGCTATCAAATTGTTATTCTTAGATAGTACAGACAGCAAAGTCTTAGTTTAGCCCATCAAATGCTGTTGTCTGGTTATTTAAGAGTAAATAAGACTTATCACAAGATCGTAAATCTTTTTTTCTGGCCAAAACTTAAAAGTGATGTTTCTAAATTTTGTAGATCTTGTCATACTTGTCAAATAATAAGAAAACCCAATCAAAAGATATACAAAGCTCTCTCTCAATTATTCCTGGTTTTGACGAACCATTTAGTAAAATAATGGTAGACTGTGTAAGCCCTTTAACTAAGACCAAGCTAGGAAACCAATGCTTGTTGATGATTATGTTTGTATCAACAAGTTTTCTTGAAGCCAAATTACCCGACAAAATAGCGCCAGAGACAATAGAAATTATTCCACGATAGAGAATGAGTGTTTGGCTTTAACGATGGCCTTGCAACACTTTGAAGTGTATGCTAGTGCAGCTACTTCTCCAATTTTTGTCTTCAGTGATCACAAACCCCTGACTTTAATGAATAACATGAAGAATAAGAAACAAAGATTGTTATGAGGGAGTCTGTTGTTACAATTATATAACATCAATGTCAGGCACATCAAGGGAAAAGAAAATTCAATTGCAGAAGTACTTTCACATGCACAGAAATATAGTATTGAATTGTTTTGTTGTATCATTCATTTTCCTATGCAATATCAATTACATGTTCGATATTCGATAAATGAAAACTGTGGTATAAATATTTCTTTCCTTTAAGGAGGAAGGTGTTATGGAATTATATATC
Organism: Unio delphinus; assembly: GCA_029339505.1. Taxonomy (NCBI): domain Eukaryota; kingdom Metazoa; phylum Mollusca; class Bivalvia; order Unionida; family Unionidae; genus Unio; species Unio delphinus. Next base: position 273,666 of record JAQISU010000275.1, read on the forward strand.
ATCTTTTGACTTTACAATATTTTTATTTAAGTCATTTTGAGACTGACAGTTATATTTTAAGTCCTTTAATTCAATGGTTAGCACTGTAGTAAAAGTTAAGGTGAAATCACCAACCAAGTAGGTCAAGAAGAACACATGTATATGAATGTGGGTCACATAAACAAAGTATGTAATTTATAGTGAAATTGCCCTATAGTGAACTGTGATGTGCGTTCTAGCATTTGATTGGTTCAATGAGATTTGAAAGTCAGAACTAGATTATTTGTGCATGTTGATGACTAAGCTATTGTGAAAGGGAATAATATGATTTAGATTATTCTAGAAATTGTGAATCAAAGACTTTATTTGAAATGCAAATGTGCATTGTACAATGACCATTATGCATCATTTATTTTATTCTTGTTCAGTTATGCTAGTGTTTGTGAGAGTTGTTGAGAAGAGAAAAGGGATAAACAATTATAACTTCATTGATATAGCTCAGTCGATCAAGCTTTGATTTAAACGATCAATAATTTCAGATGATGTGATTATATTCAAGGAACTAAATATTTAATAAATTCAATTGGATTATGTGAAACTTTCAATGACTTCAGTGATATTCTTCGTTCACAAGATTCCACTAAAGTAAAAACATTTGGATTATTAATTATGTTAAATTTAGTGGTGTAATCACTTACACAGCCATGTTTTTTGAGAAGACATCAATCAGTCAAAATGTATCTTTGTAACATTTATTTTCTTAAATTTACACGGTCATTCAACTAAACAACAAATTGTTTGGTGATATGCTCTGCATGCACAAGTCAAGCATTTGTTTGAAAAAGTTTGTGAGAAAGTTGATACTCTGAAATATTTGAAATAAAACTTTGATTGCTTGTCCTTGGAAAGAATATCACTGTGTCCACGATGCATAGAACACATACAAGGATAGGTATATTTGGAAAAAAATTAATTTCAAAGTCATATGAATAGTAACAGTTGCTACAAAGAGCTCATCTTCAATACTAATATATGATATGAGGAAACTAAATAGGCGAGCGTGAATTCTCATTAAAAACATATTAATTCAGTTGTTTAAAATATCCCAAGATAATGATCCAAACCAGTTACAAGATGTAATCTGATCCTCTGACCTAAACCAATTGAGTACAGTATTTTGGCCCCACATCCCCCTTGTGTAAAAATACCTTGTACATTTCTGCTTTCTATAATTTAAATGTGGAACACTTTATTAACAGAAATAAGTAACCCATCCATTCAAAATTTCAAGATATATCTGAATCCATATACCAACCTCGTATTATTACAATCATGATCCAGTGATTGCTGATTGAGAACCACTATAGTGGTTTAAATAATGACCCTTTCTTAATCATGTTTCCAACATTAAATAATGTACACGTGGAGCCATAGCTAAACAATTTTAGAATCTCAAAATTATACAGTTCTAAGAAATGATGCTCTCTTTTAACATCACTATATCAACTTACAATTAAGAAAAGTTGTTATCTGGCAACTTCATATACTCTGTTGAATTTAATACCGTACACATGCATTTAAGTGAGTGAAAACTCATAAAATTTAAAAAATGCTTTACAACCACACCTATCTATTTCATTTTTTCTCATTATTGTATGATCTCTGAAATAATTATACATGCAGAGCTGCCAACCCTCCAGAATCACATTTAGTGAAAAGAAGGATAAAAATTAGTGAAATTTGAAAATAATTAGTGAAAATATCTCAAATGGCAAGTCATGGTCTTCAATAAACTGACCTATACATTCAGCAATTCCACACAATCTCGACCTTGGTTTCAGGCACAAAATTGTTTATGGGTACTTTACTTCTAACAAAACTTACTCATACATAATAATCTCATCTTATTCAAATTCTATCAAAAGCTGTCTTCACTGAGTGTTCATGTAAAGAATTTACAGTTGCAATGTATATTACGCACCATTTGTTTTTTTAAAAGTTCCATTTGGGCCCATGTTTTTAATAAAACCTTCCTTTATAAATATAGATTAAAATATATTAAAATACTTGCTAAATGGCAAACTGTACCAATTGGATATAGTTCTGTTAATATCATGATTAACAGTACAGGACCATTATCAGTAACACTGTTGACATCATGACTAACACTTAACGGGATAAAGGTTATTTTATTCCAGATTTAAACCAATTGAGAATTTAGGAATTAGTGATTTTTTGCATGTGGTGTGAATCTGTGAATTGCTACTGTGAGTACAGTGGTCCCCCTCATGAACAGCCCCCCTGACCAGTGGCCACCCACTATTTGCAGCCAGAATCCCACGGCACTGACGAGTTCAAAAGTACCCTTCAAGAAAGGCCACCCCTCTAACGCGATCAGCGGCCAACATATTAGTGCACAAATGTAAAATTTACCCCTCACAAGCGGCCATATTGTATAATTAATATGTGTCCAGAACCAATATTAAATACAGTAAGTTAAGTAATCTGATTATCTTTCTCGATGTCTGTTTCCGGATGTTAGGTTTTCATTACTGAAAGAAGTGTTGGCAAAAGTACATGTAATACTAAGGTTATTATTATATCAAAATGCCGATGTCTGCAGGAAATGGGGTTAGCAATGTTTTGATAGAGCTTTGGCCTTCACAAAGTGGTTTTTGTTTTTGTTTTTTTTCAAATTGCCAATTATGACCGTACGTAATTGTTAAGATCATAACATGGTCAGATAGAAAGATAGAAATGGGGTCAGCAATGTTTTGATAGAGCTTTGCTCTTCAGTGTTTTTTTTTTTTAAATTGACAAATATGACCAGACGTAATTGTCAAGATCATAACACGGTCAGATAGAGATGTAGTCAGCAGCATTTTGATACAGCTTTGGGTTTCACAGAGCGTTTTTTTGGTTGTTTTTTTTAAACTGACAATTGCAACAGACGTAATTCTCAAGATCATAACATGGTCAGATAGGCTAAAAATAGATTTTGTGGATTGACACACACACACACACACACACACACACAGAAACAATTAACCTTGAACAAAACAGGGTACTAGACAAAGACTGAAAATTCATGTAACAATACATGTATCACTTACTTTATAACAAGGTTTTTCGTTTATGAAATAATAAATTGCAGTACTGTACAATCAGCAGCATAGGAATAATTCATTACAAAACTTAAACATCTCATCATGTAAATGAAGAAATAATACTTTAGAAGGAAAAGTAAAAGTTATTCGACTTAACAACAATAGGGAGAGTTCACTTGCCAAAACATTTTATGTTGGCAAGATTCAATTAAACAAGATTGTAAAAAGATAAGGAGAATATTCTGTAGTAGTTGGAAAATGGAATAAATGGAAAGAGAATTATTTTAAATATGAAGCAATTTATGTAAAGATTTAAATAACGTTTTTAAATGGTTTTGTAATACGCATGCCAACAATATCCAACTCACATTCCACGTCTAATAATAAGAACTATTAAGACAAGAAGAACATTTTAATAAATAATGCTACTTTTCAATGAAGATATTAATTGCTTTAAGTTATATGTAGCTTTCTTCTTATATACATATATACATACACATCTCACAAATATAGTCCCCCCCCCCCTGGAAAGGCCAACCATTTTAAAAGGCCTCTTTCCCGGTGCAGAAGGGGTGTTCGTATAAGAGGGGGACCACTGTAGCGAAATTCACACCATAATCATCACGGTTGGCAGGTGTTATGTAAATCTATATTTATTATAACCCCTGGTACACGATATTATCTACCTTTTACAAATCTTATTCAAGGCTGTAATGTGTACAAAATATTTTTAGTTAAGTTTTGCCTATGTGACTTGAATCTGTTAAGAGCATAATATTGCACAGGATCTATAAATAGATGTTTACGTACGTGTTTGACAGTTATTTATAATAATTTCAATAATAAGACTTAAATAGTGTCTATTCATAGTTTCTCAGTGACTGATGGGATATCGATGTTGTAAGTCTGCAGACGCATTTTATGTTGTACTTAGATATTATTCAAAAGCAAAAATATTTGTTTGGACAATTCTGTTGAGATAGAAAGTGCTCATTATTTGGACTATAATATTATTCTGGAACTGTTATAAATTATTTGAAGGCTTTCTGGATAATGCCATTTTGACAACATCATGGATCTTGGAGGACCAGTACAATTTCCAGCACTGAAATTTATAAGGAACTTTTCTTTCAATAGAACTTTGATATAACTTTATAAGGACTAGCTGAGATTCACTTCATAATACTTTAAGTTCATCTCACATTTTTAATTTATAAACTTCGATAAATAAACTGCTGTTTAAGTTTGAAAAATCTTGCTGGTTTTGCTTCTTTTCTGTTACTTAAGTTTGTGACCAGAAAGTTGTAACACTCTAGAACTGATTATGTATATCTCATTATTTTTATATGAGCTGTAGTCAAGACATTAGATGAAAAACTGAGAAAAAGTCTTTTTAAAAAAATTATGTTCATAGAAACTATAGCAAAACACATAAGTAAAAATTAAAACTCCACCTTTGAGATAAAAAAGCTCAAATTGTATTGCTTATTGGAAGTAGACTGCTCTCTAAAATTGAAAAGGACAAGTACATGCATCTACCGTTTATATGCCAGGAGATTGAATTAAAGTGTCAGTACTGTACAAAATCTGTTTGATAAATAATAAAGATTAAAGGGTCTAGTTACTAACCTTTCTTCTTCTTTTTAACTGTCTTGTCAACCTGGGCATAAAGGTTACTTTGGTTATCTGCCTGAGCTTCCTTTTTCTTCGGTTTAACAACTGCATACTCGACTCCTTTTGCACCATTTTCATTAGAGAGGCCAGGTAGAGGTTGTGATGAGTCATATACTGGATTGTCCACCAATCCTACAAACATACATTCAAGAAGTAAACAACGATGTTAAAATTTCCAGAGCAATCAATCAGAGGAAGTATAAAGATTTACTGCATTAAAATTTTCAATTATCTCAAGCTATTTTAATATTAATTGTATATCTTTTGTACATTTTAACTGTAGCCTGCTGATCTTGGCAGATTCAATTCTTAATATACAAACACCACATTGAATTTTTGAAAGTTTGTACAATAAAAATAAAAACTAGATAAAGGAAAAACAAATATTAGATAAGACTTTCCACTCTAATATGATTTTCTCGAGCTGCAAATCCACAAAATAAAATCAACCTATTTCATCCAGTTCTAAAACTACATTTGATAAGCCCATCCGGCACTTTTTTCTTTTGTCCTAGTATTAGGCTATCCCCAACCCTTTTCCCCAATTATCACAAGAAAATAACTGGATATCTAAAGTCTTTTAATCTCAAAGTTGATGGATATACTAAAAAAATGCTTCACAAGCAAGGTTATCATTAAAATTCTGCATTCTTGGGACAGAGACCAGAGTACTCCAAAATTAGCTTACTTATGTGTACAGGTTAAGGCCAAAGCCAAAAGACTTTTAGAGAATCACTTGCCCCATACACAGGTCACTTACCACAGATACACTTTAAATGTACTTATCATTACAACACGTCCTATGCTGTTTTACCAAACAGGATGGACAGGTGGTGCATGAGAAGCCTACAATCAGATTATTCCTGCCAAATGAGTAATCTTGAGCCCCTGTATGTGTCTCAGGTTCACAATGATGCATCCAATATGTATTAATCCATCAAATTGGTTAGGAAAACTGTACCACACAATGGCTGGCTCAACCTGAGGTGCTATTGCTCAGACACTCAAGACATCAGCACTGGCCCTCAGTTATTCAACAGCTGAGTATTGTGCTCCTGTCATGACTCAATCGTCCCATACCATGCTAACTGACATCCAGCTCAATGCAACAATGCACATAATCTCTGGAACACCACCTCCTACTCCTTTACCATGGCTGCCAATACTCAACAACATTCCTCAACAAATCTTCATTGCCAGAAAGCAACCACAGAACTGCTGACTGAGGTTTATGCCAGTCAGGAACTTCCACTGTACATCACTTCATATCAAGCAGTCTGCGTGGGTTTGAGACATTAAATCTGGGTAGGTCCATTGTCAGAGGATATGACAGGTATTTTAGTATGCAGTGATGAGTGGTCTTCAAAAGATGTTTTAAACCACTCCTTGCAGCTGAGCCATCTGTCTGCCCTCCTGATTTCAACCATCCATGACATCTGTGAACCATGCATGTTGAACCATTTCTGAACAGGACAGGTTGCTGTGCAGTCAACCTTGTCCAATGTGACCAGGCCAATGACTCTTCAAGTAGCTGTGGAGCTCTGCAGACCATGTCGCACATTGTGAACAAGTGTCCAATGACAGTTTCCCAGTGAACTGCAGGCTCAGCACCTTGCTGATGATGACCCTGTTAAATAGATGGGCATGCACTGCACATGATAAATAAATAAATACCACAAATTTTCTATGACTGTGACCTTGACATTGAAGTTGAAGGGGCAAGCTAGCATATCACAGAATGAATTATCATAGTTTCACAATGATTCATGCCATGTACAAATACATTTTTCAAGGTATTTAACAAATATAAATGCAACCCTTTAATCAAAACCCGAGTTTTATGTGACTATAACTTTGGCCACAAGGTCAAAGAAGCAGGGAAGCATGCTGCAAAATTAAGTGCCTTAGCGTCATAATTATTTATTCTAAGCATGAATAACACCCATATATATGAGTGTGTGTGTGTGTGTGTGTGCATGTGCAATTGATTTGTTTTTCACTCATAGTGACCTGAATAATTAACATTGGAACATAGGAAACCCTTGACATCCAGCTGAGATTACAAATTATTTTCAGTTTCACAGCTCTTGTTGAATGGTCAAAGAGCCAATATCTATGACCCATTCCTCCCAGTAAGACAGCTGAAGTATCCCTCAAGAGCCCCTTATTCGCTGCAAATCCACTGGTCCTAAAGCTTGGTTCCTTACCAAGAGAAAACAACTATCACCCTCCAAGCCAACCTCGCCACTGACAGCAGCTATGGTTACATGAAACCCCATCGAGTTCTAGGATTCTCCATCCAAAATCACCTCTTACAGGTGAAGATTTGCTCCCGTAAGGTCGTCAGTGTTTTGATAATATTATCTGACTAGACTCTGTAAGTAGCATGGTTATGGTGAAAAAGCAAATTAATTAAGCAACAACTGTGTTCTACCAGACCCAGATGGACCTATGATAATTGCTCTGATAGAATTTGATGTGGTTTTCGTGGAATTAATCACGCTAGTCTATCCTTTCTTGCCAAGAATGCTTTACCAGCAACTTCATTAGCAGGACTAATACCTTTATCACGAATAACGTCAATAGCTTTCATCGATAATTGATTTGCAACAGGTATTGCTTTTGGGGCTATCCTTCTAAATAAACCCTGAACAACATCACAGAGTCCATCACCGTAAGTTGCTTTATAAACTGGCAATCGTGAATTTATCACCATGACCATTATGGGTCCACGTTGAACATTGTGTATAATCATCTTATTTGTTTTTTATTTATCTAATCACTGTGATAACCATCAACGATTTCATCAATGAGTTCCCAATATATACACTAACGTCGATGATACCACCTGTAAATAATCTTCTGCAAATATCAGTTGCTTCATTATTAATTTCTGGATAATTATTTCCAGCACGTGCTCCTCCAATCAGAACTTCTAGTCGTGCAATGTCATTGAGGACGCTGCTGGGGCATTTAGTAATAAGACCACTCCCCCTGGTAACTGTAGTAATACCACTTCCAAAAGATTATCCTGGGTCATAAAATTCTTCTTCTTTCTTTTTTCTTTTGTTTTTAGTTGATCTACTTTTGAAGAAAACCTCTTAAATCGGGATTATCCCTATTAATACCACCCTTATTATGACGAATTCAAAAGATCGTCTTACGATACTCAGTTTCAAACAATCCATGATAATCTGGTAACATATAAGACATATAATTAGCATCATCTGCAGTATATTTAGCTAGTAAATCATCATCCACATCTTTAATCTTTTCATAAACCCCAGGTCTAAATTTATCAATTAATTTTTGAACGAATGGAAGAATTTCTTTCTTTTGTATTTTCTACTGTTTTTGTTATTTCCTTTGTTGTTTCAATTCTTCCCTTTTTTGATGTTTCGCTTCTTCGTATTGACTATTTACTTTGGTCACCGTGCTTATGTACTTTAAGTACGATGCCCTCTTTGTGTCGATTCGACTTTTATTAGTTTTAATTTTATAAATTACACCATCCCATTGGCTTAACCCGGAAGCGTATTTTTGATAAGGTAACGTTAACATGTTTTTTTCTATTTTCATAGCTTATAACAACAAAAACTGGAAATTTATTTGGATCAGTTTTATCAATTGCGATTAAAGCTTCTTCGCTAAATTTACCACATAATTCTGTGATAATTTCCTCATTGGTTTCTTTCTCTTTAGTAATAGGTTTGCTGGCTGATGCATTCGACCAGGAAGATCTTGTAAATTCCTTGATATTTCTTCGGCTTTTTTTTCAAGTTGAAGAAAAAGAGGTTTAGTCATCTCAGTAACGGGTTTAAATAATTGTTGAGAACTTTCTGCAAAATCCAGCCGAGATTCTTGATGCACTTGTAAATTTTGTCTGACAGAATCCCTCACAGGAAGAAATTTTTTGATTACCTCTAGTCACTCTCAAGCTAATTTAGCTGTGTAAGATTCCAATGCTGGTGCCATATTATCGATATAATATTTATTTAATTTACAGCAGCAGAGACGGTGGTTACAAAAACATCGTACCTGGGTAGGCTAAAAAATAAGCTACTCTGAAGAAATCTCAGTCATGTTTCATTTTATATGAAGCCTTATTTTTGTGAATAGACCCTCCTAAAAGTTGTGAGGTTCAACCTCTCTGCTGCTCACCAAGTATAAGCCATCACAAACCTGCATCAAGAAGCCTAAATTAGAAGTTATTGTGCAAATTAGTTTTGTTTTTCTTTCAGTCTCAATGACCTTGTCCCATCACCTTTTGACCCAAAATAAATAGGCCTCTTCTTACTTCAAATGCAAGCCCTTCACAAAATTTGGCCAATGTATTTGTTCCAGAACTAAAGTAATCATGCAGTTTTCTTCTTTCAATCACAGTGACCTTAACATTCGACCTTTTGACCAAAATCAACCAGCTTCTTTCTTATACAAAATTGCAACCCATCCACAATTGTTGGAGAAAGTATATGGTCAAGAACTGTAATTTTCATGCAGAAACCATACATGTGCCACAGAAAGCTTGACCAAATCATTAAACTTCTATCTGGATTTACGTGTGAGCCATATTAACAGATTAGTTCAGTACTGTACAGAGGAATCAATGTTACTGTGTTATAACCATTTTTCTTCCTTCACTCACAATAACCTTTACCTATCATGTTTTGACCCCAGATTTATTTATAGAGTAATTGGCAGTCATAGAACATGAAGAACTTGAGTTATTGAAGAGAAAGAAAATATAAAACAGATGGGGAGTCATGCAGATGTTATAACATTATATGTTCTGTCTTAATATGGTTATATGTTCAGAAACGTACTTACCCCTTTCTTGTTTGTCTCTGCAAATTAAAATATTAGCATTAGTATTAGTATGCACTTCTTTTGATGGGCTAAACTCTATTCACAGTATTAAGTTCGTGTTACTAATGACCAGCCATACACAAATTCAGATTTAAGAAATATTGACTACTTTAAAAGACATAAATGAGAAAACAATCTTAAAGAAAACTCTTTTCCATGATAACTAAATAGAAATACTAAAGTGATATAAGACTGACATTAACTTTGCTTCTCTTTTTTCACAAAAAAATCTTTGTTCTTAAAATCTACTTTAACAGCTATAATTATTGTCAACCACTGCAAGGCAGATTTGATGGGTAAAAGTCATAGGCTTTGAGTAACCATGGAGTGACACTACAGTACGTATTACCACAATTAGATGCATAGTTTATGTTTCAGTGACTAGCTAAGCAGCAGAAGGGGTGAACTGTACAACTTTGTAGAGGCGTTGTTTCAGCAAACCAAGGCTTGTTCATAAATGCTTAATAGAAGCGTCGTTTCGGCAAACTAAGGCTTCCTCGAAATCAAAAAAAAAAATAAAGACGCCATGGTTGTTGTCGCGCCCCCTCTGCTGCTATGACTTAACAATTTTTTTTACGATGAAAATCATTTATGATCTCACAAACAGACTAATTTGTTAAACCTTACCTCGTAAATCAATTAGATTATTAGACTGGTCATTGAGTCTGAAATTAATTCTCGTTAACGAATTATTATGACATCGCATATAGACCGGATTAGTTGGATCCTCAATTATTAGAAAACCCAGAGGAGCTGTTGGTGCAAATAAATATAAAATATATCCCTGCTGAGCTTGATTTGATCGCTCGAGATTTATTTGATAGCTTCCTACGATGGCATCACATACTAAATTCAATGCAATTATTGAGGATATATTCACATTTTGAGGAGCGATATGCCTGCCGCCTCCGTCTTGATCATTATTATGTTTGAGGATATTTGTCTGTTGTTGTGGTGGTGATTTTTTCCATGCGTCGTGGATTTTTTTAAAACCATCATCGATGGCATCATTGAGGGATTTTTTTAGTTCTGGGATATTATATCCATGTAGTTTGAATGTGGGAATATCTTCTACGCGTATATTATATACTGTCGCAAACTCCGTTCTCGTTTTAGGATTATTGTCACCTAATACCTCTTGAACAATTCGCAAATGATATGTTTCCATGTCATCGATGGTTTTGTTACATGTTTCTACGACGCTAATAAATTCATCTCAGGTGAGAGTACCGTATTTAAGAGATATTAACAACAGCAAAAAGTCATTATTCATCGCTGTGCAATTTTCACTGATTGTATTTGGTCGAATTGTGTAGTATCTATTAACGCGATTTTATATTATTCCAGTGAAAACCTCCAACTTGGTGTATTCGCTATAACTTTTTACTGGATTATCAGGTTTTATCTTGTCGGTAATGTAATCAGATTTTTGTGGTTCAGGTGGTATATTAACTGGTTCCTGTCCAGGTGGGATTTCAGGCCATCCTAATAAGGTTCTTATAGAATTCTGATAGATGTCTACGACATATCCAGGCGAGTTTATCTCAATGGCGGATGATAATGTTGGTTCATGAACCGTTATAGCGATTTTCGATTCTTTTCCAGTAATGGATTTTATTCTACACTGTAAGTCATTATTGATTTGTTCGATTTGGTATGATCTAGATGGTAGTGAAACGACGTTCCAGTCTGGAGTACCATCGGGTTTATTCTTATTCGAAAACACTAGTGAATTATTTGGTTGTTGACCACCAAAAGGCGCTGATCTAATATTAGGCCAACTGTGATACACTCGTAGTTTCGCCAACGCTATTTCCTTCACGGGAATCGGAGTAGGGAAATTCACACTGAATTCAGGATTCATTGAGGTCATTGATATCATGCTGGTTTTCACCGGGTTTGTGTTCTCCACTATTCTTTGAAGTAGTTCTTGCGGTGTTGTCATTGTTATTATACTCTTGTTGTTGCTCTAATTTTGACATCGCGGAATCATAAACACATACTATCTCTGAGAACTCATTATCTGATATTAATGTGTCATCGAGTGACAATGATATCATTGAAGATAATTGGGAGTACGCAGTTGACACAATATGGAATTTAATTATGTAATCTTGCAGTTTACGCTGGCCGCATGATGATATTTTTTTTTTATCATTGAAATAATTCCTGCGATTGTTGTCACCGCGGATATACAAATTGGAACAACTATCGGGGCAATCATTGTCACTGAAGAGACTATTATACCAGCTCCGGTGATTATACCACCCACTGAGTACACAGTAACATCAACTGCGGTGATTCTTCGTCGGTATTTTTTTAATTTTTGTTTTGTACTCCTCAGTGAGCATTTTGAGTTTAGTTTGGAATTCTCTCACATGATCATAGCGATATTGCGATGATGAAATCATCGGTGATGACATTTTATTTTCAAATCGTTTACGATTTCAATTAAGTTGTTTACTCAAATCCGCTACGAATTCCACATACCATGTTACTGAAACCCTAGCTAGATTATTATCAGTGGATACTATTGTGAATTGTTCAGTTGTTCCTTTGTCGATGATTGTTGATATCATATTGTTGACCCCAGATGAACTCGTTGATGAATTATTAAATTGAATCGGTGTTACTAGTGTTAATCAATAAATACCCTTGACGGTTGCAGTGATACTTAATTTGTCGTTTGTAGGTGTCCACGTAAATGATCCCCACTGAATCACATACACGTTATTTATGATATTTTTGTGTTCGTATGGGATTTTTATTTTTTCGAGTTTTTCAATCATTCTCGGTAGATTATCCTTGAAGACATCGTTTATTGTTTTAATATCATCTCGACAACTTCTATTCGCTGATAAATCGCTGTTATTTCATCGAGTTTTCTGATAATATCAAGATCAATTTTAATATCATCGGGTTTAGCATTTTTTTAACCAAAAAATGTATCAATGGAGTCATCGGTCCTGTTAAAACTTTTACGTAACGTAACAAATTGAGATACATGAGTGTCATACTCTGATCGCAATTTTGCTAAATTATCGATAGCGGTTTTTACGTGTATGATATGTAAATCAGGGTGTGAACGTGGAACACCAAAGAAATTATTTATCAGTGTTTCGATGGTATCAATTATATCTTTCAGCAGCAAAGGGGGCGAATAGGAGAACTTTTTACAGGCGTCGTTTCGGCAAACCAAGGCTTGTTCGAAAAAACATCCATGGGCAAAAAAAAAAAAGACACCATGGTCGTTGTCGCGCCCCCCTCTGCTGATATGGGTTAACAATTTTTTTCACCCAAATATTTTATCAAGTCTGATACGATATCTTGATCTAGGATCATGCAAATTGATCGTTACAAATCCATGTGGGATTGACTGAGCGTGACTAAAGAAATTTCTAAAGAGATTATAATCCATGTCGCCGTTGCACCAGGTCTGGTGAATATTTTGTAGCGTATGTGTGTCAACTCCATTGAATACAGCAAGAAAATTGCAGTTATCTCTGATAACTTTTGGTATTTGAGCGTATCGTTGAGTGACATATATCACGTCAGTGTTTTTATGCCTGCCTCTGGAAAATATCCTAGCGGGATTCTTTTGATTGTCTAACATCACATCATCATATACGACTAAATTGTTAATACTTCCATCAATATCATCAATGCTCGGTGCTTCATCAATATTGGTTATAAACTCAATAATATCTTCATAGATTTCCGATTTTGCTTTCTCGTTAAAATCCTTTAAGACCTCGTAACATCGCTGATCATCTACACTCGGGGCTATTAAATATAACTTGTCCCAATTCATTCATCTCATTATTAAATTAAGTAGCAGTTGTGTCTTGCCACTTCCAGATGTTCCAATTATAATCATACGAATAGAATTTGGAAACGCAGAATGATGCTTAACTGGTTCTCTTGTTTTGTCGCTGAAAAATCAATTACATTCATGTTATTATAAATATATTATGGATCTATATTGTGTGAAATGCAAGAAGCATACTGGCACAGATGACTTGACGACGATTACAACTAGCAATAACAGATCAGCACTTTCTGGTAAATGTGTACAATGCAGTACAAAGAAATTTAGACAGTTAAAATCAACCAATGAAATTCATTGTTTCAAAAAAAACCATTGAGATCCGTAACTCTTTCATAAGCCGTATACATACCTGCATGAGTTGTCTCCCTTGGTTATATACACATAGTGCAAAATGAAATCTATATGTTTGTTTGTTTGTTTGATTATAATTTTTAACGTAGCTTTAACAATTTTTCAGTCATATCGCTACGATGTCTGCAGTGAGGCAGTTAATAGTGATGTCTAGCACTGAGACATCATGCCGCAGACATGTAGCATGATGTCTCACCCAGTCACATTATCCTGACACCAAGCCGACCAGTCCTAACACTAACCTCTTTATGCTGAGCATCAAGTGAGACAGCTGTTAGTACCATTTTGTAAGTCTTTGGTATGACTCGGCCGGGGATCGAACCGACGACCTCCCGCTTCCGGGGTGGAAGCTCTAACCACTAGGCCACCGGAGTGGTTATGAAATTTATTTGTAAATAAATTTAATTTTGTTCTTAAAACGCTTTGAAAAAGAAGATCGATATACCCTTTCTGCTACTCTTTGTACTGAGGGTATACAAATATCAAAATATCTACCCGCTTCATTCTTAGATTGAAATACTATTTCTTCATTAGTTGCAGTATTAAATGATTTTACAGGTGTCTTCCCAATTGATTTATCAGTACCAGTTTTCCCAGATGTAGTATTCTCACTCTGTGTAACAGCTCGCAAATTATCTAAAGAATTGTTCTTAGGGTTGGAATCAATGTGATCAATAACAAAACCATCCTTGATCAATCCACGGAAACACTCATATGTAATTCTGTAATTTAGACATATTTTCCCTCCAGCTCTAAACGCCAAATACCCCATACCATTGTCCCACCCTACTGGGTTATTCAGTCTACTGTTTCTGACAATACCATCACGAGACGCTTCATAATTGCTGATCACGGGGTGTGGTTGAAATTCTTAGTTCATTTATATATAATACTATTTGTTTAATTTATTATTTGGTTGAATCATACTTGAGAATCTTTCAATGTAGTCTTGAGGAGTTCTTATGATTTTGTCGTTGACGTTGTCAGGGATGGAATCTATGATTGAGTTTTTGATTCTATTATCATAATAACTCTTCTGCAACTCTCTATACCGCTTACCACCACAACCCAGACACTACTGCGATTTTCCTCTAAACCCTACCCCACATCGGAGGCAAGGGCCAGGGGATACACGGCGACAAAATATCGAAGTTAATATTCCTGGACAAAGTGAACAGCAGAATTTAGTGTTAAATGATATTTTGCTGGTTGATATCAGCGTCGTCGAAGATGTATTGTGCGCTGATAAATCCCCATGGACGCTAGGTTACGCAGCGACAATACACTCTTCACATGGATTGACTATATCCGATACAATTGTTTGGATGGTAGATAATCACATCGAGTGGTCGAATTTAGTTTATCTTGCGGTGTCCAGAGTGCGAAGATTAAATCAGCTTCGAAGAGTTGTTTTAGACTATAACGAAACAACAATAAGTGATATTGTCAGCGATGATATAATCGGAAAAAATCTCTCCGGCTATAAACAACAGAATAAAAAAAATAATTGAGAATTTGACATTGATGCCGAATTAATAATCACACTAAAACAACAACAGAATAATCACTGCGTGCGTTGCAATTGTATAATGAGTTGGGAGTGGTCGAATAAAGACTCTCGCCAATTTACCATAGATAGAAAAAATAGCAGCGTTGGTCATACCAGAGATAATGCGATGCTGACTTGTCTTGCATGCAACAGACGAAGAGGTGCTAGTGAAGACAACGTGGTGGTAATTGAGTATCCTCGGGTATCACTTGTAGTTGTTCACGAGTAAATCATCGTTGAGGAGCAGTTGAATCCAACCTATAGATTGCTGGTCTACCCGTAGATTGTTTTATACTAGATATTTTATGTACGGTGACACTCCAGATAGGATCAGTAGCTCTTTTTTACCACCTTCAAGCTCTCCTGGTTCATATAAATATCTAACGGTGACATTGCCGAGTATTGGTTGTTTTGAAAAATCGTTTTGTGGTTTTACGGGCATATACTTCTTTTTTATCGCTTTGTTAGGTTTCATGTTGATTGTTCAAGTAATCTCATTATTCAACGCCGTAATTACGCCTGGTAATCTCTTGACCCATTCACGAGATCGTTTATCCTGAATAAATTCCTTCGTGTATTGATATCCAAATAACCACCCTGCAACTGTCCGATTAAATCGTTCAACAATTGCCTGATCGCGATGTAGTGCAGTATGTCCTTGTCTGATAGTGACATTATGATTCTTCATCGTTGATAGAACCGGACCCTGAAATTCCTTGCCAGGATCAACTTGTAATATATTTGGCCAGTGCAGAGGACCCCTTCGATAAATCCTTTGAAACGCAGAAGCAACTTCAGTTGATGATTTTGTCTTTAGCGGCTCTGCTTGTTTGTATCGACTCGCAACATCAACTACGGTTAGCGCGTACTTGTAAAAACCATCATGTGGCAGAAATAATATATCAGCTTGATGAACTTCATTTGGGACAGTCACATCAAAATGCGATTAGTTAATTTGTTTAGGCAGTGGTAGATAAATTTAACATATCGCCTGTTTGGATAACCAATCGGCTGCATTGGTATTTTTCAGCTTTGCGGCGCTAGCGAGCTTACAAATTGCTGCTTTACCCCTCCAGTATCCTTTTGGAGAATAATAAATAGATTCCATGTTGTTATTAATTACCAGCACCTAACATCAATTTACCTTTCATTGCCGATTTTACTAACCATGAAGCCAATTTTTCTTTGAAGGATTTATCAGTTATAGAATTCAATGCATGAATTAATTTCACATCTGCGAGATGTCTGTGTTGCAGATTACTGCTTTTATAAGCAGCATCATGAGCATGACACGCCTTATCAATAGCGTTTATTGGGTTCTCACCGGGTCGGGGTTGGTTTTGATCATCGAGTCTGATATTGAGTCTAGTCCTGGGTCCACAATAACTATACCCTGGAAGATGTTTTTCTCCTGGATACTTTGCCCATGGTGTTCCTGGTAATTTTGCTAACTTGGCTGCAATATCACCTCCTCGTTTTTTTTTAAAATCCTTGGAAACAAATCTAAATTTCTTTGTACTACACTGTACACACTTACCGGAAAGTGCTGATCTGTCATTGCTAGTTGTAATCGTCGTCAAGTCAGATGTGCCATTATGCTTCTTACATTTCACACAATATAGATCCATAATATATTTATAATAACATGAATGTAATTGATTATTCAGTTACCCGATGACGGGAACCTATTAAACACCATGCGATGTTGCCGAAATCAATTAGAATGATTATCATAGGACCATATGGAAGTGGCAAGACACAACTGCTACTTAATTTGATAACGAGATGGATGAAATTGAATAAGTTGTATTTGGCAGCACCGAGTGTAGACGGTGAGCGATGTTACGAGGTGTTAAAGGATTTTAACGAGAAAGCAAAATCGGAAATTGATGAAGATATTATTGAGTTTATCACCGATATCGATGAAGCACCGAGCATTGATGATATTGATGGAAATATTAACAATTTAGTCGTATATGATGATGTGATGTTAGACAATCAAAAGAATCCCACTAGGATATTTTCCAGAGGCAGGCACAAAAACACTGATGTGATATATGTCACTCAACGATACGCTCAAATACCAAAAGTTATTAAAGATAATTGCAATATTCTTGCTGTATTCAATGCAGTTGACACACATACGCTACGAAATATTCACCAGCCTTGGTGCGGTGGTGATATGGATTATAATCTCTTTAGAAATTTCTTTAGTCACGCTCAGTCAATCCCACATGGATTTGTAACGATCAATTTGCATGATCCTAGATCAAGATATCATATTGGACTTGATAAAATATTCGGTTGAAAAAATTGTTAACCTATATCAGCAGAGGGGGGGGGGCGCGACAACGACCATGGCATCTTTTTCTTGTCGATTCTGTTTTGCCAAATGGACGCTTCTATTAAGCATTTACGAACAAGCCTTGATTTCCCAAAACGATGCCTCTACAAAGTTGTACAGTTCGCATCCTCTGCTGCTAGCTACTACAAATGCACTCATATTAAATCCTTCCAATCCACTTATCTAATTTATATGATCATTCGCATTTGCAATATACATTTCATCTGTTGATGACAACCTATATCAACATGAAATGTAAAGTCATCATATGGAAAGTTTACCACAAAAAAAAAAACACATTTACTCTTACTTCCAACTGCAATAGTCAGAAAGCTTCTATGTAGCTAAGATGTATACTGCATGGAAAAATGTATGTGTGCATGAAGACATGAATACCTTTATTAGTTGTTGTTGTTGTTGTAGGGCTTAATGCCATTTTTCAGCACACGATAGGTTATATATGACCGCCAGTATTAATGGTGGAGGAAGAACCTCGGAAACCCGCGGGAAGAACCACCGACCCACGAGAAGCTACTGGGAAGCTTTCTCACATGCCTACATTTTCCGAATCTTAGACTCGAACCCACGCAGACAGAGGTGAGATGGCAGTGATCCGTAATGGACAGCGCTTTAGACCACTCGGCCACTCGGGGCCCCACTTTTATTAGTAAAGTATAACATGTAGTTCACAGTGCCTTACTTTGATAATAAGAATGTAGTACTATTAGAAATGCATCCATTTATCAAGATTCATTAGTCTAGCATACAATAAGATCCAAATAAATCAACGTCAAACACAAACTATCAACATTCTGAAACATGAAATATAGGTCACAGAGACCTCTTTTTTGCATTAACATTATAGTCCTAATCAAGATATACTGCCTCTAAAAGATTCAAAAGTCTACGTATGAGAACCTGTATTCAGCATGTCAAAACCTTGTGTGGTCATGAGTGATGCACAAAACCTCAATCAAAGCAAATAAAAGAATAACACTGTCACAACAAGTTTCTTTTCTTTAAGGATTTACAAGGAGCATTACCAGAGATGCCTATATCATCAATGTCAAGGTTGAAGCATGAATAGGGTTGAACAATTAAAATCAAGCCAAAATATAACCAAAGCCAATAATGTGCAAAGAGATCTTCTTCTGTAAGGAGTGAGTAGTATTCACCAAGTTTTATTCTTCCAGATCAGATTGGATGTTTGTAACATGCACGAAACCTGTTTGGTCATGAGCTAAATGCAAAACTTCGCCTAAGTCAATGAAATGTGAAACTGAAGCCTTTGAGGTACCAGATTGTTTTTTTTTTTAAATTGGGGTCCCTATTGGAAAATGCAGACCACCTGAGGTAAATGCTGGACGGTGTTAAAAGACAGGAAATTCTTTGTTCAGCCCATGAAACTCCCTTAGCTGGTAATTTTGGAAGACAACAGGACTTATTATAAAATCAAGAATCATTCTTATTGGCTGAAACTTCAAAATGATGTTTCCAAATTCTGTAGATCTTATCATACTTGACAAATGGCAGGTTTTACTCCTTATGAATTAGTTTTTGGATAATGTACTGTCTGTGGACAATTGATGTTCTTAAAAGAGAAACTTCTTACAACAGAGGATTCTGGGATTAATTTTCATGATTACATCTCTGATTTTAAATATAAGCTGTCAAAAGCTTGAAAAATAGCTATAAACAGATTTCACTCTACAAAACTGAAAATGAAATTAAAGTATGACAAGGAAATAACTTTTCAGCCTTTGGTGATAAAAGTCCTGGCTCTCTTACCCATACCTAAAAATCCTCTTCTGGCTAGCTGTGGTCCTTATACAGTTAGAAAGAAACTTCTTAAGTGACTTAAATTATATAACTACCACTCCTGGGAGGTGGAAATGGAAACCACTCTGCCATATAAATGTTAATGTTAAATGTTAAAGGGGTATGTTTATAGAGATATGATAATGAGGGGGAGGGGGTAAAACTAACTTTAAAAACCTAAAGTTTACCTGTTGTAAAACTACAGTTATTGCATAGCTTCTACTTCTCCCAAGGTGAAAATAATCAGACTGAATAACAAAATGTGGTTTTCACAATAATGAAGTAGTATGAAAGTGGGCATTTTGCCTTTTTTTCTTCCCCTTAGATTAATTCTGTCCATTAAGATCTATCCCTCACCACATCAGCCATTTCGTGGATCAAGTTACATACCAAAGCCAAATTGGTTAATGCCATCATTGGTAATAAACAAAAATTAAATTGATAATTATCATTTTGAATTGGCGATTCCGTTGGCATTATGTCCGGTCGTTGCCAATCAAGACTTAACCCCAAAAAATTGGCGACACCTGGGCAAACTCAACTTTCATATCAAATTTCCTGTGCAGCTTACCAAAGCCACACTGAAGAAATCTGAATCACTTAACTCAGGTATCCCCATTAATGTGCTCAGTTATTACAAAAGCTTTTATCTGTTGGCACTATCTCCCAATGGACAGAACTGCTGAACCCAATTTGATTTCTTGTTGCTATTAGTGAAATGAAATAAACCAAATCAACATCACACTAGTCATGGATAAAGAATCTTGCTTGACTGCTTAACCAATACAGCAATCATCACGGTAAAATAAAAATCCATGCATGCAAATATTTAAGACTCAAGAACTGCTCAACACTCATGATTGTAACAGTGAAAAACCACAGCACACAATTATGCCCAAGTCTGATAAAACAAAAATTCAAATGTACTGCATAGTACAATGAAATATGAAAGTTCTATATATCATCTATGCGGATTTTGAATGCTTGAATGTTTCAGTAGAAAGCTATGTGCAAACAAAGACACAAATGTGCCAGATATCAATCAAACAGTGCAAGTCACTGAACAAATTCCATGTGGGTTTTTTGTTATGTAGTAGTTTGATTTGATGGAAAAACATAGCCACCAGTCCTTTATTATGCCCATAGTGTACACTTGCTAAACACACTTGAGGTATATTTCCGATTGACCAAAGTCACAGCAAAATGGATTTGACAGCAACTCGATGCACTAGCTGCTGCAATTAAGACATTTAACATTCATGAATTTTATACAGCCACTCATTGCTGGATTTATAAAAAGCTTTAACTTTCAGTGATGCCATAGTTTATGATATCTGCCACATTACTGGTTCATACAGACACACAACACAAATTTGCAACTATGAATTTACCTGAACATAACAAAAAAATCCCTGATGTATTTCATTATTGTTCAGCTGGGTCAATTGCATTTCGTTAATTCATTACAATTTATGAATTTGTCCTTGGAAAAGTTAGTAAAAAATCTGGTGGCAGAAAACTTTGTAATCGCTCAATGATAGTATCCATGGGGTGCAAGTACCCCAAATAGAGACCTGCTGATGAAAAAAGGCATGTATCCCTATGAATACATGAACAACTGGAACAAGTTTGCTGAAACTCAGTAGCCACTGATCAAATAACTTTATTCATTGTTGTCATGTGAAGGTATTTCTGATAACGACTATGAAGATGCAAAAAAATGTTTAGTCTGCATTGAAATGCCTGGGCAACTATCTTGATTTGTATCTGCGAACTGATGTGATGTTGCTGGCTGATGTGTATGAGCTCAATCACACCCATTACTTTCTGACACTAAGGTATGAGCTGGGATGCACTGTTGTCCAAAACCGAAATTGCACTGGAATTGCTTACTAACACTGATTAGCATCTGTTTATTGAGTGATCATTTCATTGCAGAATATCCATGTCAAGTCAGATATGCTTGTGCCAAGAATCCAACATGCATAGCTATGACCTCAATGACCCCAACAGTTACATTATGTATATCTAAACACCAATAACGTTTCTGAATGGGCAATGATGCAACCACTTCCGGTTAGTGAAGTTTGATGGACTAATCCAGCACACACTGCTCTACAAAAACATGCACACAATCACAACATCAACGGTTTTAATCGATACTTCTTTGAAGTTGATCTGGAATATCTTGAGCACTTACATGGCATGCATGATTATCTGCTGACCCTAGAAGCACTGTCAGTGCCTGGTATGTGATTGTCTCAGTATCAGTGCATAATTGTTAATAAGTCTGGTGACAAATAACTCCAAATGTATTAAACTGGTACTAAGTCTCTGACACCAAACACAATCAAGTACTGCATAAGTGAAATCTGCAGCTGTACTTGTGATTGGGTATGTGTGTAACCAAAATCTATAGAGTTCTCAAATTTTGTCAGCAAGCTTGGATGGCCCTGTACATTCAGATGAATACTGACCTGCATACACAGACCACCAACAATTTTGAAAAGGAGTTTTTCAAACTCATGAACATTGCTGTGTTTGGGAAAATCATGGACAATACACGCAAGTGAATTAGAGTTGATTTTACTCATAATAGTGAGCAAGGCAAACTTTGATGGCTCATTGCAGACTTGGCTTTTGAAACCAGAAAAATATTTCATAGTGGTCTTATTGCCATTCACAGTAAAAAAAACAACTGAAACTGGTAAAACCAGTGTATGTGGGTTCATCTATGCTGGACTTGTGTATGTGCATGTATGAATTTTGCTATGACAAAATCAAATATTTTCATCAGGATCAGGTCAAGATGCTGTACACCAACACTGACTCATTGCTGATGCATATCACCACCAATGATATGTAAGTGTGATGAACAAATCTGATACCAGCGAGTTTCCGAATGAACATCCACTGTTTAGTAACACCAATAAAAAGTAGTTGGCAAGTTCAAAGATGAGTGCTTGGGTAAACTAATCAAACAGTATGTGGGACTGTGACCCAAATGTACTTAACTGTGGTTGGACCACAGAGTTCTAGCAAGAACATTACAAAGGCCAAAGGTGTTCCACAGGTGAACTGTACCTGAAATGTCTTTGAGAATATTATGAGTTCACACACTTGGCAAATATGAATCAATCCTAGAAACATTATATGGGTACTAAGGCAACAAAGCGAGTGCCCCCTCCTCCATATCAAGCGATGGACAATCCCCAACTGAATCACTTCTTACATGTTTGGTCATAGTGCTATTTTTAGCCAACTTATGATTGATACACAAAAAAATCCTGGTAATAGTTCTGTATTTGCAGGAACAATTGCAATTCCCCTGGCTCAAATGATCAACAGGGAGGTTTTGACCCAACAGGTGATGATAGCCATTATCAGTAATGTGTTGGTTGTCTTAGAGTATCAATCTATTCTGAAATTGTGAATACATCTATGGACCATATTAGGTCAGTGCATAGTGTTGTTGTCTGATCTCCAACTTTCCAGGTGCTAACAAATACGAAATAATGTTATGACTTTCAAGTATTGGCCTTTTGTCAAATTGCATTGGCTGGTTTCAATCCACTCATACATGTGACTTCATTGGTCCATGCTGCCATGATGAATGGAAATCATTTTACCAATTCTTGAGACACTTGTGGCCTTATCAACAATTCCTGAGTGTACTGAAAACTGAATAACCGTTCTTCAAAAGTACAGTCTGTGTGCATAAATATGCTTGAGTGCATTTGAGACACTTGCTGAATCTTTTGATGTCAACAGCTCCACTTTTTGCATCTGCTAGCCACATAAAAAAAATGGTCAATGCATATTTATAGGTGCTCAATTGACCTTATTGATCACTGACACAATCACGTAAAAGAAATAACAAATCAGCCTGATGAACTTCATTATGTGTTTAAAGATCGATCCAACCCCATGAAATCTTTCTTGATACTGGTTGATAAATTTGCTAGAGTGCTTGTTTGGACAACCATGCTCAATGAATCCCATATATGCGACCTTGGCTGCACTGGCAAAAGTCCCAAAGAGATCCAAAATTGAAGGTGATGATATGTCTGTTATAACCTGCAAAGTGCCGATGTGTCAAAAGTCTCTTGTTGAATCACAGAAATATTATTCCAGGTTTGAATTCAGTATAAATTCCAATGAATGTCTTTATCCAAAAATTCTGTCAGAGCACATTTGTATTTCCAGAGAAAATAATCACTTGAATTCAATAATTTGAAGAAAATAAACTTCAGCCCAAACTGGTCACAACATATAACAACTTAAAGTGCTAGATGTTATAACACAACTGGAAAAGTCCTCACAGTCACAAGATAATCTAGTTCTTTGCTTGACCTCAGGTCACAATTAGCATTTTCTAACAGCAACTATTACCTAATGGAAAATAACCTTTTAAAATGATCTAATGAACCTTGTTTATTTACAACACAACAGCCTACAAATTCACTTAGGAATCTCCAAAACCCTGACAATGATCAACATATTTACTTCTTCTTGTTTATCTGAATAATAATCCTGATAATAAGCTAATACACACATAGAATAATGACGCTGTTATTAGTTGTTTACATAAATGAAATTTTAAAAAAAAAGACAATCAGGTCAAGCAAAAATGAACTTAATTTTGGACACGGTCAAGTCCAGCATATAATGTTACCTTACAATAGCATGTAATGAAATAAAAAAATTAAACTAACAAGCAAACAATTAAATTAAATATACATAACACATCCACATTTAATTTTTTTTCCACTACTGAAGAAGCCCATACCAGGCTGATCCTGTGGTGTATGATGATGTAATGCTTGGAAACCATGTAATCCGGAACAAATATGCTCATGAAGCTGCCACAAGAACATGGAAGTGATCTATTTGACTCGTGTGCCAAAAGTGATTCATGACAACTGTAATATTCTGATGCTATTTTGTGGTACTGATGTGCATGGTCTTGGAAAAATTCATTGGACTTGGTGTGCCACCAAAAACATAAGGGAGAATTTCGTAACATGTCTGCGCATATCACCTCGTACCCATATCGTTTTCTCACCATTGATTTGACTGGAACTTGCAGTCACAGAGGTAAATAACAATATGGTCTGGACATGAATATGTCTCATGCACCAATTTAACAATCAGAAACAAGCAATCATATTAAAAAATGTCTGGCAGAGATAGAAAACATGAGAAGCATGTAAAGTCACTTAAAAACAGCAAGAATTGATTCAAAATGTGATAGAAGTCAGCAAAGATGTCAAAGATATATTACAGTAATAACAGACTGCACAGCCAGGATGGAACAAACATTTGTGCCACTGATTAAACCCACAAAGGAAATTGCTGAACGTGCTGAGGATATTAAAAAGGCTACAGTGGCTACAGTGGAACAATTGGCATTTCTCAAAGGAACAGAAGAAGAAATTGATCCAGTTTGTAAGACAGCCAAACATACCAAGGATATCAAGAAAGCCATAAGAGCCAATGGAGAAATTAGTATGTGTTTGCCAGAGGCAATTGAAGATGCTAATGAAGACATTAAACAGGCACTTGCCAGAATACCTGATGTGCCAACTGATAACAGGTCAGAGTTAAATAACCTAATATGGTATTTATGGAGTTTAGTGGAAAGAAGGTGAATCATCATAAAGAGATTTAAATTTCAGGAATTTTTTAACTTATCAGCACAAGAATCTAAGACTGAATATTTTCACAAAGGAAGAAGCCTTAGAGTGGCACAGAGGTTTTACCAGGAAAAACAATAACATGTCGCACCTGTGCCTCCAACAGCAAAACTCCAAAATGGAAATGGTATGACCAAATCTGCATGGAAAAGCACCCAAACATGGAGGAATAACACCACTTCTTGAACCATTTTTAAATTCAGCTGATATAGATATTGATAAATCATCAAGGCCAATGAAACAATGAATAAAAAAATATGATAAAAATGAAGCCAAACAACTTAAAAAGTATGAAAAATATCAGGTAAAACAAGGAAATGACTTTGGTGATGACCCAAAAACATTAATGAAGCTACATCAACATGTCAGTGGTCGTTCACTAATAATCTTATCAACAGAGACACATGTCACGCATTGGTACATTAACTTAAAGATGTTCATGATATATACAACACCGATGATGCATTCTCAAACAATTGAGAGAGTAAGTTTGTTATGTGAAATCTATGCTGTGATGCAACAGGTAGTTGTAAATACAGCCAATAGCATGACCTCTGTGATTACCATCTCATCCACAAAACCAGAATTCATTGTAACTTGTTCTGCACCTGGTCATTGATGGTGACTTACAAACACTTAAAATCATACTAGCATTGCTGTGAATGTATTATATACATATATACTATATATCTTGGACATCAAGCTTCTCCTGGACTGAATGATAGACCTGGCAATTTTGAATGAAACTTTCCTTGATGAGAGATCATTTGAGATGAGACAAGTATGAAGGCAGTGAATCTGAGGACTTCTGTTTAGGAAAGAGCCTCTTTGTTGTGACAGGAGGTTCTTTCTCTGAGTAAAATACCAATGATGATCCACTAACAGATCGAGGGGGTCACAGGAGAGTTATAAAAATGGGCTGGACTGTGAAATCAACCTGATTAGAGGTAAAGTATATGTGAAAAGATGATCTCAGCTCAGGCTGAAAGTGTGCACTGCCCAGCCTCTCTAGTAGGGGACTATGGAAACAAAGAAAGAGAGCATGTTGTTCAACCTGGTGGCAAACAAATCCCACCAGAGGAGCTCCCCATTGCTGGAGCAGGGAGTCCACTATGGATTGTTGAGGCAATCATTTCATTAAGGCAATCTTCCCTTTTCCTGACAGACTGTCTGCCAAAATGTTTTTTCTGACTGGAATGAGGCAAAGACAGGAAAATTCCAAAGGAGCATCCAGTCCTCAATACAGAGAGAAAGTGCACATGTACCTCATTGCCTCCTTAGGTATGCAACCACCAATGTGTTTTCAGAGGAAATCATAACACAGAGACCTCTTATTGGTTGGACACAAGCTGAAGGCATAACAAAAAAAAAAACTGCCCTCATTTCCTATCATTTATGTGGAGAATTGATTCTGCCAGGGACCATAAGGAAATTCATCCCCACATAGACAAAGTCCTGTAAAGTTTAGTAGAAGACTCAGCCTTATCACTATGGACCAACATCAAGTCAAGTTAATCTGAGGGACTCTTGATGCCATTGTGGATCAACCAATCATTGAAATACTGGAGGATTGGGATACCTAATGATCTCATATGAGCTGCAACTACTCCTTTGTTCCTATTAAAAATCTGGAAATGGAGGCTAGGCCAAAAGGCAGAGTTTGAGATTAGAAGACCTCCCCATCCAGATAAAACTGGAGGTATGATCATTAGTGATTTCCCATACTAAAAGCATGAATATCTTAAGAGTTCACAATTTCTGGCAATAGCATACTGCCTTCATCAATGACTAATGTTGATCACATGACCTATAATGAATATGGGAAATCACTAATGATCATGAATTATCCAGAGCAAAGAAGCAACCTTTTCATTTGTAAAACTGGAGTACTTTCTGCATGGAGGAAAGATAGGGATGTCAATAAATGCACCCTGAAGATTGATGGAGACTGCCCACTCACCTGGTCTTATGGTGTTCCTGACTGAGGATGTGGTCTTGATTTTGGCAGGTTCCTCCTGCAGAAATCTGTTTAGGGCAAAAAGGTTGATAATATATGAAACTTTCCCACTTTTTTGGGATCAGGAAAATCCTGGAGTAGAAGGCTCGAGACTGGTCTTTAAACATCCTCTCTACTGCACCATTTAACAGAAAGGACTAAACCTCATCCTTTAAATATCCCATGTTCGACTGGTGGAAAGAAATGGGGGATTTTACAAGGGGAGGCTGATCATAGGACTGAAGCCAGTATCTGTCCATCAAGATAGAAAGGATCCAGCCTTTGACTATTATGCCATGCCAAGCCTCTAAAAAGATACTTAGGTTGGTGCCCACAAGAATTGAAGGAAGAGGTCTGTATAGTAGGAGAGGGTGTGAGTCTATAGGGCTGCCTCCTCTTGTCCTTAGGAAAGTGGGAAGGTCCTGTGAACTTCTTCCCTGGGCCATTTGTGGCACCACTTCCTAGGGCCTGATTGCAGAGGGGGGCTTGAATTGGGGTTGTTGCTTCGTCTGGACTGTACAGCTTAAACAAATTTTAACTGATGAGCCCTGTAGGCTGTTGGAATGAAATCTCTTTTTAGCTGGTTTTGATGAGCCAGAATACATGCAAGGGACATGTATTAGTTGTCCCTCAAATCCTGTGTTGCCTCTGAGAGGATGAGACATCTGACGAGAATCTCTGCCTCCAGATGAGCAGACTTCAGAAGGTTCATACTATGCTCTAGTAGAACTACTGAGGTGTCTAAAGCAACATCCATGCACAGGTGGAGAAGTTTAATTGACAAAGCCATGGACAAGAACAATGCATGCCTCAATGTTTTGGTCACTGTCTCCAACAGATGGTGAGGGCAATGTAGACAGAAACTCCTGTTTAAACAAGCTGAATGGGGCTACTAAAAAGAGGTTGGCATGTGAGGCTACATTTACAAGCAACTTAGCATTTTGTTCTAGAGATTCTAATGATTTAATTGGAAGACGAGCCAAAGTCCCCATAGAAATATCCACTTGAGCCGCATCTGCATTCAAGGCTGGTGTATTAGTGGGCCATGATAGGGTATGAACCTTGTAGCTAGAAGAATTTATCAAGGCCTGCAATGAAGAAAGGGAAACAGACCACCACCGACATTATCTGGCAAATTTTTGGCCTTTGCTAAACCTTGACTGTCACCAAGTGGGTGATAACAGGTCATCTGGTCACAGATTTATCCCAGAGAGATTCTCAAAGCCTTAAAGAAATTTGGAGTCACTATGACCAGAAGGTTTGGGACATAAATCAGTGAGTAAGAGGCAGTAAGCCTTATTAACTGCTTATCAAATAACCAAGTCTCGTCCTCTGCCTCCTTAATTGATAGTTGAGAAGGGACAGGGGACCCAATAGTTGGGAAAGTCACATTGGCCTGCTATGTATCAATGAGGACAGAAAGGACATCTTTGTCTGGTTCCTGGTCCTGGGAGCATGAATAATGCGACCCAATCTCTCCCTGTTTTGGGGAGACCAAATGGTAATTCCTATCGTGTAGTTAAGGGACTGGTAATTACATTGGTCTCTGCAGGAGATTTATGGCAACTTCCCAACAGCCTCGGATATATTGGGGAAGAATGTCTATTTCCTTTCTCTTTCTTTGCCCACCCACGAGATTACCAAGGTTCACTGTCGGCAAACCTGACAGCACTAACATGTGGCCAAGGTTCGGTAACCAAAGGGTACATTATGAAAAAGGACCAATGCTCTCCTGTAGCAGAAAACTCCACATCCAATAGGGATTAAGAGGGATCCTATGGAATTCTGTTTCCGACAATGGGCCCTGTGGACTTGAAGGGTCCTGCTTCTCCCCTTAGGAAGGACATGACTTACTACCAGCTTAAGTGAACAACTGGTCAGTGGAGAATGTTTCTCTCCACTCCCCTGCCCTTGTGGAGAAGAGAAGGTGCAGTTTCCCTCCGAGGTAGGATTTGGTCTCTGTCACAGATGCAATAAGAGGGTGTTTGATCCATCCTTTCTAAATGATGCAACTCACTCTCAGCCCTCACAGAATTGGGATGGCATTGCTCCTATTTTTCAGAAGGGTGTGATTCAATCTTCACTGTTCATTACCTCCCCTGGGAGAGGCCAACGATTAACATTAGAAGTCTCTGGAAAGATTTGAGTAACCCTTGTGTGAGATTCTGGGACCCAGAGAGGAAGAGCTCAGACAATTTTGAAGCAGAAAAAGAAAGCTTATTCTTCCTCCCTTGTAAGTCATGTGACTTTCTGCCAAATCCCAAGTCTCATCTGGATATAGGCTGTAAAAAGGACGGCCATAGGACCTTTCACAGTGAATGCAGGATGAACAAATGGGTGTGCGCCATGAGGTTTTACGGTGGCTACATCTGCTTCGAAATTCAGAAATATTAGAGAAGAATTAGGATCAGAAACTTGCACATCTACAGCCACAGGGAAAGAATGAACTAAAGCAGCTAATATGTGAATATGAGTACTTTTTTCTAGAATGATGTTTCAACCTGAAGAAAAAAATCTAGCATAATACTGAAATTACTTGTCAAACAGGATGAATCCTCTCCAGCAAGAATGTTTGAAAAAGGAAACTGAATATTTCTTGTAGAACGATTTTATTGAACCTAGCAAAAGCAATTGAAGTCTGCCATGTATTCAAGTGCAGCAAATGCAGATGTATGAACAGTGTTACCAAAGCATATTCTTATTCAATATCAAGAATTGATGACTGCATTTGGCAAAATTGGATATGCAAAATATGTCACTAAGTCTGACCTGTTGAAAGGATTCTGGCAGATTCCACTTACAGATAGAGCAAAAGGAATTTTGGCCTTTTCAACTCCATATGGACTTTACTAATATAAAGTGATGTAAATCAATAACAAAAATTCTCAGTCAACATTCCAGTGATTAATGAACATGGTACAGCAACACCTGGAAAGATCACTTGGAGAGTAGCCAGATTCTTTGTCCAACTGAGCAGGGCCAATTTGACAATTATTTTCAGTAAAAGTAAATTTTGCAGAGCTAGTGTCACATCTTAAGGGCATATTATGGGATATGGTCAATTTAAGCCTGTATAAGTTAAAATTAAAGCTATCTCTGAATTCCCAGTGCCTATCAGTAAAAGAACAACTGATGTGATTTTTGGAATGGGTGGATATTATCAGAAATTTTGCTCAAATTTTTCCATAACTGCTAAGCCCCTGACCAATTTATTGAATAAGAAAAACAAGTCTTATTGGTCTGACAAATGTCTGGAGGCATTTGATAAATTAAATGCTATACTCAGAAGTGCACTTTGTCCAGTTCTTTCAGTTCAATCAATCACTTAAGATGTCTTATGATCCAAGTGATGTAGGGGCAGTGGTTTAATAATTCAAGAAAACAATTCAGAGGAGATATTTTTTCAATGGAATTACAAAAAGCTCATTGGACCAAAATATTTCTCTGGGACTACTGTGAATTATTCAAAGGAGTTCTAGAAAACGCCATTGTGAAATATCAGGGCTGCTGGCAGTCCAGTACTTTCGAGGATCCAAAATTCATTTGGAACATTCAATTTTTTTTTAGATATGTACCTATTTTAAAATTATTTTGGATTTAATTCACAATACTGTAGGTTCCTCTTACAGTTTCATTGTATAATTTTCATAAATCATTTGTTAAGTTTTTAAAATGCTTGTTGGTTTTGCTTCTTTCTGTTACTTAATTTATGACCATAGATTCGTAACATACACCAAGTTGCCTTGCATCTATTTTCATGAATGCCAATACTTCTGTGAATAACCAACAGTTTAAGTTCTGATCAGTAGTTATCTTGAGCAAACAATAACCCACAAATGTAGTGTATATCTCTGCATTAAGCAGACACGATTTTAGGTAACAGAAAAACTTCATGTAAAAATGGTTATTAAATGATGAGCAAAGTAATTAAATCATACATGGGGAACCAATCTGGAATGTCTTTATTACCTTGATACATGTTATCAGTGGCTCAGCTTACTGACAGGATAAAATAATCCTTATGGAATTTGCATGGGAGAGGGACAGATTTCAAACCATATGATTTACTCAAAGCTGAATCTATTTTTTCTGATTTTCTAATTTCTAATATTTCTTTGTTACTAACATCAATAAATGCATGTGCTTGCTACCACTGTGTCAGATGAATTCTCATTTTAAAGAATGAAAAGGCAAATAATTAATACTTATTCACACCTGCTGCAAGATTAAAGTAACTTGCATTTTGCAAGTATTGTTTTGTAGTAATTCTTCTCCTCTTGTATCGATATGAGCATCAACATGGGAAAACTATCAATATTGAACATCAATACATCGAGTAATCATTTCACCCATATACATGCATGTTGTAGTGATCTTTTCTTGCATAGATGTGCTACTAACAAAGAGGTATATAATCATCAAGTTTAAATGATATTAGTCTGAACAATTAAAACCCAGAATGCAACCAACATCAGCAAAAGGTATCATCCAGATGCATGCCTGGATCAAGTTTAATGCTTCAAGGAAAAAAACCTAACCTTATACATGATCATGCCTATGGATATTCAGAACTTACGGTAGGCAAGTAGAATATAAAATAGTGAATTGATCTGGGAAAAAAAAAGATATTGGGACCGAATTGTCATGGAATCATTTTATTTCCTCAAAACTGTTCACATCCAAATACTCTTTGAAACTTAGCAATAATTATTTTTTTGTTCTCTATTGATGATTATTGTCTATGCATTTGTGATGCATTGTTACTATCATCCCAAACTAATGTTTTCATTTTCTATGGCCTTGTTAATTGCAACACTTCAATTTTGAATATTTCATCTGATATTCTATCTGATGTCATGATTGCATTTTCCTGGCAGGCTATATACATGCTGATTACGATATATTCTGACCCAAAACAAAATAGACCAGGCTGAAAAACTTTGGAAAGAAAGACAAATACAGCAACACTCCCATCCCTAAACCCCATTATATACCATATGTAGGTGTATCTATATGTTATTGAAACTATTCATTTTCAAAAATGCATCTAGAATGTGTCAAAAGTTTCGTTAAAAATCTAACCTATTCAAGTTACTGACAAATACAGGGCATCAAACATTGACAAAATGACAGAGTTACTCACTTTTTTTTCAAGCTCCATATTCAAATCTTCTGAAACAATAGGAAAAATAAAACTACTAAACAAATAAACAAAATATTGACAATAACAACAATAAATATTATCATGTTTGTCTTAAATTGTTTCTTCTAATATGAAGGCATTAAGTGATGCTTCTGATGTTGGCTTAGGTACAGTATTATTGCAGGAACATGAAAATGAAAAGTTCCATAGCCTATGCCTTCAGAATCTCATTACATAGGAATAAAAATATTCCATCTTTGAGAACAATTGTCTAGCAGTAGTATGGGGTGTTTACAAATTTCATAGGTACTTATTTGGAATCAATTATATCCTGAAAATGGACCACCAGACACTCACTTATTTAAACAAGTCAAAGATAACAAATTCCAGATTTATGAGATGGGCCTTAGTACTCCAATCATACAGAATAAGAGCTCAAGCAATGTCAGGTAGAAAAACAAGGGTGCAGATTATCTGAGCTGACTTGATTACACACAGGGGTAGTTAATCAAGTGTAAATAGGTTCGCTAATTAAAACAGCCAATAAATAAGAGAAGGATTTAAGTTTTGTTGTAGCAATAATTTTGTCATTTCGTATTTCCAGAAAATGTTATACATTTTCTTCCCTAGGAGGAATATGTGTCACAAACTGTCTTTCAATAATAATAATTCACTTGTTTTATTTATGCATTAAATAAGATTAGATTTTCAATATAGTAAAGACCTGAGGCTGTATACTATCAGAAGTCAACTGGTAAAAACATATTATTCGAAGCTGACTTTAAAATACAAACTCAAGTAAGCAACAGGACCATAATAGTGGCATAATAGATCTCACCAGGTAAGAAGCTCATGCACTTCACAATATCTTACTAATGCACTGTATAAAGCAATAACATGAATGGTAAAACTTTCGCAGTCATTTGTGCAATTACTACAGACAGGAGCTAAAACTTATACATTTCGTGAAGGCCAGATTAAGGTATAA
Organism: Unio delphinus; assembly: GCA_029339505.1. Taxonomy (NCBI): domain Eukaryota; kingdom Metazoa; phylum Mollusca; class Bivalvia; order Unionida; family Unionidae; genus Unio; species Unio delphinus. Next base: position 307,006 of record JAQISU010000275.1, read on the forward strand.
AAGTTCATTTCTTTTCACATTCTGAATAATACCAGGAAAAAGGCTGTAACTGCATACAGTTTGGAATGATACTTTTGGGAAGTTAAATTTTTCTTTTTTTCCTCTTCTTTTGTTCTCTGTATAGAATAGGAATAGTTTTTGAGGATTCTATTTTATTCATTACAATTCATTTTAGTAGGTTGTTTTTCACTACTTACATATATATTAAACATGAGTCATTGTGTATACCTAACAGGTTATTATGTTTATCAAATACACTGTAATTTATATGCAAGTATGCAACACTAGTAAGTTGAGTATACTACGCTATTATGTTGTTATCTACTTGTAATAACAGCTGCAATGTAAATATTTCATATTTCCATTGTTTTGCATTCATAAAATATTAGGTTTTCTTTAATTAAGTGTAGTAAGAGGTAAAAACATAAATGCAGACCTGACAGTGCTATGTATCATTTAATTTACATTGTTTGCTAGTTAGTTCATTTTTTAATTATTATTTCATTATATGCTATTGTAATGTAACATTGTATACTGGGTTTAACCTTATCCAAAATCAAGTTTATTTTCTACTTGAACTGTATTATTGATTTTTAAAAATTTTATGCTGTAAACAACTAATACGTAGCTAACATATTCTCTGTGTATGGGTTGATTAACAGGACCATTATTAATAGAATAAAACATGTTTATTTGTGTCTGGGTCTAGACTATTGGAATTCCCCTATAATTTACCTGGCATACCAGACATAGTCCAGGTTATATATGATAACTGTAAAAACAGATTTTCTAATTATAACAAACATTTTATTTTGCAAACAATAAGGTTTTAGAAGGTTATTTTCCATTAGGTAACAGTTGCTCTTTTTTGGAAAACGCTAATTGTGACATGAGGTTAAGTAGAGGATATATAATCTTGTAACTGGAAAAATTATTCATTCATGCTTTAAGATCTAACAGAATCAATTTGGTATTATTTTTGTGTCCAGAAATTACTTTGGGCTGCAATTTATTTCTTGAAATTATTTAATTCAGTCACTATTTTCTCTAGAAATAAGAGTGCTCATGAGAAAAAAATATTCTCGGACAGAAGCATTCACTAGGATTTAGAGTGAATTCAAACCTGGAATTATATTACACTGATTCAGCAAGACTTGATACAACAACATGATACAGATTGCCTCAGGCACATCAACATCTTCAGCATTTGACTTCATATCCATTTCTACTAAAGTTTATTCAGAACTTTAAATTATTGGGACTTGAGTCTGTAATTCTAGAATTAATTTTGGATTTAATCTGCAATACCATCAGTTCTAATTTTTGTTTATACTTTGTATTCAAAGAAAATAATTTTTTTTTTTAAACTTTACAAAGCTTGATGCTCTCCAGCAGCAGAGAGGGTGAACAGACCACGTTTTCAAGCAAAAATAAGGCTTCTACGGAGACTGAAACTATTTCAGTGAGGGGGGGAGGGGGGTGAACAGACCACGTTTACAAGCAAAAATAAGGCTTCCTACGAAATCTCATTTAACCAAAAAAAAATAAGTCTCCATTTAGCAAACGGAGACTTTACGATTTTTCAATCAATTTTGGTCGCAACGATGTGGTCATCACCCTCTCTGCTACTACAAGTTAACAAAAAATAATAAATGATTTTAACCGAATATTTGATCGAGTCCGATACGATATCTTGTCCGAGGGTCATGCAAATTTATTGTTACAAATCCGTACGGGGTTGACTGAGCGTTACTAAAGAAATTTTTAAATTGATTATGATCCATATCACCGCAGCACTAAGTTTGCCTAATATTTCTAAGAGTATGAGTATCAACTCCGTTAAATACACACAATTGCAGTTATCTCTGATCACTTTTGGAATCTCTGTGTAGCGTTGAGTGACATATATCACGTCTGTGCTTTTATGCCTGCCTCGGGAAAATATTCTAGCTGGGTTTGTTTGTTTATCTAACATCACATCGTCGAATACAACTAAATTGTTAATACTTCCATCGAGATCTTCTACTGGTGGTGCCTCGTCAATATCGGTTATAAATTCAATAATACCCGCACCGGCAATCTCTGAAGCGTTTTCATTAAAATCCTTTAACACTTCATAGCATCGTTGATCATCTACGCTAGGGGCAATTAAATACAACTTATCCCATTTCATTCATCTCATTATTAAATTGAGCAACAATTGCGTCTTGCCGGATCTAGGTGGCCCGATTATAATCATCCGGATAGAGTTTGGTAGCGCTGCATGATGCTTAACCGGTTCTCTTGCTTTAGACGCTAAAAAATCAATTATATCCATATCTCTATACATAAATTATGGATCTATATTGTGTGAAGTGTAAAACGCGTACTGGCACAGATGACTTGACGACGATTACAACTAAAAATAACCGATCAGCGCTTTCTGGTAAATGCGTACAATGTGGTACAAAGAAATTTAGATTTGTGTCTATGAGATCTGCAGGAAATGATGATTGAAAAAAAAAACGAGGAGGTGATATCGCAGCCAAATTGGCAAAGCTCCCTGGAACCCCATGGGCAAAGTATCCAGGAGAAAAACACCTTCCAGGATATAGCTACTGTGGCCCCGGAACACGATTAGATATCAGACTTGATGATCAAAATCAACCTCGACGTGGTGAAGAACCAATAAACGCCATTGATAAGGCGTGTCATGCTCATGATGTTGCATATAAGAGCAGTGATTTGCAACACAGGCATCTAGCAGATGTGAAACTAATTCATGCATTAAATGCTATTCCTGATAAATCCTTCAAAGAAAAATTAGGTTCATGGTTAATAAAATCGGCTATGAAAAGCAAATTGATGTTAGGTGCTGGTAATTAATAATAACATGGAATCTGTTTATTATTCTCCGAGGGGATATTGGAGGGGTAACGCTGCAATCAATAAACTCGCTAGCGCCGCAAAAGTGAAAAAGGCCACTGCGGCTAATTGGTTATTCAAACAAGCTATATGGCAAATTTATCTACCAGCGCCTAAACAAATTAATTACTCGCATTTTCATGTGACCAGATTGTAGTGTATGATCATTATTTGAAATCAGAAACAATTTTTCATTTGTAGCACAATTTGTCAATTGTGAATTCAGTCACTGTGATACCCACTTGATAACTCGCCAATGAAATCTCGATATGTGCTGATATCCATGATACCGCCTTGAAATAATCGTCTACAGACATCAGCTGCTTCATTAATTATTTCCGGTGAGTTATTTCCAGCTCGGAACCCTCCTACAAGAACTTCTAATCGTGATATATCACTGAGAACACTACCAGGACATGAAATCCTTGGATTTTCACTGGAATCTTGCAATCCACTTCCGCTAAAACCAGCTGCTTCATCCGGTTCTTCTAAATCGGCTTCTTGTAAATAATCAAGAACATCATCATCTCGATCAGGTGATAGTTGTTGTTGTTGTTTAGGCTAGTAGAATACTTTCTTTGCAGGTTGCTGTCGCTTTCCTTGCAATTTTCGCGGTTTTTGTTGTTGTTTAAACTCTTCGTATTGATTATACATTATATTTACCGCATTGATATATTCAATGTATGATGCACTATCTGTCTTAATTTGACTTTTGTCAGTTTTGATTTTGTAGAATATATCAGCCCAATGAGTTAAATTCTTAACAAACTTATGATGTTCTGGTTTCAACATATTTTTCCTGTTTTCATAAGTCGTAACAACAAGCGCAGGAATTTCTGTTGGATCAGTCTTATCGATTTTTGCTAACCCTTCCTCGTTAAACCTCACGCCTAAATCATCTACTGTTCTTTTTGATTCTGTTTTTTGTACAACCTGTTTTGTTTGTTCAGTTTTCGCTGCTATTTTTTCAAGTTCACCGATAACAAATTTCCCCGTCTCGGGAACATCTCCCAGTATAGCACGCTCTACCCGTTTCGTTGCTGTGGTTACTGTTTTAAACAATTCTTCAGATCCCACAGTAAAATCAGTTTGTAAACTCTGTCGTTGTTGCAGTTTATTTCTTACAGAGTCTCGAATTGGTATAAATCTCTTGATTGCATCTAGTCGTTCACGAGCCAATCTAGTTGTTAATGCTTCATTGACCATTATTTGAAATCGTAAACAATTTTTCAATTGCAAAACCTGACCTAACAGACGAAAACACTTCGACACGTCGGATGATTTTTAACACCAGTGACAAAGTCACCGTAGAAGTCTTATTTTGTTGTTTTAACGGCGTTATCATCGATGCTGAAAGTGTGGAAATTCCTATAAAAATAATTAATATCACACTTTCAACATTTTTTGTTACATGTCAGACATGTCGGATGATTTTTAACACGATCATGGAAGCGTTATTTTGTTGTTTTAACGGCGTTATCATCGATGTTGAAAGTGTGGAAATTCCTATAAAAATAATTAAAAACACACTTTCAACATTTGACATTTGATCAATCGGAACCATCATATCGACTAAACCATCCATTAACGGTCTATCGATTTTTTATTCAGTGTGTGTGAAATATTTTGTATTCACTGATTTTGACATTTTCAATCAAACAATGCTAAAAAAATGAAAATCTCTTTGAGGGTCGGTCACAATAAAAAAACGGCAAAATCTCTTTGAGGGTCGGTCACAATAAAAAAAAATGACAAAATCTCTTTGAGGGGTCGGTCACGGTCAAAATCGTTCATTTTCTTGAATTAACGCTCTTATGTTTCTAACTTTAGAATTGACATCCTTTTTCAATTCGTATTCGTTACCTAATTCTTTTCGTATTCCCTCTACGATAATAAATAACGGGACAAACGCACTTACGTCACTGGAAAATGAAAGAGAGTCTCGAATAGAATTCTGATTTTTTTTTAATTAACGCGTATTTCTTGGGCAGCATATATTTGTTAGTGTTAACTCCGTATTCTATATCTTTGAAAATCTGACATGATTTTTGATCAGGATTTAACCCATCAGATAGTTTGATATCCTGACTTTTCAATTTTAAGATTTCATCAATAACGCTATTCATTTTTTCAGAATTCATACTCTATAACAATTATATTTTTCTAAATGAAAAATATGACGCATCAGATATAAATAAATTGAATTTTTTGTTCGGTCTTTTTTGAAATCGCAGATCGATAAACCCCCTCTGCAACATATCGTACTGAGGCTCTACAAATATCGAAATGCCTACCGGGGCTAGTTATTGATGAAAATACTTTTTCCTCAAACGGGGAAAGACTGGTACTTGCTCAAAAAAAGCGAGACCCGTAAAATCTTTTAATACAATAAAAGATTTTACGGGTCTCGCTTTTTTTGAGCAAGTACCAGTCTTTCCCCGTTTGGTATTCTCACTTTGTGTAACAGCTTGCAGATTTGATAAAGAATTGTTCCTTGGATTAGAATCGATATGATCAATAACAGAATCATCCTCGATCAATCCACGGAAACACTCATACACGAAACGATGATTGAGATAAGTTTTCTTTTCTTTTCCCCCCCTAACAGAAAACTTCAAAACCCCTGATTATTCACAGCACCAACTGGTTTCTTCAGTCTACGGTTTCTTACAATACCATCACCGGATGCTTCATAATTTGTAATCACAGGGTGTGGTCTGAATTCTTGGTTCATTCGTATACTAATATTATTTGTCTAATTCATTGTTTGGTCTAATGATTACATCTTTGGAGAATCTTTCGATGTAGTCTTGAGGAGTTTTTATGATTTTATCCTTGACTCTGACAAAGTCAAGGACTTTTTCAGGGTCATAATTTCTGATTGATTGTCCATTTTTTATTCTTTTATCATAATAACGCTTCAATTCCCTATATCGTTTACCACCACAACTCAGACACAACTGCGACCCCCCCCGACCCCAACCCCACATCGTATGCAGGGTAACGGACCAAGGCTTCCACGACGAAAGCTTTGCATATGATACCCACAGAATTCCTTTCTGCATGATTTGTTACACGGAGTCGTTGATCCAATCATGAGCCATTTGCAGTGATTCATTATATATAAATCTTTCATTTAAATGTTTGTTTTAATTATAGTATGAAGAAGTTTGAGAGATTATCGAAAATTAAGCCTTGGAAAAATGCTCAATTCAATCCTGATAAGGAGTTTACGAGATTATTGAAAATTAGTCCTAGATTTAATCTCGATAAACCAATAAAACGTCAAGTGGACGGTAACATGAAGGAGTTTAAGAGATTATTAAAAATTAATCCTAGATTTAATCTCGATAAACCTAAAAAACGTCTAGTGGACGATAACATGAAGGAGTTTAAGAGATTATTAAAAATTAGTCCTAGATTTGATCTCGATAAACCAAAAAAACGTCTAGTGGACGGTAACGATAAACCAAAAAAACGTCTAGTGGACGGTAACATGAAGGAGTTTAAGAGATTATGGAAAATTAAACCCTGGAAAAATGCTAAATTCAATCTCGATAAAGAGTTCAAAAGATTATCGAAAATTAAACCCTGGAAAAATGTTAATTTCAATCTCGATAGAGTCTCTGATACATCAAAACGTCTAATCGGTGATAGAACTATACTGGGTAAAATCAGGGAGTGTTTTAATGAATTCTACCGAGACGGTGCAGCACATTGTTGGTCGACATTTCGAATTATCAACAACATCGAAGATGTCGGTGTCAATGTACCCATCATCGATGCTACTATGAATGATGAAAGAGCAGTTGAGATAATTTCACACCTTGGTGGGCCAAGGGCCTGGAAATCCAAGGGAATTTTATTGCAAAGCAATTCCCAACAGAAGTATTTTTTCAGAATAAAATTCATTATCGAAGTCGAAGGCAAATGGATTATCAGGGATAAATTTGAACCAATCCTTAGGAATAAAAAAACAATCACGATAAGTAGAGATTCCAAACCAGGAATTCTAACTGGAATCGACAAACCATACTACGAGAGATCTTATCCTGTAACAGCAGTTGTTTATGGAATATACCAGCTAAATGATAAACCTAATATTGCAAAACTAGCTCCTATGAAATATTCTAGTTCACTGAATTGTAAAGCAACACGGGTAATGGAACACTTCACAAATGCATCCCGAGGAAATAAACTAACTGATCTGCGACGTAGGAAAATAACCGAATGGGAACTGACAGTGAAACAGCACGGTGCAAAGATTTCTGATATAGCTAAATTACAAGCATCATTAAAATTCCCAATATCAGTAACGACAATAACCGGAGAAGTATTATACGAACCGAAATATCAATCGCTCCAATTGAAATTATTGATCATAACGAACACGCGTGGACACCTGCTGTAACAATATTTCCACGAGATAGAACCGTGAGATATATCCCCAAGGAGTTCGTCGGGGATGTTTTTTATAATGAGAAATTATTCGATGCTATTCACACGCTGTGTAAGGATGATCCTGTGTCAGTGTGGTTACTTAGAAGTGATGAAGATCCCGAAATAGGATTCGATCAATTTGTAAGACCAGATGGTGAATTATATCGCGTTGAAGAGTTAGATACTAGAATGAGAAAAATTGCAAATGATTTTTCACCGGAGAGTTTCCATGAAAAACTACTCACGGATAGTTTAACTATTCCATCAGTGGTAGCTCACTTTGCAAGAGAGAAAAACTCATGGCGTCCAACACGAAGTGATTTTCTCGAGGACGTTAAATTGAGTTGCGTCGAATTCGGTCATGGAGGATTGTGGAATACAAAATACTCACGTGATGGTATGATTTCAATTGATATATCCGCGTGTTATTCTGGAAGTTTTCTCGGGTATGGGGAATGCTCTGAGTATTTTAAACGATTTGGACACCCCACGCATGAAATGACTCGTGTTGCGATTAATGGTCCATTGCCTGATTTTGATTTAACTGGATTCGCTCGTGTGATATCATTCGAATTAGCTACAGGGTTACATCCGTGTAGTTATGTTTGGCTTGGTAGACACCTATCTGAAAAGGCCTGGATGCCAATAGTGTTATTGAGATATATGATCGATTGTGGTATGCTAATATCGTTGATTGTCAGTGAAGCGATTATATCCTATCGAGCTCAGAAAGAAGTTTGGCTACCACAACCCGATCTAGATAGAATAATTAGCGAACAGCGAGAGCATTTTCCAGATTTCAGCGAGGAAGAAATCATGAAATTGTCTATGCAGTTATTTGAAATTAAAAAAGAACAAGCAAAAGATTTTGGACGAAGAATAATCGGTAAATTTACCCAAGGTGGAAGATACGACAATGCAAAATATTCTTCGCGGTTGATCATAGACGTCGCTGAATACGATTTTATTGTAACGGATTTAACGAAACAGGGAAAACTTGTATCCCGTAAGGATGCTTTTCTATCCAATGGTGAGAAATTTGGTACGGTTGTTACCTACTGTGATGGATATAATTCCCAGTACACACATTTGAGAAGTTCTATGCTAGCCTATGCTTCTATTAATCTATTTTCGATGATAAATATATTTCCTAATGCCGCGGTTAGAGTAGCCACTGATTAGATGTATACACACAGTAAATACAAATCAGCTGTAGCGGCTTTCACAGATCCCGAGGAAAATTGGGGACGTTGGAGATTTAAAAAGGAAACACTACACGAATATTGTGAATCCGCAGACTTTACCATGGATGATAAATATCTTTGTTGTTACCGTATTCAAATTCAATCAGAATTTTCTAATGCACCACCGGTATCTGATCCAATATGTAGATACAAGACAGTTAATTTAACCGTATGTGGTGGGTCAGGAAAGACAACTCGTGCAATTGAATTATTTTGTCGGTCAAACATGATTGTGCTAACACCGACTCACAGACTCGCCAGAGAGATGAAACAACGAGGGGTAAATGCCTGTACTTATCACAGCTTCTTTCGATGGAAGGGTGACAAATGGACTCCTGAGCGTATGGATGATAAATTCATTCCTGAAATCATAATCTGGGATGAAATATGCACAGTGTCATTAGATGTATTACAAACATTTCTCGAGTGGTTGTTAAACAAAAACACAAAAGTCGTCATGTGCGGTGATCACGGCTAACCACCACCATTTGTCGGTGCATCCTCACATGAATGGCTAAAGGGTTTTGTAGACTATTATGAGGAAATTAACACTGATTATAGATCACTTGATGAACAATTACGAGAATTCAAAGCGCTAATTAGATTACAACCGGATAAAATCCAGTGTGAAATAGCGCGTGAGGTGATTTCAGAGACTCCCATGAATGATTTTTGGGAAACATGGAGACCAAACGATTTGATAATTGCAAGTAGAAAAATTGTCAGAGACACACTTCAGATGAAGTTATTTGAATTGCATAAAGAAAAATTTGCCGTACTTCCAGTATCTCTTTGTTATAGGCCTTCGGATACACGAAAGCAGAATATAGAAGTTGATATTCCAGGACAGCGTGAAAAACAAATTCTCGTATTAAATGATATTGTGCTGGTTGATATTAGCGTCGTTGAAGATGCATTGCGTGCTAATAAATCCCCGTGGACGCTAGGATACGCAGCAACAATACATTCTTTACAGGGATTAACTATATCGAATACAATTGTTTGGATGGTAGATAATCGCATCGAATGGTCAAATTTAGTCTATCTTGCAGTATCCAGAGTACGAAAAATAAATCAACTTCGAAGAATTGTCCTGACAGAGTCAGGCGATGATAATGACACAACAATGGATGATATTGATGTTAAAATTATTGATAAAAAACTCTCCGGTTACAAACACCAAGACAAAAAAAAAACAACGAGAATTTGACATTGATGCTGGATTAATAATCACTTTGAAGAAACAACAAAATAATCACTGCGAGCAGCAGAGGGGGTGAGCCGGACAACATTTTTAGACAAGTATTCACTGAAATCACGCTTAAAAACAATGAAACCAATGACATCAGGCCCAAAAGTCAATGACATCAGGTCCCAAATGTGTGTGTGAATCATGGATTAGGTCCCAAAAAAAATTATGAAAAAATCAATGAAATTAATGAAATCAAAAACTTTTCAACTATTACATTTTTTGGGAAAAAGGGACTACAACGTCGTTGTCACTACCCTCTCTGCTGCTAGAACTTTCAGTTGGGGTTAACCGAATATTTGATCCAGTCCGATACGATATCGTGTTCGAGGGTCATGTAAATCACTACGACGAAAATCCTTTCAGGATTTCACAAATAGACTAATCGCTAACACCTCCTCTTGTAAATCAATCAGATTATTAGACTGGTCAGTGAGTTTGAAATTAATTCTGGTTAATGAATTATTATGACATCGCATATAGACTGGATTCACCGGGGACTCAATTATTAAAAACCCTGGAGGGGCTGTTGGTGCAAATGAATACAAAATATATCCTTGCTGAGCTTGATTTGATCGTTCTAAATTTATTTGATAGCTTCCTTCGATCACATCACATACTAAATTGAGCGCAATCACCGTTGAAATATTCACATTGAACGGAGCAATATGCCTACCACCACCATCTGGGTCATTATTGTGTGTCAGGATAGTTGTTTCCGGTGATGATGTTTTTTTCCATGCATCATGAATTATTTTAAAACCAACATCGATGGCATCACTGAGAAGTTTTTTTAGTTCTGGTACGTTATATCCTGGTAGTTTGAATGTGGGGATATCCTTCACGGGAATTTTATATTGTTTTGCAAATTCTGTTCTCGTTATAGGATTACTGTCACCTAATACCACTTGAATGATTCGCAAATGAAATGTTTCCATATCGTCGATAATTTTGTTGCATGTTTCTACGCCGCTGATAAATTCATCTCGGGTGAGAGAGCCGGATTTAAGAGATATTAACAACAGCGAAAAATCATTATTCATTGCTGTGAAATTTTTAATGATTTCAGGTTCGTCAACAAAATTATGCCCCCCTATTCCCTCCCCTGGCTTCTTGATACCAAAAAAATCTATAGTAATCTCGTGATCTTCATAACTCTTTATTGGATTATCAGGTGCTATCACGTCGGTGACATAATCAGTTTTTTGTGGTTCTGGTAAATTAACGGGATTTCAGGCCATCCTAGTACGGTTCTAATAGAACTCTGATAGATATCTACGACGTATCCTTCTGTGCTTATTTCAATGGCAGATGATAGTGTCGGCACATGAACTGTTATAGCTACTTTTGACTCTACTCCAGTAATCGATTTTACTCTACGCGCGAATTCATCATTGATTTGTTCAATTTGATATGATCCGGTTGGTATGGAAACAACATTCCAGTCTGGGGTACCGTCGGGTTTATTCTTATTTGCAAATACCAGTGAATTATTGGGTTGTTGACCACCAAATGATTTTGACCTAATATTTGGCCAACTGTGGTATACTCGTAGTTTTGCTAGTGCTATCTCCTTTACTGGGACCGGAGAGGGGAAATTCACACTGAATTCTGGATTCGTTGAGGTTATTGAGATCATGCTTGTTTGTACTGGGTTTGTGTTCTCCACTATTTGTTGAAGTAATTCCATCTGTGTTGTCATTGTTATTATACTCATGTTTTTGTATTTCTAATTTTGACATCGCAGAATCATATATATCTACCATCGCTGAAAACTCACTCTCTGATATAATTGTATCATCGAGCGATGACGATATCAATGAGGATAATTGCGAGTATGCAGTAGACACAACATGAAATTGAATTATGTAGTCTTGTAGTTTCCGTTGGCTGCATGAGGATATTTTTTTTTGTGATTATTGAAATAATTCCAGCGATTGTTGTTGCCGCAGAAATGCAAATTGGAACAGCTATCGGGGCCATCATTGTCACTGAAGACAGTATAATACCGGCTCCGGTGATTACACCACTCACAGCGTACACAGTAACATCAATTGCGGTAATTCTCCTGCGATATTTTTTAATTTTCAATTCATACTCCTCAGACAAGGTTTTGAGTCTAGTTTGATACTCTCTGACCTGATCATAGCGATATTGCGATGATGAAATCATTTTTATTTTAAATATGCTATCGTTTTCAATTACGATTTACTTAAATTCGCTACGAATTCCACATACCACGTTGTTGAGACCCTAACCAAATGTTTATCAGTAGATGTGATTGTGAACTTTTCAGTTGTATTCTTGTCGATGATCGTTGAAATCGTATTATTGACCCCGGATGAACTGGACGATGATATATTAAATTGAGACAATGGTGTTACTAGTGTTAATCGATAAATACCCTTAACGGTTGCAGTGATATCTAATTTGTTGTTTGTAGGTGTCCACTCAAATGATCCGTGTTGGATCGTGTATACTACGTTGTTGGTTTTCTCATGAGGAATTTTTGTTTTTTCAATGGCTGTTATCATCCTCGAAAGATCACCTTTGATGCCTTCGAAGGAAGTTTTCGTCTCATCGATGGATTTTTTAATATCAGGGAGTTTTAGTTCAATTTTATCGAATGTAGTTCCAATAAATTTATCAATGATATTTCTACGAAATGCGGTAAACTGTTTTATGTGTTCTTCGGTTTTAGATTGAAGTGTTGCTAGTTCTAACGCAGAATCGTTGAGAGTTTTAAATCGATCTGTAATCGTCGAAAAAAGTACACCCGGTTTGAGTTTACCCTGATCGGAAAATAACGCGATAGTATCCTCGATTGCGTTTTGTTGTTTAACTAAAATATCATCCAGAGAAATATTACTAGATTTCAATTTACCCTGTTTGTCTTGAAATGCAACTATTTCATTCGGGTCAACACTTGTTAAGTTCAACGTCTCAGCGATTTCATCTTTAATTTGTTTTGTTATATCACCGGTTGCAGTGTCATCGGGTTTGGGTTTCAGAGGTCTTCCCCAAATATCAATCATGTTATTGTAAAACTCTTTCTCTCTCTAAAAAGCGATTACTAGTGTAGTCATTAACGACAATATGAGGTGGTTTTCCCCTTGGGTTACCCAAGGAGTTAGAAATAGCGTCAAGGACATTTAATACTTCACTGCCGCATATTGATGGGTCATTGATTTGTTGTGTTGGTAGCGTAGAATACCAAGTCTTCATTGGAAGGGTTTTTATATACCGCATAAACTCTTTTGGTGGGGCTAATCCATATGAATCAAAATAGACAATCCCACGTGGATCAATAGCGTATGCAACCCAGTGAGTTCCAGGTCCGGTGCTGTTATCGAGATTAATAATACCTGTTTCAGTTTTGTTTGGTTGATGTGGTAATTGATCTTTCATAAAAACACCTCTGAAATTTTTAATCACTAGTTTTTTAGCAGCATCCATTAAATCAAAATTGGACATTGGAACCATCGGTTCGGAAATTGAAGATTTCTGAATTAATAAACCGTTCCTGGTAGTCTCAGGCCTGATCCGTGAACGGATCTCCCGCTGTACCATGAATACGGGGTCCCTGGTAGTCTTAGACCTTTTCCGCTGTACCACGAATACGGGGTTCCTGGTAGTCTTAGACCCATTCCTTGAACGGATCGTCTCTTTTTTTTATATCCTTGTCCAGCTGCCTTTTTCAACGCCATTCCTGCTGCAGTACCAACGGCTCCTAACGCCGCTGCTTTAGCCACCGCTGGGGCTGCTGCTGCAATCAATGCTGGTATTGCAGCTAACAATGGAAATATACCACCCGTTTTCATCATATTTTTAATAGCAGCCGCAGAGAGAGTAATCTGAACCCCTTTTTTATCCTTGAAAGCATCATTGAAATGTTTCACCTGACGAGTTGTCAGCGATAATTTATTTTCACCACCAGTCATTTGATTAGGTTTCAACGTGATTGTGGTTCCACATTTTTTAGCCGATTCTGATTGCAATTTTTTGATTTGACCAGGAGTTAACGTAACACTAATAACACTATATGACATTATATATAATTGATTGATTCTAAATCGTAAAACGATTCAATGGAAATATCCTTCGGATTTTCAATTACATGTTTTCCACTGGGGCATCTACCACTCTCATTCTTCCACCAACACCTTCAAGTAACATTGATTTATCACTGAGAATGACAGCAACCGCTCTATAATTCGGGATAAGGATAGGATGTACCCCAGCAACTGCTGGACCAGTCGGACGGGTTACACGGGCTCTGAAGTGTATATCAACGACAGATTGTCTCATCAAATCAAGATGTTCCAATGAAAAGTAATAAATCGGATAAAGGCTTTTAAAATCCAATTGTGATATTTGCAAACCGGTATCCACATTTAGATCACGTGCCATAAATGACAACAGGTTATGATAGACACGTGCAATATGATTCTGACCGTAATCAAGTTGTATATCCTCGGATGGTTCCTGCTGTCCGTTTATTCTCAGCGAGACTTCATTAACACCTAACTGATCAAATATCATATGACTTCGTTCTTGATTACCAACTCGCGCAGCATTCTGTAACGCAATAAATATATGACGTGGAGCTGAAACACCTTGTTTTGATGCCAGGTGCCATGTGAATGTACCATCAACATTACCCAGTTTAATATCCGTAGTCACTGATAACCAACTCAACAACGACTTTCCTCCTTGATCCATAAATGATAGTAGTCGCTGTTCTTCTGTGATTGATGGAGTTAACACTGGCATCCACAATGATAGTTTTGTTAAAATGACTTTACCGGCAGCAACCCCAGCATTACGCCAGATTGCATCATCATCAGTACCCTTTCTCACGAGTGCTATTGTGTGTTTGGCTCCATAAATAACTTTTCGGACGTTTCTACAGAATCCAAATATGTGATGTAGTGGAATCGCACATGAAAATCGTCGACGCTGCCCATGCAACGTTGCTACACGTGTTGCAAATCCTAAATTGAGATTACCATTAACGCCTCCGAGAATATCAAACGCAACTCCGGGTCTAGCTCGACGTTCTGGATTAGCTGCTTCTTGTTGATTGGCTTCTGCAGTACCCTGTGCTGTTAACACTTTAATGAATTGAAGGTGATCAGCGTTATCAGTAGTATCCTTTGCAAACATCATAGATGGACCCGCTGATCTTGAATAATCATCGGAATATCTTGCTAACCCTATGATTGTTGTGGCCATATCAACTTCACGGTCAATGGATTCAATTTCTTTTCCATCAATGAGATATCTAGCGCTTTCAAATAACGCCATGATGCCGTTATTAACAAAACCAACTCGGACATTTGAGTTATTGTCATATGGGGTATCAGCTGCAACATTTGTTACAAGTTCTCCTCCTACTTCAATAAATGCCTCACACGGTAGAAAATATTTACTGGTATCATGAACTTGAAGTTCAATTCGCGATCGGAGATCTGGTTGTACTGCGTGATAAGAATAAAATTGAAAATCGCGTACAGAATCATCTTTACGCACTGGGGCATCCATATCAAATGCTGGATCAGATGACTTTTTGAACATTTTATTCTATTTATCAGAGTCTAAATAGTAAAATCGTAAACGATTTTCCATTTTCATCGTCGTAGTTTTTTAAGGCCACTTCCTGCTATCATGTTTGCAATATTGCTTTGGTCCCCTTGATTTACCATCGACGCTAGTTTTTCATCTACTGCGTTATTTATTATTTTACTAACACTTGCAGGCATTTCTTCTGTAGACGGTAACGGTTTCTTTTTTCGCCCCACTAATGATGTTATTTTGTCCTTCGCAGTTGAAAACGCTTTCCCGGCAAGATTTCCAACAGTACTAATACCCTTATCACGAATAACATCAATGGCTTTCATTGATAACTGTTTAGCTAACGGCATCACTTTGGGGGCCATTCTTGAAAAGAATCCTAAAATGGTATTGCCGAGGCCATCTCCGTAGTATGCTCTATAAACTGGAAACCGTGAATTAACTACATAGACGAGGGTTGGTTTATCATGATTGTAATGGATGATCATTATTATAAAAACAATAGTGTTTTCAATTGTTATTTAATCGCTATGATACCCATTTGCTAACTCGTCAATGAAATCTCGATATGTTTTGATATCCATGATACCGCCGGCAAATAACCGTCTACAGAAGAAATGCCTGCAAGTGTTAGTAAAATAATAAATAACGCAGTAGATGAAAAACTAGCGTCGATGGTAAATCAAGGGGACCAAAGCAATATTGCAAACATGATAGCAGGAAGTGGCCTTAAAAAACTACGACGATGAAAATGGAAAATCGTTTACGATTTTACTATTTAGACTCTGATAAATAGAATAAAAGTTTCAAAAAGTCATCTGATCCAGCATTTGATATGGATGCTCCAGTGCGTAAAGATGATTCTGTACGCGATTTTCAATTTTATTCTTATCACGCAGTACAACCAGATCTCCGATCGCGAATTGAACTTCAAGTTCATGATACCAGTAAATATTTTCTACCGTGTGAGGCATTTATTGAAGTAGAAGGAGAACTTGTAACAAATGTTGCAGCTGATACCCCATATGACAATAACGCAAATGTCCGAGTTGGTTTTGTTAATAACGGCATCATGGCGTTATTTGAAAGCGCTAGATATCTCATTGATGGAAAAGAAATTGAATCCATTGACCGTGAAGTTGATATGGCCACAACAATCATAGGGTTAGCAAGATATTCTGATGATTATTCAAGATCAGCGGGTCCATCTATGATGTTTGCAAAGGATACTACTGATAACGCTGATCACCTTCAATTCATTAAAGTGTTAACAGCACAGGGTACTGCAGAAGCCAATCAACAAGAAGCAGCTAATCCAGAACGTCGAGCTAGACCCGGAGTTGCGTTTGATATTCTCGGAGGCGTTAATGGTAATCTCAATTTAGGATTTGCAACACGTGTAGCAACGTTGCATGGGCAGCGTCGACGATTTTCATGTGCGATTCCACTACATCACATATTTGGATTCTGTAGAAACGTCCGAAAAGTTATTTATGGAGCCAAACACACAATAGCACTCGTGAGAAAGGGTTACTGATGATGATGCAATCTGGCGTAATGCTGGGGTTGCTGCCGGTAAAGTCATTTTAACAAAACTATCATTGTGGATGCCAGTGTTAACTCCATCAATCACAGAAGAACAGCGACTACTATCATTTATGGATCAAGGAGGAAAGTCGTTGTTGAGTTGGTTATCAGTGACTACGGATATTAAACTGGGTAATGTTGATGGTACATTCACATGGCACCTGGCATCAAAACAAGGTGTTTCAGCTCCACGTCATATATTTATTGCGTTACAGAATGCTGCGCGAGTTGGTAATCAAGAACGAAGTCATATGATATTTGATCAGTTAGGTGTTAATGAAGTCTCGCTGAGAATAAACGGACAGCAGGAACCATCCGAGGATATACAACTTGATTACGGTCAGAATCATATTGCACGTGTCTATCATAACCTGTTGTCATTTATGGCACGTGATCTAAATGTGGATACCGGTTTGCAAATATCACAATTGGATTTTAAAAGCCTTTATCCGATTTATTACTTTTCATTGGAACATCTTGATTTGATGAGACAATCTGTCGTTGATATACACTTCAGAGCCCGTGTAACCCGTCCGACTGGTCCAGCAGTTGCTGGGGTACATCCTATCCTTATCCCGAATTATAGAGCGGTTGCTGTCATTCTCAGTGATAAATCAATGTTACTTGAAGGTGTTGGTGGAAGAATGAGAGTGGTAGATGTCCCAGTGGAAAACATGTAATTGAAAATCCGAAGGATATTTCCATTGAATCGTTTTACGATTTAGAATCAATCAATTATATATAATGTCATATAGTGTTATTAGTGTTACGTTAACTCCTGGTCAAATCAAAAAATTGCAATCAGAATCGGCTAAAAAATGTGGAACCACAATCACGTTGAAACCTAATCAAATGACTGGTGGTGAAAATAAATTATCGCTGACAACTCGTCAGGTGAAACATTTCAATGATGCTTTCAAGGATAAAAAAGGGGTTCAGATTACTCTCTCTGCGGCTGCTATTAAAAATATGATGAAAACGGGTGGTATATTTCCATTGTTAGCTGCAATACCAGCATTGATTGCAGCAGCAGCCCCAGCGGTGGCTAAAGCAGCGGCGTTAGGAGCCGTTGGTACTGCAGCAGGAATGGCGTTGAAAAAGGCAGCTGGACAAGGATATAAAAAAAAGAGACGATCCGTTCAAGGAATGGGTCTAAGACTACCAGGAACCCCGTATTCGTGGTACAGCGGAAAAGGTCTAAGACTACCAGGGACCCCGTATTCATGGTACAGCGGGAGATCCGTTCACGGATCAGGCCTGAGACTACCAGGAACGGTTTATTAATTCAGAAATCTTCAATTTCCGAACCTATGGTTCCAATGTCCAATTTCGATTTAATGGATGCTGCTAAAAAACTAGTGATTAAAAATTTCAGAGGTGTTTTTATGAAAGATCAATTACCACATCAACCAAACAAAACTGAAACAGGTATTATTAATCTCGATAACAGCACCGGACCTGGAACTCACTGGGTTGCATACGCTATTGATCCACGTGGGATTGTCTATTTTGATTCATATGGATTAGCCCCATCAAAAGAGTTTATGCGGTATATAAAAACCCTTCCAATGAAGACTTGGTATTCTACGCTACCAACAAAACAAATCAATGACCCACCAATATGCGGCAGTGAAGTATTAAATGTCCTTGACGCTATTTCTAACTCCTTGGGTAACCCAAGGGGAAAACCACCTCATATTGTCGTTAATGACTACACTAGTAATCGCTTTTTAGAGAGAGAAAGAGTTTTACAATAACATGATTGATATTTGGGGAAGACCTCTGAAACCCAAACCCGATGACACTGCAACCGGTGATATAACAAAACAAATTAAAGATGAAATCGCTGAGACGTTGAACTTAACAAGTGTTGACCCGAATGAAATAGTTGTATTTCAAGACAAACAGGGTAAATTGAAATCTAGTAATATTTCTCTGGATGATATTTTAGTTAAACAACAAAACGCAATCGAGGATACTATCGCGTTATTTTCCGATCAGGGTAAACTCAAACCGGGTGTACTTTTTTCGACGATTACAGATCGATTTAAAACTCTCAACGATTCTGCGTTAGAACTAGCAACACTTCAATCTAAAACCGAAGAACACATAAAACAGTTTACCGCATTTCGTAGAAATATCATTGATAAATTTATTGGAACTACATTCGATAAAATTGAACTAAAACTCCCTGATATTAAAAAATCCATCGATGAGACGAAAACTTCCTTCGAAGGCATCAAAGGTGATCTTTCGAGGATGATAACAGCCATTGAAAAAACAAAAATTCCTCATGAGAAAACCAACAACGTAGTATACACGATCCAACACGGATCATTTGAGTGGACACCTACAAACAACAAATTAGATATCACTGCAACCGTTAAGGGTATTTATCGATTAACACTAGTAACACCATTGTCTCAATTTAATATATCATCGTCCAGTTCATCCGGGGTCAATAATACGATTTCAACGATCATCGACAAGAATACAACTGAAAAGTTCACAATCACATCTACTGATAAACATTTGGTTAGGGTCTCAACAACGTGGTATCTGGAATTCGTAGCGAATTTAAGTAAATCGTAATTGAAAACGATAGCGTATTTAAAATAAAAATGATTTCATCATCGCAATATCGCTATGATCAGGTCAGAGAGTATCAAACTAGACTCAAAACCTTGTCTGAGGAGTATGAATTGAAAATTAAAAAATATCGCAGGAGAATTACCGCAATTGATGTTACTGTGTACGCTGTGAGTGGTGTAATCACCGGAGCCGGTATTATACTGTCTTCAGTGACAATGATGGCCCCGATAGCTGTTCCAATTTGCATTTCTGCGGCAACAACAATCGCTGGAATTATTTCAATAATCACAAAAAAAATATCCTCATGCAGCCAACGGAAACTACAAGACTACATAATTCAATTTCATGTTGTGTCTACTGCATCCTCGCAATTATCCTCATTGATATCGTCATCGCTCGATGATACAATTATATCAGAGAGTGAGTTTTCAGCGATGGTAGATATATATGATTCTGCGATGTCAAAATTAGAAATACAAAAACATGAGTATAATAACAATGACAACACAGATGGAATTACTTCAACAAATAGTGGAGAACACAAACCCAGTACAAACAAGCATGATCTCAATAACCTCAACGAATCCAGAATTCAGTGTGAATTTCCCCTCTCCGGTCCCAGTAAAGGAGATAGCACTAGCAAAACTACGAGTATACCACAGTTGGCCAAATATTAGGTCAAAATCATTTGGTGGTCAACAACCCAATAATTCACTGGTATTTGCAAATAAGAATAAACCCGACGGTACCCTAGACTGGAATGTTGTTTCCATACCAACCGGATCATATCAAATTGAACAAATCAATGATGAATTCGCGCGTAGAATAAAATCGATTACTGGAGTAGAGTCAAAAATAGCTATAACAGTTCATGTGCCGACACTATCATCTGCCATTGAAATAAGCACAGAAGGATACGTCGTAGATATCTATCAGAGTTCTATTAGAACCGTACTAGGATGGCCTGAAATCCCACCCCGGGAAAAACCCGTTAATTTACCAGAACCACAAAAAACTGATTATGTCACCGACGTGATAGCACCTGATAATCCAATAAAGAGTTATGAAGATCACGAGATTACTATAGATTTTTTTGGTATCAAGAAGCCAGGGGAGGGAATAGGGGGGCATAATTTTGTTGACGAACCTGAAATCATTAAAAATTTCACAGCAATGAATAATGATTTTTCGCTGTTGTTAATATCTCTTAAATCCGGCTCTCTCACCCGAGATGAATTTATCAGCGGCGTAGAAACATGCAACAAAATTATCGACGATATGGAAACATTTCATTTGCGAATCATTCAAGTGGTATTAGGTGACAGTAATCCTATAACGAGAACAGAATTTGCAAAACAATATAAAATTCCCGTGAAGGATATCCCCACATTCAAACTACCAGGATATAACGTACCAGAACTAAAAAAAACTTCTCAGTGATGCCATCGATGTTGGTTTTAAAATAATTCATGATGCATGGAAAAAAACATCATCACCGGAAACAACTATCCTGACACACAATAATGATCCAGATGGTGGTGGTAGGCATATTGCTCCGTTCAATGTGAATATTTCAACGCTGATTGCGCTCAATTTAGTATGTGATGTGATCGAAGGATGCTATCAAATAAATTTAGAACGATCAAATCAAGCTCAGCAAGGATATATTTTGTATTCATTTGCACCAACAGCCCCTCCAGGGTTTTTAATAGTTGAGTCCCCGGTGAATCCAGTCTATATGCGATGTCATAATAATTCATTAACCAGAATTAATTTCAAACTCACTGACCAGTCTAATAATCTGATTGATTTACAAGAGGAGGTGTTAGCGATTAGTCTATTTGTGAAATCCTGAAAGGATTTTCGTCGTAGTGATTTACATGACCCTCGAACACGATATCGTATCGGACTGGATCAAATATTCGGTTAACCCCAACTGAAAGTTCTAGCAGCAGAGAGGGTAGTGACAACGACGTTGTAGTCCCTTTTTCCCAAAAAATGTAATAGTTGAAAAGTTTTTGATTTCATTAATTTCATTGATTTTTTCATAATTTTTTTTTGGACCTAATCCATGATTCACACACACATTTGGGACCTGATGTCATTGACTTTTGGGCCTGATGTCATTGGTTTCATTGTTTTTAAGCGTGATTTCAGTGAATACTTGTCTAAAAATGTTGTCCGGCTCACCCCCTCTGCTGCTCTGCGCAAGTTGCAATTGTATAATGCGTTGGCAGTATTCGGATAAGGATCCTCGCCAATTTACCGTAGACAGAAAAAATAACAGTCTCGGTCATGTCAGAAACAATGTGATGTTGACTTGTCTTGAGTGCAACAGACGCAACGGCGCTAGTTAAGACCCTGTGGTGGTAATTGAGTATCGTCAGGAATCACTTGGAGTTGTTCGCGTGTAAAACCCCGCTGAGGGGCAGTTGAATCCAATTTATAGGTTGGAAGTCTACCAGTTGATCGTGTTATAGTAGATATCTTGTGTGCAGTAACACTCCAAAAAGGATGAGTAGCCCTTTTTGTGCCACCTTCCAACTCTCCTGGATCGTATAAATACCTAACAGTGACATTACTACCAAGAATTGGTTCTTCGAAATCTTTTTGTGAAATCCCTTGAATTTCCATTTTAGGTATAGACTTCTTTTTAATCGCGTTGATAGGTTTCATTTTGATTGTTCTAGTAATCTCATTATTCAGTGCGGTAATCACAGCTGGTAACCTTTTGACCCATTCACGGGATCTTTTATCCTGAATAAACTCCTTCGCGTATTGATATCCAAATAACCGCTCAGCAAGAGTCCGATTAAATCGTTTTACAATTGCCTGATCGCGATGTAACGCAGTATGCTCTCGTCGAATGGTGACATTATGATGTTTTATCGCTGATAAAACAGCGCCTTGAAATTCCTTGCCAGGATCAACCTGCAATAGATTTGGCCAACTCAGAGGACCCTTTCGATCAATCCTTTCAAATGCAGAAGCGACTTCAGTTGATGATTGTTTTCAGCGGCTCTGCTTCTTTGTATCGACTTGCAACATCAACTAAGGTTAACGCGTATTTGTAACCACGATCATGTGGCAAATATAATATATCAGCCTGATGAACTTCATTAGGGATAGTCACATCAAAATGCGAGTAATTAATTTGTTTAGGCGCTGGTAGATAAATTAGCCATATAGCTTGTTTGAATATCCAATTAGCCGCAGTGGCCTTTTTCACTTTTGCGGCGCTAGCAAGTTTATTGATTGCAGCGTTACCCCTCCAGTATCCCCTTGGAGAATAATAAACAGATTCCATGTTATTATTAATTACCAGCACCTAACATCAATTTGCTTTTCATAGCCGATTTTATTAACCATGAAGCTAATTTTTCTTTGAAGGATTTATCAGTTTGACATCTGCTAGATGCCTGTGTTGCAAATCACTGCTCTTATATGCAACATCATGAGCATGACACGCCTTATCAATGGCGTTTATTGGTTCTTCACCACGTCGAGGTTGATTTTGATCATCAAGTCTGATATCTAATCGTGTTCCGGGGCCACAGTAGCTATATCCTGGAAGGTGTTTTTCTCCTGGATACTTTGCCCATGGGGTTCCAGGGAGCTTTGCCAATTTGGCTGCGATATCACCTCCTCGTTCTTTTTTAAAATCATCATTTCTTGCCGATCTCATAGACACAAATCTAAATTTCTTTGTACCACATTGTACGCATTTACCAGAAAGCGCTGATCGGTTATTTTTAGTTGTAATCGTCGTCAAGTCATCTGTGCCAGTACGCGTTTTACACTTCACACAATATAGATCCATAATTTATGTATAGAGATATGGATATAATTGATTTTTCAGCGACTAAAGCAAGAGAACCGGTTAAGCATCATGCAGCGCTACCAAACTCTATCCGGATGATTATAATCGGGCCATCTGGATCCGGCAAGACGCAATTGTTGCTCAAGTTAATAATGAGATGGATGAAATGGGATAAGTTGTATTTAATTGCCCCTAGCGTAGATGATCAACGATGCTATGAAGTGTTAAAGGATTTTAATGAAAACGCTTCAGAGATTGCCGGCGCGGGTATTATTGAATTTATAACCGATATTGACGAGGCACCATCAGTAGAAGATCTCGATGGAAGTATTAACAACTTAGCCGTATTCGACGATGTGATGTTAGATAAACAAACAAACCCAGCTAGAATATTTTCCCGAGGCAGGCATAAAAGCACAGACGTGATATATGTCACTCAACGCTACACAGAGATTCCAAAAGTGATCAGAGATAACTGCAATTTATTGTGTGTATTTAACGGAGTTGATACTCATACTCTTAGAAATATTTGGCAAACTTGGTGCTGCGGTGATATGGATCATAATCAATTTAAAAATTTATTTAGTAACGCTCAGTCAACCCCGTACGGATTTGTAACAATAAATTTGCATGACCCTCGGACAAGATATCGTATCGGACTCGATCAAATATTCGGTTAAAATCATTTATTATTTTTTGTTAACTTGTATTAGCAGAGAGGGTGATGACCACATCGTTGTGACCAAAATTGATTGAAAAATCGTAAAGTCTCCGTTTGCTAAATGGAGACTTATTTTTTTTAGGTTAAATGAGATTTCGTAGGAAGACTTTTTTTCGCTTGAAAACGTGGTCTGTTTACCCCCCCCCCCCCTCACTGAAATAGTTTCAGTCTCCGTAGAAGCCTTATTTTTGCTTGAAAACGTGGTCTGTTCACCCTCTCTGCTGCTTCTCCACTCTTTTATGTTACTTATATTAAGAGCACAGACTCATAACAAGATGAATGAGTGTATAAAGTTTCTTGGCAATCCTTCAAGCTGTTGATAGGGAGTAGTGACAACAAAAGATCGTCTGGTGACATAAGTACAAATCCTGATGGACAACAGGCCATCCCATAAACTCTTCTTGTTTGTGACCAGTGGATCTAAACGTAGCCAATATATCTGCAACAGTTTATGTCCAAAGGTCATCATTTTCACATGGGACCAACCTCACCTTCTCCAAGAAGTTTAGGAGTTGTAATGATAACAATGAACAGCTAACATACTATGAGGGATAGATAGGTGATGGACATAACAAACTGAACTATTTTATGCTTAAGAGCTTGAAGTTTTGCATTAAGATCACACCTGGAGAAAATCAGGCTACAAAGTAATCTGCAGATTATTTTCACCAGGAGGCAAACTGATGATATGGTCTTAATTTTTGGAAAATGTTTTTAATCAACATTAAACTAACATTAAGATATATGTTTATATTTTTTCCATTCTTGTTACATGTAGCTTTGTAGATGTTACCTACCAATAATAAGAAAGAATTATTCTGTTCAATATCTGAAAAGCAAATGAGCTGGCACACTAATATATTCTTACCATCTGAGTGTTTACTGGAGTGGTGATATCTTCTCCAGAATAATATAGCTAAAACAACCACCAAAATGACCACAGCACCTGCCCCAATGCCACCAGCAACTGCAGGAATTGACAGCATAATATATGTTACTGTTTCTGTTTGTTCTGCAAGACACATGACAGTTTTCTGTAGAAATAATGTAAGCTGGAAAATTCTGGCATGTGATTCACCATCTACTGAATAAAAAACATGCTGAATTTTAAAAATTTCATCAATGATCAATGTTTATGCCTCTGGCCTGAAGGCAAAGTTTGGAAAATAAAATGTTGCAAAAAGCACATCCACACTTACTTGCCACCTTAACAGAAATTAGCAAACTAAAAAAAATGTATTGAATATCATCCCTGCAATTTAAGAAAGAAATTGTTAATGGACTGATTGAAGATCAACAATATATATTGGATTTGGCAACACACTAGCACAATCCCAGCTATATAGTTCTGATTAGAAGGGAAATCCACCCCACCTCATATAAATAAAAAACAATTTGCAAACATCTTTAGGACGATAAACCCTTCCAATTAAATAATTATTATATAGACACATAGTCCTACAAAATAAAGATAAAATGTTTATATGTAAAACAATATCTTATTAAATCCATGACTTTTTGACATTTGCTTCCAAGATGGCTAATATACAGAAGCAAAGCTAGTTTACAATAAAAAATAAATTGCGGCTTTTTACATTTGTGCTAGGATATAAAGTTAGTTTATGGAAAAGAGAACAATAAGCCCTCTGAGTTTGCTCACTACACCAGCGATATGAGAATATCAAGGTTGAGTTTGGGATTCATTATGAATTATAATATTAATAGAAGTGCATGCAAAGAGTTTTGTCATCCTCACGACTGGGATCCACTTTCCATGTTAGTGCCTAGAGGTCATGTAATTGTAAGCCCAACCGGCAAGTGTGAGATCATTTTCCAACATGTTTTCACAATGAAACCACCAAAAACACTGAGACATGCAAGGGGTGACATACTCCTTTGTCAGTCCATGGGGTTTTCATGGCTTCAGATGCAAGGCCGAGCAGACGTTTGATTGGTTGATATACCGTATTTACTGCATATGTTGGGACACGAAAAAATAATTATTTTTTTCGTGTCCCAGAACTTATGGTGAACTTTTTTTAAACCTACATCATGTGTTTCAAGACTTAGGAAATGAAAAACATTATGATCAATTTGCCACCCCCACCCCCCCCCCCCCACCGCATGTTACAATAAAATAGATAAATAAAATGTGTATTTGATAATAAAATGAAAGAAACAAGAAACTAACCTTGAACTGTTATCATTTATTCAAATTTTTGGTCGACATTAGCATTTTATTAAAGGAAAGATATATCCACAAACTCCGTATAAGTAGCGCGTGAATCCATTATCCATAGTGTAATAGCTTTCGTCAGACAACACAATACATTAGTCACTGACGTGAATATTGAGAAACTAATCATGTTTAGTTGGTCCTCAAAGATTTGAATGTTATGAAAATTAAAATTAGATCCGAGTGAGAATTATCAAACCCCATTGGTCGAAAGCAACTGACATTTACGCGTGATACGGTGTAAGGTACAAAATAACCAAGAGTGTATTATATCCAGGGTAACAATATGACAATATCTCGCAAACTAAAATCATTATTAGAAATACATTCACTGTGAGTACAAATGACAATCTTTTTGATTCCATGGGTTGCAAAAAGTATTATTAAAGCAAGTTAATGCTGTGTATACTATTTACCGAATAACTCGAAACCAGTTTGTGTCAATTATGACTACAGACGGCATATAAATGAAAGCCCAGGTGTTGAATAAACACACCTTGTAACAGCCATGAACTCATTGTTTGAACTTACTGGCAGGATATCAAATACAAAGGTTAATTTATTGCAAAGCAAGCCGAGCCCGGAAGCAGACTTTGGATTCCTATTAGATTGGAGATTTTTTTTAACTATGCATGTGTATACAAGGGCGGCCGACATGGGGAAGCCAAGAAAAATGACAACACGTCTTGTATTAAAAGTGCAGATAAACAAACAGTTGTGGACTGTATTGAGAATCAGTCGAATCGCTTCAGGACAAGCCAGATCTGATCCGAAAATCATTTAAAGTTTGTGGTACAGTCCTACCCGTTTATCTCGTTATCCTCGGGCCCGAGGAACTATTGTGGACATATGCGGATGTCGAGATAAGTGGGGGGGGGGGGGGCCTGAAAAAAAGATAAAATTTAAAATTCGTCAGCAAAGGGTGACCCGTTGTCAGTGAATAGCATTTACACTTTGAAACTAAAAATGGAAATTTTGAGTACACGAAGACAGAATCAGTGTGAAATACACTAGTATATTGACAAATTACATTTTGGTTACCTTTGTGTAATAAAATCCAAATTAAAATATTGCATTGATCACATCCTGATACGAAAAACGTTACGATATTCAACGTCGGCATTAGCACATGGCTCGGAAGTTGTAATTTACATGCTTCATGTACATGTACTTAAATTGGCCTCGATTTTGTTCAGTCTGTTCCCATCTTATTGAGGCAAGGAACGGGATGGGGCTATTCACAGGGAAGTGAAAAACTGTCAACAGTACATGCATTCTCCACAAATACTTTTGTATCCGATGTTATGACGAACATTAAATAAAGCAACTGAACCAACCACTTGTTGCAGCGAAGTTCGCCACACTAAGTGTTTTCGATAATGCTTCATTGAACCATTTTGATGCTTCCTCCACGTCTTCAAATGTAGCAGCCTAGCAGTCTTGCTTCTTCCTTTGGGGAGCGCAGTTACCTTCAACTTAGTCTATCTTTATAGACTCGGCAGCTTTCATCCTCCCTGAACGTGTTATTTTTAAGTGAAATAATTTCACAGACCTCTTTGCAAGATGTTCATCCCTTATCTTCCTTAACAGCCAGATATTTAGTTTCCAGAAACTGTAAATTTAATTTGCGTATTACCCTGCTGTTGTTAGCCATTGTAAATGTAAATAAAGTTCAAAACGAAACTTTCACAGCAAAAAAAAAAACTTGCTTTAATCACCGATCACTTTCAAATGTCTCGGAAACGCGTAATCCGTATTTTCACGCAATTTTTATATATTGGATTCAGAAAATCACGTATACAGGAGTCCTCTGTACGTATCAATTTCCTGGACGGCATATTTAAGGGCATGCTTGTCCTGCTTCGACCACCTGTCGATTGGGAAATTGTGTTCATCAATTGATCCTGTTAGCTGTGCTGATATTTACAATCAAAAAATTCAGTGACTGAAAGACCCACAGATGTACATGCTGTCATTGTAAGAATACATCTGAAGAAGATGACCCACAAGCTAGGCGGCAAGATCAAAGACTTAACTAGCTGTAGAGTGGTGAGAAAATGTGATGCTATCTTTTTTTTTTATCCGGCCGCGACATCAAAAGCCTGGCGGCAAGATAAACTAATTCTTGAACAAGGTATGGGTAGGAACTGGCAGTTTGTCGACATAAATTATTAGAAAACAAAGTACAGTCACTATTTACCGATATATCTCTCTGTCTCTTTCTTTTTCTCTCTCTTTGAATATATTTTACGAAAAGTAAAAACAAACAACACTCACAGTTTTCTTTTTTAAAGTTTTACTTAATAAAATATACGTTTGAGTACATTTTCTGACATGTAATTTTCAAATGATTTAAAAGGTGTCTCACAACTTACAAACTCGAAAAAAGATATGTCCCAGAATATACAGTGCACAAAAAAATTACTTTTAAAATAAATTTATGGTGTCCCAACAAATACGGTGTCCCAACATATACGGTAAATAACGGTAGGTTTAATGCCATCTTTTAGCATAAGTTTGTCTGGTTCAAGAATCATGACAGCCTGGATCCCAAGGTGCATTGTCAAGAAGGATGGCCAGCAAATGCAGTTACTAAACTGGCAAGAAAAGCCCCTTTACAACTTTGATGAAGAATACTGAATATACAAGTATTTCAGTCATTCAAAACATTACCTTCCAGAGTCATAACAAAGATGGCTTCTGTCATGTTGCTTGTGCCAATTGAATTACTAGCTGACATGGAAATACTGTAATTGGTACTGGCTGCTAGATCCTTAATGAGAACTGTCCCATTGTTTCTGTATCCAGGAACAGATGCAGTGACATTCCTTGTGAGGCCAGCCGCTGATGCCAAAATATGAAATGTCTGCTTGGTACCACCATTATACCCTGCCACCCACTGCACTGTCACACTAGTTATGGTAACTTCCATAATGGTAATGTTTGATGGAATCTCAGGAACATCTGTGAAAAACAATTTCTAACATACATACTTATTCATACATAGCACCACCATTTAAAGTGTTACATATATTGTCTTTTTGTTCAAACATATTTTACTGCCATTAATGTTGATAAATGATTTTAATTTATATAAGGAAGTAATGAAGCATTACTCCAAGCACTGGCCAATGAGGAATTACTCTAAGACTATATACTGATATATATATATATATATATATATATATATATATATATATATATATATATATATATATATATATATATATATATATATATATATATATATATATATATATATATATATATATATATATATATATATATATATGAGGATGTAAATTAAAATCCCTATGGTTGACAAATCTAGGGACACTGATTACTACAAATATTATTACAAATATTGCCACCCTAGCGCTAAACAATTTCAGTAATTCGCTCCATAGTGAGTTTCTGCTTGGTATCGAACCTAGGACCTCTGAATGCGAGATAAGGCAACTATCGCCTGCCTGCACATTCCAGTGCCCATGCTACGATGGCCACAGCCACATCACCAGAAAATGATGTTTTGGTATCCATTCATATATGGCATTAGAACATGCTGACACTCTTGAAACTTAGATAAATACATTATTTGTCCCAAAAAACCTTGGCACTGGCTAGGTTAGGTTTTATTTATATAAGGGAGTAATGAAGCATTACTCCATGAACTGGCCTATGGAGAATTACTCTTAAGACTATATATATATATATATATATATATATATATATATATATATATATATATATATATATATATAATATGAGGATTTATATTAAAATCCCTATGGTTGAGAAAAAATAGGTGATAGAGAGAAATGAACAAAATAATGATCACTACAAAAATTGGAAACATATAAGTATAACTACTCAAAATGAAAGGCATTATGTCTTTATCAAAATGGCAGTAAGTAACTGAATACTTAAATCAAATCTGAATACTGATTGAAATGTTTCATGTCTTTAATATATGTTTAGAACAAGTACAAAAAAGATACCAACATTAACCATGAAATCAAATGACCCATCAAACAAAATATTTGTAGTCACTGGGATATAGAGATGATGTAGATGCTGAACCAATTTCCTACTCTATTCTATATTGTGCCTGCAAGTTAATATGCTGTGGTATGCATTTTCTATATCAACACAACAAGCACACTATGTATTATCTCTCAGATAATTTGAACATAAATAATTATGTAAACCACTCAAATTATTTATAATTCTAGAATATATCATCTTCAAGTTATCAACTAAAAGTTCTCTTAACCATAAGTTTACCTTTGAAGACAGCATATTCTTTCATTATTGATAATAATATCAATAATATATAATAATAATATCTATATTTTTTTCACCTTTTCTTGAATTCCAAATATGAATAGAAGAGTGGCAAAATGAGTTTCTAATTACATCTCTCCCATGATAACTCACACACAACAGGGTCCAAAAAACATAAGCGAGGTGCAAGTTACTGAGGGACCTCAAACAAATAAAAAATATCCACCCAAATTAAACACTGGACACAAAAATAAGACTGATTCATCTTCAGATCTTAAGGAAAGAATGAGTAATTAATCAAATAAACAACACTGATATAAAAACCTAAGACACAATAATCAAGACAAGATGTCGGTCAGTCTCCTCTCTAAAAGATTCAAAGCTGTCAACAAGTTTAGGAATTTCCAAGTGAAAATCCAATATCCCACATTCAAATAGAATTAAACATGTTTACCTCCTTTAATAATGATCTGAATATTTAACCAATAATCATAGAGAAATACTAGCTATGTATTATCTTGTTTACAAAATAAATGTCACTGGTCAGGTACATCATTAACCTGATTTTAGACAAAGGATAACATATAATCATAAATATAAGTCAAAATTATTACAAATTAAATAAACACAACACAATGGATTACCTGTAAATATCCATACAAGTGTGACAAGCCGCTCATGGCATCAAAATACCTCTCAATGTCAATTTAAGAGTGTAAAGCTATCATCTCCATCACTGTGATAGGACAGTGTTCCTTCATTATGAATGTTATTCATGTGGAGCTAGTAGTTGCCACACACACACACACACATATTCACATACACTGCACTACATATTAAAAACATAAGGCTGATATTCATATGACATATCTACCAAGTTGGGGCTTTTCGGGGTGGGGGTGGGGTATTTTTTTTAATTACCATCTGGGAACATAGCACACCTGCAGACTTAACAAAAACAAATTCCATGACTTTTCAAACACTTTTCCAGGGCCATTTCACAAAACTCAAGGACTACAATCTTGCATTGTCATGTAAATTAATAAAAAGAAAGAAAATATCAATTAAAAGTAACTAATAAATGAGTCACAAGAAATTATTTTCATTTTGTCAGATGTCAAATGGTAACTAATAATAATAATAATAATAATAATAATGATAATAATAATAATAATATAAGAATGCTTTATTTATAGAGGGTGACTCATTAGTCAAGGACTATTCTCCCTTGAGGCCCTCTTAAGGAGAGTATAACAATGCACATTATATGAAAGATAGTAATAATTACTGTTTATTTTAACATGTTCAGTATTAAAATACTAAATTCCAGTATCTATTAGCATCACATACATGCTTATGATATCTCTTCTTAAATACTCTAATATTTTCAGCAGATTTTACATGTAGTGGAAGCCTGTTCCACAGAACTGTACCAGGGTATAGGAAGCTCTTTCTAAATTGCTTTGTTCTTGGTTTTGGTGCTAGAAGGTTTCCATGTGATATTGATCTCAACTGGTATTGTGTTGAAAAAGGCCTGAAGAAGTCCTGAAGATACTCTGGTGCAGTTCCATGTAGACAGTTATATAAAAGAACTGCCTTGTGAAAATCTATCCTGTCATATATTGTAAACCATTTGAGTTCTATAAATAATGCATTTGAGAGATGATTAATAGATGCATCTAAAATTATGTGTGCCCCTCATTTCTGAAATTTATAAATGCTGTTAAGTTCAGATTTAGCACAGTTTCTCCATACATTTGAACAATAATCCTCTGTTGGGAGAATATAAGACTTGTAGTATAGATTGCGAGTTTCCATAGGTAAATATTTCCTGATTCTGCTGAGTAGAGCAATATTGGATGACAGTGTTTTACAAAGCTTATCAATATGGTCATTCCATAATAAATTCTTATCTACAGACACACCTACAAGCCTTTCATGCTTGACATTTTCTAATGGATGATTATTTATTGCAAAAGATAGTTCTGGGTTCCCTGACTTGTGTAGCTTTTGTGATGTCCCCAAAATCATGCATTTTGTTTTACCTTCATTAATTACCATCCTATTTTGTTGTGCCCAGTTTTGGACTCTAATAAGGTCTGAGTGTAATCTCATTTGGATAACTTCAGAATCAGAAATAGATGTTTAC
This sequence comes from Unio delphinus, assembly GCA_029339505.1. NCBI lineage: Eukaryota > Metazoa > Mollusca > Bivalvia > Unionida > Unionidae > Unio > Unio delphinus. Next base: position 339,806 of record JAQISU010000275.1, read on the forward strand.
AAGGTTGCATCGTCTGCAAACAAATCTGTATTGGTGGATTCGTTATTTAATGGTAGATCATTGATATAGATAAGAAAGAGGAGAGGGCCTAAAACTGTGCCTTGAGGGACCCCTGAATGAATATTGTGAGTTTGAGAGCTAATATTGCCAATGCTTACTTGCTGAGATCTTTGGTTTAGGTATGATCTAAACCAGTTTAAAGAAGGATTGTCAAACCTGTAACAGTTCAACATTTGCAGCAGAATTTCATGATCAACAAGATCAAAAGCTTTCTTGAAGTCAAGAAAAACAATCCCAGTCATATGTCCATTATCCATTTCCTTCAGCCAAAGATCAATTAATTTGATAAGTTCTGTTTAGCACGAGACAGCATTGCTAACCATATGAATTTTCAAATCAAACTAATGGAAATCATGTGAGAGCTATAGTTAACACATTAACCCTTAGCGACGACTTTACGGGGTATGAGGTAGTAGCCTACTTCCATGGTCTGTAGCGTCAAGGTCATATATGATACACTAAAGTGGGTGGTATCATTGAAAAGTAGACAGATGTAGCCCTACAATGATAGCAAGTAATTTGCATATTTTAATTGCGTTACAAAATACAGAGAGAAAAACCGAAGTTTTTGGACCCCTTTTTTATTCAGCCAAAAATCGCTCATGGTCGGGTTCCGAATTTGTGTCCAGATTTTAGACTTTATGACCTCAGATCTACAGCAGACCAGTCTGAGACGCACATAGACAGGTGAACCTGTGCAAAAAGTAGGATAAGGTGGACATTTTGAATAAAGAGTCTTCTACATACGAAAATTATGGGTGCGTTAAGCAAAAAAAAAAAAAAAAAAAGAAGTCCGATTTTTGCCCTTCTGCTCATGCGCCAGTAAACTAACCAATGAAAAACATTTTCTTTATCATTAGTAATCATTTGTCTAACAGATTATTGTTTGGAAATCGATGGATTACGATGTATTTAAAAATAGTCCCCAAAATATGTTTCCTACTCGCATTTCATGCGAAAACAGCAAAAACCTCCAGGGGTTAATGTGTTAAAGGAACTTAGTTTTGTTATATGAAACAAAACTGTTTATTGATGGTAACTGTGTCATGTTCAAATCCAATTTTTAGGATTGGTGCTCAGCACTCTATGAAATTAGCAGTTATCAATTTTGCTAAATTCCATTGCCAGAAATTCCATGACTTTTCAAAACTTTGCAAGGTTTTGAGAAATACAATGATTCTTCAAGGCCCTTGAAAATTTTTTAAAAATTCTAATACTTTTCCAGGATTCAAGGAAGAAATGCAGTTACATTTGGTGAAAATGGTCACTTTTGATACCGGGGATAATGACTTTTTGTTCTGGATGAGTTGTTACAAGCTGCAAGGGCAGTTTATCTGCATTTCAATGTATCTAGGCAGAGAAATCAGACTTCGTTGAGGTGGACAACAATATCTTAGAATGTTTGACAATGAGTTCTCAGATGAAGCTAGTGTGCCAAGTGACAATAAATTCGTATGAGAGAGAGAGAGAGAGAGAGAGAGAGAGAGACTCGTTGAGTCTCGTCGAGATTCATGGCATCATCAGAAATGCCCCATGTTTAATTCCCAATGATGATGCAACTGCCACAGTATGTATAAAAGCTTAGGCCCAGCTACATACATGTATATGTTGATGGCTATACAAGATTTGCAATAACATGCCAACTGGCTAAGTCATTTCTTTTAAATATACATTAAAAATTGTTAAAAGAATGTGTGAATAAAAAGGGGATATGTAAAAAATACAAAACCACATAAGTGTTTTGTACTGAGTAGGGGGAAATAAATCATTTGATATGGCATAGAAACAAAGTCTTGGCCTAATGGTCACGTAATTCCTGCGCCATATAAAACTCGTTCTTTCCAATAGCTCAGAACAAAACACATATATAGTTTTGTCTATATTGTTATGAATCTATGATAATAACAGAAAGAAACAAAACCAACAAGGTTTGTAAAGCTTAATAATTTAATTATCAATGTTATATATAAGCATGTGAGAGGAATTTAATGCATCATGATGTAAATCTAAATAATCCTGATGAAGTTCTAAGAAAGTCAAAACGAATGAAACAGTTCAAGAAATATTTTAAATTAGTAGACGTACTGGTCCTCCAAGACTTGACATCAAGATGGAATTGTCCATAATTCCTTTGAATAATACACAATAGTTCCAGAATAATATTACAGTCAGCAGCAGAGGGGGCGAATCTCACAACTTTTTCCGACAAAATTGATTGAAGCCTCAAAACGGAAAATAGAGCCTTCCTGCGAATATCATATTTTAACCCCCCAAAAAATAAGTCTCCATTTAGCAAACAGAGACTTTACGATTTTTCAATCAATTTTGGTCGCAACTATGTTGTCATCGCCCCCTCTGCTGCTACAGGTTAACAAAAATAATAAATGATTTTAACCGAATATTTAATCGAGTCCGATACGATATCGTGTCCGAGGACGGAAATCCTTTCAGGATCTCACAAACAGACTAATCGCTAACACATCGTCTTGTAGATCAATCAAATTATTTGATTAGTCGGTGAGTCTAAAATTAATTCTCGTTAACGAATTATTATGGCATCGCATATAGACAGGATTAACTGGGTTTTCAATAATTAGGAATCCTGGAGGAGCTGTTGGTGCAAACAAATAAAAAATATATCCTTGCTGAGCTTGATTTGATTGCTCTAGATTAATTTGATAGCTTCCTTCAATTGCATCACATACTAAATTGAGTGCAATCACCGCTGAAATATTTACATTGTGCGGGGCAATATGCCTACCCCCGCCATCTGGGTCATTATTATATTTGAGGATAATTGAATCTTGTACTTGTAATACCTTGATAACATTTCTAACAGATTCTTTTAGTTCCTCAGCGTTATATCCGGGAAACTTGAAATTATGTAGATCGGCTTCTGTGATATTGTAACCGGTTAGGAATCGTTGTTTATTGTCGCTGTTGCCATTAATTATTGTTTGAAAAATTCGTTCGTTGATATATTCCATATCAGATACAAGCTGATTTAATATTTCAACGTGTTTTCGCAATTTTGTTTGCCGTAGTTGTTCTAGTTGTGTTTCATGTAATTGATTAATTTCATTAAAATAACCAGTGATGTCAGTTAGCGTAAATGAAATAGTAACAGTTGACTCATCTGTTCTTTTAATAATAAAATCCCATTGCAACGTGTTTTTGTTGGTAAATATGAATCTATCGGCGATTTTTACTTTTCTTATATCAGATAAATCATCTCGAAATACAGGATTTATTTCATGATATGATTGTACATCCGTGGTTAAGTCGGCGGTTCTGGGTGGTTTTTCAGGCCATCCTAACACTGTTCTTAACGAGCTGTTATAGATATCCACGGCATACTCAGGGGAGTTTATTTCGATCGACGACGAGAGCGTCGGTTCATGAAGATTAATAGCTATGCTTGATTCTTTTCCAGTGCTTGATTTTATTCTACGCTGAATTTCAGCATCGATTTGCTCAATTTGGTACCACCCAGTTGGTAACGAAATAACGTCCCAGTCTGGAGTTCCATCGGGTTTATTCTTATACGAGAACACCAGTGCGTTATTCGGTTGCTGACCGCCAAATGCAACTGATCTGATATTGAGCCAGCTATGATATACTCGTAATTTTGCCAGCGCGATCTCGCGCACTGGAATCGGAGAGGGAAAGTTCACACTAAATTGTGGGCTTGTTGATGTTATTGATATCATGCTTGTTTGTATCGGAGTGGTATTCTCCGCGATTCGTTGAAGCAGTTCGAGTGACATTATTATTAACGCTGTCTTCAATTTCCAATTTCAACATCGCTGAGTTATACAACTGGGTCATCGCGGAAAATTCAACATCGGATATGAACGAATTATCTATCGACAGTGAGATCAACTTGGATAATTTCGAGTACGTGTCAAATACCACTCTGTACCGAGCTGTATAATCGCTGAGTTTTTTTCTGAGAACACGATGATAATTTTTTAGTTATCGCGGTGGCGACTGCCGCGATTGTTGTTGCCGCGGAGATAGCGATTGGAACTGCAATCGGAGCCATCATGGTCACCGTCGACAAAATAACCTCGGCGCTGGCCATCACACCGGACACCGAGTACACGGTGATGTCAATGATTGCTACGTTGCGTCGGTATTTTTTAATTTTTTCACGATAACGCTCAGAAAGTGATTTCAAGTTCGCAGAAAATTCTGTCACGGTATCATATCGATATCGATGCGATTGTGATACCTCTGGGACTATTATCGGTTCAATTGATTTCATCGATATCATTGTTATTTTAAACTCGCTGGTGTTGTCAATTATTCGCCATCGTTAATGGGTTGGGATGTCGTAGGTATGGTAGCTTCAGCCGGAAAAATCATCTACAAATTCTAAACACCAAGTTATTTTTGATCTAATTGTGGAGCTATCAACCGCGACGAAATTAAAGTTTTTTCCACGATTCTTCATAATTAACGCCGCGGTACCACCAGAGTAGGTTTTACCATCTGCGATCACATTAAATTGATCTACAGAGATCCACGTTAGCCTGTAGATACCATCAAACCACACCGGCTTGGGGATAATCTCGACCTCTTCAGAGAAACCGAACGGTAACTTAGTATCAACGTCTCGTATCCATTCCATGGTTCCATGATCGGTCGCATACACCATATTTTTAACGTGTATGTCTAAATGCGGAATCTTTACCTTTTCAGATTTTTGTTTTAGTTCAACGAGGTCGTTGTAAATATCGAGATACTTTACCTTGATTTCGTTAGAACTCATTATCCTCCTCCCCGCCGCGTTAAAAAAGAATGAAGGAAGAAGACCGTTGATTCCAAGCCGTGCTTGTTCTTTAATATGCGAGTCGATGTTGGAAAAATTCATCGTGATATCTTGGGTTTTACTGCCCTGAAAGAACTTATTAACAATTTCGCTGATGGGCTTTTGTTCGTCAATAGCGCTTTTAATTTCAGCGATTCAGCCGGAAAAATCATCTACAAATTCTAAACACCAGAATATCGAGATATTCTGGCTTGATTTCTTCAGGACTCATCATTTTCTTCGCGCCCGTCGGGTCTGTCAACGATGTGGTTTCAGACCCGGGTGTCTTCCCCAAGAATTTATTCACGATGTTACTAAGTATAACTTGTCTCAAAATAAACAAACTAATATCTTTGAGAGTCAGCGCAGTTATATCTCCCCCGGGTTCATAAAAGAAACCATCAACGAGTCGGAGATTGCGAGCATGTTTTCTAATAAACTCGCTAATTTCAGCGAGAGTCATACCTGCCACAAGTGGGTTTCCAAAAAACTTACCAACAATTTCGTTGGTGGGTTTTTGTACCCTTTCAAAGTCTTATCTTAGTTTAAGAAGATCATCGTAAATATCGAGATATTCTGGCTTGATTTCTTCAGGACTCATCATTTTCTTCGCGCCCGTGTTATAAAAGAATGAAATCAGAAGTTCGTTGATTCTTAAATCTTTTTGGATTTGATAATGACTGTTGAAGTTAGATATGTTTCCGTGATATCCTGGGGTTTACTACCCTCAAAGAACTTATTAACAATTTCGTTAGTGGGTTTTTGTACTTTTTCAAAATTTTCTATTATTTTAGAAATATCCGTGTAAATATCGAGATAATTTGCCTTGATTTCATTTTCATTCATCATGCTTCCCGCCTCCTTGTTAAAAAAGAATAAAGATAGAAAGTTTTTAATTTCAGCGAGAGTCATGCCAACCACAAGCGGGGTTCCAAAGAATTTATGTACGACATTTTTGCGAAAAGAATTATAACCTCGTATATAATCATCCAGATCACGGCCGTGGGCGGCAATCGCGTCAGTGATCGTAGACACAAGTGCTCCTGGTTTAAGTCGTCCGTCGCTGGAATACAGCGCAATAGAGTTTTCAGCAGCCTCGCGCCGCCGTATCAAAATGTCAACCACGGATATATTACTGGATTTCAATTTACGCTGGCGATCTTGAAATACAACTATTTCGTTCGGGTCAACACTTGCTAAATTTAACGTCTCAGCGATTTCATCTTCAATTATTTTTTTTACATCCTCGATAGAACCCACAGATGTTTTTGCGGTGAGTTTCGACATTGACAGAGATCGTCCCTAAATATCAATCAATATTGTTAGCGCAACTTGTGTTTTCAATTTATTGGTTCTCTAAAATTATCTTGTAATTTTCCACTCGTGTATTCATTTACAACCAGATGAGGTGGTTTCTGTGACGATGAAATCTCCTCGAGGACATTTAATACTTCATGGCCGCATATCGGTGGATCATTTAATTGTTGTGTTGGCAGCGTGGAATAAAAAATCGGAATTGATTGATTCTTTGAATTTATATACCGCATAAACTCGCTTGGCGGAGATAACCCATATGAATCAAAATAGACAATTCCACGTGGATCAATCGCGTATGCAACCCAGTGAGTTCCCGATCCGTTACTGTTATCAAGATTGATGATACCGGTTTCAACGCGTTTAGGTTTTCTCGGTAATTGATCTCTCATTAAAACCCCTCTGAAGTTTTTTATTGCTAGTTTTTTAGCAGCATCATTTAAATCAAAATTGGACATAGGAAGACTTGGGCTTTCAACTAATAAACCGTCCCTGGTATTCTTAAGCCTTTCCCACTGTACCGTGAATATGGAGTCCCTGGTAGTCTTAGACCCTTTCCCTTTTTTTTATATCCTTTCCCAGTTGCTTTTTTCAACGCCATCCCTGCCGCGGTACCAATGGCTCCCAACGCCGCCGCTTTTGCCACCGCTGGGGAGGCCGCTGCAATCAATGCTGGTATTGCGGCTAACAATGGAAATATACCACCGGATTTTATCATGTTGGCGACTGCAGCCTTTGAAAATACAATTTGAACCCCCCGCTTATTTTTCATTGCATCATTGAAATGTTTTATTTGACGATCCGTTAATGATATTTTATGTGTACCGACGGACATCTGCGCTGGTTTTAACGTTATTGTTGTTCCACATTCTTTAGCGGATTTTGATCGCAATTTGTTGACCTGACCATCAGTCAGCTTGACACTAACAACACTATATGGCACTTTATTGTAAACATATTTATGATTTCAATTGATCTAATTGTGAACCGTTTACATATTTTCCACTGGTGCATCAACAATTCTCATTCGTCCGCCAACCCCTTCTAACAACATTGATTTATCACTGAGAATGACAGCAACCGCTCTATAATTAACGCCACCAGGGGTTATACGAGCTCGAAAATATATGTCGACGACGGATTGCCTTGTTAAATCAAGATGTTCCAGTGAAAAGTAATAAATTGGATACAAGTTCTTAAAATCAAGTTGTGATATTTGCAAACCGGTATCAACGTTTTGATCACGACCCATATATGACAGCATCCGATGATATACTCATACTGTATTGTTGTTGTCGTAATCAAGTTGAATATCCTCGATTGGTTCTTGTTGCCCGTTTATTCTCAGCGAAACCTCACTTACCCCTAATCGATCAAATATCATATGACTGTGTTCGTGGGAGCCTAATCGATTCCGATTCTGTTGCTCAATAAATATATGACGTGGAGCTGAAAAGCCTTGTTTTGATGCCAAGTGCCATGTAAATGTACCATCAATATTATCCTGTTTGACATCAGTTGTTGTTGTTAGCCAACTTAGCAATGATTTGTCGCCCGTGTCCATAAATGAGAGTAGCCGCTCTTCTATGGCAATTAATGGGGTCATTACTGGCTTCCACAATACTATTTTACTCAAAACAACTTTACCTTCAGCGGCACCAGTACGCCAGATTGCATCATCGTCATTGCCTTTTCGCACTAACGCGTGTGTTAGGCTCCATAGATGACTTTTCTGACATTTCTGCAGAATCCAAATATGTGATGGAGTGGAATTGCACATGAAAAATATCGTTGTTGTCCTTGTAACATCGCTACTTGCGTTGCAATCCCTAGATTGAAATTGCGATTAATATCTACGACATCAAAGGTACCAGCCGGTCTAGTATATCTGGCTGGTGCTGGATCAACTGCGGTATCTCGTGTTGCTTTTACCCTAGCATGATTAATGTGATCAGCGTAATCATTAATATCCTTTGCAAACATTATAGACGGACCAGCCGATCTTGTATAATCATCAGAATATCTTGCTAGTCCGATTATTGTTGTTGCAACATCAACCTTGCGTTCTATTGATTCAATTTCTTTTCCATCAATGAGATATCTTGCACTTTCAAATAACGCCATTATGCCATTATTAACAAAACCAACTCGGACATTTTGATCATCTGGATATGTGGTATCAGCTGCAATATTTGTTACGACTTTTCCCTCGATTTCAATAAATGCTTCACACGGCAAAAAGTATTTACTGGTATCTTGAACTTGAAGTTCAATTCGCGATCGTAGGTCGGGTTGTATTGCATGATAGGAATAAAATTGATAATCGCGGACGGAATCGTCTTTGCGCACTGGGGCTTCCATATCTAACGCGGGATCAGCTGTTCGTTTAAACATTGTTATTATTATTTAGTTCTTTCAATTGTGAAACTCTTTGCAATCATCGTCGTTTTCGTTTTTGTTTCAAACCACTTTCTGCTATCGCATTCATGATAGCGCTATGTTACCGGCGAGGCCGTCAATGGCGACGGAGTCACCGAAGCAGCCAACGACGCTAGTTTTTCTTCCACTGCGCTATTTATTGCTTTGCTGATTTTTGCAGGCATCACTGTCGTAGACGGCAGCACTGTTTGTTTATTTCGCACCAATGATGTTATTTTATCTTTCGCGGCAGAAAATGCCTTTCCGGCAAGATTTCCAACAGCGCTGATTCCCTTATCACGAATAATATCAATGGCTTTCATTGATAATTGTTTAGCTAGCGGCGCCACTTTTGAGGCTATTCTTGTAAATAGCCCAGCGATGGTACTGCCGAGACCATCTCCGTACCACGCTCGGTAAACAGGCAATCGTGAGTTCACTACGTAGACGCTTACGGGTTTATCATGGTTGTAGTGTATAATCATCTTGTTATAAAACTAGTAGTTTTTCAATTAGTGAATTGCGTAGCCGTCATTGAAAACTCTTTGAGTAATCGCTTGCGATCAATCAGTAAAATCAATTGGATTTTCATCATAACCATGAGCGTCTCTCCGATTTTCAAAAAATTCAGCAATGAGTTCTCGATATACATCAATGCCCATGATACCGCTGGCAAATAATCGTCTACAGATATCAGATGCTTCATTAATTATTTCAACGGAGTTGTTTCCGGCTCGCTTTCCACCCATAACTACTTCTAACCGTGATATATCACTGAGAATATTACCAGGACATGTCACGGTTGCGTTGAAATCCAAAGGATTTTTAATTGAAGATCCTTTTCCACTTCTTTTCTTAGAACCGGCTTCTGCTCTTATGTCTATTTCCTCCGGGATTGGATCCTCTGTATAACGTGGTGGTTGTGGACCGCCTTTAACCGCAGCTAGAAAGTCATTATAACCAGGGTGCTGCAACGGTCTGATTTTATCCCCGCCGCGTTTCGCTAAATATATTTTTGATGCTCAAGTGTCTTTGCTTTTTATAAAACTTTTAAACTCGTCTTTTAAAAAATTCTCTCTTTTACCCTTTGGAAAATTTTCTTTAGCAAAATCAGCTAATTCGAAATCCGTATGGCGTCCCCTAATTTCATTTAATGCTGAGACTGTAAATATACTTTAAGGTGAATAGTCTCTTCCTGCAACTGCACCTTCTTGTTCTTCTTCGCGTTCTTCAATTTCGCGTTGGGTTTTCATATCACTGGATAGCTGTTGTATCCCTGCGCGTGTTTGTCCGGTCTCTGCTGCTATCTTTTCAAGCGTATCAAGCAGCGGCGCCTTCGCTGCTCGTTCTCGCTCGGGAATATCTCCGTATATTGCTGCTTCAGTTAACTTTTTCACATCTTTGGTCGCACTTGTTATCGGAGTAAACAGTTGTTCACTTGACACAGAAAAGTCAGTCTGCGCTTGTTGTTGTTGTTGAAGTCTGTCTCGAACCAGTATAAACTTTTTAATTGCTGATAGCCGCTCTCGGCCTAATCTAGTTGTAAGCGATTCACCTACCATATATTGTTTGTGAACTGAGTTTTCAAATGTGAAACTATCACAATTAAAGGACGAGTTATTAAATAATGTACTATCAAGCTAACAACAAGGTTAAACTGTACGACGCTATCCGCGAATGTTTCAGAAATAATATCGCTGGGGGTTTCGAAATTGTAATATCTGAGAACGGCGATGAACGATTTTTGTTAACGACGCGGCCTATTTTATAGTAACGCTCACGTGGTTAAGATACTGATTTTTCCTCGTTTAATATTTTTCTAAGATCACGAACTTTAGAACTAATTTCAGCTCGTTTTTGATACTCTTGGCCGAGCTTTTGACGTATTGCTTCAACGGTGCTAAATAGCGTTATAAATGCATTAATGTCGTTACCGTACAAACAAGCATTGATGGACTTTTGAATTCCTTTCACGAGCCTGTACATCTTTGGTAAAACATAACGACCCTTATTTAACTGTTACTCAATGTCTTCATATTCTGAGGTAATCCTGTCGCAGTCGAGACCTTCAGATAATACTACCCCTCTATTTTTTAAATTTGAGATTTCAGCAGTTATAACATTTACATCTTTGATATCCATTATTTATATAATACATTTTATCTTTAATTATTAAAAAATATTTGGGGTTATTTTTGACCCGTTTTTTGTTTTATATATACAATTATATACTTAATTAATGGACGGTACAATGCCGTATATATCTCCACTCGAGTGTTGCGGCAGATTTTAGGCATACATATACTTAATTAACTTAATTAAGTACAACACATACATGAAAACACCATTTTGGAAACCCTTTTCGCGTCAAATAACGTGAAAGAGACCCAGAGGTTACATATACGACAACACGTCCAAAGCCCCAGTGGGCCCGAAACATAAATCTCCGGCGGGAGGCCTAAGGTGACAAACATCATCTTAGACCGCCCAGAAGATATGCTTGGGGGGACATCACTTAATTAACTTAATTAAGGACAGTACAATACCGTATAACCTCCACTCGAGTGTTGTGGCAGATTGTAGGCATACATATATATACTTAATTAAGGATGGATGTTTACAATGAAACGATGATGGAATTTGTGATTGTAATGATGTGGGACGGCACATATCTCCACTCGAGTGTTGTGGCAGATTGTAGGCGTAACATATACTTAATTAACTTAATTAAGGATGGATTATATTCAATGAAGCGATGATGGAATTTGCGATTGGAATGATGTGGGACGGCACAATGCCACATATATCTCCACTCGAGTGTTGTGGCAGATTGTAGGCGTAACATATACTTAATTAACTTAATTAAGGATGGATTATATTCAATGAAACGATGATGGTATTTGTGATTGTAATGATGTGGGACGGCACAAGACAGCACAAACATGAAACGACGGGGCGAATTTTTATACGGCCAATCCAACCAATCAAAAGCAACCCAATTAAATTAACCCGGTTGCATGATTGACAAAAGACAACCACACGCCCGGGTCAATGGCGTGGGTTAGTTTTGATTGGTCGAATTGGCTTTCGAAAGCCCCAAGCTAAATACCTTTCATATGCTATATAAGGTGACTAATACAGCCGCGCTGATTCACGGGTGTTGTTATTTTATTTCCTTGAATTACTTATTATTACTATTTCACAACATTTAAATGAGACAAATATATGAATAAAACACTAAACAAAAGAATGCAGTTGTTAGATAACTGCGTGTAGTTACCGATTAGGTCACAAAGAGGAATTTTTAATATATAACTGCAACTCTCACATAGTGATTTTTAACCAAGCCCACTTACTTCAATGAATGGGAAACACTAATATTTCATGCTCGTTCCGGCTGAGCGAACATAAGTAACGGCGTTGGATTATAAAGAACGTTTGCTCCCAACACCATAGCACTTAAATCAGGTCAAGGACATTTATTTATGGTGACATCCTACAATAATTCATGGGGATCAAAATTGTTAAGTGTTAAATTGCTGATAGTGGGGGTTGGTGTTATAATCAGATGAAGCTTTTTTAAATAACAATTTGTCAAATTGTTTAAAAGTGGGAACAAGCTGGTTTTATATACCTTCCATGCAGAATGAGCTTGTCATCAACCGTGAGCTTATAATCAGGTACTTGTGATAACACAATAATATAACACTTCAAAGGGAATATTGCAATAAAAATATACACCCGACGACAATTTAAAGCAATTGTTAATTTGTATTTATCAACTCTACTATACCAACCCACCTGCGTAACCCGGTATAGCAAAACAGACAGTACGAAACTCATGTATCACAGTCACGTGGGCGCGCACATGTCAGTTATATATATCTCCTCTCTCTACCTGTGTAGCAGACGACATAAATACCTTTGACGGTCATAATACAAGGGAACTTAGTAAGTAGAGTGTTATGAGTGGTTGGACTTATCCATAAAGGATTTATCTCCCTTGAATCGTTTCAGGTGTATACGAATTTTATTTTATGACTACTGTTCTTTGACAGCTGTTTTAATATTTTCTGCAACAAATCGTATTGAAGTCCCACAAATGTCAAAGTATCTACTGGCTTCATTCATCGACTGAAAGATTCTCTCCTCGTTGGTTTCTAAATCAAACGATTTGACCCCCCTAGGGCGTTTTGCGTGTTTGCCGGTTCCACCTAATATTGCATTCCTACTTTGTGAGACGGCTTGAAGATTCTCAAGACAATTATCAGTCTTGTTACTATTGATATGATGAATCACAAAGCCATCTTTGATCAATCCGTAAAATGCTTCATAGATGGCTCTGTGACAGAGATATTTCTTCTACCCGGCTGCAAACATCAAAAATCCCATATTATTCAGAAATCCAACCGGTTTCTTTAGTCTGCGGTGCCTGACAACACCATCATTGGAGGCTTCATAATTAACAAGCACTGGATGGGGTCTGAAATCTTGGCTCATTTGTAAAATAATACTACTTATCTAATTTATTATCTGCTTTAATTATAAACCTCTGGATATAATCTTGAGGGGTTTTGATGACTTTGTCATCGTTAGGGTCAATGACGGTATTTTTTATTCGTTTGTCATAATAACGTTTTAGTTCTCTGCATTGTTTGCCGCCACAACTGATACATAATTGTGATTTTCCCCTTACTCCCACCCCACATCGGAGGCACGGGAGGGGGCCAAGAGAACCGTTGCGAACGCTCTGTAAATGATACCCACAGAATTCGCTTCTGCATGATTTGTTACACGGGGTCGCTGATCCAATCATAAGCCATTTGCAGTGATTCATTATACTACTTGTTTTAATTATATGACTGAGGAGTTCGAGAGATTATCAGCAATTAAGCCCTATAAAAATATTAAATTCAATCTCAATAGAACCCTGGAATATGTGCCAAAACGGGCAATAACGGATAGAGCCCTGATAAATAAAATACGCGATTGTATTAATGAATTCAAGCACGATGGTGCATTTTATAGCTGGTCAACATTTCGAATTGATGGTGTTGTTGATGCCACCATGAACGATAGCAACGCGGTCATGATGCTATCACAACTTGGCAACAAAAAGTATATTATTAGAGTAAAATTCATTATCCGTGTAGAATCAGGAGGTTGGATTATACGAGACAAATTTGAACCGATTCTCAAAGACAAGAAAACAGTCGTTGTTAGCCGTGATTCTAAGCCGGGTCTGTTAACTGGAATTGACAAACCATACTATGAACGAGCATACCCTGAAACAGCAGTTGTGTATGGGATATATCTGTTAAATGAAAAACCCGATATAGGAAAACTAAACCCAATGAAATACTTGTCAGTGGCTTTGACACTCAATTGTGTAGCAGAACGAATAATAGAACACTTCACAAATGCGTTGCGTGGAAATAAATTGACCGATCTAAGACGCAAAAAAATAAATGACTGGGAATTAACAGTTAGGAAAGAAAGGGGCAACTATTAGCGATATAGCTAAATTAGAGAAGTCGCTGAAATTTCTGATAACCGTTACAACGATAACGGTGAGGTATTATATAAATCGAAATACAATAAACAGGGAGCTATAATCAAAATTATTGATCATAACGAACACGGATGGACGTCCGCGGTCACAATATTTCCACGAAACAGAACAATAAAGTATATACCCGACGAATTCTTGGGAGAAGATTTCTCCAGGGATAGTGTCGGTGTGGTTACTTCGCAGCACTGAAAATGACACGGATACGTTTGATCAGTTTGTAAGACCAAACGGTGAATTATACCGCACTGAAGCATTTCACACTAAAATTAAAAAAACGGCTAGTGGGTTTTTAACATGTGGCTAAGCCACCAGTGATGAAATTATCAACGATGAACAATTATTGACAAACTGTTTTACAATCCCGTCGGTTGCAGCTCATTTTGCGAGAATCAAAAACGCATGGAAACCAACACGCGTAGAAATCTTGCCAGACATTGAGGCTAGTTGTTTAGAATTCAATCATGGCGGTTTATGGAATAACAAATACGACAGTGATAATATCATTTCAGTTGATATGGTTGCTTGCTATCCAGCGAGTTTTCTTGGTTATGGAGAGTGTACATGAAATGACTCGTGTTGCAATTAATGGGCCGCTGCCAGATTTTGATTTAACTGGATTTGCTCGTGTAGTATCATTTGAATTCGCAGCAGGACTTCATCGCGCTTGTTATATTTGGATTGGTAGACACTTACGGGTGATAATTAATCAGAACGTTCTAATGCACCGCAGATATCCGATCCAATTTGTAGATATAAAACAGTTTATTTAAACGGCTGTGGCGGGTCAGGAAAAACAACTCGGGCGATTGAATTATATCGTGGGAAAAATATGATTGTGCTGACACCAACCCATAGACTAGCGCGAGAGATAAAACAACGAAACGTTGAACCTTGCACTTATCATAGTTTTTTTTCGATACAACGGCGACAAATGGACCCCTGAAAGAATGGGCAAAAAATTCATCCCTGCGATTATTATTTGGGATGAGATATGTACGGTTTCGTTAGATGTATTAAAAATGTTTCTTGATTGGTTGCTACAAAAGAATACAGCGGTAATAATGTGTGTAGATCATGGCCAACCACCACCATTTGTCGCCGCGGGTCCAAATGATTGGTTAAAAGGGTTTGTTGACTATTATGAAGAAATCGATACTGACTATAGAGCACTTGATGAACAATTACGCGAGGTCAAGAAATTAATTAGATTACAACCGGATAGAATCCAATGTGAAATAATCAGAGAAATAATTCCTGAAACTCTCATGGAGGAATTTTGGGAAGCATGGAGACCAAACGATTTTGTAGTGGCAAGTAGAAAGATAGTCAGAGACACACTTCAGAGAAAGTTGTTTAAGCTTCACAAAGAAAAATTCCCAACGCGCCCAGTGCCGCTGTATTATAGACCCTATGATACACGGCGACAGAATATTGAAGTTGAAATTCCAGGACGTGTGACTTCGCCAGGACGCGAAAGACAAACACTAGTGTTAAATGATATTGTGTTGGTTGATATCAGTGTTGTCGAAAATGCATTGCGTGCTGATAAATCGCCATGGACACTGGGTTATGTAACGACGATACATTCCTCGCAGGGATTAACCATCACGGATACAATTGTTTGGATAGTTGATAATCGCATTGAGTGGTCAAATTTAGTCTATCTTGCAGTATCCAGAGTACGGCGAATAAATCAACTTCGAAGAATTGTTTTCGATAATGACACCACAATGGATGATATTGATGTTAGCATCATTAATAAAAAAACTCTCCGGTTACAAACAACAAGACAAAAAAAAACAACGAGAATTCGACATTGATGCTTAATTAATAATTACGCTAAAGCAACAACAGAATAATCACTGCGCGAGTTGCAATTGTATAATGCGGTGGCGTTATTCGGATAAAGATCCTCGCCAATTTACCGTAGACAGAAAAAATAACAGTCTCGGTCATGTCAGAAACAATGTGATGTTGACTTGTCTTGAGTGTAATAGACGCAACGGCGCTAGTTAAGACCCCGCGGTGGTAATTGAGTATCGTCAGGAATCACTTGTAATTGTTCGCATGTAACACCCCGCTGAGGGGCAGTTGAATCCAATTTATAGATTGGAGGTCTGCCAGTTGATCGTGTTATAGTAGATATGCTATGCGTAGTGACACTCCAAATAGGATCAGTAGCCCTTTTTTTACCACCTTCAAGCTCTCCTGATTGATATAAATATCTCACGGTGACATTGCTGAGAATTGGCTAAGAAACGCTATCCCGCTGTGGTTGTGGTATATACTTTTTTTTTATTGCGTTGTTAGGTTTCATATTGATTGCTCTGGTAATCTCGTTATTTAGCGCTGCAACTACCCCTGGTAACCTTTTGACCCATTCACGGGATCGCTTTTCTTGGATGAATTCTTTTGTGTATTGATATCCAAATAACCTCTCTGCAAGAGTCCGATTAAATCGTTCCACAATTGCCTGATCGCGATGTAGTGCAGTATGCCCCGTCTGATGGTGACATTGTGATGTTTCATTGTAGATGCAACCACACCCTGAAATTGTTGCAAATCACTGCTCTTATATGCAACATCATGAGCATGACACGCCTTATCAATGGCGTTTATCGGTTCTTCACCACGTCGAGGTTGATTTTGATCATCAAGTCTGATATCTAATCGTGTTCCGGGGCCACAGTAGCTATATCCTGTAAGGTGCTTTTCTTCTGGATACTTTGCCCACGGCGTTTCAGGGAGTTTTACTAACTTGGCTGCGATATCACCTCCTCGTTTTTTTTAAAAACATCTCCGGATTTCATAGAAACAAATCTAAACTTTTTTATACCACATGTTGCACATCTACCAGTAAGTGCTGATCTGTTATTCCTTGTTGTAATCGTCGTCGCATCATTTGTGCTAGTACGCGTTTTACACTTCACACAAGATAGATCCATAATTTATGTACAGAGATATGAATATAATTGATTTTTCAGCGACTAAAAGAAGAGAACCAGTTAAGCATCATGCAGCGCTACCAAACTCTATTCGCACAATTATAATCGGGCCATCTGGATCCGGTAAAACGCAATTGCTGCTCAATTTAATAATGAGATGGAAGAAGTGGGATAAGTTGTATTTAGTTGCTCCTAGCGTAGATGATCAACGATGCTATGAAGTGTTAAAGGATTTTAACGAGAATGCATCAGAAATTAAAGGTGAGAACGTCGTTGATTTTAAAACTGATATTGACGAGGCGCCATCAGTGGATGACCTTGATGGAAGCATTAACAATTTAGTCGTATACGACGATGTGATAATAGACAATCAAAAAAACCCAGCTAGAATATTTTCCCGAGGCAGGCATAAAAACACCGACGTGATCTATGTCACTCATCGCTACACCCAGATTCCAAAAGTGATCAGAGACAACTGTAATATTCTTGCTGTATTCAACGGCGTTGATACACATACGCTACGAAATATTTGGCAGACATGGTGCTCTGATATGGACTTCAATCAATTTAAAAATTTCTTTAGTAATGCTCAGTCAACACCACACGGATTTATAACAATAAATTTACATGATCCCCGAACACGATATCGTATCGGACTCGATCAAATATTCGGCTAAAATCATTTATTATTTTTGTTAACCTGTAGCAGCAGAAGGGGCGATGACAACAGTTGCGACCAAAATTGATTGAAAAATCGTAAAGTCTCCGTTTGCAAAATGGAGACTTATTTTTTTTTTTGGTTAAAATATGAGATTCGCAGGAAGGCTCTATTTTCCGTTTTGAGCCTTCGATCAATTTTGACGGAAAAAGTTGTGAGATTCGCCCCCTCTGCTGCTCAGTCTTAAGTAATGACCGCTTTCTATTTCCAGTCCAAAACAAATGTTTTTCCTCTTGAATATTATCTAAGTACAACATAAAAGACATAAGCAGACTTACAACAGGAACATAGGAAATGATGCTGACTCCAAAATAGGAATGAATCTGATTGCTCAGTTAGCTCTTTATATTACATTTCACAACATACCCCACTTGATAACCCTAACACTTGACAGATCTTACTACTTAGTTTATGTTAAAACTGCCTATTCATGTGACCTAGCCCAACCATTTAGAAGTTACTGAATTCTTTTAGAACCATCCAAACCCCATCAACCAATGAGAAATTAGCCCAAAGTTGCCATTAAAGCTTATTATTAACATTATTATTAGTAATTCTCAACACATATGCAAGCATATGTGTATAGATCCTATGTTATTTCATGCTTTTAACAGACCCTAGTCATGTACAACTTACAGCCACGAATACAAATTACAGAACAAAACAAAAATCATGCACCAGGAGTTACAAAAAAACATTGACATACATGTACATAACAAAATATATCATACTGAAACTTTCAAAGAGTTCACTATTTACCTGCTGGTATAATTTCAAAAACTTCTTTGGCAGAAGGAGGCAATGAGTTGTCTGCCATGACAGAATAATTTCCAAAGTCATCGATGTTCAGACTGGTAAATCGGAGTTCAGACTGTCGTCCATTGACATATGGACTTGCAGAACCAGGCAAACCTCTGCTCTCACTGCCATTTCCAAGGAACATCCATGTAAACTTTGGAAGGGGGTATGATATCACTGTGTACCTCAGAATGCAGCTTCATGGAGTTTTTTGTAAACCTTGGTCTCAAGAGGTGCTTCAGAATCTGTTCGTGGATGACCTTTCCAATAACAATAATAACAATAGCTGTAAAAACTTCATTTAGAGAAGGAAACTCAAATCTATCTAGGTCTTATGTTATTTACAACACACACACACACACACACACACACACACACACACACACTGTTTTCAAAATTTATATGTGAGAAAAATGTATAACCAAAGAAAAGAAGTAGGTATTTATATTACATAAAACTATTTGATTGTCATGGATTTAATCCATTTGAATCATTGATTATGAAAAGAAGAAATAAGTGAGGACAAAGAAAGGCAAAAGCTTTCAACAATTTCTTTTGCAGGCAGTGAACTATACAAACCAAACATTTACCACAAAACCATAAATTAGCTTAATATGATTTAACATATCCTCCACTTGACGAGATTAAAATAACCGAGGATGAAATTTATACTGTCTAAGTAGGTTTAAATCCCTAAAAAGCATGTGGCCTTGACTTATGCACCATAAACTGCTGCAAAAATTGCAAAAATTCCAGACCAATGGAAACTAGAAAATGTAGTGCCTGTGCATAAGAAAGGTTCTAAAAACCCTGTGTCTAACTGTTGTCCTATACCTTTACTATGTACTTTACCTAGAAGTTTTGAGAATTGCATATACAAATACTTAAAAAATTACATTGTTCAACACAAAATAATTTCACAAATTCATTCAGGCTTTTCACTAGGTGATTTGACATCACATCAGATAACAGACATCCACAATACAATTTGTTCTGTACTAGAACAAGGAAGGGAGATTACCTAATTTACTGTATATATTGGGACACCGTTTTTGTTGGGACACAATAAATTAATTTTCAAAGTAATTTTTTGTGCACGATATGATCTGGGACACATCAGTTTTTCTAGAAGAAAGCTGTGGGACACTTTTTTAATAAAATGCACTCCAACTAACATTTTATTTTAAAAATATAAAACTGTGTAGTTGAGATAGAACTCTTTAATCCACTGCAGCAGCATCTCGTCAACACAACCCTTCTCCTGCACACATTGAGCTTTCTCATCTTGTGAAAAATTGTTAGAGGAAACACATCACCTGAAGCGGAAACAGCAAGGAATAAAGTCAGATTTTTTCAAATCTGCACCAGTCTAATTTTCTACTTTTGATCCCCATCTAATTATCAGTCTGTCCAGGAATGTGAACAAAGAAAACTAGAATTTCATCGATATTAATGATCATATTGTCGGCAAAATCATCTGCTTCTCTTCTGGCCTTCACATAATCATCACATGATTTTATTTTCTCCAAATCTTCTGGGCAATGCTGCGTCATCGATGTCTGTGCACAAAGCGCTATATGTTGTCACTTTAAAAATTGTTCGATTCTTTCATTTCAAAAATTGCCATGAATACCGGTGAAAAGGAATTAAAGTTAGCTTCTATATTTTGGCCGTCTTTGTATATTAGCACAAAAAAAAATCAGCATACTTCAAAGAATCATATTTGGCTTCTGAGGTCAGCAATGCTTTGCAATAAAATAACCTTTGTTTTGATATCCTTTAAAAAACATGGTTTCAGAGTATCCAAAGTCGGCTTCCAAAGTCGGCTTGCTTTCTATTAAAAATAACCTTTGATTTGATGCCGTGTCAGTAAGTTCAAAGAAGGACTTTACTGCTCGCTGCCAGTTGTGTTTATTCACTACCCAGGCTTCTATGTGCTTGGCATCTGTAGTTATAATTAATACAAAGGAGCATTGATGTCTGTGGGTAAATAGTAATGATACTTTTGTAACCCACGCTGGTGAAAAGATTGTCACTTACACTCAAGTAAATGTGTTTTCAAATAATGATTTTTATTTGGGAGACACTGTCATACAGTAGACCTGGATATAATTCAATCTTGATTATTTTGCACCTAACAAAGTGTCGTGTGTGAATGACAGTTGTCTTCAAGATATTGCGTGATTATTTCAATCAGATAACATATTCAAACCTCTGAGCACAACCAAATATGATATGTTTCTCAATGTTCATGTCAATGAACAACATAGCGTTTCTTATCGGACATAAGCGATAGACGCTACAGTATGGAAGCCTATGCTTCAGATAGGGATTTTGTGGATATATTTTTTTCTTTGATGCTCATGTTGAAAAAAAAAGGAAAAAATGATAACAATACATGGTTAGTTTCTTTCTTTTTATTATCAAATATGCGTTATATCTGTTTTATTTCAATGTGCATGTGGGGGAGCACAAATGCAATAAAAATTTAGTTTCTTAAGTCTTGGGACATATGACATTGGTGAAAAAAAGTTTCACCCGAAGTTCTGAGAGAAGAAAAAAAATAATTATTTTATTGTGTCCAAATATATACAGTAAATACAGTAGTACAGTTTTCTTCGATATATGCAAGGCTTTCAAAAGAGTTTGGCACAATGGCTTGGTCTCAAAATTAACTAATATTGATTTTCATGGAAATCTGTTATTATGGCTTGAAAGTTATTTACTGTCAAGAGAACAATGAGTTATTATAAATTCTAATTCTTCAGATGTTTCGTGCATCAATGCTGGAGTCCCCTGGGGGCCCATTTTGGAACCACTATAATTTGTAACTTTCATCAAAGATATTGTGGAGAATACAGAACCATTAATCAGACAATTTGCTGATGATACAGCATTATATATAATTGTTGATTACCAGATCGCAGCTGGTAAAATCTTAAAACAGTGATATTTAAAAGATATATGAATGGTCCAGATGTTGGCTAGTTAGATTTAATACAGATAAGATTGAATCAATGTTAATAAATCAAAAATGGAACCAGAACCACCATCCTATATTATTCATGATGGCCAAAACAAATCTACATGAGGTTACTCAGCACAAATATCTGTATTATATTATCCAGTACCGATCACATTTGGGACAACTGTAAAATGCATGATAAAGATTTCTAGAAAAAATATGGAGGCTGTGAGAATAATATTGGATGCAACAAAAAGTGCATCTTCTTCACAACTGTACCATGAAACTATCAGGGAATGTCTAAACTCTCACTGCTACGAGCTAAACTGTTTCAATTATTTAACATTTACTACAGACTACCTCTTAAATATCTTCAAGACTCAATTCAACCATTATTTATAAAACAGGAGACCTACTCCATTTGATCCTAAAATGATCATCAACACCCACAATGTGTGGAACAACCTTGTTCTACAAGTCATTTCTACCTTCTATGATTCGAATATGGAACGTGTTACCCGCTGAAATGAGAAACAACCCTTCATTACATGTATGTGTGTATGTGTAATTTAGATTTTTAATGTAGCTTGAACAATTTTTCAGTCATATCACTACAATGTCTGCATTCTGGCAGTTTATAGTGCTGTCTAGCACTGGGGAATCATGCCACAGACATGTACATTAGCATGATGTCCCACCCAGTTACATTATCCTGACACCAGATTGATCAGTCCTAAAAATAACCTCTTAATGTTTAAAGCCATGTGAGGCAACTGCAAGTACCAATTTTATAAGTCTTTGGCATGACTTGGCTGGGATTCAGATCCACAGCCTCCTGCATCTAAAGCGGACGCTCTAACCACTTAGGCCCCCAAAGCAGTCCCCCTCATCACATAATTTCAATGCAAATTTTCTGAATCACAATTAATTAGTTCTCTTATTCATTGTTATGCTTTGCATGTAAGTGTATGCATATTTTCTATAAAAATGTTGGTACTGGCATTGAGATCATTACTGTTATATTTTCTTTCTTGTCACCTTTGGGAGACAGTACTAATAAGTTTATGCTTTCTACTAAATCACCCAAATCATGTTTGTAATTGCATTTGACAAAGTTTTTCAACTAAATATGGTTAAAATAAGAAATGCTTTGAATTTGCCCTGACATTTAATTCCATATTAGTGGATCAGTGTAATAAAAATTATTTTTTCAAACAATTCCTTCTTTGGCTTTGGTATAATGTAATTTCTATTGTTTTAAGAGACTTCAACTTTGGAGCACTATCAGCATCTCTTTGGTGGAAGATATCTTTCAATTACAATTCAATTGTTTTCAATGAATATTATACATAACTTTGTCATTTTCAAGAATATTATTATGCTGTCAACATTTTTACACACATCATCACATCCTGAAAATTGTCTAATAAATGGAAGCAAGAATATAATTTAATTCTAGATCAATTAATAACTGATATAAAATTAAATTATATGCCTTCATTTGGAGTCCGACAAGTTGTCTTATCTTTGAATTAGAGGTATTAATCCAAATTACATTACAAAAGTTCAAACATGGCTAAATTCTAACTGCATACATGCCAACCCCTGGTGAGGAAAACGTGTAATCCAAGTGGATAAAAAGAGTAAACCCAAGCAGAAAAAGAGTAATCCACACATAACATGATAGAAATTCAATGAGCATATGTACAAAATGATTTATTTATCCCTCTGGACTTTTAACATCAATTACTGTTTCAAGTTTCAATATGTATCACTTTTAGCTTTGAAAAACAACAGACTCTCATATTGCATTTCAAAACACTTTGTACCAGCTGAGACTATGAATTTTTTGCACACCTGCAGAGCACTTAGTTCCAGGTTACTGAGCTTGGATCTGAATTCAGTTTTATTTTTGTTAACAATACTGAACAATCTCTCACAACATTAGAATGGTAAAGCACCAATATTCCATTCATAACCTGACAAAGAAGAGGAAATTTATATCTTCCAGTTATTGGGTCTTTTAACTTGGAAATAATGTGCCATTCCACATCAGCTCTCTCCGTATGAAGTACATTGTCAGGTAGAATACCAACTGGATACTTCAGGAGTTCTCAATCTATTTTATCGGCAGCCTTTCCAGCAGCAAGGTGCATCAAATGACAGGGACAACCTGATTTATACACTGATGGAGACATTTTTCAAAATATAGAATGCAACTCCTTTATGAAATCCAGTCATCACTTATGCATTATCAGCTGAAAACCCCATACAGTTCTGCCAACTTGTAGGACTCGGCCTAGAGAGGCCTACATGATCATCGTTACTAAATTTCAATTACATCAGATCTAATGAGCTAAAGCAGCATATGCTAGTAATATACTTGTGTACATTTGATGACATATATATGTATTAGAATAGACAAGCTAGAAAATTAAAAACCCTGACAATGACACATTTCATCATATTTTTATTCTTGCATCCTCACAATCAAATAAAACGTGTCCAGATATGGGAGAGATAGAGGTTTCAGGATGATGTAATTACTATTTCATTTAATTTGCTCTTTTCTCTCTTTGATAAAAGCCCAATCTAAACAGAGATAGTAAAGTTTATTTTGATCATGAGGAGCAAGAAGTTTAATGTGATGGAATACACGTTTTCCTCTCTCTCTTCAACACAACTAGAAAAAGCAATTTTTCATCAGTGATGCAATTTTCTTATTTCTGGTAATCTGAAATAGCATACAGTAATACCATTACGGTAATCTTCACAACCCTAACTGTAACTCTGTAAAATTTCAGGTCAGTACCATTAGATGTAGGTAAAAGTACCTAATTCATTTAAAATACTTATTGTGAAAGAAATTAGGTACTTTCAGCTACATTAAATGATGATGTCCTTAAAATTTACTGAGTTGCAGATAGCATACAATTTGTGAAAGTGCGGAATGAACTTTAATGAAAAGACAAAACAGAGGTAATCATTTGGCCTTTTCTTTATACTCAGCATCGACTTATATATGGATGAAGGATGAAAACTTTACAAAATTTGCAAATTCGTCTTATACCCTGCATTCACTTATAGACAGGCAAAAATATGGTAATCAAGCAAAAAGTTGTAACTACATCAAAAACACCAATAAGTGTCATTCTCAACAATATGGAAAAAATAATAATAATAATATGACGTTATTTAAAGAGGGTAACACAGTTAGCTAAGAACTAATCTACCTTGAGGCCCTCATATAAAGGAATTTATTTATTTTAGCTGCATCTCTGAAGCCACTGGATATATTGGGTTTGGAAGAAGGAAATAGAGGGGGCATTTCTAATCTCAACTGGAATACTATTCCAGAGCAAGGTTCCAGAGTATTGAAAACTTTTTTAAAATAATTCCTTTTTTGGTTTGGGGATTTTATACTGTTTGGTAGACATGGATCGCAGGTGGGTAGTATTACCAGGTAGCCTATACTGGAATAGTGATTGTAAATATTCAGGAGCACTATTATTGGATATCCTGTACATTAATTTGGCTTTTCTTAAACAGATTCGGTCAGGTAATATTTTTAACTTACCAGCTAAATTTTCCTTGCTTTCTTTCTGGATTGATATTAGCCCAAATGCTCTTTTTTGAAGATATGCCAGATTTGCTATGTTTTTATCATTTGAATTACCCCATACTGTATTATAATAGTCTAATTAGGGTTGAATGTAACTCTTATAAAACAGTTTTCTGTGCTGTTCAGAGAGAAAATGTCTTATAGTACTGAGAAGCCATAAACTTGAATTGACTTTTTTACTTATATGTATGATAGGTTATTATATTATTATTATTATTATTATCTACCAGAACACCAAGTAGTCTATCATGACAGACCATTTGCAAATTTTTATCCTTCCATGTCAGACATAGTTCATCACTATCAAGATTTGTCCTTTTTTGCCGTGTTGAGATAAGTAATATTTTAGTTTTACAAGTATTTACCACCATGCCATTGCATGTGCACCAGTTTTCCAGTTTGTTTAGGGCATTCTGAAAAGAAATTTTGAGTTCATACTTTGTGTTTTGGATGTCGGACAATGCTGTGTCATCTGCACAGAGATCTGTAGATGATATTGAGTCTCTTAGTAAAAGTGGTAGGTCATTAATAAATAAAATAAATAGTAATGGACCTAGAATTGAGCCTTGTGGTACTCATATCTAATTGTTCCAGGCTCAGACAGAACATTATTTATATAAACATGTTGTGTTCTCTCACTTAAGTATGAAATAAACCATCTAACTGTTCTTTCATCATCACATTGATAGATTTTCAGTTTCTTCAAAAGGATTTCATGATCCACCATGTCAAAAGCTTTCCTGAAATCTACAAATACAGATCCTATTATTTTTCCTTGGTCAAGTGCTTGAAGCCATTTATCAGTCAGTGAGATCAAGGCAGTCTCACATGAATGTTTCTGTCTAAAGCCTGATTGATTAGGGTGTAACAGCAAGTGTTTGGTTAAATATGACATGAATGAGTCATGGACATGTTTTTCAATCAATTTTCACAGGTTTGGTAGTATTGAGATTGGTCGGTAATTATCAGCGTCATCCTTAGAACCTGATTTGTGAAGAGGAGTTACTTTTGCAGTTTTCCATATTTTGGGGACAGATGAGGTTGCAATACTTAAATTGATTATGAATATTAAGCTATCTAAAATAGCAGAGGCAGAAGATTTTATGAGTCGTGGACCAATCTGATCAAATCCTGTAGCTTTCTTGGTATCAAGTTCACTGAGATAATTTTTAACAAAGTTTTTTATACTGGTGGGATAGAGAAACATACCTCCTTAGAGATTTTGCTGCTGCAGAACTTTTTCAGTACATTAAAGTCATTTTCTATCACTGGTTCTTTTAACTTTGAGGTGATGTTGTGAAAAAATCATTGAAAACATTTGCAATGTCAGTGTAATCAGAGACAATGGCGTCATTTACCAGAAGTGAGTAAATTTTATTCTTCTGATCATTGTGTGTTCCTCCAGTGAGTTCATTGAAGACTTTCCATCTGGAGCTTGTGTTGCTCTTTTGTTTTCAAGCAATGATTGATAATAGGATTTTTTAGCTTTTTTAATCATACTTGTTATTGTATTTCTCCATACTTTATATTGTGTATGGTTTCCCATAGCCTTGAATTGGTCTCGTGTTTTCATAGCATCTAGGATTTCAGCAGTAAGCCAATTAGGCTGGATTTCATTCTTTACTTGATGAACTTTCAGTGGTGCATGCTTAGAGACTACATCCATAAATAAGCTAATCCACACCCTCAGAGTTTCATCTATGTCATCCAAATTTTGGATCATATTCCATGGAACTTTATATAGGTCATTTAGAAATTGTTTTTCATTAAAAATTTTGAACGATCTATAAGTGATCCTTTTGTGTGTATTTTTCTTATTTCTCTTGCATTTAACCTTTCTTGTCAAAAAAGTAGGATAGTGGTCACTAAGACCAACATTCAGTACATGAACACAAGCCACATTGTCTGGTAGGTTGGAATAAATGTGATCAATAAGAGTGCTTGATTTTTCTGTTACCCTAGTGGGCTCATTTACCATCATGACTAGGCCTAATGATTCAATAATTTCCATCCAGTTGTCCCTTATTTGAGAACTGAGAATGTCCTTATTTATATCACCGAATATATATGTTTCTTTCTCATGTCCAAGTACATTTTCCATTTGTTTCAAAAAGTTATCATTCCAAATTGCTTTGGAGGAAGGTGGCCTATAAATGAAACCAACTAGGAATGATTTTGCATTATTTTGAGAAGTTTCATGTGACTCCAAGTCAAGTCACCTTACTGCATTGACATCTTCTCTAATGTATACAACAAGACCTCCCCCCCCCCCGCTGTCTCTCTGTCCCTGCGTAATGGTTTATTGTAGCCTTGACAGTGAAATAGATTATCATTGTGGTTAGCATTTAATTTAGTTTCAGTGAGTCCTAAAACATGTATATTATTTTCCTTGGAAGACAACATTAACTTAATCTGGTCTATTTTCCCAACTATACCTTGTACATTTTAGTGACCTATGTTAAAACCTTTTGAATTTAGTTTCATATCAATTATATGTATGTCATCATGCAATGGGGTACTCACTGAGATTGTCTCCATACTACTTTTGTCATTCTCACATTCTATTTCTATATTTAAATGTTCATATGTATTACCATCTTCAAAGTCAAACACAGACCCTGAGAAACAGTTAACTTTAACATTTACAACAGTGTCCACTGAATAGTTAGAGACAAGAGTCTTACTAGGTACATTTAGATTTGTTG
Organism: Unio delphinus; assembly: GCA_029339505.1. NCBI lineage: Eukaryota > Metazoa > Mollusca > Bivalvia > Unionida > Unionidae > Unio > Unio delphinus. The sequence goes on from JAQISU010000275.1 coordinate 367,736, forward strand.
TAAATGAAGCATTGGCATAAAATACATGATGTTTCAGCTGGCCCAGGGTCCGTTGCAGTTGACTTCAGTTTCTCAATTCCAGCCTGGACTAACTTATCAACAACCTTGTGGTGGAAGACCACGACCTCTGTGCAGATGTTTGTTGATATGCCAAGACTTCCCTGCATGATGAAACTTAAGTTCCAGGTTTGGCGCATTCACCTGTGAAGGAATCTATCTGGACAAGTACATGAACAATTGTGGTAAGTTTTTTGAAACTTGGTTGCCACCAACTGGTGCCTTTTATCTGTCACTGACCCATGAAGGCATTTCTACCAATGATTAAGACCGTGGCAACAACATCTGGTTCATGTTTAGTTGTCAGACTCTCAATGACTACTGCAATCTGTATTTGTGCACTAACGTGTTGCTTGAAGATGTCTTTATGGTATTTTGCAATATTGTCATGCATGCCTATAAGCTTGACCCCATCCATTACTTCTCATCACTGTGAATAACCTGGGATGCACTGCTGTTATAAACCAAATAATTTCCTGCAAATGGGAAACCAGCAACATCAACTTGAATTTGTCAATGGGACCCAGAACTCACTGGGTCACATGCATGGTGACACCCCAACACCTTTTGTATTTTGACTTGTAAAGGCTTGTTCTGCCATGTTAAGTCACAGACTATTTATAATGGGGCTTTGCCACCCAATGACAGTCATCTACTGTTGTTTTATTCATTACAAACATTTATTCATTACAAACATGAACTGATGCCCTATTCAATCGACATCTCATCACTAAAACATTGCCTACACTTGAGTATTTACAAATCCATTATGTGCCTGTTAATTTTGTGTGCAATGCCAGTTGACATTCAACGACAAGCACGTGCAGCAACCCAATGCGGATCCAGTGTGGATCAGATCAGATTTACCACCAAAGTAGATTTCAGTGAGTTGACTAACTTAGTTGTTGTTGATGTTGACCGAAGCAAGCTTGTGATTCTTCAAGATCAAACTGGAAAACTGCAAACGTCCAACTTGGACATCAACAATGTTATTCTGAAGCTGTGAGCCTCCATCATAAAAAGCTTGACTGAGATCAGAGACTGGCATGTCAGTTTTTTCACCAAAGATTCCATCAATGCAAATATGTAGTCTTAAGTTAAAAAAATCCAACAAGTAAATGAGTGGGGATCTTGCAATGGAAACAGATGCATGAGCACATCAATAAAACTGATGATGCAACAAAACAGTATGTGGATGGAAAAATCTCTCAGAAACTGCCTGACTTTAAAAAATGTCAGGGATGGGATCTATTAATATTTCATTACTAAGTGAACTTCCTGAAACACAGGCCTCAGAAGCATGGCATAAGATTAAAAATCAAAGCCACCAAAACATTAAGATTTATAATTTTTTTTTAAATTGAATCCAAATGACAAGTCACTGAGAACATTTTCAGTTACATCCTCATTTAGAACAAATGCCCTGGAATGAATTGAAATGGAAGGGCTAAATATTGAGAACGAAGTGCTATTAACCATCTGTGTTATGTGCTTTCAAAGACCACTGAACTTGTATAAATGAAAGATGCGATGCTTAAGAAAACCAAGCTTCCCATGATAACAAACACAAAAGTCTTTGCAATTTTCAAGTTACATTGATGTCATTTTGGACCAGCTGGGGGAGCATGCCAACATCATTGTTGATTGTGCTCCACTCCTCCATGAATATCAGAATGAAAATGAGCTTAATAAAGTATAATGTTAATGAGGGTCAAAGAGAAATCAACTCGGACCACCCTGATGTACCAATACCAGCCTAAGGCAAACCTTGAATCATTGCATTAGCATGTAAAAATGTGCAGAAGCCACTACAGAGTGTGGAAACATCTGTTACAAGTCTATGCTCTTAAAATAAGTAACAGAAAACAGTGAGAATCAAAAAGTGTTGCAAATTTAACAAATAATTTATTTCTCTGGAATACAAAGCGAAAATGTAAAAAAAGGAACTTACTCTCTACTGTGAATGAAATCCCAAATAATCCTAGAATTACAGACACAAGTCTTAATAATTAAAGTTCTAAATAAACTTTATTGGAAATCCAAATAAAGTTCAGCACTGAAAGAATTGACATGTCTTTGGTGGCCTGAATCATGTTGTTGTACCAACAGTCTTTTGTTGAATTATAGTAATATAATTCCAGGTTTGAATTCACTATAAATCCTAGTGAAAGTTTTTAGGACCACTGTATTTCTGAAGACAAATTACTTAAATTAAATTACTTGAAGAAATAAATTCCAGCCCAAATGAATTTCTGGACAAAACAATAAAACAAATAATAAATTCTGTTAGATCTTACAGCATGAATGAATAATTTTTTCCAGTAACACGATTAAATAGTGCTCTACTTCATCTCATGTCACAATTAGCATTTTCTAATAACAAAAACCATTACCTAATAGAAAATTTCAATCTGGAAGGTTCTATTTGTATGAAAAAATGTTAGTTATAATTAGAAGGTCTTTTACTAAAATTATAATATAGAACCTGGAATATGTCCGGTATATGAGGGGAATCTCAATAACCTAGACTCAGACCCAAATAAAAATGTATACTTCTATCAATAATAATCCTAATATTAAACCAATATACATTGATAATATTTTAGCAATATATTAGTTGCTTACAGATTACAATTTTAAAAAATCAATAATTTAGGTCAAGTAGAAAATAAATAAGTCCAGCATACATTGTTACATTACAATAGCATATAATGAAACAAAAATATAAAAAGCTAACTAAGAAGCAATGCAAATTAAATATACATAATACATCAAAGGATTGTTTCTGCAATGATGAAATGGAAATCACTAATAAACCCACCATAATAAAATTATCCATCAGGAGACACAAATCAAAGGAATAATCCATGTTGTTTTAGCTGAATGAGGTGCCAAGCCCCTAGTATACACAATCACAGGAAATGTAAATATCTGGGAAGATATTTTTTATGATTGTATGGCACTTGTACCAGTGAAGAAAAATGCTTGGTTGGAATTGCATGTGCCTGTTGCACCTGAAAATGGATGACCTTTTGGGGAATATGGGGACATTCATTTAGTATGTACGCATGGAGGGGGTAACCCAAATGCATACGTGTGCATATGGAGGGGTCTACAGATAATGTACATACAAATAAAAAACAGGGCGGGGGTGAAACCTAGAAAATAATTTGTCTAATACATAACCTGTTTGACTGGGTTCAGTAGGCATTTGAATTTTAACAGACACAAGACCAACTTTTTAAAGTTACGCTGCTTATTTCCTAGATGCAGCCAGACATTCAACATTGGTGGACTATGTTTTATTAAACACGTTAATATTATTTATCCTTGATCATTTCTGCGTGGATTATATACAGGCTGTTCTATAGAATTGGGGAGGGAGTGCATCAAGTGTACATACGCAGGTGGGGTGTGTGTAAAAAAAGTATGCATGTGTACAGGGAGGAGGGAAGGAGTCAAGCTTTGCCAGATTTTTGCATATGTACTTAATGGATGGCCCATTATACTCCTTTATGACAATATTAATATAAAAACTGTAATGGGCCCTCAAAGATATAGATGCTAAAATAAAAAAAATAATTGAAGCAGCTGCCAGATCACCAAAATGACTGTTATACTCAAGAAATATAAATCAACATGTTATTGAGGATGGAATATATGGACTCGTCACGGTAATAACCATTGGCCTGGGCAAGGTGGGAATCGCAACCGCTGTAACTATCACAGGCATGGCAATTAGATTTGCTGTTGAGGTTATATTGATACCAACTGGTCTGAATGGTGGTGCAGGAAAAATAATGTCATTACAACCAAATCAGACATGATTTTGGCTTTCCATTAAAAAAAACTGAAACAAATGTGTAGTGGAATTTGGGGTCCATCCCTAATGGGTCTCAAGGGGCAGCAAAGTTGTATCTGGTCGACCTTATTATCATAATATACTGCAAAGTTGTTACTTCATTTTATGAAAAAAAATAATTTGAAATTTTTCTTTCTACCAAAACTTATTGCTACTTCAACTTGTTCAGCAATAATATTAGTGTTGAAGTTATTACATGTACATGACAGTGTTCACACAGTAATTCACTCATAATAATTTGCAGATTTTTGCAGCAAATATTATATTACATTTTCCTCTCTTTTTAAAAAAATAGACTATAAAATAAAACACCCAAATACATCAACTATATAAAAATAATCACATACATTCACTTGTCTTTTCCCCACTGGACATATCTTGTTGACCTTGATATGCCAATCTTGCTCTTTTTGTAGCCTTGGTGAAAATTTTAGGTTCTATATTATAATTTTAGTAACAGTCTAGACTTAAACTTAATGCACAGAAGCCATTACTTTCTTATTATACTTACTATAATTATGACCTTTAACCATCAGAATCTTTAGTTTCCTGTATTACCCTTAAGTGCAAGCCATCTACAAACCCTGCTCAAGCAATTTACTCTAGGACACAAATTATTGTGTAAAATGTTTCTTTTTTTTAAGCCATGATGACCACATCCTTTGGCTTTCTGAATAGGTCTCCTCCTTACCCCAAATGCAAGCATATCCTCAAACTTTGGCCCAAGCCTGTGATTTAGACCGAATGTCATCATGCAGAAACAATTTTTCTTCTTTCAGTTACAGTGACCTTGATCTTTGACCTTTTGACCCCAAAATGTAATAAACATCTACCTTACACCATGTGCAAGTAGTTTGTTCAGGTTTGTTATTTAGAATATTTCTGTGCAGAAACCATTTTTCTTTAATTAACTGCGGCTTTGCCCTTTTGACACCAACATTTATGGGCTTCATTCTTGTAACAAGTGCTGTGTTTGGTAACTGTAGATTGTGGAGAAATGGAACTATTGTGCAAATATTTTCTTTCAGTTGCAGCAACCTCAAACTTTCACCTTTTTGACACTCAAATCAACATGGTTCATCCTTACCTAAAGTACTCAACTCAACTGTTAATGGCATACCTCAAGGATAGGTAATGATGACATTCAAAAACTTTTATAACATAAAGTCTGAAGAATACTGACATTGATAATATCACCAAAGGGAATATGATTTCATATGTCTTATCTCTCTATCTATCTATCTATCTATCTATCTATCTATCTATCTATCTATCTATCTATCTATCTATCTATCTATCTATATATATATATATATATATATATATTTATATATATATATATATCACCAATATATATATACAAAGTAATGCTGGCAAAACAAAGATATTTTCTTACCATGCCATCATTCTACTTACATTTTACAAAAACCTGTAATGTCCTATTGGCTTGTATCAAGATTTGATTGTATGCAGAACAAGTATAGTTGTCTGTATCCCGACATTGGGCAGATTCAATCCTGTACTGACTTTGTAAAACTCCTGACTCAGTCTTATGAACAGTGTTGGTGCCTTCTTTCCTCCACGTTATGTTGGGCAGTGGGTTGCTGTCAACTTGGCATTGGAAAATGGCTGATGAATTTTCATTGACAGTGTTACTATCCTGCACTGACAGGCTCACTATTTCAGCCCCATCTGAAAGTATTGTTGTATATGCATATACATATGTTACATCAGAATAATTCATTAGTAATAACACAAACACTGCATTCTAGAATGTCTCTTGTTTCATGCTACAGCCATTTGCAGTCAGTGAAACTGAGAATAGGTACCTTTCATTAGCACAATAGGTTATAACTCCTAAGCTTCTGACCTTATCACAAAGCCTTCATCAGAGGAATTACTTCTAGAGTGGAGTTAAATGATCAACTAAATGTTGTCCAGAAAATTAAAGATTTGGAAGTCAGTGAAGGGAAAAGAACTAGCATCCTCGCTATGATGACCAAACCAACAAATCTTTTTGAAACTGAGTGTGTGACTAAGTTAAAAGGTTGCTGGGCACAGTTATGTGCACATGAATACTGTTTTTGTGTATTGATAAATCTACAGTTGTGAATTTATTTGGAATAAAGCATAAATTCAATAACAATGTTTCTTGTACTGTCTTTTATTATTAAGCCATAGGTAGTTTAACAAGATGAGCACATAATGAAAACGTTACTGCATTCGTATTGGAAAATATGAACTCATTTTTTTCTTCTGAAAAATACTGCACTTCGCAAGGTTGTGCAGTATATTTCAGAAAAACTTGTTCATATTTTCCAATTCAAATGAAGTAACCTATAACAATTGTCATACTTCCAGGACAGAAAATCAAATTCTTTAGAATTATATAATGTTATATTGTTTATAAGCATGTGCTGACAGAAGAGCCTATGGCCATGGCACAAGTTCAACTAACCTGTTGGACAGCCTAAAATGAAACTTTCTATTTACTTACAATATACACTTATGTTGATTGATGTACTGGATGACCGATCTAAACCAAGAACTTTATTATAGGCTTCACATGTGTAGTTTCCTCCTGATGTCTTTTTTTCTACTACCCCGAGAGATAAAGTAGCACCACTGCTGTACAAGGTCCTGTTGTGATACCAGCGATAGTCACATGGGGGATTACAGGTGGCATTGCAGGTAATGTTTTTAGCTCTCTGATGAAGGTTAACAATAGGTGGAGGATTAGATCCCAGATTAACACTGTCTCCTGGACCATCTGAAAAAGAAAGAGATTTGAAGAATAAGCAGGAAATATCCCTCAGGATAATCAAATATAATATTATTGTTAGTCTAAGTAATTAAAATAAATATTGATTATTTTGTATTAAATTTCAAAGTTAGGGTTAGTTTATCCAAAGTAATATATTGCAACTATTGGCAATGTCTTATATTCATGTATAGGCCAGTGTTCTCCATTTCAAAACATGCATCACCAGTTCCTGTGATGTTTGAAAATGAAAAATAAATATTGCAATATTTCAAGATTATAAACAAGATAAAAGTCAATTGTGCATGGCTGCCATCAGCTTAAATAATGCTTCAGATCATAACAGTGCATTCCAATACAAGACTTCCTGAGATTGTTCAAATTTAACTAGCTAAAATTTTCATGAAGCATATCTGGCCAGGTAACACCTTAATGTATGCCAAATGTATTTCCACTTTGCTTAGACACTAAGACTTGAAGGTTTACATCCTCCATTTTGCCCATTATCAGGAGAATGAAGTTCATAACTTTTTTCTGTGACTCTATGTAGTGCTTAAGAGCATGGTTAAAACCAGGGTCCAACAAGAATCCCTTAAAAAATCTGGTGCTGTACAGGGTAAAAAGGATTTTGTGGAATTCATAATCATTTCTTGCTTTTAGCTGTTGAATGTTGAAACCACCTCTGATATTCTTTAATGATAACAAGATTACCAAACTTAACTGCTATGGTGGACATAGTGGATGTCAGGTTGTCACCATTTTAATTTAGGACATTAAAAGACTGTTGTTGAAAATCCCACATTAAAAGAATCATCCATTCAGGAGAGTACCGGTAGTGACAACAGGATTTGCTAAGATGGTCATCAGGTCAGCTATATTGGATGCATGGCTAGCATCATTACCATTCAGGACCAACTAGTCATTGGTTCCTATTTTTCCATTTGGAAGGAGTAGAGGTAACAATATTTTCAAGATAAACTCCATGGTAGCCATATTGACAGTTAGTCTTTTCCATTAAAGACCAGCCAGTCACCAAGAGAATTCTTCTGATGAAAGCCCCATTTAAAAATGATTTTCCAATCAAGTAGAAATAAAACAAGGTTTTCAAGATGGCCATGTCACTGCCATCTTAATCTATAATCAACAAAACATTATATGAAGATTTTCAGTCAAAACCCAATGCTGACACGAGCATTCATTAAAGAGAATTGATAGAAAGATTTTTAAGCTAATCATTGTGGGAGCCATACAAGACATTAGACTGATATGATTTTCATTCAGAACGAATTAGATATCATACAAAGTCTATTAGTGAAAACCCTTGACCATCCATTTAGGACAGTCAATAACAAAATTCTCAAGATGAATGCCAAGGTGGCCATTTGGACATTGGATCAGCGACATTTTCATTTAGGACCAATTTGACATCATACATTGTCCTTTGGTGAAAAACCAATGTGTATTTGACCATCCATTCACTGGAGAAGTAGCAATAACACAATTTTCAAGATGACCACTGTGGTGGCCAATATTGGAGTTTTGAATAGTACCATTGTCATTTAGGACCAACCTAGACAATGAGATGAATGCGTGTAAACCTTCATGTGTTACAGCTCTGTGGGCTTAACTAAATCCCAAATAATCATAAAAGTCTGAAAGTAAAGAGTATTTTGAATGACTTCCAGTATTGACTGTGCTAATGTGCCAATAGCTTTAGATGAGCTGATCTGCCTACAATCTTAATGTATCACAATTATATAATTTAGAATGATCCCAAATTAGTGATTTAATTCAAAATGTCAATCAATACTTTTTAAATGAATGATTCCTCTCAAATTATATTGGAAAACAAGTGAACTTAAATTAGGAATGAAACAAATTTGTTTACTTCAAACTTATATAGAAACCTAAAACACAATAAGATGACCATGATGTGAGTAATTTACCCATGAAATTTGTAAACAAGTTCTCTTTTAGAAGATTCCAAGGCTAAGCCCTAAACTCAAAATATAAAAATAAATTTATTATAACTTAAAAACAACCTTTTAAGGTCAAAAGGCCATGTAAACACATTTACATTATCTTAAAATACAATCTACAATCACGGAAAAAGTTAGCCATATGTTGTTTAATACATGACTCTTACAATCTACAATCATGGGCAAAAGAAAGCTATGATATATGCTGTTTACATATGACCCTTACAATCTACAATCATGGACAAAAGTTAATCACATGATACAGATATACATAACACATGGCTATTCTTGAAGTACTTTAGGAGGAATAAGGATAAGAAACTTGTGCTAAGACCAATGGACAACAGATGAAAGACCATCCCATGAACTATGGTTTATGATCTATAGCTAAAATATAGGAACAGTGACTGTCCCCATACAAAATGGGTGAATTGTATCCATATTGATTTCATATTGATTTCATTTGTTTCCAGCTGATCAAGGCTTTTGTAAAACCATATTCAGCCAAATGCTGAATTTCACGCATTTTTTTACCCTTAATTGTTTGCACACCATCAACTTATACAAACAATAAACATACAGAACTTTTTCATACTTAGAACTTCATATTTTTATTTTCAAATCCTCTTAAATTTCATACACTGCAAAGAATTACATTAGTAAAAGTGATAAAAATATTGCCTCTTTAGTTTAGCAACAAAGAATATAGGGATTAAAATCATTGGGTGTTATTTTTTGCACTTGTATTTATCTATTACTTTTATCTCATATTTTGAAGTGTTAAATTTGAAGAGTGGTTATCATTTCAAATGGCTACGAAAATGTAGAAAACTTTGATTTAGGTACCTCCAACAACCAAGGTATTGTTTTGCACAGCATGTTATCTTTCAATGGTGTCTAACTTTGGAAACATTCGTAACTAAGGCATCATATAGTGAAAAAGGAGATTAAGAAATATAATAATCATGTATAATCATGCAGAAAGGTCAATGATTATTTCTTTCACTTTTGTATCATGATATATTTTATCTGAATCAAGGGTAAGTTCATGTTTCAAATGGCTCTGAAAAGACCAATGTACATTTTAGAAAGATGAAACAACCAATATACTGTTTCCCAAGTATGTTTGGTATGATCTCATATGAAACATAAATATTTCTTGCCTCAATGAAAACCTAACCCAAATTATCTGTTCAACTGTTAATTAAATATTTAACTGAGGCATCCAAAAATGAATCAGGAAATTAAGAAATAATGACCATATGGTGAAGCCCTATCATTTATCTGTTCCCGCAGTTGCAAAGATCATCATACAAAAGACGATAACTGATAGTCGGGATGAGAGAGGTGCATGTTAGAGGCACCGGCAGTAACTAGTGCCATTTAGCTTGTGTACTGACATGCTGGCATCTTGTAACTTGTTACCACCCATGATAATCATTTGCGTAAAGACAGACTTAAAAAATCGAAAGATCCCAACAAGAGTTTTAGTGAAAGTTCAACACAAAATCTTGATGGATGAACACCTTAAGCTGGAATATTTTGATGAAATCTAGAAAGCACATACAAAGCACTTCCATTGCCACCTCAAAGATGAAGTTAAAATATCCATGAACAAATCAAGAACAATGGCAGTTATCCCCAGTGGATGCACCAGTACATTGCAGCTACTAGACATATATTTAAATAATCCTTTCAAGGGACTGCTGCCCCCCAAATAAATCAACCAACATGAAGGACCAGAAGAAAAATTAAATGATAGTCAGTAGTGTCAAAGTTACTGGACTTTCAAAATGCAATTAATGGTAGGGAGGACTACTGCATTTTGAATAACAATGCAGCTCCACTGGAAAGTCTTTCTAGTGATGAAGATAATGAATGGTTATGAGATGGAAAATTTTAGAACTTTTGAACATTCTGAACTTTTCATTGAAAACATTTATTGCATTTTTTGGTTTATTTGTTCAACATTAGACTGCAAATTCTATGCTTGTAAATAACAACAATCTGTGTTATATAAATATTTTCACATATACACGTCTTAGTTGTCATCTCCATCCACTCTTTTTCTTTCTTAACATTAAAGTCTAAAGTTATTTTCTTTCCATTTATTTCTGAAGTAAGAAACTGTCAACAATAGATGCAAGGTCAAATATACTGAACAATTTATTTATATTAGCATGCCGCACAACAATTGTTGTTTTGATTGAAACTCTGTGTCCATCAACACAAAAAGTATCAGGTTCGGCTTTTCTACACAGTGCAGGAGTCTTCAGCTATATTCCATATACCTATCAAAATTAATCCTGATACAATAATTTACAGATTTAATTTTATTCCTAAGAATGATTCTGACCATGCAATCCAAAGTTTGGTTCATAAGTGCTTGTTGTGACTGATATTTGCTCTGGTATGATACCTAAACGTGTCAGCAATTGTTGAACTGTATCTCCTGATAGTTATAAGCTTTAACCTTTTCTTGTCAAAAGGCAGAAAACAGTTAACCAAATGCATGATCAAAGGCATTCAACGGAACAATACTTTTGTCTCTCCACTAGTCTTGAAAATCTGACCACTTTCCCTTCAAAGTGGAGGTCTGTCTGTTGAAATCATAAACAGATGGTGTAGATAACCAGAAATGGGACACCACTGAGCCAGCAGTGGCTATGCAATATGCATGCATGGAAGCTGGCCAAGATTGAGATGGGTCAGGAATTCTATAACAAGATGGACAAAGTGCTATGATGGGGTAAGGTCCAACTTCTTCCTGTTCACTAGAAATCCAGTTTTACAATAGGCCAGGGTAGGGTGGGGTGAAATATGTTCTTTTTATGCACTCCGACAAAAATACATTTACACGACATCAAAGGATGCCACATACCCTGTCAATGAAGAGATCCTGAATAGGGTTTAGATGTTGTTGATCATTCTTGCCAATGTGTACTGACATTGAGGCTGAATCAATTGGTGAAGTGTCTGAAGGCATTTTGACGAAACTTGTATGAAATTGAATTGATAGTTACACTAAAATATGTGCTTGTTTGATTGAGGCTGATCACAAAGATGTCCCTTTTAATGGAAAACATGACTGAATTATTCTGCTTCAATCTTCAACTTAAGTGCTGTTTTGTATTCATTAAAATGGCAAATACACATTTCACCAGTGAGTTTGCACATGACTTTTGATATAAAAGAAACCTTAGCTAAAATTCTAGAGACCTTGGTTCGTGAATTTCTTCTACTGGTGCTTGGCGAGTACAAAATGGTCTCCTCCATTAAAATGTATGTCTTCCCAAGATAGGCCAGCATTTGCATCATGGATACAGAACAAAAAGGGAATTGGATAAACAAATGCAATGCTTCACCAAAACTGCCTTAAGCACTCATTTGTTATGCAGAAAAAGACTGATCAAATTTATCAAAATTGGAGAAGCGTGGTACCAGTGAGAATGTTCAGCAGGTAATCAGGGTGGCAAACCACAAACAGTTGGTGGGAAACTTTTGGAAGGAGAAACTTGGTTTCCTGTCAACGTTATTCAAATCGCTTCTGAGACTGAGAGGTCTGCCGCTTTCTGAAACTGTCATGGCCAATACTGTTGTTGTTGGACAGGATTTGGCCACGTATCCCTCTACCTCATGGAAAGTAAAATGGTGGTGATGGTCAGTCAAACCCGGTTATCTCTATTACGTCGGGGGTGTAAAGAAATCGTCGACATAACCGGGTCCCGAGATATCCGGGTTCATAAAAACCGGTAATTTTGAAAATGTCCTTGAGCATTACTCCTGTCTCTTGCTTGTGTTTACTGGAATCCTCTCCCACTGCATGTTACAATAAAATAAACAAAACGCTTAATTGATAATAAAATGAAATTAACTAACCTGGTGTTGTTATCATTTATTCCTTTTTTATCATCATAAGTAATTTATTAAAGAAAAAATATATCTATGAACTCCTTATATCACATGTAGCGTATGCATTCATTACTGTAGTGTGCATCACTTATGTCAGATAACACACGACGCATTTTTATAATTGATGTGAATATTGAAAAACAAATCATGTTTGGTTGTACTCAGAGGTTTGAATATGTTATCAGATTGAAAAATGGATCAAAGAAAATCACAAACGAGAGAGTGAGAGAGAAACATCCACCGATTGCTTTCAGGCACCCGCCATTCACGCATAACACGGTGTTAGGTGCAAAATAACCAAGATTGTATTATATCCAGGTTAATATATGACAGTATCTCGCAGATAAAGATCAATAAATGTTTTTGAAAATACATGTACATGTACATGTACATTGACTGTGAGTGCAAATGACACTCCTTTCGCTAGCATGGGTTACAAAGAGTATTTATTAAAGCAAGTTAATGTTGAGTAGACTACTTACCCCGCAGGCATCAATGCGAGTTTGTATCAATTATGATTCCAGATGGCAAAGAAATAGATGCACGGGTGGTGAATAAACACATCCGGTAGCGAGCAGTAAACTAATTCTTTGAACTTACCGGCAGGATATCAAATACAAAGGTTATTTTATTGCAAAGCAAACCGACCCTGGAAACTGACTTTTGATTCTTTCAAGTGTGCCGATTCTTATTTTCTTTTCTGTTTTTTTTTTTGCCGACTTGGGTTCCCCTTTACTGGTATTCACAGGAATTTTGAAAATAAATTAAAACATTGGAAGCCAATTTTTCTGAAAGACCTAAATAAGATATATTACAAATAAGAAAACAAAACAAAATTAAGAAGACCTCAAACATGAGAACTAAATTATGGGGCCTCGACTGCCATTGTATAGAAGCCAAGTGCCTGAGATTATCCATTCGCGTGCATATATACGAGCATATATATAGGGTGATATTCTGCCTAGAAATATATCTGTTCTGTTTATTTTCTGTTGACAAGTACATGTACAGTATATGCTGTTTCATGAGAGAGACAAAAATGTTCCAAAAGAGAAAGATTTCAAACCAAAACATTGAACTGAAGTATGAAATTTTGCTACAACTTGAAAAAGGATAAAAGTGTGCTGATTTGGCAAAAAAGTACAACATTCCATCAAACACTATTTCAGGCTGGAAGAAAAATGCTGATAAAATCAAAACTACTTATGAACTTGGACAATTTGGTCCCGATAGAAAGAAAATGCATACCGCAAAGTTCGATGATGTCGACGAGGAAACACTAAAATGGTTTAAAAACGTCCGTGCCGAAAATATCCCAGTAGATGGCCCTCGTATCCAGCAACAGGCTGAGAAATTTGCATGTATAGATGTATAGATTCAAAAATGAAAAAAGTATTCATTTTTTTTATTCATATATAGCATGCGTTTATTGTACATGTACGTGTAGGTAATTTTACCGTATATTTGTGTATTTCCACTACATTATGTTCAGTTTATAATTCCTAGATATTTTGAAAATATTGCTGACATGTTTGGCTATTTTGTCATAAAATGCTATACAATAAATCGTCATGATATTACGTGCATGTGGAGCAATTTCATGACCTGAATATTCAGCCAATCAGCACTTTTCCGTCTGCACATTGATTATTAAAGTGTACATGTACATAATATTTCATTACTTGTATCTCCTTGATTGTTGTTTCTTGTATACATGTACTTCGGAACATAATTCATATCTGAAATGTACCTTAAGAAATAAAAGGGAAATGATAAAATACACATGTAGCTGACATCTAATATTCTGCGTTTTCGTAAAACAAAGTTACATTGTAATTTGTGCACACTCTTGTCTTTGTGAATCCTTGAATATTTTATGTAGTGAACATGATATATTCTTAATAAACTAATCGATTAAGCTACTCTTACGAACCAAAAATAGAAAGAATATGAAATAAACATGTGACTCCTGCCGTAACGGACCAAAATTGTGCCTGAAAATCGATCGCTTTTGCTGACTATTTCTTGTACAATTTCTGTGAGATTGACGTTAAAAAGTTGCATTTCGTCGAATCAAGCAGGTCCACATGTTACTTCGGACCGAAACTTATGCCCGACATAACCGGGTTATTGACTTAACAGAGGTCGAGATAAGCGGGTAAAAAATAGCATAACAAAGAAGAATTTTTTCGGGACCGGACCAAAACGCTGCTAATTTTCACCCATGCCTCATGAAGACAAGACAGCTTCAATTTCAATGTACATAAAGTAAATGAATTCATCTTCTAAAGAGGCTTTCACAATGAAATGCAGAGTATTGTAATAACAAAGTCCAGTGCTCTCATGGCCATTTGAAATTCTATATTTTTTCAAATGAGAAAATATTGATCTACATCTTTTTTTAAAATTATATTTGTAACACCAAAAACTGAACCTTAATGAATGGAATTCATTCTGCTTGCCAGTTCTAATTCTTTAAATTTTAATTGCATTTCCATCTCTTTCTTCTGCTTGTGTTTGTAACTTCATTTGCATTTTTCTTCTTTTTGTATTTGCAACTTCATTTGCATTTCTCTGTCATTCTTTTGTATCTGTCTCTCTTTTTTTTTTCCTACCTTTTCATTTTTATTTCCACTTCTTTCTCTTCTTTTTATAATTTCAGATATATTTCTTCTTTTTGAATTTGTCTCTCTCTTTTTTCTGCATTTGCATTTGTAACTTCATCTCCATCACTTTTTCTACTTCTTAAATTTGTCTCTCTCTTTCCTCTTTCTCCCACTGAAGCTTTCTTTACTTTATTTCATTCTTATATTTTAATTTCAATTCCATAACTTACAGGTTAGAGACTTACTCATCAAAATCAAAGCATTTTTTTATCCAAAATGTTCTTTCCTACCAAATTTTGTATCAAGATCTTTTTTATTTTGTTTTAACAAAGATGACTTTGCTTTTGAAAGATGTTGTCTGATGAGTTGGAGCAATACATCCTTTTTCAAGGAATCTTACAGTTCATGGCAAGCATTTAAAATAGAGTTTTCTACTTTGGTGGACATTGTCATAACTTGTTGGTTTCACTAATCAAAAGATTAGAGACTAAGAAAACTCTGAAATAAAATGAATTTAAATTTCAAAACAAAAACAATTTCAATTTTTCCAAAATTTGTATCCTGGACAAGCACCCAATTTTCTATTATGACTCTATGTCCACAAACTAAGCAATAGAAAAAAACAAAACCAACAAGTTTGTAAAACTCAATAAAGTATTTAATTATTAAAGTTATAAATTAAAAAGGTGAGAGGAACTTGTAGGATTAATAAGTGAATCCAAACTAATCCTTAGAAAGGGATATGAAAGTCCTAAATGAATGGGAAGTTTCTTTTAAATAAGAAAACCGGGAATGTACTGATCTTCCAAGAAACATCGCATTGTCAAGATGGTGTTCTCCAGAATTCCTTTGAATAACTTATAATAGTTCCAGAATAATATTATAGTCCATGCAGTAATATTACTCTATTTCCAGGTGACAGTGTAAAACTGCTTTTGTGATTACCAAAACCTGATGTAGTAACAATAGTACATTGCTAATTATTAAACCCATGTAAAACAAATTACTCTAATCCCAGGGAACAGTGCTACATTGATTTTGTGGTCTCCAAACCCTGCTGTAGTAAGAATACTACATAATGGTAAACACCAAAATCATGTAGCAATATTTCCCTATTTCCATGTGAGAGTGTACCACTCATTTTGTGACCTCCAAAATCCTGATGTGGTAACAACACTGCATCACATAACCCATGTAGTAATATTACCGTGTTTCCAAGGTAACAGTATATCACCAATTATATGATCTCCAAACCTGATATAATAATAATACTACATTGCCTCAAATCCATGTAGTAGCATGAACCTATAATTTTCCACGTGAGAGCGGAACATTGATTGTGTCTTCTCAAAAACCTGACGGTGTGATCTTGCTACCATTGTTTTGATCTTCAAAACCATTAGCTCTTTCACTACCACTGACGTGTATATCCGCTGCCTAAATATGCCTAGCCTCACCAGTGACTGATATATCCGCTTGTAAAGTGAGCACTATTTCTCCCAGTGACGGATTTATCCGCTTGCCTTATATGCTTCCTAAACCCTAGTAACGCATAGATCCGCTCTGTATGTCATTGTTACAACCGGTCGTATTGGTCAATATATGGAAGTAAAAGTCTATTCAACCAATCAAATTAGAGTTAACAAATGATTGTTCTTACTAAATCCGGTTCCTTTTTTCAAATTTGTACCGCGTGTTTGTTAATACATGCATTTGTAGTTGACAGTGGAAACCATGGCGTTCACTTACGAAAGCGATTCAGATTCCGACTTTTCCGGTTTTTCTGAGGATGATATTGACCACCATGAATTAAGAAGTATTGGTAATGATATTAATATATCTTCTTTATCAAGTCTGTCAGAAATTGAGACAGAAACTGATGATGAAGACGACGAAGTGTGGACAAGAGAACCACGTGCGCCGAAAGTAATGGAGTTTACAGAAAGCTTTGGCTCAATTTTCGTTTTGGATGAGGGGAAAAAAGAAATAGATTTTTTTCTTTAAATAGATATCATGAGGATTTACTTAAGAAATAGTAGAACATAGTGACTAGGTAACAGTGTTAGTAATTAAATGTATATATTTGATAAATAACTTAGTATAAAAGACTCCCAGATAAATTTTAGTGTTTGCAAGCAGTTTTGTGTTATATTCCTGGATAAATTTTAGTGTTTTCAAGCAGTGTTTTGTGTTATATTTCTGGATAAATGTTAGTGTTTTCAAGCAGTGTTTTGTGTTATATTCCTGGATAAATGTTAGTGTATAAAAACTGTGTTTTGTGTTATATTCCTGGATAAATGTTAGTATTTTCAAGCAGTGTTTTGTGTTAATTTTAGTGTTTACAAGCAGTGTTTTGTGTTATATTCCTGGATTTCAGCAGGATAAAATAATCAAACAGATATATTTATAGCTTTTATATATGCATGATTTTAGCCTATAATCAGTTTATTTGAGTGAAAATAACTAACACAATCCAACCATACATCAGCTAAAAAGTTATCATTTGGCTACAGCAGCATTTGGCTCTGGTAGTCAGCCCACAAATCAGCTATAGTAGTGACCCCAGCAGCTAGGCATAGCAGTGAGCCACAAAAGTAGCATTAGTAGTTAAAGAGTTAGTTATAACTACATGTATTACTACAAGTCCAAAATTTACTGCTATGCCATATTACTTGTTAATGCAGCATTTCTACATTGTTAATCTTGTTATGCATATTTGATTTAATTTATATTTTATTTAATTTAATTGTTTGTAAGTTTAATTTTTTTTTATTTTTAATTTCATTATATGTCAATGCAATGTAATTTTGACTACTAGGAATTTTATATTCTCCTGAAAATTCAGTTTGACCTGAATCTTTTCATAAATACCTAATATTAGAAACACTGTTTCTATTTTTGAATTAGCTCCTGGCCTTGATTAGGGGTCAAGTAAACAACTTTATTTCAATTCATTTTTGGTGTATAAATGGTGTAGGTGAAATCGAGGCAGTACTGTGCTACGTGCCCTTAGACCCCGGGAAGCTGTTCTGCGTCTCAAGTTACTGTATACACTTTGTTTATAGAGATATTTCATCAGTTGGGGCTTTTCCTTTTCACTGGAAAGTGTGTGTTTCTGACCAGTTTGGGAATTACATGTTAATTTTGATTTGAATTATTTGTATTCGAAAAGATTAATTCTTTCTCCAGGAAATATTTGAGTGCTAATACAGAATTCTTGGACAAAGACATTTATTCAAATTTTATTTGGAAATTCAAACTCAGGAAATATTATTGACTGTGGAATAACAAAGGACTGTACATATCAGCTCTATACTGACTACAGTATACATCATCGCCTTCCATTTTGGATTTTTCTTCGGGGCTCCAACTTGAATTCATTAGAACATTTCATTACCAAGACTTCTAAAATTTAATTTGTGGATTATTCTTGGATTATTTTTGGATTTGATTCTTAAAACAGTTCTTATTTTTTAATTTTTATTGTGTTTTTCCAGGGAAATAAATTACGTAAAAAAATTTTAAAGCTTGTTTTCACTCTTTCTTTTGTTACTGTTTATTTGAGCCTAAACTCATAACATAAGAATTGGGCGCTCATCCTGGATTTTTTAATTTTGGCTTAAATATAACTTTGTTTCTTTAAATTTGAATTCCTCTAGCTTTTGAAATCTTTAGTGAAATCAGCAAGCTTTTCCTAAAATGTCATCAAAAGTGGAAACCTTTCACTTGTCTTCGAACAGGAAAAAGATCCTGAGATCTCTTGTTTGTTTCAAAGTGCCATTAGTGAAAGTGAAGCCGATGAAGTTCCTGTATGTTATTTCATTAAAAATGAAATTATGAGAAAATGGAGACCTCCTGAGGTACCTGCTGATGATGAGTGGTCAATGAACTATGAAATTGTAGTTCCGAAACCTTACAGACAGGAAATACTTAGTCTGACCCATGAAACTCCTTTGGCTGGTCATTTAGGGATTAAAAAAACTTATCACAAGATCTTGATTCACTTATATTGGCCAAAAATCAAAAGTGATGTTGCCAAATACTGTATATCTTGTCAAACTTGTCAAATGGTAGGAAAACCCAATCAGAAGATACCTAAGGCTCATCTGCAACCTATTCCAGCATTTGACGAACCATTTAGTAGAATTATGGTAGATTGTGTAGGTCCCTTATTTAAGACCCAGTCAGGTAACCAATACCTGTTGACCATTATGTGTGCATCAATAAGGTTTCCAGAGGTTATTCCTTTGAGGAATATTAAATCTAAAACAATAGTAAAAGCTTTGATAAAGTTTTTCACTCAATTTGGCCTTCCCAAAATCTGTCCTTTGATCAAGGCTCAAATTTCATGACTGGAATTTTTCAGCAAACTATGTATGAATTAGGTGTCCAACAATTTAAATCTTCTGCCTATCACCCTGAGAGCCAAGGGGCATTAGAAAGATTCCATTAGACTTTGAAAAATATGATTCAATCATATTGTTTTGATACAGGTAAAAATTGGGATGAAGGCATTCATTTACTATTGTTGCTGTTAGGGAAGCAGTTCAAGAATCTCTAGGCTTCAGTCTCTTTGAACTGGTTTTTGGACACACTGTGCGTGGAACATTGAAGTTATTGAAAGAGAAACTTCTTTCTAATGAAGATACTGAAATTAATCTTCTTGATT
Source organism: Unio delphinus (assembly GCA_029339505.1). Classification (NCBI taxonomy): domain Eukaryota; kingdom Metazoa; phylum Mollusca; class Bivalvia; order Unionida; family Unionidae; genus Unio; species Unio delphinus. Next base: position 387,582 of record JAQISU010000275.1, read on the forward strand.
ATGTTTTCAATTTTAAATAGAAGTTGTAAAAAGCTTGTGGGGTTGTAAGAAATAATCTGCACTCTACTCAATCAAGAATGAAGTCAAGAAATGATAAAACTTGAAGGAAAGGAGTTTTCAGCCTGGTGATACAGTCCTAACTCTCTTGCCCATACCACAAAATCCTCTTCAGGCCAAGTAATATGGTCCCTACACAGCTGACAGGAAAATAAATGATTTAAATTACATCATAAATAATCCTGGGAGCATCAACAAAAACAACTCTGCCACAATCACATGATTATAAACCACCACCACCCCCACCAACCCCGACCACCCAAGCACTTTTGCCCTCACCAGGTAGAAATTTGCCCACCACAGTCCGCTTGTAAATGTTTCAGCCTTGATTCAGAAACATAGAACAGACAAGATTTTTCTACTTGCTTAAATGGCAGGATAAGTTATGATAATGGTGGATGTGTGATCTTCAAGATCAGGAATTCAACTCACACTATGAAAACAGGCATGATGTTGATATCCATGATTCCAAGTTGGTAATTAATCTAATATCTTAAAGTGAAATGCACCAAACAATTGATGCCACATCAACATCAATCTAATCCTTGTCATTGTGGAAAATGCAATACCATCCCACATCCAAGCCTTTGGAAATAGGTGGTGTGGCTCTTGCAATTTCATATACATGTATTTATCTTGTACACAAAACAAAAATTCTTCTTAAAAGTACAGAAAATATTGTGTAAAACATTTATTTGGCAATGTCACAAATTGTGATTTATTTTCCTTTTTTTAGCATTTCTGGTAGCTGAGATCAACCGGGCAAGGCACTATCTCATAATGGATCTTTCAGACAAAAGTAAAATTCTTCTTCTTTTCACTCATTGAATTTAATCTTATATCACACATAAATTAAATCCTTTATAACACATATTGTTTCTGTAGTAATCTATTCAGGTGAGTAGTAAAAACATGAATTTTATGATGGTCACAATGTGACCATATTGGATGCCCAGACATGACATTTTCATTCAGGACCAGCTAGATATCATAAGAAACCTTCCAGTGGAAACCCCATACTGATATCACATTCTATTCTGGAAGAGTTATAATAACAAGATTTTCAAGATGGGTGTCAAGGAGATTTTTATATAGGATCAATTACACCTTGGGATGAAGCTGCGTCAAAAGTGTCATGGCAATCCTCCAAGTAGTTTAGGAGGAATAGGAATTACAAACTTAGAATAAATGACAGATGGATGACGAACTACGGCAACAGGCTACTACTCTGTAACATATTCCGGTCTATGACCAGCAGAGCTAAAATGGGCCAGAGAAAGAAAGTAAAACCTTATGACACATGTATGCCAACTAAAGATGTAGCCAAAAAAGTTTAAATAAAACAAATCCTCCAAGTGGTTTTGGATGAGAAGTAATGACAAACAAAATATACCTTTTGGGAAATGTTTTTGCAAACATTTCTGCCAAAATGGGTCAGATAAAAATGAAACCTTACTGCACATCCAAAACATCTGCATATCTAACCTTCCATAAAATTTCAATAAAATTCTGTGAGAGAAGTGATGATGAGCTGAATACACTCTTTCTGACAATTTTTCAAGAATTTCTCCTTAAAACATCATTGTGCATCCACACCAACCACACATCTAGTCTACAAAGTTTCAAACAAAATCCTCCATGTAATGGCACAATAGCCTAAAAAAATGGCACTATTATAAGCCTCAAACAGGAATTTAACATGGGAATGGCACTATAGCGTCAAACGTGAATTTAGCATGGGAATGGACCTGGGGGTCAGTGGGAACTTAACATGTGTGACTTCATGTGATTTAGAGGGACAAGGGTTTATATAGGGACAATAGGGTATTTATAGGGACAAAGGGATTGATTTGGATAAGCACAGAAATACACAAATACTTATACAACACAAAGAAAAAAATAATTTGGCAATGAGTATATCTTTTCGAGGCTACAGCATGCCCCTGAAAATGGCTGTTGGTTTTTTCTTTTATTTCTTCCACCATATTCTCACTTTCTGGAGGAAATTCATCTTCTTTACATCCTCTGGCATCCAGTCTGGATGCCCCATCCGTCTAAACTTTTCTTGGACATTCATCCAATTTTCATTTAGCCTATCAAAGTCTTCTTTTCTTTTCTTATTTTCTTTTTCCTTCCTCTCCTTTGCTCAGGTAGCTTTGATCTTGTCCACTTCCTCTTTCATGACTCTTACAACCATTGTCTCAGCTTTGTTTAAATTGGCTGATCCCCATTCCACACTCCGTTAGGATGGGTAAGACCAATCAACCCAGTCCTCTATCTTTTCGAAAAAAAATTGATTTTCACCATGCAATCAATAGCCTCCTTCAACTGACCCACTTTACAATATTTAAAGGTCATCATTCCTCTCATCTTCTTTACTTCCTACTCGAGCACATCTTTGACCAGCTCCCTGGCTGCTTTAGAGCTGTCATTTGGCTTGTCACATGTCTTGGGTGACTGGATACCACCAAAAAAAGGCACTTTTGTTCTACCACATACTCCACATCCACCAAGCAATTATCATTCACTGCACTCATTCTTATAGTTGATGAGTCTACGATGGTAGCCAGACTGTTGAATGCTACATTTTATATACCTTATGCACCAATGTGAAGGAAAACACCCCCTCACAAAAACTACACATCACGTACAAAACATCCAAAAGAGATAGTAGCATGGACCTAACAGAAATTCTCTTTTCAATATTTTGCATACAAACACATTACAAACAAAACACACTATACCAACATATATTGGAGCAGGGAAACCTTTTTTAAAAAATATACCCGACAAAATTACACACAATCACCAAACATACCAAATACATACAATCACACAAGCAAGGTTAGTAAGTGTTTATAGTCACAACACTAAACCCTCACATACAAACACACATTAGAGTTAGGAGATATTGCTTTTCATGAGGGAAAAAGGATACACACACACAAACACAAACACACACACACACAAAGAAACAAACCCATCCATACACAATCTTTTTTTGGGGCAAAATGATCAGCCTGTTTTCTTGACATCTGTTGGCTCTGAAAAGGGCTAGAGAGTGTTTTTCTGACTATCAATATTGCACCCAGGTGGACTGAAGCAAACAAAATGTCTGCTTCAGTGCACCTGGTTAATGCCCAAAGGCCTAGCACCACACACACAAAGACAACTCCAGTCATTCTTCCATGAAATGTTAACATTAGCGAGTGCAGACGGGGGATAGGTGGCTTCAGTATCCTAATCCTCCAAATACCAACACACTAATATACAAAAAAAATATTTTTAGCAACTGAATAGTATGTCTTTTCTAGGACGGGCACACACACACTCCAATCATTCTCCCATAAAATGCTAACACTAGAGTGCGCAGATGGGGGATGGGTGGCTTCAATATCATAATCATCAGTCTGAGGGATTCTGAAGTTTCTTTCTCTCACCACTATGTGATGACTGCCTGTGAATGTTGTGGCACTCGTGGTTGTTGTCATTGAGGCTCCCACTCTTGCCTCTGTCTCACCAATTCTATATCCTAACTTTCAATCTGGGAGACAATGGCCCTCTGTGATGCTGGTAGTTGGCCTTTTGTCCTCCAATGCACCTGATTAATGGCCGCACCTTCCAGGCCAAGCACCATACTCACAGTGACGACTTCAGTCATTATCCCATGAAATGTTAACATTAGCGAGTACAGACAGGGGATGAGTGGTTTCAGAACCCCAATCCTCCATTTGAGGGACTCTGAAGATTCCAATTTCCCTCTGCATTTGTCACTGTGCATATGGATGCTGCTGTGGTGATTGGGGTCAATGTGCTAATGACAATTCCAAAATCCAGTCCTCTTTTCTGCAGAATAACTATTCTTCTCTGCTGTGGTGGTGGTGTCCTCGCCAGATGTTTGACGTCACAGGTCTACCACATCATCAGATGGGGTAGTGCCGACATTTCTTTTCCTCCTCTTCATTCCTTTTGTCTTCTTTTATTTTCCCCACTTAATGAATTGCCTCCATAGCTAGCTCATATTTGAGGTGATGAGCATATTCCAGGTGCATCTGGAGCTCTAACAGTATCTGTAGTCTGATTATTTTTCAGTGTTGACATGTCAATGAAGGGTAATTGGACTGGCGAGCACTCTGCTTTATATTACTGAAGAATGGATGTGAAGGAAAACACCCTTCACACAAAGTATAATATGTTGTTGTTGTTATAGGGTTTAACGCCATTTTTCAGCACAAGATAGGCTATACATGGTGGCCAGTAAAAATGGTGGAGGAAGAAACAGGGAAAACCCCAAAAAGAACCACCGACCCATGAGAAGCTAATGGCAAGCTTTCTCATGTACCTACATTGGCAGAGCCCGAGACTTAAACCCATGCAGACTGGTGAGATGGCAGTGATCCATAACGGTGAGCGCTTTAGACCACTCGGCCACTCAGGGCCCCCTCTAGTACAATATACAACATACACAAGACCCTAACATTTAAAACATGTACCGCGCAGACTTAAATGAAACACTCTCTTCATTCTTTACATACAAACATACTATACTACAACTAATACATACAACCATAGACCAAACCAACCAAACACACACTATACAAGCAAGGGTATGAAGTGTTCATAGACACCTTTACACAGAGACACACACACACATCTCGATACTCAAGCTTATCAACACCAACACACTAACAAACAAAAATATTTTTGGCTATTGAATAGTCTCTTTACTAGAGATCTGGGTAAACCTGAAATGGGCTGTTTTGTTTAGTTTTGGCAATCTCTTAACACATTAACCCCTGGAGGTTTTTGCTGTTTTCGCATGAAATGCGAGTAGGAAACACATTTTGGGGACTATTTCGGAATACATCGTAATACATCGATTTCCAATCAATAATCCGTTAGACAAATGGTTGCTAATGATACAGGAAATGTTTTTCATTGGTTAGTTTGCTGGCGCATGAGCAGAAGAGCAAAAATCAGACTTCTTTTTTTTGGGGGGAGGGGGGCTTAACGTACCCATAATTTTCGTATGTAGAAGACTCTTTATTCAAAATGTCCACCTTATCCTACTTTTTGCACAGGTTCACCTGTCTGTGTGCGTCTCAGACCAGTCTTCCGTAGATCTAACTTTGTAATGCAATTAAAATGTCCAGATTACTTGCTATCATTGTAAAGCTACATCTGTCTACTTTTCAATGATACCACCCACTTTAGTGTATCATGTATGACCTTGACGCTACAGACCATGGAAGTAGGCTACTACCTCATACCCCGTAAAGTCGTCGCTAGGGGTTAATGTGTTAACAAGAATTTTCAAAAAAAAATAGAAAATTGTCTCGCAATGGCAAAATTTGTAATTCATGTTCAGTATTGACGCACAAGTGATTAAATACGCGAGGAATATTCAAATTTTGTGGTATCATGAAAAGTCACTGTTTAATGTCTGCGAGGACTGCCATGTCTCGATGCAGGTTTTCCCACTGGAAGGCTTGTTTCCATGGTGCCCAGAAATGCTGCCAGGAATATTTTTAAGAGGGGGAGGTCCCCCATAACTACTTCCAGGGGAGGGGGATTTGAGGCAGGTCTAGTTGATGGGTAACAACAGTATTATAAAGAATATGCGTATGTAATTTAATACAAGAATTGATCTTAAAGCACTTATTTCACATCAAGCATATAAGGTATCTGCATACCTAATTTTATTTGCTGAGCTAGTAAGAATTCTAATCGGTTTTATCTCACTCCACTTCTTCAACTTAGTTGGACTAGAATATTTCCAAACTGGCAGGTTCTCATAGGCAATATGCTGTTCATTCGGCACAAATGACAGCATAACTTTTTTTCCACATTATTGAAACTGCATGTACTGATGCTGACTGGAAGTCCTTCTGTATCACACTTTCCCTAAGTGCTCGGACATGATCTGCCGAATGCATATGTCGTATCAAAGTTGATGTTCAAAAATTTGTACAACTATTTTCATCTGTAAATGGATTGTCTTTCTTATATTCTTGACACAAAACACATAACATCCCTCCTTTTGGTTCATTCCTTAACCAGTTGTAGGTACACAATCACTTGTCTTTAAATTTTGATTTTTTTTTCTCTCTTTTTCTCATCTTTTGGTTCCCCTTCTACATATCCTGATGACAAGGTGCCAACAAGTTATGTGCACTGGTTTGTGAAGTGTTCATTTTGCGTTGGGACTTAAGAGCTTTCCTCTTGCTCTTTAGTATTGTTTGTGGCTAGATGATCTGTGTTGTCTATAGCAGATGATCTTACTGCAATGAAATCTGCTATCTACCTTTTCAGCATACTTACGCTTGCTGTTTGTTACACTATACATTTCTAGTATGGCTGATCAATGGATCAGAATGTCTTACAACTCTAGGGTTCAATTAAATCAGAACCCCTCAATAAATTTGGCAAAAAAACATAGACTAGTCCCCTGTTATATATACATATATAATTACACAAAATGGGCAGTATTTATATATTGGCCAGGCAACCTGGCTATAAAAACAGCAGCCATTCTCAATGTTAGATTTGCTTGTATTGAAACACTGTATCTACTTCATTATACCTTAAATCAGATCTCTGGCAAAATGGACAACTAAGACTTAATTTTCACAAACTGTCATTTTTAATTTCTTTCACTAATAAAAGAAAATAGCATGCATTGGGTACAACAAATTGAGGGAACCACAAATAATTTGTGTGACCATTCCCCCATTGATTTTGAGTTATGTGACTAATGATTGTTTTGCGAGAATCACGCAATTCTGCAACCTGGGAGCATATCTGGGGGTCCATTCTAAAGATCCAGAAATCGTCTCTCTTGCTCCTGTTGTTGTTGTTGTTGCTGCTGCTGCTGCTACTTCTGCTGTCTATATCTCTCTGTTCACTTTTCCTCTTCTTGCTTCACTTCCTCATAAAAGGTTTCTTCCATGAGGTTTTATGTTATTTTTAACATCCTGATATTCTCTGTTTCTTCTGGATTCTGAATCAGGTTCTGCCTGACACAAAGCAAATGCACATGAGCCTCATTCAGCTTGATAATTTTGAAGGAATGTTTATCAGCTGACAAGTCAACAATAGATCACCAGACTGGCGACTGTGCTGTTTTATATGCCTCAAGCGCAGACACAATTGAAAACATCCCTTTGGTTTTGTCGGAACGCAATTGCTAACATGACACAGAAGGATAGAAAGAGGTACAAGAGCATATATTCATACAGTGTCAATTTAAGATAAACATCATACACCATTTTTAAAAAATACAACATTTTATTCACAACAAAAAACTTCTCCAATACGAAATAACAAGTAAACAATTCTTTTCAAACAGGAACATATTTACAAGGTTGACAACTTTGTGGAGTCAAACTTTATTTCCACTGATTGACATCATTTGGCCATCAGTGCACACTATATTTCCAAAATAAAGACAATAAAAAAACTATGTTTGCAAAACCATCTTTCTACTTTGTCATCGTTTCTAGAATAGTCACTATCAAAATGAGTCATTAATGTTCAAAGGGGTATACAAGACTGCGTTGATGAAGAAAATGTGCATAATATTGTCCATACACCATGAAATCTGTGCCTTGTAATTTCACATTATTGAATCGAATTGTCCTTTCATTTCTTCTCATAAAAATGATGATGCCATCTTCCAAAAGGCAGTAATCCCTAAGAGTCGATATACTCCACTCTGTGATTGTTGGGATCCTGGTTGATAGCTGCATTTCTTCTCATAGCGCCGATGATGTTGTCTTCAAAAAGGTGGTACTCCACACTGTGGTTATTAGGAAAGTAGATGGTCACTCAGTGAGTTCCTGGTTGATGACTCTTATCAGTGTTGATGACATAAGCTTGAATGTCTTTAGGTTTGCGATAAGGAAGTTCATCTTTAGTGCATACAAGAGGATTCCAAGAAGCTGCGTAATAATTGTTTGTCAAAAAGCAATGAAGTTACCAGGTACATATTTTGTTTTTCATAGGTAATGATAAGACGTCAATTCAATCCTGACTCTTTCCTTGAAAATCAAGTAAATGGCTCTACGCTTCGTCTCCATATGTGGCCAAAGAGATTCAATGCATTGGATCTCCAGAAGTCAATGGAGGGGAGGAATAGTCATCCAATTCTTTATACCACTGATACATCACTGCTTCTTCCAAAATGAGACCCCAAGCATCGTCTAGATAATAATAATAATAATAATAATAATAACCTTTAAAGAGGGTAACACAATTAGCTAAGAACTAATCTACCTAAAGGCCCTTGTACAAAAGGAATTTATTTAAAGATACTCTTCCAATTTTTCTTTTTGGATTGGCAGTGATGACTCTTTTGAGGGATTCATTGTTAATTATGCCATTTGTCCTTGGAAAAGATGATTTTTGCTCTTCGATCAGAGTCCCACAGCGATAGTAAAGGTTTTCACTTCCACTCATCATATTGGATACTTAACAGTTGTTCTGCTCAAAGTGTGACTGATGCCAATTTCCACTTTGGGTAACATTTCCACCTACTCGTCAAATGTAAAACGGTACTGCTTCAATTCAATCTCAGGCCACTCCATTCAACAAATACCTGTCCCGCAACCACATGTCCAAATGCAAGCAACCCACCAGTTCTAAACTGTGCCCTAGTAGGATTTTCTTTTGACAGTTGTTAAATCCCACATTGTGAGGACAGTTATCTTCTGCTGTGGCTGTGTCATTGAATTTCTCCGACGTGTCAGGTTTCCACACTTTGCAAGCATCCAGAGGAGTTTTCTTGCCTTCTTTGCTGTACATCAAGAGATTTTCTAGGTACTCATGGTAAGGGTAATCATTTATACTGCTACTGACCAGATTGTTATTCAAATACAAATCCACTTCGCTATACAAGGAATGCATGACATTGTTGACGGGAGCTACTCTAGCAAAGTCTGCAGGATTGCCAAACAACAAATGTGTAAAATTGTTGACGAAAGCTACTATGGCATCAGCTCCTGGAATGGTATCATCTATTTTAAGAACTTTGACTTTCAGGTACAGGTAACTGCTTTTCAGAATAATTTAATCTTCAATCTGTCCTTTGATTTCAAATTTGATGGGGACTGAGGTCATGAAACACAAGACAGGATGAAATTGTACCCATTTTGGATTCTTGCATCATCATCATGGTGTGTGGAATGGCAAACATATCCATTTCCAACTTCAAACATTCACAAGAATCTCAGTGAATCATTTTTCCATTTAATAATCAAAGACATCTAATTCTGGGCTGTTCTTCTTTCCTTTGTCTTTATGACAACGTGTTTCCATCATCTCTTTCTGCTTTGTCTTCGATGTGGAGTGAAAGAACAAGGAATGCTGTGGTAAGCAATGTGCAGCACATTTATAGCAGACTCTTGGCGAGACAAAATGTATTTTCCAGTTTGAAGCAACACATTTTCGCTCTCAAGAAGGCTTCTTTTGGATTTTATTAGTTGATTATGACAATTTGGAGAAATTCTTTTACTTGTGTCAAAGCGACATCTTTCAAAGCATTCAATCCTTGTGTCACCATCAGATTCAAGACAGGAGTCATGGAACAAAATGCAGATTTCAGCATATCTCCTAAACTATGTCTTCATTTTCAAACGACTCCTTGGTACATATAATACATCATTTACAAGTCGCTAGAGAATCTTTTCCTAAATGTAGTTTCACCAACTCTTTTCCTTTCAAGAATGGAATATTTTGTCCTAGATTTCCTTTTATACCAATGTTGACACTGTCAAAATACGACTTACTGACAGGCAAATAAGGAGGATGTACAAATTCTCAGTGAACATAATACATCTTTCTACTCTCCTCGTAAGCAGCCATGGCAGAATCCACTTTGAAAGGAATGACTCTTAGTTATGGCATAGCTATGTTTCCCACCACGTTATACTCCATCACACTGGAGCAAACAAATATCAAATCCAATCCTTCATTCAGTTGCATAAGGTATTTCAAATACTTGAAACACTCCTTGTTGCTGTTGATGGATTTTCTTGGGACCATTATTGGTGATTCCACCCAAAATAACATAAAACTAAAGACAAAATATGATGGCCAAAGTTTTGGGTATCCGAAAGGTACATGTCCAGATGATGAGAAATTTTCTGGTACTTGATTTTGACAAGTTTGTTATTTTTTACCAGGACATTGATAAACATTTCGCCAAGCAAGGAAGCAATTGTTTCCACCACATGTTGAGTGTTAAAATAATACCCCATAGATTCTCAATGTTATAGATATTCGAGGATTGGATGGTGATGGTCTTTTGAATTCATAAACCAGAGGATCATTTGTATCCAAGTGTTGAAGCACTTGTTCATTCAGGATCTCAACTATGAAAGTGTTTTGATTTTTGGTGATATTTAGGATTTGAGTGGGATGAATGATTTATACCAAAGCCACTTCTCAATGCGCTTTGTGATCTAACTAGATGACCTGAGGTAATCTGGCTGTGAAACAGCACAAGGTATTGTTGGGAAACACATCCATGGAACTGGAAGTTAAGTAACAATGGTTATTTATAATTTGTGGGTTCTGCTTTCTGAGGAGTCACTCAAGGTTAAAGGATTTTCCAAAAGAAGGTGGCTACTGCTGCTGTTTTATGGTTGACTGGCATTGGCTGCAAGACTCCCATTGTGACTGGAATATTTCAGGGAAGGATTGGGTTAAAGGTAACCAATGCAGCTGCTGAGTAAAATGATCCACAATTGATTGCCTCCTTGTTACAAACTCAAATTGGTGATGGTGAAACAAATGGGACCATACGCCACAAAGATTTGGCAGAAAAAGACCATTTGCATTTAAGCACACATTCTCTGCACCACATCCACATGTAGATTTTGAAGAGAAGAGCACTGAGTGGGAGCAGTCACTGCTGTTGCTGCTTCTGTGTTGAACGGCATGATGGTCACTTCATTTTACAGATGATGACTTGTGAAGCATCAATCCAAAAATCAAAACTCAAAGATATCCTTTTCAATGCACTTTCACTTCTCTGATTTGGTATTTGTCTACCTTATGGGTTCTTCGATTGAGAATGCTTTCAATGTCATATGTGTTGTCTTTGTTTTCAGTCACTCCTAGAGTGTGTGTGTGTGTGTGATTTGGATTTTTAACATATCTTTAACAATTTTTCAGTCATATCGCTATGATGTATGCAGTGTGGCAGTTTATGGTGATGTCTAGCATTAGGACATCATGCCGCAGACATGTAGCATGATGTCCCACCCAGTCATATTATCCTGACACCAGGCCAACCAGTCCTATCACTAACCTCTTAATTTTGAGCGCCAAGAAAGGCAGCTGTTAGAACCATTTTCGCAAGTCTTTGGTATGACTCAGTCGGGGATTGAGCCCACGACATCTCGCATCCGAGAACAACTTTTCATTTGTGTCAATGTCAACAATGGTACTGCTGTCATGAATTTAGTTGTCCTCTGTGTCGGGTTCTTCTGTCAACTTGGTTAACACAGGTAAAAATGTCACATTCTTCACCTGGTGTTTTAAGTCCACTTTTTCTCTGGGATCAATTACAAATGGCTTAGCCATTGTCAGACACTTCATGTATCCAAGCATCAAAGCCAACACTTTTCCAACCACGTACATCTTTCCAGTGTAGGTGTAGGGCACAAGCTGCACACATTTTCATAAACATCCAAAGTCAATCAAGTTTTACAATCTTTTCTTTACATAGAGTTTGAGAAATATCAATATAAAAGACCAATGCTTTTAACAGAATGAGTGTCTCATGCACACTTACAGCAACAATCATAGTGTCTGTGTAGGTATTGTAAAGTGGGTCAATTGAGGGAGGAGATAGATTGCATGGTGAAAGTCAGTACTTTTTCAAAAAGGTAGAGGACTGGGTTGATTGGTCTTATCCATCCCAAGGGAGCGTGGAATGGGGATCAGCCAATTCAAACAAAGCTGAGACGATGGTTGTAAAAGTCATGAAAAAGGAAGAGGACAAGATCAAAGCTACCTGGGCAAAGGAGAAGAATGAAAAAGAAAATAAGAAGAGAAAGGAAGACTCTGATTGGCTAAATAACAATTGGATGAATGTCAAAGAAAAATTTAGAAGGAAGGGGCATACAGACTGGATGCCAGAGGATGAAAAATTATGTATTTCCTCAAAAAAGTGAGAATGTGGTGGAAGTAATTGAGCAAATAGAAGAAGAACCAATGGCCCTTTTCAGAATCACTCCATTGCCTCGAAAAGATATATTCATTGCCAATTTTTTTTTTACATTTGTGCTGTATAAGTATTTGTTTGTGTATGTCTATGGTTGTCCCCATCAACTCCTTTGTAATTATAAAAAACCTATTGTCCTATAAACCCTTAGTCATATAAATCTCATGATGTCATATATGTTAATTCCCATTAATCCCAAAGTGCCATTCCCATGTTAAATTCCCTTTTGAGGTTATAGTGGTTATTGTGCCGCATACTAGTAAAAGATATAATCTTACAGTAACTGCACATCTACACCAACCACCTAACTAACAAAGAAAGTTTTAATAAAATAAACCAAGTGAAGTCTGATGAAAGATGAAGATAAACTTTGTCACAGATATAACAGACATGTTTACTTAACTGGAATGTTGCATGTAAAACAGTCCCTGGGTGTACTACCAGAAGGCATGTGATTCTATTCAGTCAAAGTGTTTGATTTCTAATGTGCATTTTGAAAGTGGTAAATTGTCCTAACAATCATAATAGCAGTCTTCCTGGAAATAAGTTTGTTGATAGACTAATACCAGTAAAGCTATTACACAAGTTTTTCAAACTATACGACCAGTATTGCTAGAATACTCACACATCACAATGACTGTGACACTAGCCATAGCTGATTTCATTGAGTTCTCTTTATTGGATGCAGTGCAAATGTAATTCCCTCCTTTGTTCCTGTCCACAAACCGTGAAAGCTGAGCACCAGACTGAGAAAAATCTTGTGGACCAGTCCATGTGAAGCTACAGGGAGGGTAGCAGTCAGCTGAGCAGGTAATGTTTAACATGGTGCTATCTTCAACATTTTGGTTTGACTGGGTGGTAGATAACATAACCTGACCATTGGATGGTCCATCTGAAAGAAAGGATACAATAAAACAATACATTCTGGAATAATGTACATGAAGGTCACATTATAATAATAATCTGTGAATTCATGATATGTCATGCTGTACCAATTTTTATAGCTGTTTAAAATCACAAATTTAAAAACCCAATAAACAATATTTCTCAACAGTAAAATAATGTTAAGTCATATCATCGATTGTTTCTAATCTGATAGATTCTTTTTTAAATGTTGTGAATTCACTTTTCCTACACATTTTGTTCATGAGATTCATTAATGTAGACTGGTAGAAAGTAGTAGTGGGTTTCAAGGGAGACTAGTAACATCTGTATTCTGAGCTACCCTAGTTAAGTAAATAATTGTATTATTATTATATTATTATTGCTTATGCCACAGGCTGTGGTGATCGACGTACACATACACATTAACTCTGGACATATCAATCACACTGAAACAAAAGATAGATTAGAATGCAAAGACACAAGACTGGATTCTCCCTGCATAGACAAAGGAGATTTTACAAGTTATAATGACATGCAAATCAATTAAAAATCAAGTATCAAGCATTTGAGGTATTTTTTTTACACTTTCAAAAGAAGCTGCCAATCTAACTGATGCAGGCAAAGAAATACATACTTTTGTTCTAGAATATTTAAGACCACATTGAAAGTGTTCAGTCTTAGATTTTGGTAATTTCAGGTGGCCATGTAAGGTCAACCATAAAAGCATACGGCTTTGAATTTCATCAAATAGTTATGTCATACATTTTTGCATATTGCAGATTATATAAGCAAGTACTACCTTTTGAGAGTTTATTTTGTCATTTATTTGAAGCCATTTCAGTTCAAGGAAAAGAATGTTAGATGGTGTGTCAATATGATCATCCAGAATAGGTGAGCTACTTGATTTTGTATCTTTGTTTTTTTAACAGACTCTTGGGGCAGTTTTCCCATACTGTCAAATACAGAGTAATAGTCAATGACACAAAATGTAGGCATTGTAGTACATTATTCTAGTTTGTATGGGTATTTTTTAATTTTACTTAGTAAGGTTAGAGATAGAGATCAACTGACATAGTATGTTTGTCCCACATTAAGTCATTTTCAACTATCAATCCTAAAAGTTTTTCTTTATTAGCATGTTCATCAATGTGCCCATTGGTATACTGAGTGAACGCAGAAAAATTCTGAAAAGGATGGACATCAATAGTGAGAAGAAGTGGGGCAGTTTAAGTGGATGAATACACATTTAATAATTGAGTAAGGAATAACTGTTAATAAGCAGGTTTTTCCTAACAAAGCTCTTCACTTTTATGTATAAATCACCTTATTTTCAATATGTTTAGTCTCTGAAAATTTATCCAAGTGGTTTCACATGTGTAAGAGTAAAAACATTGTGTATTATGTCCATGGTTTTGCATGTGAATGAGGATACATTTTATCGTTACTTTAGAATCAGAATAAAAACATTCTTTATTTCAAAAAGAGTGACAGTTATTTAGAGAAACAACAACAATGAAACAGCAGTCATATCACATTTATGATGATTAGAATGAAGCCAAAACAAAACAATAAAACTGAGACAAGAATTTCAAATGACAAGTCATCTAATAATAATAATAATAATAATAATAATAATAATAATAATAATAATAATGACCTTATTTAAAGAGGGTAACACAATTAGCTAAGAACTAATCTACCTTGGGCCGTCGTACAAAAAAATTTATTTATTTTAGTTGCATCTCTGAAGTCACTGGATATACTAGGTTTGGAAGAAGGAAATAGAGTGGGCATTTCTAATCTCAACTGGAATACTATTCCAAAGCAAAGGTCCAGAGTATTGAAAACTTTTTTTAAATAATTTATTATTTGATATGGGAATTGTATACTGTTTGGTAGACATAGATCGCAGGTGGGGAGTATTACCAGGTATGCTAAACTGGAATAGTGATTGTAAATATTCAGGAGCACTATCCTGTACAATAATTTGGCTTTTCTCAAACAGATTCGGTCTTTAATAGGTAATATTTTTAACTTACCAGCTAAACTTTCCTTCCTTTCTTTCTGGGTTGATATTAGCCCAAATGCTTTTTTTGAAGATGTGCAAGCTTTGCTATGTATTATCATTTCAATTACCCCATACTGTATTACAGTACCGGTAATCTAAATAGGGCTGTATGTAACTGTTATAAAATAGTTTCTGTGTCTTTCAGGGAGAAATGTCTTATCCTACTGAGAAGCCATAAACTTGAATTGACTTTTTTACTGATATGTTCGATGTGTTCAATCCATGATAGCTTATTATCTACCAAAACACTATGACAGACCATTTGCAAATTTGTATCCTTCCAGGTCAAGCATAGTTCATCACTATCAAGATTTGTCCTTTCTGCCATGTTGAGATAAGTAATATTTTAGTTTTACCAGTATTTACCACCATGCCATTGCATGTGCACCAGTTTTCCAGTTTGTTTAGGGCATTCTGTAAGGAAATTTTGAGTTCATGCTTTGTGTTTTGGATGTCTGAAAATGTTGTGTCATCTGCATAGAGACCTGTTGATGATATTGAGTCTCTTAGTAAAAGTGGTAGGTTATTAATAAATAAAATAAATAGTAATGGACCTAGAATTGAGCCTTGTGGTACTATATAATTGTTCCAGGTTCAGGCAGATCATTGTTTGTATAAACATGTTGTGTTCTCTAACCTAGGTGTGAAGTAAACCATCTAATTGTGCTTTTATCACATTGGTAGATTTTCAGTTTCTTCAAAAGGATTTCATGATCCACCATGTCAAAAGCTTTCCTGAAATCTACAAATACAGATCCTATTATTCTACCTTGGTGAAGTGCTTGAAGCCATTTATCAGTTAGGGAGATCAAGGCAGTCTCACAAGAATGTTTCTGTCTAAAGCCTGATTGATTAGGGTGTAACAGCAAGTGTTTGGTCATGTGCCCAGTTTCTCTACAGAAGAGACAGTACTCTTCATTATAGTGCCTGAAAATGGGGGTATATATGTTAATATTTCTCAGTAGATGAGAGGTTCCTTTTCTGCTTAAATGAATTGTGTCTCTGTGGTAGAGACTTACGTTGACATCCTGGTTCTGAAGAAAGAAAGATGTGTATTGTGGAATGTACTGTAGGTTGATGTCTTCACATATGTCAATTATCAGATCATTGATTTCTTTCACCCTGGTGTCCACATGAGGAGGTAGTCCTGATATCATTATTTTACATGTATCTGGACTGCAACACCTAGCAGCATACAGTAAACTTCTAAAATCTGTTCTGATTTGATTTAATGACCTTCCCTCACTGGCATCATTTCTACGCTACTAAAATAATAATTTAGTTGTATTTGGTTAGGTCAGTATTCATTATTCTGTCCATGATGTTATAGATTTTTGCACCACTTAGAGTCTGTACATCTGTTTTAAAAGGTTTCCTTGGTATTATGCTTTTCAATATTGAGGAGCAAATTATTAAAGTCCTATCTTTTCTGGCTTGTGATTTCATGTGTTGGACTCTGGTGGTTTGTATATCAGACACATATCTTGGAGGAAAGTTTGCTGAAATTGGTGTTTCAGTTGTGTGAGCTAATCAAGCTGATGTTGACACATTTGTCTGAGCACCGGGAAATGCAGTTGTTGGTGCAGGCAACAGACTTGTCTGAGCTGAGGGCCATGGGTGTGTCTGAGCTGAGGGCCATGGGTGTACACTTATTGCTGTTGTAGGTGTGACACATGACTGGGGGGGGGGTAATGTTGTTTGCAATCCAGGATTACTTTGGGTATCAGTTTTTATTTGCATGGTCATTTTACATTTTCTCTTGACTGGTATTGGGATTGTCTGTGTCTGAGCATCTGACATTGCTGCTACTTGGGAGTCTTTCTGAATTGCTATTTCACATAAGGTTTTAATTCTTCAATTTAAGCCTCCAAGTTACTAATTGTCTTTTGATGTGCACACATGGAGATATCATTAAGGTTTAAGCCATCACTGCTGTGATCATGATTTTTGGAGCATGTAATTGCCTGACACTCTGGAGGGGTGTTCATTTTATTGCCTGAGTCATCTAGGTCAAAGACTTTAGGAGCTGTTTCAAATTTGGTACTACATCTAATTACTGGTGTAAATGTCAGCATATAGCTGCCTGTAGCATGGGTATTCTCATCCTGTCTACATTTACAGATAATATGATCTAACCATGAGCAGCAGAGAGGGTGAACAGACCTTTTTCTAGAACATCATTTTTTTAAAAAATAAACCTTCCTACGAAAATGACAAAAATAAGGTCAATAACGTTAAACCAAAGCCTCTAACTTACCGAGAGTTTGTCTCCATGAGTCTCTCTTGGGTTAGATTTGTTTGTTACATCATTAGTTATTGTTTTATCAAACATTTTATGTGCGTGTGTTTTTGTTGATGTCATATTTGAGGTCGTGCCCTCTCTGCTGCTATAATCTTTCAAATTTAACCAAGGATTTTATCAAGACCTACATGATATCTTGATCTAGGGTCATGTAAATTTATCGCTATAAAACCATGTGGGGTAGATTGCGCACGCGAAAAGACGTCTTTAAACTTAATTATTTCCAAGTCTCCACTACACCAAGTCTGATGAATATTTCTTAAAGTATGTGTATCAACTCCATTAAATACAGCTAAAATATTACAGTATTCTCTGATCACTTTTGCAATTGGAGTATATCGTTGAGTTACAGAAATTATATCTGTATTTTTATGTCGTCCTCAAGAAAATATTCTAGCTGGATTTGCTTGTTTATCCAACATCACGTCATTGTACACAACTAAATTATTAATAAATAGATCAAGTTCATCAACGGACGGTGCTTCATCAATATCAGTGATAAAATTGATAATATCATCACCATCACTTAACAATTTTGCATTTTCTTTAAAATCTTTAAGTACTTCATAGCATCTCTGATCATGTACGGAAAGTGCAACTAAATACAACTTATCCCATTTCAACTATCTCATTATTAAATTAAGCAACAACTGAGTTTTACCTGATCCAGATGGACCTATTATTATCATTCTAATTGAATTTGGTAGCGCTGGATGATGTTTGACTGGTTCACACGCTCGTGTCGCTGAGAAATCAATTACATTCATATTATAAATATATGGATCTATATTGTTTACGATGCCAAGTTAAAACTCCAACCATTAATTTATCCAAGGTTACAAAAAAAATTTAAAAAATAGCATACGGTGGAAAATGTGCAGTATGTGGTAGAAAGAAATTTTCATTTTTACCTAAAACCCAACACAAATCCGGCGGTGAAATTGCAACATTAATGTCAAGATTTCCAGGAACTCCATGGGCTAAATATCAAGGAGAAAAACATCTTCCTGGATATAATTATTTTGGTCCTGGAACTCTATTTGATATTCGACTTGATAACAAAAATCAACCAAAACCTGGTGAATATCCAATAAATGCGATTGATTGAGCATGTCATGCTCATGATGTTGCGTATTTAAGTAAAGATTTAGAACAACGACCCCTCGCAGACGTGAAGTTGATTCGTGCCTTCAATTCTATAAAATATAAATCTTTTAGAGAAAATCTTGCTAGCTTTCTAGTAAAATCCACAATGAAAGGTAAACTAGCAATATGGGCTGGTAATTAATCAATCACTTATAAAATAATGGAATCAATTTATAATAACCCAAGAGGTTTTTAGAAAGGTAGAGCAGTGATTAGTAAACTCGCTGATGCAGCAAATGTTTCATGAGTTGCTGCTGCAGCGTGTTTAGCATGACAGGCAATATGGCAAATTTATCTACCACCACCTAAACGAATTCAACACACACATTTTGATGTTAGCGCTCCTAATGAAGTTCATCAGGCTGATATTCTGTTTTTACCTCACAATGTAATTAAGATCGGTAGACGTTAATACATGTACAAATATGCGTTGACACTCGTTGACGTTGCAAGTAGATACCAAGAAGCAGAGCCGCTATCAACAAAGACGGCAGCTGAAATTGTATTAGCTTCTGAACAAATTTATCAATGAGGACCCTTGCGATGGCCACAGCTGCTACAGGTTGATCCTGGCAAGGTATTTCTAGGAGCAGTGTCGTCGCTGATGAAAAATCATAACGTTGAAATACGACGAGGACATATGTGAACAATCGCAAGTAGTTGCTGAAGATACACAATTACCACCACGTTCACTTAACTAGCACCCCTACGTCGATTACATTCCAGACAGGTCAGCATGACATTTTCGCGCGTATGACCAAAACTACTGTCTTTTCTACCTACAGTAAATTGTCATGAATCATTATTTGAATACTGCCACAACATTACTGTGTTACAGCTCGCACAATGATTATGTTGCAGTTGCAGCGTCATGATAAATTGCGCTTCAAGATCAAAATTGTCTTTTTTTTTTTGTCACATTGTTTATATCCGATTAATTTTTTTTTACGACATCAACGTTAACTTCGTTGTCAGTAGTTTCTGTAAAATCTATGCTAACCCTCTGCAACTGAGATATTGTTCTAACTCTAGACACTGCGAGATAAACTAAATTTGACCATTCGATACGATCATTAACTATAAAAACAAGTGCATCAGAAATAGTTAATCGTTATGATGAGTGGATCGTCACTGCGTATCCTAGCGTCCATGGAGCTTTATCTGCTAACTTATCCACAACACGGACAACAACTACAACGATATCATTTAACACGAGAATCTGTTTCTCTGAAGATCCTGGTATGTCAACGAAAATATTTTGCCGTCGCGTATTTGCTGGTCGATAACATAATGGTACTGCAAGCGCTGAAAACTTCTCTCGGTGTAATTGAAATAATTGTTCTTGTAGTTTATCACAAACTATCTTTCTACTTGCAGCTATCAACTCATTTGGTTTCCATAAATTCCAAATATCATCCATGGATGTTTCTAAAATTATATCACGCATTATTTCACACTAAATATTAGAATTTTATCCTTTTTTAATCTGATTAATTTCTTAAACTCGGATAATTCTGAATCAAGTGCTCTATGATCATCAGTTATTTCCTCGTAATAATCAACAAACTTTTTAACCATGCATGTGTAAATAATCCAACAAAAGGTGGCGGCTGACCATAATCGCCACACATTATCACAGCAGTATTCTTCAACAATAGCCAATCATGAAATGTTTTTAATATAACTTTAGATGCTGTTCATATTTCATCCCAAACGATAATCTTTGGAACATATTTCTCTCCTATTCGATCAGGAGTCCATGCATCTCCCTTCCATCGAAAAAAAAACTATGATAAGTACATGATTTAATGCCTTGTTCTCTGTTTTCTCGCGCAAGTATATGTGTAGGTGTTAGCACAACCATATAAAAATTTCGAAATAATTTGATCACTCGAGTTGTTTTACCAGAACCTCCAGGTCCATTAAGATACTGTTTTATGCCTAGCTATAGGATCACATACAGACGGTGCAGACGATACATTTATCCCTGATTTTATCGTGTAAATATCTTTAATCGTAACATCAGCGGATTCAGAATAATTCCGTATATTGTCCTGTTTTATTCTCCACGATCCCATCATGCATCAGCGCCAATATGTAGTTGTTCAAGCAATCCTAAATGCGTTTCATTGATATAAAACGAATCAGTAGCTACTCTGACAGCAAACTTAGAAACTTTATTTATGATCGATAATTGATTTATTGAAACATATGCAAGCATTGAAGATCTTAAATGAACAAACTGCGTCGATTCACCATCAATATAACTTACGACTGTACCTAATTTAGTTCCGTTTCATAAATTAACATTACTTCGACTTATAAACCTATTTTTTGTTGTTGTATCAGCAATTATAAAATCCAACTCAGCATCATCTATAATCAATCATGTACACGTTCGTTTATGATCAGATCCTCCTTGGGTAAATTAACCGATTATTTTTCAGCCAAGGTCTTTCGCGATTTTATCATCATTTTCTTGTCTGACCTTAGATATATTATTAAAGATTTTCGTGATTGCTTCTTCGTCAAGATCAGGAAATTGTTCTCGCACGTTTTTAATATCAAATGTGTCTGACTGTGGTAACCAAACTTCGCTCTGCACGCGGTATGATATATTGCTTCACTTATTTCATGAAACATCAGTATAATTACGTCGATCATATATTGTAACAATACAATCGGTACCCATTTCTTTTCTGAAAAGTGTCTACCAAGCCAGACATAACAAATCGGATGAATATTTTCTGCAAACTTAAATGACTCAACACAAGCGAATCCAATCAAATCAAAATCCGGTAAAGGTCCGTTTATCGATACTCGCGTCTTCTCGTGTGTCGGATGACCAAATCGCGAAAAATATACAGAACATTCTCCCATTCCAAAAAAACTTCCCGGATAACACGCAACCATATCAACTGAGATAACGTCGCTATAATCGTATTTGGTATTCCATAATCCACAGTGTCCGTATTTGACACAACTTGATATTATATCATTGAGAAATTCCAATCGAGATGGTTTCCAAAAAATGTTCTCTCTAGCAAAATGAGTAGCTACTGACGGAACTGTAAAACAGTTGTTCAGCAACTCGTCAGTATTATCGATATATTTCAACGCAAGATGTTTCATTTCTTCGTGGAGAGATTCTGTACGATAAATATCTCCATTTCGTCTTCCAAATTGATCATAGTTTTCATCGAAACTTTGAAATAGCCATACTGATACGGGATCGTTCTAACTCATTTCGTTAATAAAATCAAATATATTATCGTTATAAAATTTAACAGTTCGATTTCGTGGAAATATTGTTATTGCATTAGTCCATGCATGTGCATTATGATCAATAATTTCAATCGAACTCCATTTGATTTATATTTTGATTCGAACAAAATCTCTCCGGTTATCGTTTTTAATGTTATTGGGAATTTTAGTTGCTTTCCTAGCTCAGCGACGTCTTTGATAGACGCTCCAGTATCTTTAACTACTTCTGCCCACGTGTTTGGTTTTTTACGTCTTAGATCTGTTGGACCGTTTCCACGTATTGCATTTGTTAAGTGTTCCGTTACTCGTTCAGCAACACAATTTATTTTATAAAATTTGATTGGTTTTAAATTATTAATGTTGGGTTTGTCATTCAGTGGATATATCCCAGAAATTACAGCCGTTACAGGATACGCTCGCGTATAATATAGTTTGTCAATACCAGTCAACATTCCTGATCTGGAATTTTTACTCAATATGGCATTTTTTTCCATTAGCAAGGACAGGATCGTATTTGTCACGGATAACCCATGTTTCTGATAATACAATAAATTTAATTTTAAAATGATATTTTTGATCGCCTAGATGATTTATAATCAGTGCCGCTCGTTTATCGTTCATGGTAGCATCGACATCTTTAGTGTTGCGTATGATTTTAAACGTTGACCACACATGAGATGCGCCATCTTTCCTAAATTCTTCTTTGGCGTCATGCATTTTATTAATCAGTGCATCTCTCCTAAATTCCTTCTTGGTGTCATGAATTTTATCATTCATTGGATCAACCAGAGTTCGCACCGGTAAGTCAGAGGATATTCTGTCAAGATTAAATTTATCTTTATAAGGTTTAATTTTAGATGACCTCGTAAATTCATCCATATTATAATTAAGACAAATATATCTTTAAATTGAAATATTGTATATATAATGATTAAAACAAAGAACAAATGCAATTGGCTTATGATAGGCTCTACAACTTCTTGTAGCAAATCTTGTGTAAACGAGTTCTGTGGACTTCACTTACAGCGCGCTCGTAATGAAGTCTAGGACCTAAACCGTGTTTACGATGTGGTATTGGAGTTAGAGGAGAAACACGATTATGTGTACAGTGTGGTGGTAAAAAATAAAGAGAGCTCAAAAGATACTATGATAAAAAAAATCTAACGACAGCGACAAAGCAATAAGAACCGCAGAAGACTAACTATCTAGATTTCAAAGTAATGATAAGACAAATAATGATTTAAACAAATAATAACATATATAATGGAGCAAAGTGAGTTTGTCAAACATCCAATCATCAATAATTACGAAGTATCTCGTGATGGTGTAATCAGAAACTGTCGACGAAGAAAAACAGTTGGTTCTGTCATCAATACTGGTTATTTCATATTTAGTACCGCGAAAAATAAAACATCTCTGTCATAGGCTCGTGTTCGAATGTTTCAACGGATTAATCAAAGACGGTCTTGTGATCGATCATATCAACGGTACAAAAATCGATAATAATTTATCCTCTTTATGAGCTATCACACAAGGCAAAAATTCTGCATGTGGTGGGACTAGTAAACATTCAAAAATTGCAAGACAAACTGTATCTACAAATGTATAGACTGGCAAAGAAATAATATTTACATCGACATATGCAGCTAGCAAATATTTTTTATAATAACTCACGTGCGGTACAATATGTTGCAGATAATATTGTAATGTGATGGGTTCTAATTGTTTTGACTAGTGCTATAGGGAAAACATAAATGCCCTTATCATTGTAGCATCAGTCTTCACAGGTATCTAATTTTATCACAATATAACCAGATCAGCATTTTGAAAGAAATATAAACAAAAAATTATATTTCAATATTGCTGAAGGTATTACTACACTATTTTATTTTATTTATTCATTTTTGTCAATTCAGTGACTTTGAGACGTTTAGTATAAAAATTGTGCTAAACTTCTCAGTTCGTATACTACTGCTTCATGTCAATGACCATGGGAGATAATCCTGTAACATATCTTTCTGCGTAGATCTTATCATAAATCATTAATTAATAACAATTTCTGTGTTAATTAATATTAGTGCACAGTACGGTAATTTATTTTTAAATTCGTTATACAATAAATTTCTGTCAGGCTAAAATGTCAAGACATAACTTTTATGTATATCTGTTACTAATAGCTGGTGAGGAACGAATCATATTATTATTATTATATAAGAAAATGATTCGTTCCTCAGTAATAAAACACGGGCACACGAATCATATATATATATATATATATATATATATATATATATATATATATATATATATATATATATATATATATATATATATATATATATATATATATATATATATATATATATATATATATTTTTACGTACTTCCTCACTCACATAAATTTAGGATATAACGGTTATTTTGTCATTCCGAGACCCTTCGTACTTCTGCCTTGACAAGGTCAGGTTTGAAAATATAGTGTTTTGGAAAATCAAGTTATGATTTTATCTAGGCATGTAATAATTTCTACAACATGTATTTGTAAGATCCGTCGGTTACTCTGATGCTGGAGTCTTCAAATTCGAAATCAATGGCCGGCATATTGTCGATGGTGCGATATTTCGCGATTTTTCTTAAATAAGTGGGGGGGGGCTCCAGTCCAAAGCTCGAATTACATAAGCACACTCTCCCACCATATCTCGTGGTGGGTGATATTTTTCACTATCTATGGGTTGATTTTGTGGGAAGAGTGTGCAATGTGTTGCGTAGAGCTATCCGAAATTTATGGGGAAACCTAAATCTCAAATGAAATGCTCAACAGATTTGAAAACCATTGCTAAAAATAACATCCCGTATATGTTTTGTGCTGTCCTTAGGATAAGTTAATTAAGTTAATGTTGTGCAGTGATCGAAACACAATTATATGTTGTGCTTGTTATAATATATTGTTTTTTAGATTTTAGGGAAATTTAGTCAAAATTAATCATTTTTTAAACCTATTTTAGTAGATTTTATCATAGAAAATCGGTGAAATTGTAAAATTTTTAGCGTTTAAACCCCAGCGATTCTCTAAATAATTTATCGATAAATCGTTAATTTGTCATAAAACATAGTCAAAAGTAATGTTTTTTTTTACTGAAATATACCTGATTTTTGGTCGATTTATGAGCAGAAAAGGAAAAATTTATAAATTTATCGATAAATCATTTAGAGAATCGCTGGGGTTTTCACCCATCAAAATCAGAAATTTCACCGATTTTCTATGATAAAATCGACTAAAACAGGTAAAAAAATTATGAATTTTGACTAAATCACAGAATTTTTTGAGATGAGTAAAAAATCTATTTTGTTATAATATTGTTTTGATGAAATTCATCAGACCAATATACCCAATCTGATAGCTTTAGTACTATTATGCCTATGGTAGATTTTCATTATACTTATTATATTTATTAGATTTAGTACGAATATACCCATCAAATTAATGAAATTGTTTGATAATCTGGAATTATGGGTAATGTACCCTTTATTCAGAATTAGGTAACATTTTTTAATATGATCAAGTTTAATGCAGGAATGTGCATAATTCAGAATCTGATCTCTTTCACACTTGATCATAACAATATGTTCTCGCCGCAGTTTATCAAACTACATCTGCGTTAATAAAAAAACTTCGTTACCGTACTCATCAATAACTATGTCAATGCTAAATTGTTCTACCTGTTTAAATACTCTCTTGATTGCATTTTCAGGATTTTCTTTGTCGTGTATAAAAAACCTTCACGTGTTGGTACATTATATACTATCCCTTTGATCAATTCGTGCGTCAAGATCTCACATAGAGTTTTATTGACAAAATTTCATTTCTTAAATTAAGTAAATGTCCATGTTGGTCATTAACTTTACAATTTATTCTTGACAAATATGGATTATGACAATGTAGATAAATCCGCATTGATTGGTTCTTGTACAATCAAGAATCCAGGAGAATCTTGCGGAGTAAATGTATAAAGAATATATCCTTGCTGAGCTTGATTTGATTTTTGAATGTCTATTTGATAACTGCCATTAATTACATCACATACAAGATTGACCCAGTTGTTGATGTTATATTAACGATTTCTGGTGAAATATGTCTACCGCCACTATGCGGATCATTACTATATCTGAGAATAGCTGCTAATGGTGCTATTTTTCTCCACGCAGAAACAATTTTAGGAACATTTTCGTTGATAATATAGTTGACTGACTTTTTAAGTTCAGTAATGTCAAATCCTGGTATTACAAATTTTAATAAATCTGCTTCAGCTATTTTATAATGCTCAGCATATAATCGCCTGTTGTTTTTTTTCATTATCGAAATCATAAGTACTAGCATTTATTATCTCAATGATAGTTCGATTACCATACTCAAGGTCTGATACAATTTGATTTAAATGTTGTATTGACACAATAATTTGTTTTTCTTAAATCGTTATTAGCATACTCCAGAATAAAAATTTTTAATAATTGCACTAATGTCGTGGACATCATTATATGTTCAGTTTTAATTTCATCAGCTAATGATCCGAGATCTTTTTCATTAACAATATATTTAAAAGTTTTTTGATCAACATCAAATATTGATATTGGTACTATAGGAAATCTTCTACCATGCATTTGTATATATCTATCCGTGTCACGCCATGGATATTTATCTCGACATTTTGGAGTTGTTATAAGCGCTTTATCGTTGGTAGAAAAATTATTTTGACGCGGTTCTGGTGGTCCTTGATATTCTTGTGGAATTTCTGGCCATCCTAATACGGATCTAATCGTTGATTGATAAATATCAATGATGTAATCACAAGAATTTATTTCTATTTCAACTGATAATGTTGGTTCGTGAACAGTGATAGCTATTTTTGATTCTTTTCCCATAATAATTTATTCTACGTGCGAATTCATCATTGATCTGTTCGATCTGATAACCTCCAGTTGGAAGACTAATAACAATCCAGTCTGGGGTTACAATGCCATCAACGTTGGCTGTGAGAATTGTATTTGCAAATACAAGTGAATTGTTTGCTGGTAATCTACTAAATGATTTTGATCTGATAGTTGGCCAAATGTGATATACTCGTAATTGTGCAAGTGCGATCTCTCTCACTGGAATTGCGGATGGAAAGTTGACGCTAAATTCAGGTGTGGATAAGCTTATTGATATCATCGTTGTCCTTCGTGGAGCTGTGTTTGTGACTATCTGTTGCAGTTGTTCGTGCGTCATTATTATTAGTATTATTTTCTAAATCAGACGTAGTCATTGCCTCGTTGTAGATTTTAATCATTTCTGCAAGCTCTATATCTGATATTATTCCATCGTTGATCGTGTATGATATTTTCAAAGATAATTTTGAATACGCGGTTGTTGTCGAGCAAAGATTCATTGTGTACTCCTGCAGTTTATTTTTGCTGCACAAGGATATCTTTTTCGCAATAATATTAAGATCAACAATTGTTGTCGCGAATGAAACACAAATAGTTACGATAATCAGCGACGTCATTGTTCTTGCGGATAATAACAAACCAATTCCAACGACAGCTGCGGATGCCGAATACACAACTATGTCAATGACAACTACACGTCGTTGATATTTTTTTAATTTTTATGGTGTACACGTCAATATTTTTGATTTTATTTTGCCATGCACAAACCTGGTTGTATTCTTGAACGTCAATCATAAAATTACCTAGCGAACAATTGGCGTTTTAGCAACAAATTCCAGACACCACCAATAACCTACTTCGGTCAAATTTTTATCAGGCGGTTCAAGAGTAAACGTTCCTTTGTCGCCGCTAATTAACAAACGGATAGTTCCAGAAAAATCATCAGTTGAATGATGTAAAAACTGTATTGTGATTATATTCAATTTTCAACACTAAACCCAGACAACCTATAAACGCCATTGACTTATGTGGTATGTTTAATGGTTTTATTTTGTTCTGTCCATACTGACGATCCTAACACTACCGTGTAAACATTGTTAATGATATTTTTATGTAAAATTTTAATCAAATTAAGTTTATCAACAATCTCAGGAATTCCTTTAATAACATCATCGAGAGTTTTTAATCGTTTTAATTTCTGATATTGCTGTTTTGCGTTAATCTCAGAGTTTTACGTCAACGGTGAGTGGACTTCCCAAAAAATCCTCACAGATTTTATTAAGTTTTTGAAAATTTCTACGAACGTTTGAAAAAGTGCTTAAGTGAACATCATACTCAAGTTGAAACGCTGTTAATTTATCATCGATGACCTTATCGCGTACATCTACGTAGGTTTTTGTTGATGCATCTTTGGGAAATGTTGGATTCCTCGAAACAACAATTTTATTTCCGTTCATGATAAGTTCACCTGTCATTATATCACTAGTTGATTTTACACGATTAGAGACACTTTTTGCAATTTCATTTCTGATAGCTGCAATTGATATATTTGAATCTCTAATTTTTCCATATGCGGTAAACACTGGAATGTTATCCATGGTAGCGCCAAGAACTATACGGATTATCTCACTCCACATAATGCTGCTCGTTTTTTAAAACACCGAATTTATCCTAATAAACAACAACTTCATGACAATCAACTCCAGAAAGGTTTGAAATATCGGCAAGTTCATCTTTAGCTGCATATTTTGACAAATCAATATCGTCTTTTTTTTCCTGCTGTGAGGAGGTCTTCCGTAAATATCAACCATTATACGTATTGCTGGTATTCAAATTAAAGGTTTTATGTGGAGGCAATCAAGATTTTGAAATAGCATTAAGTACTACTTCACAACCACGTATCGGTGGATCTATTTGAGTTTGTGTTGGTAGCGTAGAATACCATATCAGAGTGTTTGGTTGCAAATATGAAACAAATTCCTTTTGTGGAGAAAGTCCATACGAATCAAAATAAACAGATCCACGTGGATCAATCGTGTTAGCAACCCAGTGGGATCCTGAACCAAAACTGTTATCAAGATTAATAATTCCTGTTTCAAAGCTGTTTGGTTGTTTAAGTAATTAGTCGCGCAGAAAAACACCTCTGAAGTTTTTTATTTTTAATTTTTCATCAGCATTAATTAAATCAAATTAGACATTGGAAGTATCAACGAAGTGTTCCTGGTAATCTCAGGCCGCGCCCATACCAATGTGGGGTTCCTGGTAATCACAGACCCATCCCTCTTTTTTTAAATGATTTTCCGGCTATTTTCCTTCCTGCCATTCCAGATGCGGTTCCAACAGCACCTAATGCAGCTGCTTTTGCTACGGCAGGTGCGGCTGCGGCAATTAACGCTAGTAACGCAGCAAGATGTGTAAATATTCCACCGGTTTTAACCATATTTTGAATAGCGCTCAGAGAAAGATAAAATTGAACTCCGGTTTTTGCTTCTAGAGCCTTATCAAAATGTTTAAGTTGATTTTTAGTTAGCGATAACTTTTTTTGACCACCATATATTTGATCTCGCTTTAGTGATATTTTTTTCCGCATTTTGTTGCAAGTTTTGATTGTAATTTGTTCACCTGACCTTGAGTCGGAGTGGCATTAACGTGAAGATAAAACATTTTTATAATATCATATGTGGTTTTATTTACATGTTATGTTACATAT
Organism: Unio delphinus; assembly: GCA_029339505.1. Taxonomy (NCBI): domain Eukaryota; kingdom Metazoa; phylum Mollusca; class Bivalvia; order Unionida; family Unionidae; genus Unio; species Unio delphinus. Next base: position 417,169 of record JAQISU010000275.1, read on the forward strand.
TTTCTACGGATGCATCAACAAATCTTATTCGTCCACCAGCGCCTTCAAGTAACTTTGATTTATTGCTAAGTAAAACAGCAACTGCTCTGTAACCACCCGGTGGCATTCGACCTACATGAGCTCGAAAGTGTATATCAACGACAGATTGTCTGAATAATCTAAATGTTCCAACGAAAAGTATGGGATATAATGTTGTCAATTCTAACTGAGATATTTGCGAACCAGAATCTATATTTTGATCACGTCCCATATACTTCATTAAACAATAATATGCATGTGCAACACAATGTTGTTTAAAATTCAGCGACACTTCTTCAGAAGGTTCCTGATGTCCATTTATCCTCAAAGTAACATCAGAAACTGCAAGTGTGTCAAATACCGTTGGATTTCTTTCCTGCGAACCTAATCTGGCATTTTTCTGAAGTACGATAAATATATGTGGCGCAGAGATACCTTGTTGTCATGCTATCTGCCATGTCAGCAGCATTACCTGGATAACTATCTGTGGTCATTCTAAGCCATGATAATGATTTACCACCTGAACTCATAAAAGAAAGTAATCTTTGTTCTTCGGCGATAAATGGAGTCATCAGTGACATCCACAACGTTAGTTTTATTAATTTTACCTTACCAACAGCAACTGCAGCAACGCGCCATATTGTATCATTATCAGTATCTTTTCTTACAAGTACAACTGTATGTTTAGCACCAAATCGAACTTTTCTAACATCCCTGCAAAATCCAATGATATGAGAGAGCAGAATTGTGCACGAAAATTCTTCATTCACGCTTAACATTGATCGACGTACAGAAAATCCTAAGTTAAAATCATCATTCATCAATGCAACTTCAGTTCCAGCTGCATTTAGTAATACTCTTCTGTTATCTGGATGATCAGTTGTATCTTTTACAAACATCATCGATGGACCAGCTGATCTTGCGTAATCATCACTATATCTCACAAGACCATGTACAGTTGTTGCAACGTTGACATTTACAACGCATGATTCGATAGTTTTCCGTCAATAACATGAGGAGCTGCTGAATAACGCCATGATACCGTTATTAAAAAAAACAACTTGATCACCAATTCTATATGCTGTATTATCTGCTTTCAAAAGTATACCTTCAACTTCGATAAATGCCTCACAGGGCAAGAAATATCTACTTGTATCTTGAACTTGTAATTCGATTCTTCCAGGATCATTAGGTACACGTGCTTCATAAGAATAATACTGATAATCACGTAGAGAATCATTTTTGAGAATTGTCGCGTCAATGTCGAACGCATCATCGGATATACGCTTGAACATTTTTATTATAATTTGTTATCGTCTAACACGAAGACCACTTCCTGCTATCAAACTCGCGGATATATTTTTCTCTCTTTCTTTTGACAAAGGTACATTAACCAATTCCACTAGGTTTTTATTTGCGGACTGATTTATTATTTTACTAACATTTGCGGGCATTATTTAAGTACTTGCAAGTTTTACCAGTTGTTTTTATCGTACTAACAGTGTTAGTCTGTCCTTGATTGTCGAAAACGCTTTACCAGGAAGATTACTAATTACACCAGGTAATTCATCACAAATATGATTAATAGTTTTCATTCCTAATTGATAGTTTTCATTCCTAATTGCTTTGCAATCGGTATAGCTTTGGGGGCAACCCTGCTAAAAAGACCTCGAACAACATCACCAAGTCCAACCAAATCCATCTTATTTATTTATCTAATCGTGATCACTGTAATAATCATCGGCAATTTCATCAGTAAGAGACCGATACACGTTGATGCCCATGATGCCGCCGGTAAATAATCACTGACAAATATCAGATATTTCAGTGATTATTTCATGAGAATTATTTCCAGCTCATTTTCCATCGATAAGTATTTCTAATCGTGCAAATTCATTGAGAACATTGATAGGACAAGGAAGACCGCTTCCAGTAGAAAGACCATTTCCAGTAGTGCCCAGAGGATCTTTTTGTGGTAATAATGATTTATAAAATTCAGTATCAGCTTTATCTCTCTGCCTTTCTAATACCTTTTGTTCAAATTCATTAAACTCTAAATCACCCAGTTCAATACGATCTTTGTCTTTAAAACCAAGATATATGTCTTTAATCAGGAGTTCAGGGATTCAACCTTTAATAAAACCAGATTTTACTTATTGGTCCAATGAATCATATCCGTGTGCAGCAATATATTCTGCTTTACCCCCATCACTTCTAATATCGTCAATAACATCAGTAAATCTTGACGATTTTTCTGTTGGTGTTTGTATTTTTTGTTGTCGCAAAGGACCTTTTGGTCTTATTTGTTGCATTGGTGGAGTAAGTTGATAAGGTTATTCTTCAGGGGGGGATTCAAAAACTTCTTCAGGAGATTCTTGTCGAGGAAATTTTTTTTGGTCTTCCCAGGGTCTCTTTTCAGTTGTTTTTGTGATTCAAATCTTCTGAATTTTTCTTGATCTTTATCAAATATATCTTTGACTTTTTTATTATATTCGACACAAAATTCATCACCCTTATTAATCCGGGAATTTTTAATTTTAGCCTTAAGACATCAGCCCAATGTTGTGGACCGGTAATATATTTATGATGCTCTGTTTTTAACATTTCTTTCCTGTTATCATATCCTCGACCAACTAAATTTACAAGACCATTTAGATCAACTTTATCGATAATTTTGTAAAGTTTCTTCAGTAAATCTACCACGTATTTCTTCAATTTTTTCATCTTTTTTTTTTTTACTCCAATGACAGGTTTTGCTTGTTGAGGTATTTGACCAGGAAGATCCTGTAAAAGTCTAATTGTTTCTCCAGTTTGTTTAACTATATCTCCAAGTGGAACTAAAATATCTTTAGTAACTTTAGGAACAGGTTTAACAAATTGTTCAGTACCTTCCGCATAATCCACTTGAGATTCTTGACGAGCCTGTAATTTTTGTCTGACAGAATCTTTCAAAGGAAGAAATTTTTTGATTGCTTTTAACCTCTCTCGAGCTAATCTAGCTGTATAAGATTCCATAGCTAATATAGCTGTATAAGATTCCATAGCTAATCTAGCTGTGTAAGATTTCATAGCTAATCTAGCTGTTTAAGATTCCATAGCTGATCTAGCTGTATAAGATTCCATAGCTAATCTAGCTGTATAAGATTCCATAGCTAATGTAGCTGTGTAAGATTCCATAGCTAATCTAGCTGTACAAGATTCCATAGCTAATCTAGCTGTGTAAGATTCCATAGCTAATCTAGCTGTATAATATTCCATAGCTAATATAGCTGTATAAGAATCCATAGCTAATCTAGCTGTGTAAGATTCCATAGCTAATATAGCTGTATAAGATTCCATAGCTAATATAGCTGTGTAAGAATCCATAGCTAATCTAGCTGTGTAAGATTCCATAGCTAATCTAGCTGTATAAGATTCCATAGCTAATCTAGCTGTATAAGATTCCATAGCTAATCTAGCTGTATAAGATTCCATAGCTAATCTAGCTGTATAAGAATCCATAGCTAATCTAGCTGTAAAAGAATCCATAGCTAATCTAGCTGTATAAGATTCCATGGCTAATCTAGCTGTATAAGATTCCATAGCTAATATAGCTGTATAAGATTCCAAAGCTGATGCCATATTATTGATATAATAATGATTTAATTATAGCAGCATAGAGGGCACGACCTCAAATATGCCGTCAACAAAAACACGTGCATAAACATTTTGAAAAAACAATAATAATGTAACAAAAAAATCTAACCCCAAGTGAGACTCTTGGAGAGAAACTCTCGTAAGTTTGATGCTTTGGTTTAATGTTATTGAACTTATTTTTTTTCACTTTCGTAGGAAGCTTTATTTTTTAAAAAAATGATGTTCTAGAAAAAGGTCTGTTCATCCTCTATGCTGCTCCATGTGAAACTGTTCAGCCCCTGTTTATGAAAGACATGTTGTTTTATACAATGTAGCTGTCACAGTGTTTTTCTCTTGTGTTATGTAGATAGTACCATTTTGAACACTTGAACTGCATGAAGTCATGCAATGTTCTGAATCCAATATCTGTTTTACAAGCTCAAACTTTTGTGGATCTATATGAACAGTGTTACTGTATTTATTATGTTTGACCCTCAGGAAATCTGGATAAATGTCAGCCATATTGGATAACTCGAAATCATTATCTGTACCCTTGTTTTCATTTTCACTCTAAACATGACTTTCCTGAATGTGACTATCTGTGTGGCTCTGATCTTCAGGTATATCAGACATACTAAAGCCAGAGATTGATGCAGAAACGGTTGAGCCAAGTGTGCTGAGTAAGGAACCTACAAGGCTGGTATTTAAATATGTCTCCATGATTCTGGTATTTTCAGCTTGTTCATAACAGTGATAGAAAGTATAATATGAAATAGTTATACATATATACATTATACTAGCACATATCCATAAACTTTTGAAAGAAAGTTTTATAATGTGTTTGAGTTGGTATCATCTGAAGTTCAGATATCATGGTAGATGTAGTTCAATTTCAAATTAATCCACTTCAATAGCCATCTTGGATAACCTAAAATCCTTTGTTTGAACAGGTTTCCAAATTCACTTGAATAAATGAAAACATGCACATTAAATTTCACTTACACCAACTTAATATTGTCATAAATACACAGTATAAATTATGTCAATAGGTATTAGAATATTTAACACCAGTTTTTACACGAAATTCATTGAATATTGAGTGTTAGAACCATCCATACATGGCAGCCATCTTGAAATTGATTGGTCAATTTCTTGATCTACACCTGCCATCTTTATTGATTGATTATTTACGTTTATTTCTTAAAGTACTGCCCACAGGTGATAATATTTTAACTGATCAATATTTCATTTAATGTTTTGTATAGTGAGAATTTTGTTATTGTTTCAATGTCCATTCAGGAGACTAGTGATAACAAGATTTTCAAAGCTGGAAATAGGGGTAGCCATATTAGACATCAGATCAGCACCATTTTTTTCTAGAACCAACTAAATATCCTGAGAAGTTTTCAGTAAAATCCTTATTTTGTTATGAAAATCCTTTCAGGAGATATAGTAATAACAAGATTTTCAAGATAGATGCCATAATCGATATCAGACAAGCACTATTCTCATTCAGGATAAACAATATGTCATACAAAGTTTTCCAGTGAAAACCACCATGTCAATATGACATTCATTTCTGGAGGAGTAGCAATAACATGGTTGTCTAGATTCCTACTGCAACAGCCATACTGGATGTCTGAGTGGTAGGGCTGTAATGATATGCCTTCTGCTGTATCATGATATATCATGATATTTCATGTTTTATTGTAATAATATTGCAACATTTTGAAACATTTACTTAAAATGATAACATTAATACAAATTATAGTCAAACGATAAGCTTTAATAAATAAAATATGTACTAGAAAAGAACCGTGTCTTTAAGAAATGCTGTGAAATTTGACGACCATAACAAGTAACTTAAAAATGTCTCATCATGACATATAAATACTTATTGATTTGTGCTTAGTTATACCAATTTAAGTGAATTATATTTTGAAGTTTAAATTTTCTACAATTGTTGCCATTCCTTTCATTTTAAAACTGTTAAAAACTGTTTCATAATGCATAAATATGAGCAAAATATCACAGTAAGCTAAAATTGTATATTGAAAATATCGCATCAAGAGGCATATCATATCAACCGCTCCGGTGGCCTAGTGGTTAGAGCGTCCGTCTCGGATGCAGGAGGTCGCGGGTTCAATCCCGGGCCGAGTCCTACAAAAGACTTATAAAAATTGTACTAACAGCTGCCTCACTTGGCGCTCAGCATTAAGAGGTTAGTGTTAGGACTGGTCGGCCTGGTGTCAGAATAATGTGACTGGGTGGGACATCATGCTACATGTCTGTGGCTTGATGCCCCAGTGCTAGACATCTTTTTGAAAAATATGAACATGTTGATTAAAGAATTGTTGACTAAGAAAGCAATGTCTTTAAAGTTAAAACAAGAACTTTTCATTTATTTGATGGTTTTTTTTGTTTTTTTTTAAAAAAAAAAAAACATCAAAAAGTTGGTTAGTCAACTGACGGAAAATTCTCAGGAAGTCATGACATAAAAATACTTATTGATTTGTGCTTAGTTATACCAATTTAAGTGAATTAAATTTTGAAGTTTAAATTTTCCACAATTGTTGTCATTGTTTTCATTTTAAAACTTAAAACTGTTTTATAATGCATAAATATGAGCAAAATATCACAATAAGCTAATATTGTATATTGAAAATATCGCATAAAGAGGCATATCATATCGATATAACATTGCAACCTTACTGAGTGGCACCATTTTCAGTTAGAATCAAACAGATCATAGGATGAATGTACATACAAGGTTTCATTGCAAGACTTGCAGTAGCAATAACAAATATGTGCTAACTGATGGACAGACAACAGACCATTCCAAAAACTCTTGTGGTATTTGACCAGTGCAGATAAAAATGGGATCAATGCCAACCCCTGCATTATAGGTCAGTTCAGGAGCTATGCCGGAACACTAAAATGAGAGAATTGTATAACATAATGTTCCTCACAGGGATCATCCTGGGCTTTGCCAATGTCGCAATTGCGATTTTTTTCCTTACTGGCAACATAAATATCCCATCTGGCGATTTTTTTGGCGACAGACCTTTTGGTTATTTAATTTGTACATACAATCATGCATTTGGACTGGTGAAATTCAAAGGGAGAACGAAAGGAAGTCACAAACTCGGCTAAGCAATGCATTGGAATCTGTTTGTTTGTTTTTTTATGGTTTAACGCCATTTTTCAGCACAATATAGGCTATACATGGCAGCCAGTATTCTTGGTGGAGGAAGAACCCGGACAAAACCCGGAAAGAACCACTGACCCACGAGAAGCTACTGGCAAGCTTTCTCACATAACTACATTTGACGAATCTTAGACTCGAACACACGCAGACAGAAGTCAGATGGCAGTGGTCCGTAACGGACAGCGCTTTAGGCCAATCGGCCACTCGGGGCACCTTGGAATTTGTTACATAAACAATCCTTTGTTCGTATTGACAAACCCATCTTTACAGCGCATTGTTACATCATAATCTGCTTATGTTGACATCTGGCCCGCGTACTGTATGCTGTGATAATCCTACACTCAATCATGCTACCAGACTATACCTACAATTGACCGACTTCTTAAGACGCTAACAGAACAGCTACAATTAATTGAATGGCTAATCCTTCTGTTGTTTCTTTTAAATATACCAATAAAATAGTTTTGCTGAAACTTCAGAAAAAAACAATTACCTTTGAAGTACCGACTACTGTGTACAAATACAAAGCAAATGGAAAAATTCTCAATCACAATTATATCTGTCAACAGTGTAACATTATCATGAGCAAACGGAAGTTAGACGTTGCGTGTTCATCATCTCATCCTAAGAATAAGTTATAAAAATTAACAGCGTTTGGATTTAATGCAAATTCATCAGACAATGCAGTCACTGAACCTGATGATAAACCTGGCAGTCCAACATCATCTACATGTAGTGATGGTAGTAATGCTTCAAGTGCAACACCACATCAGTCAAAAGTTCCCGAAAATTTCTAGACAGTTGGAAAGTTGGGCGTCCGTGGCTGAGATATGATAAAAAGTTAAAACAGATGTTCTGTGATGTATCAAGGCAAAATGCCTCAACTCATTTACAACTGGTTGTGATATTTTGAAGGAGTGTGTCACCAAACATGAATCCAGGTGGGGTAAGTAATATATGTGCATTTTGCTCATTGATATTTTCCTTTTGCCATCAATCACGTGTTATGGCTGCAGAGACTTAAACTCCGCTACAAGAAAGAGCAAAACAAACAAGTTTTGCATAATTAAAAATAATTTATTTCTCAAAACACAGGAGTTAAAGAATTAAATTCACTTACAACATGGTGAACGAATTCCTAGTTCCTAAAAGTTCTATCAATTCCAATAGTTGCAAGAAATCCGATTATGTTCCAATGAAAAATGCCCCTTCTGTGTTGAAGTTTCAAATGTACTTAAAGAATTAATTAGTCTCAAAAGAATTAAAATAGTCATTGAATAAATTTAGTTAATACCATACAGTACAGTTATCCTAGCGTGTCATGCAAAAAATAAAAACTTTTCAAAAGCCAAGTCAGGAGATTAAATCCGAAAACTAGGCAGATTGGGACCTTCCATCTGGAAGTTTTTTTGCGGCATATTTAAGCATCATTTTCACTAAATATTCTCTGATCTTTCCAAAACACATGAAAATTTCTAAAAAGACATGAATTTTCTCCCAGTGGAATTCCTTATTGCCCCCCTCCCACGTATCTCCACTTCATATTCTATACAATAGCTGAAGGTTAGACTCGAGCCTCTTTGACATAATTCAAAGAAACCGCCTGTTCTACAATGAGTGAAAGCACTAGCGATTGATTGACAAATAAACCTTTTTTTGATATATCTAAAAAAAAAAAACTAAAATGGGTGTGAATTTATGCGTATATATACGGTCCAATATTACCAGATGTTGACTCGTGTAAGTTTCATTCGTGGGAATAGAGATCCTATTTTGATTGTCGAGAAATATTCTACAGCATTCAGTGATCATTCTTGGGATTTAGGAATCATTTCACTACAAGCAAAGCATGTAAACAGTGGCAAAAATAAATTTCTGAATTCCTGGTTTATACGTCACTTATCTTACATTGCAATGCACGATCATACGGTTTTATTATTAAAATGTCAACTAAAGTTGATAATGCCTTTTTTCAGGTAACCACAGTCATACCTATGCGCAAACAGTGATGCGGGATGCCAACACCATGGAAGCAACAAAGATCATTGTTATTAGCAAAAGCAAAAATACTATTATTAGTGCTATGAGGGACACTTTCTTTGCAGCTTACTACAACCTGGTTAATACAATTGTTCCAAAGCTGCACCAGTTGTGTATCACACAGGTATTGAGAATACCATATTAAAGCTTGTTAACAGTAATATTCTATGGATTTAAATGACAGTAACATGGGAAATAACATGTGTACAACTTTAAAATATTAAATGTGATGTTACATCTGCAGTACACTGTGATTGCTGCATAAATGCCAATCTTTTGCTAATCAAATATATATATATATATATATATATATATATATATATATATATATATATATATATATATATATATCAGAACATGTATAATTATAAATGAAATATTTAGGGGATACAAATTAATGATTATTTCTATTTCAGGGTGCCACCCAACTCTCAGACCTCAAAGTAGATATGCACATATCGTATGACAGTCACAAAAGCACCAGTGAGTTTCAGCAGTCGTTGGCCGATGCAATAGTTGACGAGATGGTTACCGAGGTCAAGGAATCTCGTATTTACAGCGTCATGCTTGATGAGAGCACCGATATTTCAGTACATCAGAATTTGATTGCTTATGTTACGTACTTAACTAGTTTGGTTGGCAGTGTTGAACTAGTTACACAATTTCTAAGTATTCATCAGCTTCAAACCGCAACTGCAGAATCTATATATTCATAGTTGTTATGTTTAATTGAGTCGTTTGGTTTTAGTCTGGACAATCTGATTGGTGCTGCAGTCATGTTGGGTTGCAAGAGTGGTGTGGTTACCAGGTTGAAGGAGGCTACTAAAGGTTTGCTTGCAACTCACTGCATTGCACATAGGTTAGCTCTGGGTACAGGTGCTGCAGCTGACAAGGTTAGATACTTGGTTAAGTTTCAAGATATACTGAATAATAGGTACAAGTATTTTGCATATCCCCCCCGTAATATGTGTAGGCTTGAGGCTTTTTAGTCAGTGTTGGAGTCTTCTCGCACTCACTTGCATCAGGTATTCCACACAAGGTGGCTGAGTTTTGAAGGTAGTGTGCAGGCAGTTGTTGATAATTTTCAAGCTCTAGTTAGTGTCTTCTTGGAAGAAAAGTCTGCAAGGGTTCTTGCTCTGTATAAGCCCATTACTGGTTTCAAATTTGTTTATACAGCACACTATATGGCTGACATTCTGAGGCCTTTGGCAGTTCTGTGTCAAGCTTATCAGAGATCTGATATTGACTTTACCGAGGTTAATCCCCTTCTCCACTCAACTGTTGAGCTTCTTGAAAGACTGAGGTCCGAGCCTGGTAGTAATATTTCTAGGTTTCTTTCTGAGATTCCAGCAGAACCAAGTCTGGATTCATCAGGTTTGTGTACTTTTGAGTACAAAGGCCATACAATTAGGTTGGAGGCTGCATCATCTTGTGCCAAATTTACAGATATTGTCATTGACAATCTAAAGGCAAGGTTCATGGAGGAGGGTGATTCGATAGTTTTAAGTGCTCTAACCAAGTTGTTTGATCCCTATTTGTATGGTTCACAGGCTAACAGTTCCATTCTTTCAGGTTTCAGGTATTGTTTCAGATTACTTGTCAACTTGTGTTTTAGGTAATAAGTCAGAGGTTAGTCAGTAGTTGGCTGGCTTTGTGGCTTATGCTAGGGTTCAAGTTCTCAGGAATGGTAAGGTGTATAGAGGTGTTAAGGACTCGATTCAGTTGGCAGTGAGATCCAGGGCAATATACCCCTGTGCATCTGTGGCTGATGAGAGACTAATGGTGTCACCTGTCAGCACTGCAGACTGTGAACGTGGATTCAGTAAGATGAATCTCATAAAAAAATGACATCAGAAATAAATTCGGCATCTCAACTCTTGAGAATTTAATGAGAATCAGCATGTGCAGATGTGAAGAATTAGACTTTGAAACTGCATTCAACAAGTAGGCAGCCCTAAAATCGCGATGGACTTTCTTGTGAAACTTTGTAACATTTTGTTTATGCTTGTTGTAATTAAAGTATTAACTAACCCATCTTTTGTAATTTTCATTGCCTGTTACATTAATAGACATTTCATTGCCTCTTACATTAATAGACTTGAAAAATGAACATTACTTGTTCTGGCAAAGGTTTTTGAAAATTGGCGACAAAAAATTGAAGATTGGTGCTTTTTTGGCGACAACTTTTTAAAAGCCAGGACCATCCCTGCCTCATCATCACAAGTACCAATAGAGGGGAGAGTAATGTGAACCTGTCTGAAAGATTCCTGTCTGCTGTACTTACAAATGACTACCAATGTTGTTTGAAGACTCTGAGATCTACCAGTTATGCTGTTGGACACATTACATGTATAGTTGCCTGCATCACTCTTGCCAACACTTGCTATCATCAAGGTCTGGTCGGGTTTGAGATATCCAGGAAATGATTCTCTCTTCCACTGAAAACTACATGTAGGGTTGCAGTCTGCTGTACATTGTATAATGACTGAGTGGTTTTCTATCGCCCTGATAATCCCACCAGTGGGGTTAAACTGAACATTCTCTGGACCATCTGAAAATATGAAACAACTAATCAGCTAACAAGTTTAAAAAAAGAAAAAACAATGGCAATAACTCAAAATTCACAGTAATTTGTATATATGTGAATATTCAGATGATCATCATAGCAGTTCCCAAATTTCATAATCCGATGAGAGATATAGTCTCAAAATCAAAGCTGGTAAGAAGCACAGCCAATCAGATGCAGGGTATCTCATTAATACAGTCTATATTGGAAGCATGATCAAAATCAAAGCAAAAATATATTTCAAGAGTGGCTAAAAGGTTCGTCAATCAATTGCAAGACCAACTAACTATTATGCATGGATCTTGTCTACTTTCACTATTGTCCATGATCTTCATGATATTAGTTGTTATTCCAATTTTCAGGCAGGAATTGTGTGAAGAAAAGTGATTTTTGGGTATGGATAGCAATAGCATTGCCGGAGTTTCACAGCACTCCATCAAAACCTTCAGAAACAGTTGCACAAATGAGACTGTGTTGAGTTAAAGAAACTGAGCAGTTAATCTTTAAAAATTGCTGGAACAAAGTGAATTGTTGATATGGACATCTTAAGATGATGATCAACCATTCAATTTCCAGTTTCATGACAAGCCAATAACAAGACTTCCTCAAATTGACTTGTGTCCTACTTTCTAAAAAGAATTTTCTTTAATTGAAGATATAACCACTTCTTTTAGCTGCTAAGTGTTGAAACCATCTGACCTGCCTGAACAATATTTTATAATTAGCCTCAGCGAAAGCCATATTGGATGAAAGATAAGCACCATTTTCATTTAATATATACCTGATATCATTACAAGACCTTTTGGTGAAAATGCAATGCTGATATGACCATATATTCAGGATAATTACATGTAAATATGTTCATCGTGGTCAAATCAGCACTATTTTCATCACAAACCACCTACATAAAACAATTAATTATACGACATAAACAATTTGCCAATATGACTTTCCATTTAAGAAGAGTAGTATTAATAGCAAGATTTTCAAGATTTTGTGAAAACTACAGTACAGATCAGAATATTTTGTGAAACTCCACACTTCATAGATTCGGACTTAATCATCTTCACTTTTGCTCCGCAGTGGAGGGATAAATACCTACAAATCATCAACAGAAGCCATCAACATGGTTTCTTTTCTCTGCTATTGACATGTTAAATTCATATGAGAATTGAGAATCTAAATGCACAACAGCAGCTTTTCTGCTATGTTTTTTTTCTGTCATTAAGTTGATTAATAAACAATGTACTTGGGGAAGAGTGAATCATCCTGTGTAACCATAGAGTATTCCATTTTTTCTCAAAAAAGAAAAATCAGTGATAGAGAGTAAAACTTTCTAACTAATCAATACAGCAAATATCAATTTTCTGGCACTTATCTGTTTACTGTCTTCCATTTTTTGCATTAGACAGATTAGTTTGTCTTTGGGGCAAACTATTCACAAAGATGTAATTTGATCTTTTCTTATTGACATACAGCACTTGATAATTTGGCAAGCTTTCTCTAGAAATACCTTATACCAAAATTAAATCCTGCCTTTAACAATATACAAAAGTATAACTCATCTAAACAAAATCTCAAAACTTACTTGAAGTGGGATAAAGTGCTCTAACCAAGTTGTTTGATCCCTATTTGTATGGTTCACAGGCTAACAGTTCCATTCTTTCAGGTTTCAGGTATTGTTTCAGATTACTTGTCAACTTGTGTTTTAGGTAATAAGTCAGAGGTTAGTCAGTAGTTGGCTGGCTTTGTGGCTTATGCTAGGGTTCAAGTTCTCAGGAATGGTAAGGTGTATAGAGGTGTTAAGGACTCGATTCAGTTGGCAGTGAGATCCAGGGCAATATACCCCTGTGCATCTGTGGCTGATGAGAGACTAATGGTGTCACCTGTCAGCACTGCAGACTGTGAACGTGGATTCAGTAAGATGAATCTCATAAAAAAATGACATCAGAAATAAATTCGGCATCTCAACTCTTGAGAATTTAATGAGAATCAGCATGTGCAGATGTGAAGAATTAGACTTTGAAACTGCATTCAACAAGTAGGCAGCCCTAAAATCGCGATGGACTTTCTTGTGAAACTTTGTAACATTTTGTTTATGCTTGTTGTAATTAAAGTATTAACTAACCCATCTTTTGTAATTTTCATTGCCTGTTACATTAATAGACATTTCATTGCCTCTTACATTAATAGACTTGAAAAATGAACATTACTTGTTCTGGCAAAGGTTTTTGAAAATTGGCGACAAAAAATTGAAGATTGGTGCTTTTTTGGCGACAACTTTTTAAAAGCCAGGACCATCCCTGCCTCATCATCACAAGTACCAATAGAGGGGAGAGTAATGTGAACCTGTCTGAAAGATTCCTGTCTGCTGTACTTACAAATGACTACCAATGTTGTTTGAAGACTCTGAGATCTACCAGTTATGCTGTTGGACACATTACATGTATAGTTGCCTGCATCACTCTTGCCAACACTTGCTATCATCAAGGTCTGGTCGGGTTTGAGATATCCAGGAAATGATTCTCTCTTCCACTGAAAACTACATGTAGGGTTGCAGTCTGCTGTACATTGTATAATGACTGAGTGGTTTTCTATCGCCCTGATAATCCCACCAGTGGGGTTAAACTGAACATTCTCTGGACCATCTGAAAATATGAAACAACTAATCAGCTAACAAGTTTAAAAAAAGAAAAAACAATGGCAATAACTCAAAATTCACAGTAATTTGTATATATGTGAATATTCAGATGATCATCATAGCAGTTCCCAAATTTCATAATCCGATGAGAGATATAGTCTCAAAATCAAAGCTGGTAAGAAGCACAGCCAATCAGATGCAGGGTATCTCATTAATACAGTCTATATTGGAAGCATGATCAAAATCAAAGCAAAAATATATTTCAAGAGTGGCTAAAAGGTTCGTCAATCAATTGCAAGACCAACTAACTATTATGCATGGATCTTGTCTACTTTCACTATTGTCCATGATCTTCATGATATTAGTTGTTATTCCAATTTTCAGGCAGGAATTGTGTGAAGAAAAGTGATTTTTGGGTATGGATAGCAATAGCATTGCCGGAGTTTCACAGCACTCCATCAAAACCTTCAGAAACAGTTGCACAAATGAGACTGTGTTGAGTTAAAGAAACTGAGCAGTTAATCTTTAAAAATTGCTGGAACAAAGTGAATTGTTGATATGGACATCTTAAGATGATGATCAACCATTCAATTTCCAGTTTCATGACAAGCCAATAACAAGACTTCCTCAAATTGACTTGTGTCCTACTTTCTAAAAAGAATTTTCTTTAATTGAAGATATAACCACTTCTTTTAGCTGCTAAGTGTTGAAACCATCTGACCTGCCTGAACAATATTTTATAATTAGCTGAGGCTAATTTTATAATTAGCCTCAGCGAAAGCCATATTGGATGAAAGATAAGCACCATTTTCATTTAATATATACCTGATATCATTACAAGACCTTTTGGTGAAAATGCAATGCTGATATGACCATATATTCAGGATAATTACATGTAAATATGTTCATCGTGGTCAAATCAGCACTATTTTCATCACAAACCACCTACATAAAACAATTAATTATACGACATAAACAATTTGCCAATATGACTTTCCATTTAAGAAGAGTAGTATTAATAGCAAGATTTTCAAGATTTTGTGAAAACTACAGTACAGATCAGAATATTTTGTGAAACTCCACACTTCATAGATTCGGACTTAATCATCTTCACTTTTGCTCCGCAGTGGAGGGATAAATACCTACAAATCATCAACAGAAGCCATCAACATGGTTTCTTTTCTCTGCTATTGACATGTTAAATTCATATGAGAATTGAGAATCTAAATGCACAACAGCAGCTTTTCTGCTATGTTTTTTTTCTGTCATTAAGTTGATTAATAAACAATGTACTTGGGGAAGAGTGAATCATCCTGTGTAACCATAGAGTATTCCATTTTTTCTCAAAAAAGAAAAATCAGTGATAGAGAGTAAAACTTTCTAACTAATCAATACAGCAAATATCAATTTTCTGGCACTTATCTGTTTACTGTCTTCCATTTTTTGCATTAGACAGATTAGTTTGTCTTTGGGGCAAACTATTCACAAAGATGTAATTTGATCTTTTCTTATTGACATACAGCACTTGATAATTTGGCAAGCTTTCTCTAGAAATACCTTATACCAAAATTAAATCCTGCCTTTAACAATATACAAAAGTATAACTCATCTAAACAAAATCTCAAAACTTACTTGAAGTGGGATAAACATTGTAACAAGATAACCAGGTTGTGGTTGGATTTATAATGAAAAACTAATGACAGTTGATATAAATACAATGTTTATTGATGAATGACTCAAATGATAAAAAAAATTATGATTAATACGTGCATGTATAGGATCCAATTATTGGACAAATTAACACAATCCACATGAACCTAATAATGTAACATGAATGTGAATATAAGCAAATGACCTTACATTATATAAGGACAAAGGTTAATGATTCACAGTAATTTCACACGACGAAAAGAATGATGTGTTTAACTCAAATACTAAAAATGATGTACTTTACTCATATAGTGAAAAATTATGTACTTTACTCAAACAGTAAAATGATGTAAACTTTTGACAGATATCATACAATATATCTTTACAGTCCCAAAACACTGAGTGTAACAAACCCCAAAATTAAGCCATGGCTAAAAGAATACTATGGAGTTACACAAAACACTCTGTCACTAGAATACTTGGCTACCAGTCACACTGGTCAATCAAGCAGTCAGCCTTACAGGCAATCACCGACCACCATTCAATCACTTGGCCAATCAGGCAATCAGCGTGCACCAATCGGTCAGCAATGCCCGATCACCTGCTACTCAACCAGCAAAACACTAGTCAAACAGCTCTATGGCGGCTATTCAACTAGCTCTGCTGTTAGCTCTATCGTCAGCTCTACAGCTGCTATGGTCAACTCTATGGTCAGCTCTACAGCTGCTATGGTCAACTCTATGGTCAGCTCTACAGCTGCTACCCGGTCAACTCTGATCAGCTAAAAATAAATCTAACACCATGTACTAAGACTGACACGGGCATATACGATAACACATAATCACGTTATATATGGTAAGCTATACAAATTACATTATTTTCACAACATTACAAAGCAATAAACAGTTTCAGAAGTGAACCTACATGTATCCGATAAGAATCCTATGGTACTAAACATTTTTTAATGAAATCCAACTTTATCACTAATACAGATCTCCTGATAAGTCACATACAAGAATAGAAAATATTTGCAAAATAATACACAAGCCAGAGCTACATAGAAAATATACAAAAATAAATGTGGTAGTATAATAGTTATAACCTATAATATACATAAGAAATTAATAAATAACTCGTGTACCTCTACAGCTGGAGATCTGCAAGTCCTTAAATAGACTGCTCACTGTTTCCATAGTGTAATGTTTTCATCTACGGTGAGGTATTTTTACACAGACGATGCAGCCCTACATCATCTGCGTGCTTGATGAATTGGTTTTTCCCATCAAATGCACTTTGCACATGCAGCATGGGATGAACCGAACTCGCTGTTTATAAATATTGTACAATATACAAAAATCACCCTTGGGCATTGTTGTACTTTAGGCTATTTTTAATGTTTCACTTTCTACTAAAGTGAAATAAATTATTTGTTCAATTATACCTAAAAAAAATGTTTTTACTCTTTTCTGTTACTTGCTTTAATAGATATATAACAAAAAAAATGGGGGCTCGCTCAGTCCCGTGATATGAATTTCTTTAAAATATTTCACAGACATTAGAACTGTTTCTAAATTTGATTTCACTCTAGTTTGGTAATTTCTTGGTCCCTGGCATTTTTATTTCGTATATTTGGGAAATTTTGAGCAAAACCAACAAGCTTTCACCATACATCTCAAGTGGAGTACACTTTCAGATCCTACCCAGGAAAGGCTAAAGTCCTTAAAATAGGAAGAGTCACTTGAGCTTCCCAGAAGTGTTGGCCCTTCTGATCCAAAGGCTTCTGTAATGAAGCCAGAGATAAGAATATTTTGGTTCAAGATTTGCTGAAAAGGGTATTCATGATGCAAGTGCTTTGGGTTTGATTAGTAAGTCTCTATCTGGTTCAGAGACGAAAATTTAGAGAACTACAGTTAAAAAACCAGATGGAAATGAGTTAAGAATGCTTCAGCTTCTGCAGAATGTAATATAAAGGCAAATGCAAAGAGAGAAAGAAGCAAAAGAAATGAAAATCCAAAGAGAGCAAGGTGAAAAAGAAATGCTAAATGATTATGGTGGAATGCAATTTAAATTAAAAGAATTAGAACTGGCAAGTAGAGCACACTTTGCCTCTTTACATACAAGTTCTGGCTTTGATGTTATCAGAAATATTAGGCTAATACCCAGTTTAAAGAAAGGAAGCAGATCAATAATTTCTTCACTGTGAGAAAATTCCTGAAAATCCGAGTTGACTAAGAGTGCATTGGACTTATTGTTAAAGCTTCTGAAGTCTGCACTTCACATTAAGTACAACAAAGTTCTAATTATGATGTGGTTAAGGAATACATCTTGAAGGATTTGAGCTGGTACCTGAAGCATGTTGTCAAAGGCTTGAGAATATTAGAAAAGAAACTGATTGAAGAGTTCAAAAAGTTTGCCCATAGTGACATCAAAACCTACTTTGATAAGATAAAAGGTTGAACTTTAGAAAATGCTGCTAGTACAGCTAACAACTATTACTTGACTCACAAAGTTTCGTTTATCAACAGATCTTCTCAGCAGAGTTTTTGGTAAAAACAAATGATATTTCAGACTGAATAGCTTTTAAATAAGACTTATCAGAAATCCTTATTTCTTTCTACATGCACTTACTGTAAGAAAGATAGGCACTTTATTCTGATCTACAGGCCTATAAATAATAAGAGGAATTAAGATAGAACTGTTCCAAATATTATTATCTCTAAGTGGTCATGGTCACAGTCATGTATTGAAAGCAATACATTAGTTGGGTAAAGCAAACCCCCATCTGATTTTATTATGGAGAATTAGGAATAATTTATTTTGAAGGGATCTGTATCAATTGGTGATTTTGCCAAGCTGATTCCTATTAAATATTGCACACAGGAACTGCTCAGAATATGCTATTAACAACTACTTTGCCTTTCTCTGAGACGTTTTCTTCTAATAAAAGTGTTCTTATTCAGGGAGTAGAGTGTGACCTTGTTAATGTTCCTCTCCATTGTTTTAATTTGTCATCGCTTAGTATCAGGACCAGTGACTACAGGATCAGGGATTTATTTACCCATTGAAGGCAGTCATTTATTACTAGGTAATGACATAGCTGGAGATAAGGTTGTTGCTAATCCATTTCAATCTGACAAGACTTGTTTTAGATCAAAATGTTGATCCTACTGACATTGAAATCCCTAGTTTATACCCAGCTTGCGCAGTTACCAGAGTTATAGCAAATAGGTCTTGAGAATATTATTGATCAGGATATTATTACAGACACATTTAATGGTCAGTCTTTTGATGAGGCTGCTTTTGCTCCTATTCAAGAGATCAAGCAAGAGGTACTGATCACAATGATCCTCTTTTTACTACTCATTCTCTCAATTCTAATGAGGGTGACAACAGACAATCAATAGTTGTCAAACAGGAATAAGATCCTTCGATCTCCTGTTTGTTTTAGAGGGAGGACTAGGAGGACAGTGTTTGCTAATTATATCAAAATCTCTGAAAGTTTTTTTTAGTTGGGGACATCTCATTCCCATTACTCTAACAGCATTTCTTTTTGGATTAAAAATAAAAGTATACAATTCCTTGGCAACTACTACTGTTGGTCATCTTTATCTATAACAATAACATTAAACTACAGAGTGCTAGCACACCTATACTAGATCATCAAGTGTATATATCTGAAACATAGTCAAACCTGGATAAAGACTATCAGCATACAACAAAAATTCTAAAATATTAACTTCTTTTAATAATCTTCGGGCTATTACACAGAATGGTGAATGGGGGCAATACTGGAAAAAATGATAATCATTCGAGACCAGTTAAATCTGTAAATATACAGACAGGCAAAAAAATAATACTTCCATCGATATATATAGCTGCCAAACATTTTGATATTTGCTGGGCTTTGGTACAACATATCGCAGGTAATATAAAAAAAAACATTTTCACAGAAATACGAACAAAAAATAATATTTCAATATTGCACTCCCAGTCGGAGTGGGTGAAGAGAGATAACTCCGACAAGCAAAGCTTCCTAAACATGAAACAGTAGCTTTGCTTGTATCTGTCAAGGATGATAATGGGTTTTTCCCATGAAGAAATACTATTATGTGACGGCTGATGTTCACAATCATCTTTTGTTGTGGTTTCTGTAGTTCTTAAAAAATGTTGCAGGGACAAGGGGCAAGCTGTGACAAAGATAAAAAATAGTCCACGCACCTGTGCGCTATTTTT
The DNA here is from genome assembly GCA_029339505.1 of Unio delphinus. Taxonomy (NCBI): domain Eukaryota; kingdom Metazoa; phylum Mollusca; class Bivalvia; order Unionida; family Unionidae; genus Unio; species Unio delphinus. Next base: position 437,140 of record JAQISU010000275.1, read on the forward strand.
AGATTTCCAGATAATGGTAAATTCATCATAATTTTTAAAACATATAAAAGTTACAAGGCTCCGTGGCCAAGCGGTTATGCTGCAGATTTTCACTCTCGACGTGTGGAAATTGGCTTTCCAATCCAGTGACTGACAAATCTGTTGACGGTTGCAATAAATAATTTAATTGGGGGCTTCATCTCAAAGCTTGAAATTCAACAGAAAATGTAATGATAACTAAAAATTCATGCACACCTTCCCACCATGTCAACAACGTGGTGGGTGCTGATTTTGCACTACCTGGGGTTGATTATGGCAAGGGTGTGCAAAAAATTTCAAAGTTATTAGTATAAAACTTAATCGTCAAGCAGCGGACATATCTAGAATGCAGTGTTCCACCATGAGGTGGAAACAGGTGGCACCCACCTCATGGTAGTGGTGTATATAATGCTGTAAAGAGCTTAAATTTGTATATAATGCTGCTAGAGTTAAGATAGAATTAAGTATGTGTATTGTGCCGTCCATACATTCCGACATAAATTCTGCAATGTACATATCTTTTTTTAAAACATATTTATTATATTTATTTAAACATATTTATTATATAATGAATCACAAAAATATTAATGCTATTAATTCTGCGATTAAAATATTACATGATATAAAACTTTCTGATCAACTTGATCCTGAAAAAAATCACAAATGATTTTGAAATACTACAAGAACAAAAATCTGAAGGAAAATACACACTAGCAGCCGAATACAGGTTTATTAAAGTACCCCAACAGGCAGGACACAATCGTTAGCTTGTGTATGTGATGATAAGCATGTTGAGCAATTCATTCCACTCGCAGTCAATTGAGACAATTAAATCAGAGCTATCTCGCGTATACAAAACAAAAAAGATTATGAGTGCGTGTGTAAGACAGTTGAAAAACATTATGTCTGATTGGAAACACCCTGACTTTGTCAAGGGGGACTGTGAAAGTGAAGGTGAAAGTGTATACACCGAATGATAGCACGCATTTTGACTATTGTCAGCGGTGCTTATAGTATGGGGGGGGGGGGTGGCACTTTTTTCCCAACGAATTACGATTTTTGCATAACCCATAAAGTATCTCCTGCAACTTGAACCGTTTAAGGCAAGAATTCAGAATCTGATCCCTATCACATACAGCTGTAATAACATGTTCTCATTGCAGCTCATGTAACTATTCCTGTGTTAACAAACATTTTTCATTGCCATAATCATAAATAAGTACATTAACACTAAACTTTTCTGTGTGGGGAAGTGTCAAGATTGTCTTGACGGCACATTTGATGCTGGTACATCATATAATACTGCACAAAATAATTTATTTTTTCAATATCGTCGTAAAGTTCCATGGGCCGAGTCCAATGTCGGCATACCGAAGTGGGATTCTTTTTACTCCTGGACTATAAAATGCACATACCAACTTATCGGCAAAGATTCATCTCACAAATCAAGAAGGTGTCCAAGGTGGTCAGTAAGTCTGAAATGTATCCATGACAACAGCAGATTATGACATCTCAGATATACCAGAATAACAGGTACTGATACAATTAAATATCCAGGTGGAACTTCAGTTGTAAATGAGTATATCCTTGCGATGCCTGTCTGGATTTTTCAAAATCCACTTGATAACTTCCATCGATACCAAATTGACTGCTATTGTTGATGCAATATTGACAACACCTGGTGATATTTGATGACCATCGCCGTCTAGATCATTGTTATGTTTAAGAATACTCCTACTCGGAGGGAAATTTTTCTCCATGCATCAATGATTTGGAAATAGTATTCATCAATAATGTCAGTGACATTTTTATTCAGCTAGTCGACATTAAATCTGGGACATTTAAACGTTGGCAGATCTGCTTTTGTGATCGAATACTTGATGAGGAACAATTCTTTGTATGAGTATTTGGTGCCATCATAAATTCACCTCTGGCTTCAATCACCTCCCACATAATACTTTGATGAACAGTCTCGAGGTCCAATGCAACGTTGCCCAGGTACTCTATTTGCTCCTTCTGATGATTCCTTGATTTATCAAGGCAGGGATATTCGTTTATGTATGTGGAGAACAATTGCCGCAGTGTCACTTATTTGTCTGTGCTCATAATTAATTTCATCGAATAATACTTTTGATATCATCTTCTGTATATGGACTCTCAGAGATGATATATCCCATCTCATTTTAACAGGGAAAGCTTTGCCATCCAGAGTGATATTAACTTCGGAAACAGAGAATCCACTACTAACAAGGGGGTTATCGTCCGTTGATCTCCACAGCTGAGAATTCTTATTATAATAAAAAATGTTTCACACGATACATTTTCCTGTTTGAGACATAATCAGATTATTGAGGGCACGGTGGTCCTTGATAAACAGGGCTATCTCTGGCCATCAGATTGACAACTGATATTCTTTTCCTGTGATAGATTTGAGTCTAATTGAAATTCATCGTTGATCTGTTTGATTTGATAACTGCCCATTCCAGTCTGGTGTTCATCAGATTTATTTTTACACGCAAATACCAATGAATTATTTGCTTGCAACCCACCAAATGACATTGCTCTAATATTTGGCCAGCTAGAATATACTCGCAATTGGGCTAGAACTATTTCCTTGGCCGGAATTGCCATTGGAAAGCTAACGTCAAATTCAGGCTTGGTTGAGCTCGCTGATATCATCGTGATTGTTGATGGTGTTGTATTAGCAATAATTTGTTCTAGCAATCGCAATGATCGCAATCGATCTTGCGCCATTATTATTTATTTATTTAAATCAGGGATTCTAATCCTTAACAGAGTCCTTGTCTTTAGACAAGGGTGGTTGCTTCATATTAAACCTTTATCATTTCTGCGAGTTCTTGATCTGATATCGCTCCATCATTGAGACCTGATGATATCAGCAATGATAATTTGGCATGTACGTGTGTTGCCGCCGATAGAAACATTGTATCTTCGTGTAATTTATCAGCTGTGCACGTGGATATCTTTTTTTGTGATAATATTAAGAATACTAGCAACACCGGTCATAATCGCAACACCAATTCCTATTACTGGTGCTATTATGTATGTGGCTGATAATGCTCCTATTATAGTTACCGTTCCAGCGGCTACAGCGGATGCAGAGTATACAATTATGTCAGTAAGAACCATACATCTGTGGTATTTATTTTGTTTTACTGTACACACATCAATATTTTTTAGTTGGCTTTGCCACAAACACACTTGCTCGTATCTGAAACATTGAACGTCAATTGAGGTTACCGGCGAATGGTTCATTATGTAGATTACGAACACTTTGGGTTCCACCATGAATATTTCCTCGTCATTTTGCTCCAATATCACTAACATAGATCCAGAAGATCCACTAACTGGATAACGTTGTGATATTGTGGTAGATATTTTAAATGATGTCACACTGAGCACTGAGAACCTGTACATAATGGTAACTTCAGCGGTATGTTTGATGGATTTATTGAGTAGTGTCCACAATACTGATCCAGACACTACAGTATATACAGCATTGATTGGGGTTGTACGATGAACTACACCATCAGTAATCTTGTTGATGTCAGTGAGCTTAATGTCGACGGCTGTTGGATTCCCCAAACAATTCATGAATGGTTATCTCTATGAAAATTTGCAAACGCACTTACATGAGTAGTATATTCAGATCTAAATGTGGTCAATCTATCATTGTCATTAACGAGGTTATCATTGGAATGTCACTGTCGTCCACATATTTCTTCGTTGCAGCCTCATCGTCTGATTCTGGTACTCTAAGACCAGTAATTGTATTATTATCCATATTAAGATTGCCAGTCATTGCATCACTGGCTTTAGCAACGTATTTACTCAGTTCTGATTGTGGTGTTTATGTCCATGTATTGTTTTTTTTTTGTCGCCACCTCATCTTATGATTTTTGTTCTCTCATATTGGTAATTGTATTTCTGCTCATGTTGAGATCGCCATACACAATGTCTCCATTTCTTCTGATACGTCCAGTAATCTCTCCGAGGAGTGTTAGAAGTGATTCCTCCAAGTTTTTAATTTTACCGCTTTTAGCAAACACTACTAAGTTACATTCCATTGCACTTGGGACCCGCAGAATAATGTCTGCCAATGGGATATTGCTTATTTTCGACCACCCTTGCTGATCCTGAAAAACAAAAAATTTCGGTTTGGTCAATATCGGCGAGATGAAGAAGATCAGCAAGTTCATTCTTGACCTCGGTATACGTCACATATTGGGATAAGTCACCTTAGGGCTTGCGTTTAGCAGATCTTCCATAAATACCTGCCATTGTATATTACACTAAGATCTGTTTAAAACACTGGAGGACGATGTTGTCTGGCAGTATATTCGTGCACGACTTTATGAGGCAGTAACCCTGATAATGTCGATACAGCATCAAGCACTGTGAGTACTTCATGGCCACGTATTGGCAGATCAGATATTGTCTGTGTTGCTAACGTCGAATACCAGATTGGAATGCTTTGCAGTCCGCCAACATACCTTAAAAATTCATTTGGTGGCGCCAACCCATACAAATCCAAAGAAACAACTCCATGTGGATCAATCATGTATGCAACCCAGTGAGTGCCCCTACCACTTGTGGTAGGACCAGAACTTCCATCGAGATTAATGTACCGGTTTCAACACAGTTTGGTTGTTTAGGTAATCGATCACGCTTAAAAACAAGTTTTTGATATTTAATTTCTTAGCATCATCAAGTAAATCAAAATTGGACACGGGAAGCTCGAAACGCTTCGAGTTTAGCAAAGTGTATCGGGTAGTCTCAGACCCCAACCATACCATGAATGGCAGTCTTAAACCCTGCCCTTGTTTTTGGAAGTCTTTAGTCCATGGCCTGTTGCTTTCTTTAATGCCATCCCAGCAGCAATTCCAACAGCACCAAGTTCAGCTGCTTTTGTAACTGCTGAAGCTGCAGCGGGTCTCAGCGCTGGTATAGCTGCAAGAAGTGAAAATATACCACTGGTTTTTGCCATTTCGCTTACAGCATCAATGGAAAGGTGAATTCGCATACCAGTTCCTCGCTGCGTGGCTTTGTTATAATGAGTAATTTGTCTTGCTATCATCGGAACTGGATTAATTCTGGCGAGATTTTTTTGAGGATATTTCAGTATTTGCACCTGTTTCTGCATGTGCAGATCTGGCCAACTTTTTTAGTTGACCTAGCATTAGTGTTACGTTGACGTTCATGTATGACATTTACCTGATGTCGAGTGCGCTTTAATTTTGGTATTCTTCTGCTAGCATGTCAACAAGATTATTGCCAGGTTGTTTTATAACACATGTAAATAATCTGCGTCTGTATGCTTTTGGGTTGTACCAAAAATATTTACTGATTGCACATTCTTGAGAATAAAAAATATATTTAAATACCATTTCTACAAATTCTGGTGGTAGTATAACGATTTCCTTTTTTTACATTTTATTTAATAATATAATTTTTAATTAACAAAGATTGTCAAGTACACATTTACATGTTTTCCACTGGGGCATCAATGACTTTCATTCATCCTACAACACCTCGGAAGTGTATATCAACGACTGATTGTCTGAACAAATCCAAGTGTTCCAGTGAGAAATAATAGATTGGATCTAATGTGAAATGCCGCTGAGATATCTGCAAACCAGAATCAACATTTCGATCATGCCCCATGCATGTCATCAACCGACTATAAGCACGTGCAACATGATTATTATCAAAATTCAGCAACACTTCTTCAGACAGTTCTTGGTGTCCATTTATTCTCATAGAAATTTCACTAACCCCAAGCATGTCAAACACCATTGCATTTTGTTCCTGTGAATCGACTCTGGCATTTTCCTGAAACGCAATGAATATATGTAATGGTGCTGACACCCCCTGCTGTGATGCTATCTGCCGTGCGAATAAACCAGCAACATTACCTTGAATACTGTGTGTGGTCATCGTCAACAACGACATTAATTTACCACCTTAGTCCATGAAAGAGAACAGCCATTGTTCTTCATTCAGCGATGGAGTTGGCATCTGCAACAAACGTTTCGTTAGTATTACTTTACCTGCATCAACCCCACCAGCACGCCATATTGCATCATTGCAAGTGGTTTTTCTCACAAGTACCATGGTGTGTTTAGCACCAAATATAATTTTTCTAACATGTCTGCAGAATTCAAAGATATGTGATAGTGGAATTACACATGAAAATTTTCATCAATGTTTAACATTGATCGACGTGATGCAAATCCCAGGTTGAAATTTTCATTCATTGTTGCAACTTCAGTTCCAGAGGCATTCATTCTCACATTATTGCTCTTGGGCTTATCAGTGGTATTCTTCACAAACATCACTGATGAACCAACTGACCTCTAGTAACCATCGCTGATTCTTGCAAAGCCATGTATCATCGTAGCAACGTCGACCTTTTTGAGACATGATTCAATATTCTTTCGGTCAATCATGTATGTGGCACTGTTAAATAACACAATGACGCCATTATTAACAAAACTAACAATACCAACTCGATCACCAATTCTGTATGCTGTATTGTCTGCTTTTAAAAAGTCTACCTTCAATCTTGATGAATGCATCAGTGGGCACAAAGTATCTACATGTACTCGAAACTTGTAATTTGATTCTTCCACGTGAGTTGGGTACGCACACATTACAAGACCGGGTTCATACAGAATTCTGAATAATAAATTCAAAGACTTTTCCCACACTTTCAAAGACCACAAACACAGATTTCCAAGACCAATGTTCGCTAACATTTGGTATACAAGTTAAATTATATGAGAAAACAACGAATGCAAAATACTACAATTTTGTTTAAGGATGAAATTGAACGGATCATCAAAAGAAAGAAGCCATAAAAACTCGACTACATCTAAATCTAACAACCTTGGACAATTTTATTTGTGATTATGGAAAGAAATTAAAATGTTTGGGTTTATTTCAATTTTCAAAGATTTTTAAAGACCTCACGGTACTCGGCTTGATTTTCGCAAACTTTCAAGGCCTTGAAAATGCTACCTCATTTTTCCCAAACTGTAAAGACCGTATGAACCCTGTAAGAATAATACTGATAATCATGCACTGATTCATCCTTAAGGACTGGTGCATCCATGTCAAATGCTGGATCAGATACATGCTTGAAAATTTTATATTTACTGTTGTCTAACACAAAGACCACTTCCCACTATTAGACTTGCAGTTATATTTCGAGTTTTTTCATTAGCTAATTCTTTCAACCATTCATTTGCAGCTTGATTTATTATTTTACTGACGTTTTCAGGCATCACTTCTGTGTTGGGTAATTTTACTGGCTGCGGTTTTACTGGTGGTGGTCTGCGTATTAATCATGCTAGTCTATCCTTGATTGCTGAGAATGCTTTACTAGCAACATCACCAACAGTACCAATACCTTCATCACGAACAACATCAACAGCTTTCATTCCTAGTTGCTTTGCAATTGGTATTGCTTTCAGAGCTATCCTTCTGAATAGACCCAGAACAACATTGCTGAGTCCATTTCCATAGGTAACTTTATTTGTTGGTAATCACAAATTTATCACCCTGACCATTACAGGTCCATGCTGGACATTATGTAGAGTTTTAACATATTCACCTTTTACATACCTATCTCTATCACGATATCCCTACGCGGCAATATTAATTAATTGGTCTGGGTTCTTGAGAGCAGCAATACCTTCCAGCGTAAATTTATCTATGTTAGTTCTAACTTTAAGCAGCGGCGATTGCTGATCATCAGGTTGTGGTTTAGGGTGTTGCCCATGTGGTGGTTGAGTTGCTTGACGAGAGCCAACAATATCAACAGGCAATGTCTCAAGAGCTTTTTGTGCTGCTTCAGTTGCTGTAACAATTTTCTTGGTTGGTTCGACAATTGGTTTAAATAACTGTTCTGTACCTTCTGTAAATTGCTCCTGAGATTCCTGATGCACTTGTAGTTGTTTCTTGACAGAATCACGGACAGGGAGATATTTCTTAATTGCATCTAGTTGCTGTCGAGCTGTTTATCTGTACGAGATTCCATAGTTAACGTAGAATCAGTCATTATTATTGATATGATTTATACCTGATGATAGGGTTTTTTGTTACGCATACGGAGGCTGACAACCAACAGGTCGGTGAATGACTACGCATAAAAATTTGTCAAGCAAGCATCAATAGCAAAAATGTACTAACCCAGTTAGAGGCCTCGGTTTAGTGTTACTGACGCTTGTCTGTTAATTTTTGTAGGAAATTTTATTTTCATAACTGGACTGCTCTAAAAGTGGTCTGTTCACCTCCTCTGCTGAATTCCAAAAATGAAGACAAATGTAGCACCTTTAAAACATGCATACCCATTAATTATCAATGTCTTTTTTCCATGATGGTTCCTAATATCTCTCTCTCTCTCTCTCTCTCTCTCTCTCTCTCTCTCTCTCTCTCTCTCTCTCTCTCTCTCTCTCTCTCTCTCTCTCTCTCTCTCTCTAACTTTACATGTAAATAACACATTTTATTTCAAAGAAAGATGCAGTTGTTCTAATTTTTAAAAAAAGCCTGATGAGTGATACAGCTTTCGTAAACATGTCATAGATTTCTGCTGCTGAAATATGTGTATATTATATATTCTGTTTTGAAAGATTAAGGGCGATAATTAAAATTGAATATGGTTTCTTTTATATACTGCTAGAAACAAATGTTATGCGAAAATATTGAAACTTAACCACATTGTCTTTCTCAGTCCATATTACAAGTAAAAAAGTATATTTTCCACAAACAAATTTCATTCAGAAGTTACTGTTTCTTTTGAAACATTGTTCATTAATTATAACCCTAAACTCAACACCATCCTGACTGGCCATCATTAGCAAGCTGACTTCAAAGTCAAAATGTGACTCCTCAGCTGGTGCTTGAAAACAGATTCCCGAAATAAAGTGACCAATTTAGTAACATTTTTAATTCAAACCACTTTATCCATGACATGAATGGCAACTGATACAGTGCAACAGTCAATACAGTGTGTACAATTCCATGTGTTTAATGAAATCATTGTACTTTCTCATAAACAATGTTATTTTCAAAGCTTAAGGGTACAAGTACAGAATGATCCTTTTGTAGCATAGCTTGTGCATCTTTTCTATTTGAATATATGATGCCACATTAATCATGAAGAATAAAGTTAAGAAAGAAAAAATAACATGCATGTCATAATGTACCAGTGTTACTGATTGTACATTATATATTTATTAGCATTTTCCAGCATTTTTTTAAGTGGGTCTTGGTAATAGTATGGTAATAAAAGATAAATCATTACAAATTAATTCATAAATACCACAAGAAATGTTACCATTTTACAGTTTGTACAGGTAAAGGTATAAAATTGACCCCTGCCAGGGTCGGGATGAAATTTTTAGCATTTCTCCTGTCTGATTGTTTAGAATGCAGACTAGCTGAGCGAGTACGATAGAATCAGTGAGGGTGCCATAAAATGCACTATTGCTGCCATAAAATCTGTGATGGACTTGAAATAGATTGAGTGGATTTACACTGAGTCAACTTTTACTATTCGTTATGAGTACATAATCCCCTGCCCCTCTGTCCATGTCTACTCTATTTAGTGGGCAATCCATAAAACATGATGTGTGTACTTTAAATTACTGTTTTTAATGTATGTCTTTTTGGTCAGAATCTGACTTGTCTAAAGTGGTTTCTTTGTGGCTTTACCTTCATTATGACCAATGTTTACAAAAATATATGAATTTTTATTGTCAGGAGCCATCTTACAAGTAGCATAGGGAACCTGAATCAAATAAAATATGCACTATGGAAGCCCACATTGGGAATGATTTAATGACCAGAGAGTAGTGTAAACTAAAATTTTTAAAAAAAAATTATTATTTATGTTCAAAAGGACAAATGTAATGTATGCACAGATCACAAATGAAGATGACGGATATTGTTCTAGACATTATGGAGGAGGTATCAATGCTTTGAATCTGAAAATAACATATTTAAAGATGGTATACCATAAAATTTCTTCTAGCAGAAATTCTCCATGCTTTCATGTATGGTAAAGGCCAATAATTAATAAATTCAACGGATAAAGTTATGTCATAAAGACTAATGCAAAGAATAATTTGAAGAAGCAGCATAGAAAAATTGGCAATTTTAATAGATTTGAAAATTAGTAAAACGAATCTTCAGTACTTACACTTCACATCAATGACAAGTGCATTGCTTGGAACAGACTTTGCTAATGAATCATCATATGTCATACATGTTAGCCTGCCACTGTTGTCTTGTCTTGTAAGACTGGCAATGGTCAGTTCTGTTCCCTGGACTTTATAGCGTCCCCCTGCTGTAGTAGGCTGGTCATTTACCTTCCACTCTGACATCATAGTCAGGCCATGGTCAGGGGGTGCACTGTTGGATACAGAGGAACAATTCAGGCGGTAGTCAGACCCCAATACTGCAGAACCAGTAACTGCAACAATCTCAGGCTTGGATGGAGAGGCTAAATGAAAGTTAACATTTTTACAAATTAGAATAGAACTCTTAATTGATACCCTGAAATGAGATCAATTCAAACATAAGTGTCCCTCAAAGAGAATTAACACTCTACAGGCTAAAAAGAATTTACAGAAATTCCAGGTTCAGTTCTTCCTTTTAATGCTGATATTAAAACCATCTCTTATATTATTCAGTGATGACAAGATTTTCAAATTAGCTGCTGTGGTGGACACATGAGATATCAAAATGGCAACATTTTCATTTGGGACCAACAAGACATCATGCAAAGTGTTCTGGTGGACACCCCATGTCGATAATTTCCATTACGAAAGAGTGATGGTAACATGATTTTTAAGATGGGTGCCATGGTGGGCTGGCCATATTGGACATCAGATTGGCACCATTTACATTTAATGCCAACTAGACAACATATGATGCCCTTTGGTGAAATTGGAGCAGCCATATTAGGAATTGTATGTGCACAATTTCAAATAGACATTAAAAGAAGTCTTGTGGGAAATATCCATAACTATGTTCTCTTCTTTCTGGAGAAGTAGCCATAACAAAATTGTCAAGACAACCACTGTGGTGTCCATATTAGACATCAGATCAATACTGTTTTCTTTTATGACTGGGTAGAAAACATCACAGAAGTCATCTGGTGAAAACTCCATGTCAATATGGCCTTAATGTGGCACCACTATTCCATCAGACCTTTAATATTTCTTACTTGTTCCAATAAACTGAAGAGATTGTGTTTTTTAATTCATAATGATCTGAAAAGAGTCTAAAAATCATACTGAAACAAGCTGAAATCTACTTATAGTGAGAGGCTGATGGCCTAAACTGTTACTGGAAATCAGCAAATTTAGCATGCAATACACACATCACCAGTCTAAGCTTGCCCTATGTCAAACATCTGTCAAAGTTCAACCATAGTTAAAACTAAACATCAATAGTATCAGCTTAACGTATGTTTCTGGATGAATGACTATGAGTTTGTTTAAGTAAGGATTTTCTGATATAAACTAAAAATCAACAACAGGGAATTCATCGGCTACAGGTAGCTGCTTAAGTTTTGTTCAGCATGAAGAACATACCCAGAGTAGGAGTGAAACAACTAATCAATATATCGATGTTTCATTATATTTTTCTTATTATTAGTTGTATTAATACATGAGGTGAATAACTAATAAAAAAAATTCTTACTATATACAAGTGACATTAATCTTCAGCAGTTGAGAATAATTAATAGTCAATTGTCTTTTTATTCTTTATATTGAGAATTCATCTAAGACATAGAAGGCACAAAGAAAAACTAAAGACAACACCCACTCACCTTCTACAAATTAGCAAACAAAAGGTGATTAACTCACATGGTCTAAAGCATGACAACACCTACCCACGTATTCCATACTGATTATTTTATCCAGTCAGCATGCTCAGCTATTGATATACAGTCGACTCCGATTAACTGCACACCCTCAGGCCCATCACGAGACCGTGCAGTTAACCGGAGTGAGTAGCTAGCCGGAGTACGGTACAGTACATTTTTAAGCCTTGGGAAAAATCGGGACCAGCGTGATTACGTGCAGTTATGCGGAGTGTGCACTTAACCGATGTGCAGTTAAGTGGAGTCGTCTGTACCAGTGTAAAGAAAACATTCCAGATTTGTTTGCCATGTATAATTTAAGTACTTTACTGATCATTTAATAACCACTCCTAGATAAAATTTTGCTGCTGTTTTTTGTATTGTATATTTACACCAGGTGTGCCACACAGTGAAATATGTTATAATCAGTTCAGATTGGTAGTTATTATCTGATCAAGTCCAGAGTAAACCAATAACCACCAATCAGAACTTAGTGCAGCCTATTCAAAGCACGACACCAGAAGTATTGGCACCCAAACTCAATCTAAATATACACAAAGCAACAGAGAACTTTGCACAAAAGTGACTATTAAATTGATCTGTAAAGTACTTCAATCGTATATGGAGAACAAGTTTGGAATCTCTCCTTTTACGCTAATATATATAATCAGTGACTGAATAAGCAGATTAAATAAAAAAAAGGTCAGCAAAGGATCAACAAGGGGAATGGTTTCAACCCACATGAGTTAGTAACTGAAAATTTGTAGAAGAAGAGTGGGTGTCAATAATTTCCTTCTGCACTCAAAGAAATGAATGTACTGTATGTGTCTGCAGCAGTTGTTTTTCATCTGCAGGAAGTACAATGTGAAGGATTTGGTTGTTAGTCATCTCTGCTCTCATACTCGGACTTACTCTAGACAAGATTTTCCTTGCACTAGAAAACTGCTTTATTTCTTGTTTTGGCGATAACACCATAATGCCAACCCAATTTAAGTGAAGACATGAACTGTGCCAACAAGATGTTTTAAAGCATTCATGTAGTGTAAATCAAAGGGTGTGGTTACCAAGGCAAGCTCTGCACCATTATCGTACAATGACGCTTCTCAATGTCTTTGAAAGTCCTGTATTGTGTCATTTATCCCAATGTTATGCTTTAAATTTATCACTTGCTTGTTTTGCATTGTTTTTTACTAGCATATGTATAAAAGCATGTAGAAATGCCTTGTACATTTATAAATTCAGTGCATGAACATCTCGCTACTTTTGTATCTAAATGTTTTATGAGAAAGTACAATAAGAATGGGACTAGTAATAAAATGCAGACTCAAATTTAATATTCTTCTGGCTTATTAACAACCTTTTATTGTATTACAATTTCAAGATTCAAATATCAGGTGCATCACTTCCAAATAATAACTCATTGATTTAATATCACAGTGGTAATGTGCAGTTGGACAACACAATTAGTTTAAGTTTGTTTTCGTTTTCTATGTTTAATGCCATTTTTCAGTACAATATAGGCTATACATGGCGGCCAGTATTAATGGTGGAGGAAGAACCCGGACAATCCCCGGAAAGAACCACTGACCCACGAGAAGCTACTGGCAAGCTTTCCCACATAACTACATTTGCCGAATCTTAGACTCAAACACACGCAGACAGAAGTGAGTAGGCAGTGGTCCGTAACAGACAGCGCTTTAGACCACTCGGCCACTCGGGGCCCCCAATTAATTTAAGTAACAGTCTTTATAATAATAATAATAATAATAATAATAATAATAATAATAATAATAATAAAGACTTTCAAAAAATGCAACCTGACAGCTTTGATTTTGCTTATGGATGTGTGCAAGTAATTGGTCACATAGTTCTTCAAAAAGTTCTAGATCAGTCCCTTCACTGGCATTGTTCCCTCCAATATAGAGTACTATTTTAGTAAACTTGGAGAGATCATATATTTTTGCATCTTCCAGTATTGTCTGTATTTGGCACCTGCAATGGCATGCTTTCTAACACAGTGCCTGAGTCCTCTGTTGTTAATTCCATGTAAAATGGAACTACCAATAAGGAGGATGTTATCTTGGCTGGTAGAAGGCAAAGTATTATGTCTACTTTGTAATTGATGTAGTTAGTCTGTATGGTGCTTTATTACTCTTTATCAATTCTGGCTGAGTCTGTGGCAGAGTTGGAAAACTGCATTGGGTTTTCTCTTGGCAGTACTTCAGGTGTCTGTACAATTTTACTTAGAAAAATAGGTTTAGGACCAATGGTTTGTGAATGTCTGCTGATAGTCAAATGTTTCTCTCTCTGGGAAGCTAATTTAACCTTCTCATTTATTAGCTTGTCAATCTGTTTCTGCATCTTGCCACTTGCTTCTGGAGTGTTTGTATAACAGTCAGCAGCAGGTCAGTATTACACATACAAGGAGAGAGCTGTCTATAATCTCCATTAGGTATAACGGTACCAATTGCGCATGACCAGGTGGGCGGTGCTTAAGGTGTAGGGTCCATTGCAATCCGAAAAAAACAACAACACAAGCTTTGATTGGTGGATTATGTAAGAGTTGTACTTTCTGTTAGGCTTAAAATAAAGTTTAGCCTCTTGGCAACATGTGAATTTATGCTAATTCCTAAATAGATCAAATTTTGTATTTTTTATGATTTTTTGAAAATGTAATACACATGACTGAAAATAGGTATGTTGTGACTAGATAACTCATACCCCTGTCTAGTTCCAGCAGAGTTATCTCTCTTAAATGCAATGGAGTACCTGGTCTTGTCATCGTCAAATTGACAATCTAACATTGTTCTCTATAACAGTGTGTGAGATGCACGCTAAATTAGGATAGAAAATATATTTATCTCTCCAAATATTAGCATTGAGGTCTATGGAAAAACAATTGGTACCGTGATACCTAAAAGATAATACCAGCTTCACAGTGTATCCATAGTAACGAGTATACATAGCAACCACTTCTATGCTGTCATAGTGTCATTTAGTTAAACAATGGATATTGAGATGTTTTGGTCTAATATTGACAGACTTTTACATATAAAATGTACAAAATAACACACATTAGCTTTGGAATGGGGCTTTTGTAACTATATCTATAGCATATATAGACTGATTGCTTTGTGACTGTGTAGTTAGCTCCAATATTAGCATACAGGCAAAAAAAAAGGTTATATAAAGTTAATAGTTAATTTTAGCCAAAGTATTGACTATTTTATGCGCAAAAGATGAAAAATCATGGATAAAATACAACTTTTTTGTTCTTGAAAAGCATGTTATAGACCAAGATACAGGACATTCCTGGTCCATGTGTAGATAGTTCACTTGTACCATAAAGAATATTCTGGTATAAGTATTTTAGGTAGTTTGCTAAAGATATGGTATTACTCCCTATTTTGATTTTAATTGCCCTGCTCTAATTGTATTTTCTTGTAAACTTTTGTGTCTTTAAATTATAAATGCGATTCTCTAGTTAGTTACATAATCATTCTTGAGGTCTCCACTACATATATAACCCTGGATTTTAGGTTCTCGCTTTATCGGTAATACATTTTTGGATAATTTAATTGCATTGAAGTTAATACATGTGTTTCTGAATAACATGGAGAATACATAGTGGAGGAAATAAAAAGTACAAACCTTATGTATACAATTCAGTGATCTCCCTTACATCAGACATAAAATTTCAATAAATAGAAACCCACAATGTTAGTGATGTTGAATAAATAGAAGAAAAAATTTGTGAAGTATCATATTAGCCCTCGGTCTTGATGCAAATTTAACAAGAAGTACTTTAATAATTTCTCCAAGTAAAGTTTACAAGTTTGAAAACTGATCCAACATGCTTTGTTTGGTTTAGATATTTTTTCTGCCTAACTTAAGCCCATTATTATTAATTTCTTATTTAGAAGAAATATGAATTACATGCATCTATATTATCTACATTATTCACCCTTTTATATTAGCTGGGAATGAACACCATATCACCTGATATTTGGTGCCTGTAAGGGATGTTATAGCACAGGTGTCTTTTTTATTGTCCCTGTACCTATGGTCCACTGCCTCCAAATATTGTCCAAGGTAACATCATCAAGCTCTCGCTTCTCATTTTTCTCATTGCTGCTTGTGTCTCCTTTAATTCCAGTATCATTAGCTACATCTCCCATTTAGATACACACTTTTCTCCTGTTTTTAAATCCATTGGACTCACTATACTCATTGTTAAACTTTAGCCTTTTTCTGTATATTAGTCCACATTTTCACCCCAAATCCATGATAACCACTTAGAAATGCTGTTATCTACTTTATTTGGTGTCAGATTGGCTTATTGCATCAATTGTATGCACTACAGAAAGGAGGGAAGCTTTCTATTTGTATGACAAAGAGGCTGGGTAGCTTGACCTTTGTGTGAGGACTAGAGGTTAGTGATCTCTTGCATATGCAGACAGTGTAAAGTGTTCAAAGCTAATACTTTATAATTAGATTGGGCCATGTCCACCTGTCCTTGTTGTTACTTTCTGTGTTAATGAAACAATTATAAGTCCTTTATTTTAGATCAAAATGTCTCTTTAAGAGTAGAACTGGTTAAATCCTAGTGTGTTGACCTTTGACCTTACTATTAAACAATATGACATGTGATTTATCCCATATCACCAAAGTGAAGTTTGATAAGTGCTAATATGAATAAAACACAACTCATAGTTAAAAGAATTCATTTTATTTCAAAACATGAGTTTGATAGTGAAGTAAAGGTATGAAAACAAGAGTTCCAACAGCTCCATAACATTTCTATACACAATCATATAGAACATAGCTTAGTACTTCATAAAATTGTTTTTGACAAGCGAGACTAAGTACACTTGTTAGTTATATAGTCCCGAGCTATTTCACAGATTATTGGAAAAATCAAGGTTTGCTATAGGTATAACGGTACCAATTGCGCATGACCAGGTGGGCAGTGCTTAAGGTGTAGGGTCCATTGCAATCCGAAAAAAACAACAACACAAGCTTTGATTGGTGGATTATGTAAGAGTTGTACTTTCTGTTAGGCTTAAAAAAAAGTTTAGCCTCTTGGCAACATGTGAATTTATGCTAATTCCTAAATAGATCAAATTTTGTAGTTTTTATGATTTTTTGAAAATGTAATACACATGACTGAAAATAGGTATGTTGTGACTAGATAACTCATACCCCTGTCTAGTTTCAGCAGAGTTATCTCTCTTAAATGCAATGGAGTACCTGGTTTTGTCATCGTCAAATTGACAATCTAACATTGTTCTCTATAACAGTGTGTGAGATGCACGCTAAATTAGGATAGAAAATATATTTATCTCTCCAAATATTAGCATTGAGGTCTATGGAAAAACAATTGGTACCGTGTTTCCATTAGGGCCCTCTGTAAGTGGCATAGGGATCAGTCATTGGAGTGCTATTCATTACATCTTGGTCCAATTCGCATAGAAGTGAATTTCAATGCCTGTGTAACATCTGCATAATAGCGCATTTCTGTGCCATTATTGTAGCACCACCTTTGAGGAAAACTCCTTATTATAAACTATTGGCAT
Source organism: Unio delphinus (assembly GCA_029339505.1). Classification (NCBI taxonomy): domain Eukaryota; kingdom Metazoa; phylum Mollusca; class Bivalvia; order Unionida; family Unionidae; genus Unio; species Unio delphinus. The sequence goes on from JAQISU010000275.1 coordinate 454,630, forward strand.
TAAGGAAAATAGCAATGATATCATGTCACATGGCTGCTGTTTAAGGTATATATAGTCATGATTTGCTATGTAAAGAAACTGGGTTGGGTTCTCTCTTTTGCGAAATGGAGGCCACAAAGTTCATCCAGTATTTTGTTGAGTTTATATAATTAGAATCATGACTATGAATGCTTCATTAAATCAGATATATGCTGTGATTTTGATGTAGGCAACATAGATTTGGATAATTTATCAAATTTAGATGATGTAATGTTACAGACATAGACAATAGACCAGAAGATTTAGTCCTTGAGTTATGGTCTAATATAATATTTATATGATTGAATATTCAGTAAAAAAAAATTCATTTATATTAATGCACTGTAGTAAATCTAGTGGTCTATCAGACATTTAACAGCAAAAAAAATCTCTAAGCATTTTAATGCTTAAAGCAGCAGAGAGGGTGAACAGACTTTTGGCTGAAAAGGACCGACAGAAAAAAAAGGATCGACAGACTTTTGGCTGAAAAGGACCGACAGAAAAAAAGGATCGACAGACTTTTGGCTGAAAAGGACCGACAGAAAAAAAAGGATCGACAGACTTTTGGCTGAAAAGGACCGACAGAAAAAGGGATCGACAGACTTTTTGCCGAAAAGGATCGACATCAGAAAAAACTTTTTGTCGAAAAGGATCGACATCAGAAAAAAGGATCGACAAAGCGTCGACACCAGACCAACTTGCTAGCAATTCATAAAAAAAAGACGCCATTTAGTTGACGTTCACCTCCTCGGCTGCTAATGCGCTAACAATTTTTTTACGATGAAAGTCTTTAAGACGAAAATCCTTTCAGGACTGTACAAACAAACTAATTTGTAAAACCTCACCTCGTAAATCAATCAGATTATTAGATTGGTCAGTGAGTTTGAAATTAATTCTCGTTAACAAATTATTATGACATCGCATATAGACTAGATTAGTTGGGTCTTCAATAATTAGAAATCCTGGAGGAGCCGTTGGTGCAAATGAATATAAAATATATCCTTGCTGAGCTTGATTTGATTGTTCGAGATTTATTTGATAATTTCCTTCGATAACGTCACATACTAAATTGAGTGCAATCACCGTTGAAATATTCACATTGTTCGGAGCAATATGTCTACCGCCGCCTTCTGGATCATTATTATATTTCAGAATATTTGCTGTAGGATTCTTCAATTTTTTCCAATTATCGTGGATTCTTTTGAACCCAATATCAATAACATCGTTAAGTTCTTTCTTTAGTTTATCCGGGTTATACCCAGGGATTTTAGATGTTTGAATATCCTCTTTTGGGATATTGAATTCTACCGCAAACACTTCTTTATAAATTTCACTCATTAATACTTGTTGAATAATTTGCGTATGAAATGTTTCCATATCGTTGATGATTTTGTTACCTGTTTGTACTACACTAATAAACTCGTTTTTGGTGAGAGAGCCGGATTTGATGGATATTAACAATAATGAAAAATCATTATTCATCGCTGTTAAGTTTTCTTTGATTAGGTGGGTGTAAAATATCATATTATTTTTATTGTCGTATCCTATAAATTTGGGAGAATAATCTTGATAACTTTTTATTGGATTATCAGGTTTCATCTTGTCTGTGACATAATCGGATTTTACAGGTTCTGGTATATCAACAGTTTCTCGTTGAGGTGGTAGTTCAGGCCATCCTAACACTGATCTTATAGAACTTTGATAAATATCTACAACATACCCAGGGGAATTAATCTCGATCGCAGATGATAATGTCGGCTCGTGAACCGTTATAGCGATTTTCGATTCTTTTCCGGTGAGAGATTTTATTCTGCGTTGAAATTCAGCATTGATCTGTTCGATTTGATATGACCCAGTTGGTAACGAGACAACCTGCCAATCTGGAGTTCCGTCTTCACGATTTTTCCACGCGAATACCAAGGAATTATTTGGTTGTTGACCACCAAATGCTACCGATCTAATATTAGGCCAGCTATGATATACTCGTAGTTTTGCTAATGCGATTTCGCTCACGGGAACGGGGTTTGGAAAATTCACACTAAATTCGGGACGTGTTGAGGTTACTGATATCGTGCTTGTTTTCACCGGTGTTGTATTTGTTACTATTTGTTGAAGTAGTTCTTGCGACGACATTATTATTATTATTATTCTGCTCTAATTTCAGCATTGTTGATTTATACAATTGAGCCATCGTTGAAAATTCGCTATCTGATATTGTTGTGTCATCCAACGACGATGATATCAACGAGGATAATTGCGAGTAACCGGCAGATGCAATATGATATTTAATTAAATAATCATGTAGTTTACTCTGGCTACACGATGATAGTTTTTTTGTGATCCCAGTTAATATACCAGCAATTGTAGCCACTGCGGAAATAGCGATTGGAACTACGACCGGAGCAATCATTGTAACCGAAGATAGTATTATTCCAGCAGCAGTGATTACTCCTGACACCGAGTACACGGTGATATCAACTGTGGTTATTCTTCGTTTGTATTTTTTGATTTTTATTTGATATTCTTCACAGAGAGAACTGAGTTTAGTTTGAAACTCTTTGACTTGATCATAGCGATACTGATTCGATGATGGAGTCATTTTATTTTAAAAGTGTTAGCATTTTCAATTACGAAATTCAAAATTGCAAAGTAATTTTTAAGGATTTTATTTTCAATTTAATTGTTTACTTAAATCCACTACGAATTCTACGTACCACGTTACTGAAACCCTGACTAGATTTCCATCTGTATTTATTATCGTGAATTGTTCAGTTGTATCCTTGTCGATTATCGTTGATACTGTATTATTGACTCCAGATGAACTACTTGATGATATATTGAATTGAGTCGGTGATATTATTGTTAATCGATAAATACCCTTTACGGTTGCGATTATGTTTAAAATGTTATTTGTAGGTGTCCACGTATATGATCCGTGTTGAATCGTGTGTACTACGTTGTTGACGATAGATTTATTATGAGGAATTTTTACTTTTTCAACAACGCTTATCATCCTCGTTGCATCATCCTTTATTGCGTTGTTGAATGTTTTAAGTTCATCGATGGATTTTTTAATATCGGGAAGTGTTATTTCAATTTTATCAAATGGGCTCCCAATAAACTTGTCTATGAGGTTTTTACGAAACGTCATAAATAGTTTCGTGTGTTTTTCATATTCGGATTGAAGAGTTGTTAGTTCTAACATAGAATCTTTTATTACGGTGCGTTTTGGTGTGGTTACTGGTGGATTTCCAAAAAATTCTAGTATGGGTTTGTCAATTTGGTTAATTGTATTTCTTTGTGTTTCACTAAACTGATCAAATACAATTATATGATCATCATACTTATCATTAAGCGATTTTAATGAATTCACTGTGTTATCATATGTTGCTAATTTATCCGTAATCGTTGAAACAAGTACACCTGGTTTGAGTTTACCCCATCAGAAAATAACGCGATAGTATCCTCTGCTGCGTCTCGTCGTTTAACCAAAATATCATTAAGAGAGATATTACTACTTTTCAACTTACCCTGACGATCTTGAAATACAACTATTTCACCAGGATCAATATTTGCTAGGTTTAATATTTCGGATATTTCATCTTCGATTAGTTTTTTAATATCCTTGTTATCAACGGTTTCAACTCCACTATCAGGTTTCTTCAGCGATGATAAAGGTCGTCCCCAAATATCAATCATTATTATAGAAATCTTTTTATCATTTAAATCCTATGGATTTCTAATCCGAGAAACGCTAGCGTTTCTACCGCTAGTATACTCATTTACCACTACATGAGGTGGTTTTAAAGATTCTTTCGAAATAGCATTAAGGACATTTAATACTTCTCGACCGCATATTGGTGGGTCATTCAACGTTTGTGTTGGTAGTGTAGAATAAAAAATTGGAAATCTTTTAAATTTCTTAATATAACGCATAAATTCTTTTGGGGGCGCTAATCCATATGAATCGAAATAAACAATCCCACGAGGATCAATCGCGTAACAAACCCAGTGAGTTCCAGGTCCATCGCTGTTATCTAGATTTATAATACCTGTTTCAACATCATTTGGTTGTGCCGGTAACTGATCTTTCATAAAAACACCTCTGAATTTTTTTATCGCTAGTTTTTTAGCGGCATCAATTAAATCAAAATTGGACATGGGAACCATCGGTTCCTTAACCATAGATTTGGAAATCGAAGATTTCGGAACTATATCGTTCCTGGAATTCGAAGACCCTTTCCGTTGTACCATGAATACGGGGTTCCTGGTAGTCTTAGACCCTTTCCTTTTTTTTTACCAGATCCACGAGTGGATCTGCGGATGGATCCGCCTGTTGCTTTCTTTAGTGCCATTCCTGCCGCGGTACCAACGGCTCCTAACGCTGCTGCCTTCGCCACCGCTGGGGCTGCTGCGGCAATCAACCCTGGAATCAACCCTAACAACGGGAATATACCACCAGTCTTTTCCATTTTTTTAATTGCGCTTGCAGAAAGAGTAATCTGAACTCCTTTTTTTTCTTTCAGTGCTTTATTAAAATGATTAGTCTGAGTTTTTGTCAGCGATAGTTTATTCCCTCCGCCATTCATTTGATTAGATTTCAGCGTTATTGTGGTTCCACATTGCTTAGCTGATTTGGATTGTAATTTTTTTATTTGACCAGGTGTCAACGTAACATTGATATTACTATACGACATTATACAAAATAGATTGATTCTAAATCGCAAGCGATTCAATGGCGAAAGTGCACAGCAATTTCCAATCCAAAGGATTTTCAATTAAAGATTTTCCACTGGTGCATCTACCAGTCTCATTCGTCCACCAACACCCTCGAGTATCATTGATTTATCACTAAGAATAACAGCAACCGCTCTGTAATTATCAATACCAGCAGGACAGGTTACACGAGCTCGGAAGTGTATATCAACTACGGACTGTTTCATCAAGTCAAGATGTTCTAGGGAAAAGTAATAAATCGGATACAGACCTTTAAAATCCAATTGTGATATTTGTAGACCAGTATCTACATTTTGATCACGTCCCATAAATGATAGCAATCGATGATAAACTCGTGCAATGTGGTTGTTTTCATAGTTAAGTTGTATATCCTCGGATGGTTCTTGCTGTCCGTTTATTTTCAACGAGACTTCATTAACACCTATCTGATCAAATATCATGTGGGAATGTTCTTGATTGTTTAATCGCTCAGTATTCTGTAGCGCAATAAAAATATGCCGTGGAGCTGAAACACCCTGTCGTGCTGCCAAATGCCATGTAAGTGTACCATCAATATTAGAATCCATGGTATCTGTGGACGTTGTCAACCAGCTTAATAATCTCTTCCCCCCTTGATCCATAAATGATAGTAACCGTGGTTCTATTGACAACGACGGAGTCAACACTGGCATCCACAGTGATAGTTTTGATAAAATGACTTTACCATCGGCAACGCCAGCAGCGTGCCAGATTGCATTATTATCATCACCCTTTCTCACTAGTGCTACAGTATGCTTTACTCCATAAATAACTTTTCTGACGTTTCTACAAAATCCAAATATGTGATGGAGCGGAATCGCACATGAAAATCGTCGACGATCTCCTTGCAACGTTGCTACTCTTGTTGCAAATCCTAGATTGTAATTAGGAAGAGTATTTATAATCATATCTTCAATACCAGCAGCAGCAATAGCAGCAGCACCAACAGCACCAGCAACCTCAAAATCAACAGGATTAGCAGCACGATTCTGTGGGCGTCTTACTAGATACTGAGTACCACTAGCATTATCAGTAATATCCTTTGCAAACATCATAGATGGACCGGCCGATCTTGTATAATCGTCAGAGTATCTTGCTAGCCCTAGTATTGTTGTTGCTACATCAACTTCACGTTCAATAGATTCGATTTCTTTTCCATCAATGAGATATCTAGCACTTTCAAATAATGCCATGATACCATTATTGACAAAACCAACTTGGATATTAGCTGCATATGGTGTATTAGCTACAACATCTGTTACGAGTTCACCTTCGACTTCAATAAAGGCTTCAGCGGGTAAAAAGTATTTACTGGTATCATGAACTTGAAGTTCGATTCTTCCACGAAGATTAGGTTGTACTGCGTGATAAGCAAAAAATTGATAATCACGTACAGAATCATCTTTAAGTACTGGGGCTTCCATGTCAAATGCAACATCAGGGTTCTGTTTGAACATTTTTTATTATATACCCGTTGGTCTAAATTAGAAATCGGAAACGCTAGCATTTCTGAGAGGTGAAATCACTCAAAATCGATGCAAAATACAGAATTAAAAATAAAAAAAAAATAATATTATGTTAAATTAATTATTTAGTTGGGTATATTAATAATGTTGCTGATGAAAACAAATCTAGATAACGAAGATCAAATCGAAAATACAAATATTTCAATAACTATAACAACTGAGAATCCTATTCAAATAACCAGAAACATTAGTGTTTCTAACACTAGTATAGGAAATTCAAGTGGAAACATTAGTGTTTCTAATACTAGCATTTCTACTGAAACCATCGAAAATTCAGAAAATACAAGTATTTCAATAACTATAACAATTGGAAATCCTGTCCAAATAAATATAACCAGAAACGTAAGCGTTTCTAATACAAGTATAAGAAATGCTAGCAATTCTAGTGATGATTTTTGAGAAAATATTATTCACCGACGACGACGACTTTGTCGTAAGCCACTTCCCGCTATCATATTTGCTGTTATGTTATCCTGGGCGTTAGTCATTAATGATTGTAGTTTTTTATCCACGGCGTTATTTATTATTTTACTAACCTGTGTAGGCATTACTGCAGTTGATGGTAGTGAAGTCATTTTAGAAATGCTAGCATTTCCAGGTTTTGAAAAATTTCTACGAAAAATCACTTCGTGATTTCACTAGCGCTGTTAGTTTATCCTTAGCGGCTGAAAATGCCTTACTAGCAAGATCACCAATAGTATTAATACCCTTATCTCGGATAACATCAATTGCTTTCATTGATAATTGTTTTGCAAACGGAGCCACTTTTGGAGCCATTCTTGAAAATAATCCCATTATAGTATTACCGAGACCATCTCCATAGTATACTCGGTATTTTGGCAATCGTGAGTTTACCACGTAGACGTTAGTTGGTTTATCATGGTTGTAGTGTATGATCATTCTCTATATAGAAATGCTTGCATTTCCAAATGCTAAAGCATTTCCAATTATCTAATCGCAGGAAATTTTCGATTTCCCACCTACGGATTTCCAGTGACATTAGTCACTATGATAACCGTAGAAATTCGAAGAATTTCCATCCAAAGAATTTTCGGCTAACTCCTCAATGAAATCTCTATATGTTGCAATATCCATGATACCACCTTGAAATAACCTCATACAGATATCAGCTGCTTCATTGATTATTTCCAGTGAGTTATTCCCGGCTCGTTTTCCACCTACAAGTACTTCTAATCGTGCTATATCACCGAGAATATTGCCGGGACAGAAACTCGAAGAGTTTCCAACACTAGAATTTCCAACACTAGAGTGAAAATCCATAGGTGAATATCCCTTTCCGGTTTTTTTCTTAGTTTTTGCTTCTCTTTTTCTTTGTTGTTCTTGTTGCTTTTCTTCTTCTTCTTGTTGTTTTTCTTCTTGTTGTTGTAAATCATAATCTTCAATTCCTCTCATAAACATTTTATACTCCATTTTTCCTTTTTTTAAACGATCAATATTTTGATTCATTTTAAACAACCAATCAACCCAGTCATCTCGTGATATTTTACTCTTTTTATAATCGTCCTTCAAAAAACTTTCTCTTGAATAATAGCTTTGGACAGCAAAATTACCAAAGGCGATATAATCGTTGGGTTTTATTAATTGAAATTGTTTTATTTCTATTATACCCGTCGGAGTGAATTTGTCTATAAAGGGAACACCACGAGAAGTGGAAACTGCGCCCTCGTCTTCGACGGATTCATCACCGACATCAATACCACTTTGTCGTTGTATTTCCATCTGAGTTGCCATATCACCTGAAAGTTTTTGTATAGCCTGTTTTGTTTGTCCAGTTTCGATTGCTATTTTTTTCAAGTTCACCAAGAAGAGGTCTCTCTACTCGTTTTCCTTCTTCAGGGATATCACCGTATATAGCTCGTTCAGTAGCTGTTTTCACATCCTCAGTTGCACTAACAATAGGTTTGAAGAGTTGTTGTGTATCATCAGAAAAATCAGTCTGAAGTAATTGCCGCTGTTGAAGTTTTTCACGTATACGATCACGAAGGGGTAATATTTTCTGGATAGCTTCAAGTCTTTCTTTAGTGTTCCGTGTAGTTAATGATTGTCCTATCATTATTAAAAGAGTATCACTAATTGTCAAATTAAAAAATCCTTTGGATTTTCAAATGCAAAGCATTTCATTGCAATTTTTAAGTAAAAAAAAAGCACTAACCTAAAAATGCAAATCATTTTAATACTTCCTCGTTTACACACATAATTTTACTTCCTCATACCGTACTGGTTATACAAACAAAGGAGGCTCTCTACGCGTGGGGTTCATCACCTTCAGAGTTTTCCATTAACATTTTTAATTGTCTCACTTTACAATTAATAAGTCTCTTTTGTTCATATTCTAATCCTAATTGCTTTCGTACACGTTCAACGATGCTACATAATGGTACGAATACATTAACATCTTCAGTATTTACTAAGCTCTCACGTATAAGCTTTTGGATATTCTTAATTAAAAAATATTTTTTAGATAGGACATATTTTCCGGTCTGTTCTGCAAATTGTATATCCTCGAAATTGGTCATAATTTGATCACAATCCAAACCTGAACATAATTTTACATTTTCATCCTTAAGTTTGTTGATTTCAATAATAATCAATTTGAGATTTTCAAGATTCATATATATATAAAAATATATTTGTTTAAATACAAAATATTTTAAATACAAAGTATTAAAAATACAAAGTATTTCAAATACAAAGTATTTTCAAAATGAATTCTGGATACACTAAGGTGTTGATCATCTTAGTATACCCAGAAGCTTAATGCGATTATAGGTGATTATGATTACACTTATGATTACACTTACAACCCCGTGATCTAGTGTGGTAGGCGGTTGTATATACACATAGGACGGTACAACAATAGATTATAGGTGATTATGATATTTACAATGACAATGAATGACGACGGCACTTACAACCCCGTGATCTAGTGTGGTAGGCGGTTGTATATACACATAGGACGGTACAATGCCATATATCTCCGCGCTCGAGTGTTGCGGCAAATTTTAGGCATAACAAAGGATGGATTATAATTCAATGGAACGATGATGGTAATGATGTGGGCGTGGTAAACCAAACCAACATGGCAACCCATGAATTCGATTTCATGGTTGCATGAGTTGGAAAAAACACCAACCCACGCTACCGAGAATGCGATAGCATGAGTTACAATGTTGGTTTGGCTGAGGGGGATCCGCCCCTCCCCCCCAATTAATATAAAAATATCTTCCGTTTCGCCATCAAATAATGTATCTGCTATGGGGACCGAACACGTAGTTGATATAGATCTATGTTTACAAGACAAACACTATACCATTACACCACGGATTAGTCATACAAAATAGAGATTTTTTAGTATATATATCCTTATCAATTAGATCATTGTAATACAAGGAATTTTAACCACGCCCACCTACTTCAATGAATAGGAAACACTCGCGTTCCGGCTGAGCGAACATAGGTAAATGTGCACACATGAAAGTGGTGCGTTTCAATGTTTAAGATCCGTAACTCTGTCATTGGTGGAAATCCTACGGATTTCACACGCGTTATACCTAACGGAGTTATCTCCCGTATTATACGTAAGAAAACTGAATTTTGTTTTTAAAACGTTTTGAAAAAGCCGTCTTATAAATTCCCTCTGCTACTTTTTGTACTGAGAAGGGGTGAATATCGAAATACTTACCAGCTTCTGACATTGATTGAAATACCATCTCCGTGTCAGTATTAAACGATCTTACAGGTCTAGCAATTTTCGAGTATTTCCCAGTTCCTCCTCGTTTGGAGTTTTCACGCTGCGTTATAGCTTGAAGGTTGTTCAACTTGTTATTCTTGGGATTAGAATCAATATGATCAATAACAAAACCATCCTTGATTAATCCATTATGCACTTCATAAACGAAACGGTGATTAAGATACTTCTTCCCTTCAGCAGTAGTAAACATCAAATACCCTATACCATTATCCCATCCAACAGATTTCTTGAGTCTACAATGTCTGACAATACCATCACGAGAAGCTTCGTAATTTTTAATAACAGGATGTCTTTGAAATTCTTGGCTCATTTGTATATAATATATCTATTTGTCTAATTCGTTAATTGGCTGAATTATAACATTAACAAATCTTTTTATATAGTCATCCGTAGTTTTTATGATTTTGCTATTGACGTCGTCAGGATTTTTGATTCTTCGCTTGTCATAATAACGTTTTAACTCTCTATAACGCTTACCCCCGCAATTAATGCATAACTGCGACTTGCCTCTTACACCTACCCCACAATGCAAGCATGGTAGAGGCCCCTCCGAACCGTTTCTCACACTCTGCATATGATACCCACAGAATTCATTTCTGCATGATTTGTTACACGGAGTCTTTGATCCAATCATAAGCCATTTGCAATGATTCATTATATAAAATTTTCTTATTTAAATACTTGTTTTAATTATAATATGAAGGAGTTCAAGAGATTATCGAAAATTAAGCCTTGGAAAAATGCTAGATTTAATCTCGATAGAATCTCTGATATACCTAAAAGTCTAGTAGATGATAAACCACTATTGAGTAAAATCAGCGACTGTTTTAATGAGTTTAAGCGTGATGGAGCATCTCATACGTGGTCGACATTTCGAATTATTGATGAAGATGTCAATATACCCATAATTGATGCTACTATGAATGATATAAGAGCAGCTGAGATACTTTCACACCTTGGCCAGAAATCCAAAGGATTTCTACGGAGGTATTTTTTTAGAATAAAATTTATTATCGAAGAGGAAGGTGAATGGATTATCAGAGATAAATTTGACCCAATCCTTAAGGATAAAAAAACTGTTATTGTGAGTAGAGATTCCAAACCAGGAATTTTAACTAGGAATTGACAAACCATACTATGAGAAATCTTACCCTGTAACAGCAGTTGTGTATGGGTTATATCCAATAAATAATAATCCTAATATTGCAAAACTAGCTCCAATGTTTTCATCATCAGTGGCTTTGCCACTTAATTGTGTAGCAACACGGTTAATAGAACACTTCACAAATGCATCCCGGGGAAATAAATTAACTGATCTACGAAGAAAAAAAATAACCGAATGGGAATTGACAGTGAAACAGCGCGGGGCAACGATTTCCGATATAGCTAAATTAGAAGCATTATTAAAATTTCCAATATCGGTAGCGACAATAACCGGAGAAGTATTATACGAACCGAAATATCAATCGCGAGGAGCTCCAATTGAAATTATCGATCATAACAAACACGCGTGGACACCCGCAGTAAATATATTTCCACGAGAAAGAACTGTTCGATATATTCCTAAAGAATTTTCTTGGGATGGTTTCTATGAAGAGAAATTATTTGATGCTATTCACACATTAACCAAAGACGACCCTGTGTCAATGTGGTTACTCAGGAGTAATGAGGATCCGGAAATAGGATTTGATCAGTTTGTAAAACCAAATGGTGAATTATATCGAACTGAAGAATTAGGTACTAAAATGAGAAAAATCGCTAATGAATTTTCACCTGAAAATTCTAAAGAATTTTCTAATGAAAAACTACTTACGGATAGCTTCACGATTCCATCAGTGGTAGCTCACTTCGCACGAGAAAAAAACTCATGGCGTCCAACACGAAGTGATTTTCTGGAGGATGTGAAGTTGAGTTGCGTCGAATTGGGTCATGGAGGATTGTGGAATACGAAATACTCACGTGATGGTATGATTTCAATTGATATATCCGCGTGTTATCCTGGAAGTTTTCTCGGATATGGAGAATGCTCTGAATATTTTAAACGATTTGGACATCCCACACATGAAATGACTCGTGTTGCGATTAATGGTCCATTACCCGGAACTGCTAGTGGAAACGCTAGCGTTTCTAGTTCTAATTTTGATTTAACCGGGTTCGCTCGTGTGATATCATTCGAATTAGCTACAGGGTTACATCCGTGTAGTTATCTTTGGCTTGGTAGACATATGTATGAAAAAGCGTGGATGCCAATTGTGCTATTGCGATATATGATCGATTGTGGTATGTTAACATCATTAATTGTCAGTGAAGCGATTATTTGTTATAACGCGCAGAAAGATGTTTGGTTACCAAAACCCGATCTCGAAAAAATAATTAACGAACAACGAAAACAATTGGGAGATTGTGAAACACTTATGGATTGGTCTAAGAGGTTATTCGAAGGAAGGAATAGAGAGGCTAAAGAGCTCGGACGAAGAATAATCGGTAAATTCACTCAAGGTGGAAGATTTGACAATGCAAAATATTCTTCGAGATTGATCTTAGACAATGAAGAATACGATTTTATCATAACCGATTTAATAAAAAAAGGAAAATTTGTAACCCGTAGGGATGCTTTTCGATCCAATGGTGAGAAATTAGGTACGGTTGTTACCTACTGTGATGGATATAGTTGTCAATACACACATTTGAGAAGTTCTATGCTAGCCTATTCTTGTATTAATCTATTCTCGATGATAAACAGATTTCCCGATACCGCGGTTAGAGTAGCTACTGATTCGATGTATATCCATGAGAAATACAAATTAGATGTAGCTAAATTCACAGATCCTAAGGAAGCGTGGGGAAATTGGAGGTTTAAAAAAGAAACACTACATGAGTATTGTAAATCCGCAGACGTTGCTATGGATGATAAATACTTGAAAAGTAACCATAATATCTCAGAGATTCAATCAGAATTTTCTACTGCACCGCCTGTATCCGATCCGATTTGTAGATACAAGACAGTTTATTTAAACGGCTGTGGTGGATCAGGAAAGACAACTCGTGCAATCGAATTATTTCGTCGGTCAACCATGGTTGTGTTAACACCAACTCACAGACTCGCCAGAGAGATGATAGCGCGTGGAGTAAAAGCTTGTACTTATCACAGCTTCTTTCGATGGAAAGGCGATACATGGACTCCTGATCGAATGGGCGATAAATTTATTCCTGAAATAATAATCTGGGATGAAATATGCACGGTATCGTTGACAGTATTACAGATATTTCTTGAATGGTTGTTATTGAAAAATACAAAAGTCGTCATGTGTGGGGATCAAGGCCAACCGCAGCCATTTGTTGGTGGATCTCCACATGAATGGCTAAAAGGATTTGTAGACTATTATGAAGAGATTAATACCGACCATAGATCACTTGATGAACAATTACGAGAATTCAAAGCGCTAATTAGATTACAACCGGATAAAATCCAATGTGAAATAGCGCGTGAAATAATCTCTGAAACTCCCATGAATGATTTTTGGGAAATGTGGAAGCCAAATGATTTAATAATCGCGAGTAGAAAAATAGTCAGAGACGCACTTCAGATGAAGTTGTTTGCGCTACATAAAGAAAAATTTGCAACACTTCCAGTACCACTCTGTTATAGACCTAAGGATACACGAAAGCAGAATATCGACGTTGACATTCCTGGACAACAACAAAAGCAGAATTTAGTATTAAATGATATTGTGTTGGTTGATATCAGCGTCGTTAAAGATGCATTAGGTGCTGATAAATCCCCATGGACGTTAGGTTATGCAGCAACAATACACTCTTCACAGGGATTGACTATATCCGATACAACTCTTTGGATAGTAGATAATCATATTGAGTGGTCAAATTTAGTTTATCTCGCAGTATCCAGAGTACGGCGAATAAACCAACTTCGAAGAATTGTTGTTGACGATGAAATCATTGGTAACGATATTATCACTGGTGATTTTATCACTGGTGATATAATCAGAAAAAAACTCTCTGGCTATAAACAACAGGATAAAAAAAATAAACGAGAATTTGACATTGATGCTGAATTAATTAAGACGCTGAAACAGCAACAGAATAATCACTGCGCGAGTTGCAATTGTATAATGCGTTGGCAGTATTCGGATAAAGATCCTCGCCAATTCACCGTAGATAGAAAAGATAACAATCTCGGTCATGTCAGAAACAATGTGATGTTGACCTGTCTTGAGTGTAATAGACGCCGGGGTGACAGCACCCTGGGTGCTAATTAAGACCACGCGGTGGTAATTGAGTATCCTCGGGAATCACTTGTAATTGTTCGCGTGTAAAACCCCGCTGAGGAGCAGTTGAATCCAGTCTATAGATTGGAGGTCTACCAGTTGATCGTGTTATACCGGATATATTATGTGTAGTGACACTCCAAATAGGATCAGTAGCTCTTTTTTTACCACCCTCAAGCTCTCCTGGTTCATATAAGTACCTTACAATGACATTACTACCAAGAATTGGTTCTTTTTGTGAAATTCCTTGGATTTCCATTTTGATAGACGCTTTCTTAATCGCGTTGACAGGTTTCATATTAATTGTTCTAGTAATCTCATTATTGATTGCGGTAATCACAGCTGGTAATCTCTTGACCCATTCACGGGATCGTTTATCCTGGATGAATTCTTTTGCGTATTGATATCCGAATAACCGCTCAGCAAGGGTTTTATTAAACCGTTCAACAATTGCCTGATCGCGATGTAGCGCAGTGTGTCCTCGTCTGATGGCGACATTATGATGATTCATCGTAGATGTAACAACACCTTGAAATTCCTTGCCAGGATCAACTTGTAACAGATTTGGCCAGCGCAGAGGACCTCGTCGATAAATTTTTTCAAATGCAGAAGCTACTTCAGTAGATGATTTTGTTTTTAACGGTTCTGCTTCTTTGTATCGACTTGCAATATCAACTAACGTTAACGCGTATTTGTAACCGTTGTCATGCGGCAGAAATAGTATATCAGCTTGATGAACTTCATTAGGTGTTGTAACATCAAAATGCGAATAGTTAATTTGTTTAGGCGCTGGTAGATAAATTTGCCATATTGCTTGTTTAGATAACCAGTTTGCCGCTGTAGTTTTTTTCACCTTTGATGCGCTAGCGAGTTTATTGATTGCTGCGTAACCTCTCCAGTATCCTCTCGGAGAATAATAAATAGATTCCATATTAAAATGCTAGCATTTTCAATTACCAGCACCTAACATCAATTTACCCTTCATAGCAGATTTTACCAACCAAGAAGCCAATTTTTCTTTGAAGGATTTATCAGGAATAGCATTTAACGCATGAATTAATTTTACATCTGCGAGATGTCTATGTTGAAGATTGCTGCTTTTATAAGCGACATCATGAGCATGACACGCCTTATCAATAGCGTTTATTGGATACTCGCCGGGTTGGGGTAAATTTTGATCATCAAGTCTGATATCTAATCGTGTTCCCGGTCCACAGTAGCTATATCCTGGAAGGTGCTTTTCTCCTGGATACTTTGCCCACGGTGTTCCTGGGAGTTTTGTCAATTTGGCTGCAATATCACCTCCTCGTTTTTTTTTAAAGCCATGGTTGGAAAATTCGAAGAATTTTTACCAAGGGAAGTAAATCTAAATTTTTTCGTACTACATTGTACGCATTTACCAGAAAGCGCTGATCGATTATTTTTCGTTGTAATCGTCGTCAAGTCATTTGTGCCAGTACGCGTCCTACACTTCACACAATATAGATCCATAATTTATATATAACAGTTATGAATGTAATTGATTATTCAGCTACTCGACGACGGGAACCTATTAGACACCATGCAATGTTACCAAATTCTATTCGCGCGATTATCATCGGACCATCTGGAAGTGGTAAAACACAATTGCTACTTAATTTGATAACGAGATGGATGAAGTGGGATAAATTGTACATGATTGCTCCGAGTGTAGACGATCAACGATGTTATGAAGTATTAAAGGATTTTAATGATGCCGCGCAAGAAATTAACGGCGATGGTGTTATTGAGTTTATAACCGATATCGAAGAGGCACCTAGTATTGATGATATTGATGGAAGTATTAACAATTTAGTCGTATATGATGATATCATGTTAGATAATCAAAAGAATCCTGCTAGAATATTTTCCAGAGGCAGACATAAAAACACCGATGTGATATATATCACTCAACGTTACACTCAAATACCAAAAGTGATCAGAGATAACTGCAATATGCTGTGTGTATTTAACGGAGTTGATACTCATACTCTTAGAAATATTTGGCAAACTTGGTGCGGTGGTGATATGGATCATAATCGATTTAGAAATTTCTTTAGCCACGCTCAGACAATCCCACACGGATTTGTGACGATAAATTTATCAGACCCTCGGACAAGATATCGTGTCGGACTTGATCAAATATTTAGTTAGCGCATTAGCAGCCGAGGAGGTGAACGTCAACTAAATGGCGTCTTTTTTTTATGAATTGCTAGCAAGTTGGTCTGGTGTCGACGCTTTGTCGATCCTTTTTTTCTGATGTCGATCCTTTTCGACAAAAAGTTTTTTCTGATGTCGATCCTTTTCGGCAAAAAGTCTGTCGATCCCTTTTTCTGTCGGTCCTTTTCAGCCAAAAGTCTGTCGATCCTTTTTTTTCTGTCGGTCCTTTTCAGCCAAAAGTCTGTCGATCCTTTTTTTTCTGTCGGTCCTTTTCAGCCAAAAGTCTGTCGATCCTTTTTTTCTGTCGGTCCTTTTCAGCCAAAAGTCTGTTCACCCTCTCTGCTGCTCTTAAACCTTACATGCTTAAAGTTTGATCAAACCTAAAGTTTGCTTAAAAAATGTATACCAAGTGTAAACAAAAATGTCAATTGTTAAAATTTACTACGCCACTCTAAATTTTCCATGCAGGCCTATTTGCATGTAATCATTTAGGATTCAGGTGTTCCATTCATAGCATACTGTACTCTTGGGTTTTGGTACATATATATGGAAGCAAACAAAGAAACAGATAGCATGAAGCAAAGGGTTAAACTAATATACTTGTATCAAGCCATAACAGCATTTGTCTCTTCACATAATTACAGAGTAATTGGTTACTCATCCTAGGATGGGAATTTGTAAAAAAAAAAATGGGATTGGCGAGTTTAAAAGAAAGTTTAAACATATAAAAACAAAGGTATAAAAAATATGGGAAGCCGCCACAAGTTTCTAACTTGCAACATCTTGCTTTCTTGCTTGGCAGCAGGGATACAAAAAGAAGACAAATGTGGGTAGGTTAATTGCCCATCATAGGATGGCAATAAAAAAAAACTAATTTTTTAAATTGGAATGAGTATAAAAGAAAATTTGAAGAAAAAAATGCAAAAGTAAAATGGAAACTAGGGATGTCACTGTGAGTTTTGGACTCGTGACTTCTTGTTTGGCAGCCATGATGCACAGAAAGGCAATTGTGGGTGTTTATATAGCTTAACAATAACTGCCCATCCTAGGACTACTAGGACAAGAGTCGTACAGGAAAGTTTTAACATAAAAATTAAGTTTTACAAAAAGTATAAACAATGGCACAAGTGAGTTTAAAAGAAAATTTGAACCTAAAAGCACAAAAAAGAAAAGAATTTTGGATGTTGTCATTAATTTTAAACTTACAACTTTTTGTTTGGCAAGCAGGGCACAGAGAAAGAAAGAAAAATGTGGGTGTTTATATACAAGATAACAGAATTTGTTCATTCTAGTAAAAACTTCACTGAATTCAAAACAGCTGATTTGAAAACTAGCCAATCATTCAAACTCTAAGAAATACTTTATGATAGTGTTAGAAACAATTACCTTTCACAATTAACTTCTGCTCTCCTCCAGTTGGATAACCTGTTTCATTGGCAGTATATGTCCCAGCATCTCCAAGTGTAACATTTCTCAAGATGAAAGAGATCCGGTTTTCAGATGTGTTTCCAGTGAACTCGAACCGGTCTGCTACATTCGTAGCCACTGTGCCCCTTACTTGCATTATTAAGACATTATTCTTGACTATTCTGATTATTGATTCATTGCTATAATATGGATCTAGCTGCATACTAAAACTGGCATTCCATCCCAAAACAGTCTGTACAGGAGAACTGACTGTAAGAGACAAGAAAAATAACATATACACAATAAGAACCAAAGAGAAATATTAACAATTATTATTATATGAAAGCTGCAGTATGATTGGTTTAAATAAAGACACTCAAATTTAACTGCCATTATCCCAGTCTCCTCTTGTATATTTTATGTATAGCCATATCCTAGACCATGGTTTATTATACCTACCATGTTTGTCAATGTTTTGTACCTGGAGAACAGAATTATATCAGCAGTAAGGCAAAAATCAAATACAACATTAGAGATATCTGCTGTTACATTAATTTATTTTTTATCATTGATGGTTCAAGTATACAAAAACTTTAGATATTAGTGATGACAACCCCTTCAAATGCTAGGGATAACTGGGCCGAACCCACCATGAAGTGACATCCCAGTGCTGGGCCCTTCACACAAACAGTAAAACAAGTACTGAGAAACAAGCGCCCGTCCCCACGGCCACAAACTTTAGCACAAATATGGCATGTAAATGTATCTGTTGTGTGTTCACAGTGCAAACTGCAACACAAACCAGACAGCCCAAGGTGGTTCCACCCTATGCTGTCCTGGGTCTCTAATATTATAACAAGAGTCCCTTGAAGGGATTGACATTCCACTTGGCAAAATAAATTTCCAGAAATTCAAGATAAAACCAGTTCTGCCTTTTAACTGTTAAAGAGTCTAAACCATATCTGATATTCTTCAGTGACAAGGTATCTGCTGTGATACACATAATTCATGTCAGCTTGGCACCATTTTCATTTAGGACAAATAAACATCCTTAGAAGTATTTTGCTCAAAACCTCAGGTCATAATGATCATCTATTCAGGGTAAATACTGACAAGATTTTTAAGACAGTCATTGTGGCAGTCATAATGGATACCCAGCCGGCACATACCATTTTCGTTTAGGAATTTATGAAAACTTCATATTGACCATCCATGCAGGGGGAACAGTGTCAACAAGATTTTCAAGACAGCAATTGTGGCTGCCATATTGGATGTATGACTTTCAGAAACTAGGTAAATAAGGTGTGACTCTTGAATTATCTGCACTTTGCTCTTAACGATGACCAGCATCACATCACACCTTAAAGCTCTCTGACTGACAATGATGGTACTAATAAAAGGGTACAACAGCAACTGCAACTCTCACCAGTGCTCACAGAAAATGTCCTCAAGCCAACAAAGTATCATCAGAAGCATTATCTCTTGGCTCCTCTGAGATTTCTTATCAAAGCAGAGGACTGGCTTGCAGAAAATCATTCTAGACATCTGTGGGTACTCATTATAGCCATCACAATCTCACAACCCCACTCAAAGATCTCCAATGCATGGCTGGGCCCATAGAAACTGCACAAACAATTAAGATAATGTGTCCATTGCTCTGTTTTTTCTTTGCACAGTCATCATAGATACAGATCAGGGACACACTGATGTGGGTATAACTGGAACAGTGATGACGGATATGCAGGGTTCTCCATTACCGGTACCCAACCATTTCTTTCATATGGATAAGAAGCAATACCAAGCCCAAGTTATAACTCCTACCTGCTGCTTCTCCATCACAACAACAATTTTCCTGTTTTGGTTTCTTATGGTGCCTATTTAGTTCTCTTTACAACTGGGGCTATGCACAACCCAATGGCAAATTATTATGATTCTGTGGTCCAGATCAAAGTAATAGAAAGATGAAGAACCAACAAGTTTATTAAATTTAACAAATAATGTATTTCTCTAAGTTACAAAGTAAAAATATAAGGGAAGATTAAAGTATTATGAGTTAAATCCCAAATAATCCTAAACGTCCTACCACAGGTCCAAAAAGTATAGCATGTTCTGAATAAATTCTACTAATTGTAAATGTGTTGATGTAACGATAGTCTAAATGTATCACAATGATATAATCAAGAATGTCTTTGAATGCATTCACAATAATCCCACAGCAGAATTTTAGCCCAAAAAAGTAAATGATATCTTTGTAATTCCAATGAATAATTTAAATTCCACACAAATAATATCTGAACACAGCAGTAAATGATACCACAGACTGAATTTAAAAGTGGAATGAATAACTGTTAATAATCTATATAAACTAATTTTACTTATATAAAACACAATAAAATGACCAAGACGTGGAAAATTTCATCCAACTGTCAACAAGTTTGCTTCTAAAACATACCAAGTTCATAAATAAGGTCATTTGCTTTAAACTCAAACATCTTTTAAAAAATGACAAAAGTCAGGAAGGCCAAAACTTCACCCTCAATCATGGACAAAGATCAGGCATACCACATAAATTAAATATGCATAGCACATACATTGAGTAAAATTAGATGTAAATGACAAGATAGTTTTTAGATATTTCAACTCAAACTTACACACACACTTATACACATTTATAGTCCTTATGTTGACACACCCGATTTATATGCTGATATTGGAGACATGAAAACTCAGCAAATAATTATTGGAGGGGACTTCAGTCTAGTTATGAATCAAGCTCTCAATACATTAATTACAACTCACTAAAATAACCCTAAGGCAAAAGATGCAGTAATTGATATTTGTCCTGAATATAATCTGACTGATATCTGGCAAGAAAGAAATATGAATTCAAAAAGATACACTTGGAGAAAAAATAACCCCATCAAGCGGGCACAGTTAGATTTCTTCCTAGTTTTTGAAACTTTTCACAATGGTAAATGATGCCTCTATTGAACCAGGTTATAAAACAAATCATTCTCTACTCCAACAAACCCTTTCTGTTCGATAAACAGAAAAACATTTTGAAATTTAACAATTCTCTTTTGAAAGTTTCTGAATACATAGCACTCGTTAAGGACTCAGTTCCAGGTTGCCAGAACAAATATGTCTCCCACAGAAATTTATAACTTGGAACCAGCTACAGCTTCTGAGATTAAAATTGCAATATATATATATATATATATATATTGCATTTTTTGTTTTGCTTCCACTTCAACCTGTTGAGCTCTCACTTCTCCCTGTTCTGTTCAAAAGGAGAAGTCACTTCTCCCTAAAATTCAAGTCTAGCTTGACCCTGGACATATACAGGGGTAAAGCTGTGAATATATATAATGTGTGTGTTTTCTTATTCAGGGTTAGTAGCATATTTCTTTCAATATTTTCAAGGTTTTTTCAAGGTTTTTTAAGATTCAAAATCATGTTTTTCAAGGTGCATTATTACATTAATTTTAAAGAATACAGAAATGAAACTATAGGTAAACACAAGTTTATACTTACTTTTACTCCACACAAGGAACATTTCTTGCAAATTTATTTTTAAAACAACAAAAAGAAAACATGAAGTTAATATTATGATAATTGATATCTTTCCCATTAAAATTAAACATCATACGTCTAGGTATTAGAAAAATGTAGTCACTGAACAAAGTTCATTTTACTCTGTCTACACTATACTATTTACAGTCTAAAATATTTTAGAGTGAATTTTTCAGTTCTTGTAGCTTTGTCATCAAGCAGTTTTTAAAGAGCCCCAAGTTCAGCGATTTTGTCAATTTCACTTTTCTGCAAACTATGATGATGTCGTGATAAAGGAAATTTTCCAAATGGATCTTTGCTTTCAATGCATAGTCATCAGCAACAGCTGTTGTTGTCTCAATGTCTTCTCGGTATCTTCCTTTCTTCTTCACTCATCCCCATAAACAAAAAAGTAAAGATAGTTGATTTTTGTATTATTGCTTATTTAAAAACAGCGTATGGATATTTTAAACTATTTCATATTAAATATATTAATATTTCTCTCAGCTTAGCTTATTTTATATTTTTATATTTTGTTCATTGCAATTATCGTCTGTGCTGTTTCCACTCAATCCCAAAGCAGAACCGGATTGAACAAATTTCATAATTAAGACTATATACAGTTCCTATTTTAAAACTTGAATCTCTGTGTTCACAGACATACCTCTTTCATCAAAACTGATTTTATGCTGAAGGCTTCTTGTTTTGCCTGTATTAAGCGCTATTAGGCTTACAAGGGCTTGGTTTTTTTCTGCTGCATGTGACCGTGGAGCACTCTTCCATTGCATGCAAATCAATATCTCTGACATAATTTGCATTTTGCAAAGCTCTTTGAGAAAGATAACATAATCCAAACTTTATATTTTTCTTCATTTAGTAACCGAAGTTGTAATCGGCAGTCAGCCATGTCGAAGCGATTGATTCAAATTTAAGGTGGCTGGGTCCAGTTTTGTAAATTGGCCCCTGGCAAATTTCTTAAGTTAAGGCTATAATGTGATTTAAGCTATTATTGTTTACTAATTGAAGATATGGATATATTTGTGAACTGGGTGTTTCGGGCTAGGAAGAAGAGCTAGCCTCCCATAGCAGTAAACACATGGGTTGGGGCAAGTAGAATATTTCAAAAACGGCTTGGATGACAACTATTTTCAATTACATTAACCTGTTTAGTTCACACTGTTTTGCAAAACTGTCATATAGGAAAAGGGCTTGTGTTTACACTGAGAGCATCACATGGTGTAAAAGATGACCTTCGGACATGAAAATTGCAGGTAGAAATTTGAGATTGGGGTGCATAAACTTCTTCTGCTATGAACTGTCATTGACTTCTTTGGTCAAGTGGATAATATTCTTATGCTTTTGTTTTAATATAGGTATCCAAAAATATGGACCTTTTTGACCTCACTTGTGTATTTGATTTTTTTATGATTTTTGTATACTAGGACACACTGTACTAATTATACAGAAGAACTGTGAACCAGTCTAGAAATGGGTGAAGAAATAATAGAGTATATACGGGTTTGGTGGTCCATAATTGGTTAATAATGAAAATTAAAATTTTAGTAAAAATATCTTTTGAGAGCATATCCTATCTGTAATTTAAAAAAAAATATAGACAAAATTCTATTGATGCAATTTTATTATTTTTACAGGCTTGACTTAGGAGTACTCAATAATGAAAGTAGCACCTGATTCATTTGGTGCAGAATCAACAAAATGTGTTCATGCTCATGTAGATTTAAAAAAATGCTGTGGGTCATATGGTGTTGTCTACACAGAAGCTTACACCAAGTATAGTTGTACATGGAGAAATATAGGTCTGATCATTAGCACCCAGAAATTTTAAGTTATTGAATTTTGAATATGATGGTGTTTCCATATGTTTACCATTGGAGTTGAATTAGTACTGTGTCCTATAGGCGACCTACACCATCATAGGAGCCTGTTGTTTCCATGGTTACCATGTGCATCCAGAGTATCATTTTGGTGGTTTTTGCATATGACAATCATAATGGAGTCTTTTTTGCATGGTTTGCATGTGATTTTGGAGAAAAAATCTATACAATACACAGATGGGAAGGGTTTTATACACTGGACAGTGGCAGTAGATAGCTCAGGCCATGAGGAAAAGAGCATAGTATTGCCTGATGGCAGAATTTCATATGTTGGTGCCCACAGATTGGCCGATATGGTTAAATACCATTTACACATGCAACAATTCCCCAAAAGAGGGTTGGGGAGAGATTTTAAATGTAAGCCACTTATGTCACAATCACTTATGTATCAATAATGATCATTTAACTTTAGAGACACATTCAGTAAATCAAAGCAGAGAGCATTGTAAAAATCAAGGACTCTGCACAAAACTGCACATGATGCATTGCCCCAACCTGTAGTTAGCATTATTATATGTCAAGTTACATTGAATATCAATTATATCTGTCTTATTTCCTATCATAGAATTAAACTCCTTGACACCTTTTCTAAGTTCAGCCATGTTTCTCATATTGGTGTATTCAATTTTTTGGCAAACAGTATTGGAACTTTTTTGCATCCCTTGTATTGAGAGAGCAGGGACATTTTCACTTAAAAGAATAGTTCTCAAGCCTTTATTTCCAATTAAAGTCTACAGAAGTCCTATCTGTATTGTATTATTTACACAGGCAGTTTTTCTTCCCCAACCTCTCCGGCATCTCTTCATACAGTTGAAATATGCTTTGATGTATAACTGCATGTTGAACATATTGCTCTCTCCCACCACACCAGACCTCTTTTCTCTTCATTTATCAAGTCCCATGATAGAAAACCATTATAGTCAGGGTGTTGAAACTGGTGCTCTCGAAACATATTATTCCATACCTCAGCATTTTTTCCTGTGTACACTAAGCGATATGTGTTTTGTTCACCAGATCTGTTCTTGTGAATAGATGAAAACAAGCTTCATGTCAGAAATGTAGTTTCAAATTTGAAACAAAAGCTATTTATAAAGGCAACATTGCTCAACACTTACTCTCAAGTGATAGTAAGGAATCATTTAGCTGTAAATCAGAGCTTGCTACTTGGTATGCCAAATCAATGTATATTACCTCCCCATAGACTGTAATTAAGTGATTACAAGGTTTGCTTTGTTTCTCTTTTTTTCAATAATGTATGCATTTTATTCAGCTTTATATTGAAATGTAAGTAATTTAATACTTCTTATAGTGGAAAGTAGCCACAATAATGATTTTGAGACTTTTTCTTAACTTTTTATGAGTTTGGGATAATTGTAGCTATAGATTTATGTATTAGACAACTTTAATATGCAATTCTATTCTATTACTTAAATTTAACAAGTAGTTTATGCAGTGATAAGTTTTATCAGTGTCTGAATATAACATGGACTGGCCTTGCCATCGCAAAGTTTTCCACATATTTCTCCAACTCCAGCTTACTTCTTAGCTTGGGGAGCAGCAGTTTGTACATGGGCTTTCTGTCTCCACCATCAATGTCAGCTTTATAGGAGCTTTGGATAGCTTTTTCAAATTTGTCTCTTGTTGTCCTTATGTAACAGACCTCAAGTGGCTGTGTCTTTTGGGTTGATGCACATTTTTCCCCCATGTTGTGAGGAACATTAACAGGCTTGAAGAAATTACTCTGTCTATTCTTTGCTTCCTCACCCTTCCCCATAGTTGTATATTAAAAAGTAGCACTCAGTTATTTAATTCTTCAGTATCATAAAACTTATGGAACTTTTCTTTGGCTTTCATACCTTTTTGTTAAGATTCGGGGGTGATGAATCACATGTGATGATAGTTTAAATAATTCTGGCTCCATGGGTGTGTGCATCCATCTTAGTCACAAAAGGGTAATGGCCTCATATCATTTTGACCTGTCATGTGGCACACTTATTTGTTCTGTTTGATTGCCATAGAAAGACAACATGAAGATACAAAGGCAGAAAACAATTATTTTAATAACAAGAATAAGCCACTAATGAGTACAATTCAACACAGCAACATGTAATGCGAATGCAATTTAGCTATATACAGTGGTATCACACAAAATGCTATTGCACTATTATCCATGCACAAGCATGGCCAATTCTTTCTTACAATTTATACTCCAATATCAATGAGTAAAATACATCTTTTTCAATTCAAATTTTAAGTTATTGAATTTTGAATATGATGGTGTTTCCATATGTTTACCATTGGAGTTGAATTAGTACCATGTGTCCTTAAACAACTGCTACATCCGGGCTTTGTACAATCGGAAGTTCAAAATATACAACTGTGCAGTAGCCAGTTGTGGAAAAATTTCCGTTCCAACACAAACTTAGCAAGAGATTGTTGGTTTTTTTTGTTGTTTTTCCGATTTTCTTTATATTAATTTCTGTTGTTCTTGTTGTTGTAGGGTTTAATGCCATTTTTCAGCACACGATAGGCTATACATGGCGGCCAGTATTAATGGTGGAGAAAGAACCCGGGAAAACCCCCGGAAAGAACCTCCGACCCACAAGAAGCTACTGGCAAGCTTTCTCACATACCCAAATTGGCCGAATCTGAGACTCAAACCCACACAGATAGAGGTGAGATGGCAGTGATCTGTAACGGAGAGCGCTTATGACCACTCGGCCACTCGGGGCCCCATTAATTTCTGTAAAACAAAAACTATTTCTTAATTCCTTTTGGTTTCATGAAAATTGAGGCTTTTCAAGGTACAAAGAGAATATTTTGACTTTTCAAGGTGTTTTCATGGCCTTGAGGGAACAATTCATTTTTCAAGGTTTTCAAGGTCCCCTACGGACCCTTCTTATTAAAATTATACCCTCTATTTCCCAGAATTCATATTTGAATTTAGCATTGGATTTAAGCAGTATTTTAGCAGAAAATTTCCATTTTTTGGCCATATGATTTTAAAGAGAAAATTTGAAACAAAATTGTAACAAATTTTAACCGTGCAACCAGATTACATTATTGTAATTGCAAGTTAGTAAAATTGCTTGATCAACTATCCTTAAATCAATTTTCTTTTTATTTTCTAAAACAATAATGGCACATCAAAGATATCTAAATGCATCTGAAACAACCCCTGTACCATGTACATGAGGGCGAATGCACGTGTCTTCAGATCATACTGTTTGACCTAATTTATCTATTGCGGATAAAACATTACCTTATCATATATAGCACACTAAAATCCGTAAAATTACAGTGTTTCTTTATAGTCTGTAAATGAACCAAAATCCTTCTTTCCAACTGAATCAACACAACGAGTTGTAGCAGCAGAGGGGGGGGGGGGGGGAATCTGACAAACGTTTTAGGCGTCGACGAGGCTTCCTTCTTGTTAATATTTAATAGAAGGGTCTATTTGACAAACTGAGGTTTCCTAGTAATTTATATAATAGAAAGGTCTATTTGGTTCATTGTAGGGGTCCAATGGCAAAAAAAAAGACGCCATGTCGTTGTCCCCCCCCCCTCTCCTGCTATGGGTTAACCGAATATTTTATCAAGTCCGACACGATATCGCGTCTGAGGATCTGATAAATTTATCGTCACAAATCCGTGTGGGGTTGACTGAGCATGACTAAAGAAATTTCTAAATCGATTATGATCCATATCACCTCAGCACCAAGTTTGCCAAATATTTCGCAGCGTATGAGTATCAACTCCGTTAAACACATACAATAAATTGCAGTTATCTCTGATCACCTTCGGAATATGTGTGTATCGTTGAGTGACATATATCACGTTGGTGTTTTTATGCCTGCCTCTGGAAAATATCCTAGCGGGATTCTTTTGATTGTCTAACATGATATCATCGTATACGACTAAATTGTTAATATCTCCATTAATATCATCAATGCTCAGTGCTTCATCGATATTGGTTATAAACTCAATAATGCCCTCGCCGTATTCTTCTACCGTTTTGTCGTTAAAATCTTTTAACACATTGTAACATCGCTGATCGTCTACACTAGGAGCTATCAAATACAACTTGTCCCATTTCATCCATCTCGTTATTCAATTAAGAAGTGGTTGTGTCTTGCCGCTTCCAGATGGTCCGATTATAATCATTCTAATTTAATTCGGCAACATCGCATGGTGTTAAATAGGTTCCCGTCATCGGGTAGCTGAATAATCAATTATATTCATGTTATTATATATAAATTATGGATCTATATTGTGTGAAATGTAAGGCGCGTACTGGTACAGATGACTTGACGATGATTACAACTAAAAATAACCGATCAACACTTTCTGGTAAATGCGTACAATGTAGTACAAAAAAATTTAGATTTGTTTCCCTTGATAAAATCAACAATTGAAAAAAAAACAAGGAGGTGATATCGCAGCCAAGCTAGCTAAACTCCCAGGAACACCATGGGCAAAGTATCCAGGAGAAAAAAACACCTTCCAGGGTATAGTTATTGTGGACCCGGAACCAGACTCAATATCAGACTCGATGATCATAACTAACCCCGACCCGGTGAATATCCAATAAATGCCATTGATAAAGCGTGTCATGCTCATGATGTTGCTTATAAAAGTAGCAATCTGCAACACAGACATCTCGCAGATGTGAAATTAATTCATGCGTTAGATTCTATCACCGATAAATCCTTCAAAGAACAGTTGGCTTCATGGTTAGTAAAATCGGCTATGAAAGTTAAAATGATGTTAGGTGCCAGTAATTAATAACAAGATGGAATCTATTTATTATTCTCTAAAAGGATACTGGAGGGGCAAAGCAGTAATCGGTAAACTCGCTAGCGCCGCGAAGGTGAAAAATACCACCGCGGCTAATTGGTTATCCAAACACGCGATATGGCAAATTTATCTACTGCCGCCTAAACGAAATAACTATTCGCATTTTGATGTGACCGTTCCTAATGAAGTTCATCAGGCTGATATATTATTTCTGCCGCATGATGGTGGTTACAAATACGCATTAACCGTAGCTGATGTTGTGAGTCAATACAAACAAGCAGAACTGCTAAAGACAAAATCATCAATTGAAGTGGCTTCTACATTTGGAAGGATTTATCGAAGGGGTCCTCTGCACTGGCCAAATCTATTTCAAGTTGATCCTGGCAAGGAATTTCAGGGTGCGGTTCTATCAATGATGAAGAATCATAATGTCATTATCAGACGAGGTCATACTGCACTACATCGCGATCAGGCAATTGTTGAACGATTTAATCCTACACTTGCTGAGAGATTATTTGGATATCAGTACGCGAAAGAAATTTATTCAGGATAAACGATCTCGTGAATGGGTCAAGAGATTACCAGGTGTAATTACCGTGCTGAATAATGAGGTTACTCGAACGATTAATATGAAACCAAACAACGCGATTAAAAAGTATATACCCATACAACCGCATAAAATTTTTTCAAAACAACCAATACTTGGCAATGTAACTGTTAGGTATTTATATGAACCAAGAGAGCTTGAAGGTGGCAAAAAAAGAGCTACTGATGCTATTTGGAGTGTCACCGTGCATAACATATCTAGCATAACACGATCCACGGTTAGACCAGCAATCTATAGACTGGATTTGACCGCTCCTCAGCGAGGATTTACTCGTGAACAACTACAAGTGATACCCGAGGATACTCAATAACCGCCGCGTGGTCTTAACTAGCACCTCTTCGTCTGTTACATTCAAGACAAGTCAGCATCACATTATCCCTGGTATGACTGCTATTCTCTCTGTCTACGGTAAATTGTCGAGGATCTTTATCCGACCAACACCAAAGCATTATACAATTGCAACTCATGCAGTGATTATTCTATTGTTCTTTCAGTGTGATTATTAATTCAGCATCAATATCAAATTCTCTATTATTTTTTTTATCCTGCTGTTTATAACCAGAAAGTTTTTTTCTGATTATGTCATCGTTGACAATATCACTTATTGTAGTGTCATTATCATCTAAAACAACTCTTCAAAGCTGATTTATTCTTCATACTCTGGACACTGCGAGATAAACTAAATTTGACCACTCGATGTGATTATCCACCATCCAAACAATCGTATCTGATATAGTCAATCCCTGTGAAGAATGTATCGTCGCTGCATAACCTAGCGTCCATGGGGATTTATCAGCACGTAATGCATCTTCGACGACTCTGATATCAACCAGCACAATATCATTTAACACTAAATTCTGATTTTCACGCTGTCCTGGAATATCAACTTCAATATTCTGTTTTCATGTATCCGAAAGTCTATAACACAACGGTACTGGAAGTGTTGTAAATTTTTCTTTATGCAATTCAAATAACTTCATCTGAAGTGTGTCTCTGACTATCTTTCTACTCGCCACTATCAAATCGTTTGGTCTCCACGCTTCCCAGAAATCTTTTAATGGTGTTTCCGAAATTATTTTACGCACTATTTCACATTGGATTCTATCCGGTTGTAATCTGATTAGTTTCTTGAACTCGCGTAATTGTTCATCAAGTGCTCTATGATCGGTGTTAATTTCTTCATAATAGTCTACAAAATTATTTAGTCAATCATGTGGGGATAAACCGACAAACGGTGGTGGTTGGCCATGATCGCCGCACATGACGACTTTTGTATTCGCTAACAACAACCAATCGAGAAACTTTTGTAATACATCTAATGACACTGTGCATATCTCATCCCCCAAAAAAACTTCAGGAATAAATTTCTCACCCATTCGTTCAGGAGTCCATTCATGGCCTTTCCATCGAAAGAAACTATGATAAGTACAGGCATTTACCCCCCGTTGTTTCATCTCTCTGGCGAGTCTGTGGTTTGGTGTTAACACAATCATATTTGATTTCCCACGAAATAATTCAATCGCACGAGTTTAATTTCCTGACCCGCCACAGCCGTTTAGGTAGCTGGTTTTATTTCGACATATTGGATCAGATATCTGTGGTGCATTAGATAGTTCTGATATTTTATCACCTTTCAAATATTTATCTTCAATTGTAACATCTGCTGATTTGGAATAGTCACGCAGTATTTCCCGCTTAATTCTCCATGATCCCCAACTCTCATCAGAATTAGTGAATTTAGCCACTGCTTCGCTGTATTTCGCGTCTATATAAAATGAATCAGTGGCCACTCTAACTGCGGTGTCAGGAAATCTATTTATCATCGAAAATAAACTGATAGAAGCATAAGCTAGAATAGACGCCCTCAAGTGTGTATACTGAAGACTGTATCCATCGTTGTAAGTAACAATTGTACCAAATTTTGTTTCATCGGACAAGAAAGCGTCTTTACGATCTACGTATATACCCTTAGATGTGATATCCGCAATTATCAAATCATATTCAATGCTATCTATAATCAACCGTGAATAATATAGTTTATTGTCGTATTTTTCACCCTGTGTAAATTTACCAATTATTCTTCTACCTAGATCCTTTGCTTCTTTGTTTCTGATTTCAAATAACTGTCTAGACCATTTCACGATATTTTCTTCGTCAAGATCGGGAAGTTGTTTTCGTTGTTCGCTGATTATACTATCTAGCTTTGGTTGTGGTAACCAGACTTCAGTCTGAGCTCGATAGGATATAATCGCTTCACTGACAATCAGCATTCTACAATCAATCATATACCGTAACAGCACTATTGGCATCCAGTGTTTTTCAGATATATGTCTACCAATCCATATATAATAGCACGGATGAAGTTTTTCAGATATATGTCTACCAATCCATATATAACAGCACGGATGAAGTCCTGTAGCCAATTCAAATGATACCACACGAGCGAATCCAGTTAAATCAAAATCAGGCAGTGATCCATTAATAGCAACATGGGCCATCTCGTGTGTGGGATGTCCAAATAGTTTAAAGTATTCAGCGCATTCTCCGTACCCGAGAAAACTCGCCGGATAACACGCGACCATATCAACCGAAATAATATTTTCACGTTTGTATTTTGTATTCCATAATCCACCGTTGTTATATTCTATACAACTTGAATTGATGTCTGTGAGAAACTGACCT
This sequence comes from Unio delphinus, assembly GCA_029339505.1. Taxonomy (NCBI): domain Eukaryota; kingdom Metazoa; phylum Mollusca; class Bivalvia; order Unionida; family Unionidae; genus Unio; species Unio delphinus. Next base: position 486,105 of record JAQISU010000275.1, read on the forward strand.
CGCGTTGGTTTCTAAGTGTTTCTCTTTCTCACGAAGTGAGCTGCAACAGACGGAATTGTAAAACAGTTTGTTAATAATTGTTCGTCGTCGAAACTCTTCGAGAAACTACTAGCTAGTTTTTTCATTGCCTGTTGGAGGGCTTCAGTGCGGTATAATTCTCCATTGGGTCTTACAAACTGATCAAATCCACCCTCGGGGTTTTCAGCGCTGTGAAGTAACCACATTGACACAGGATCGTTTTTACTCAACTGGTGAATAAAATCAAATAATTTTTTCTCAGAGAATTCTGGAGCGGAAAATTTTTCGGGTATATATTTTATGGTTCTATCCCATGGAAGTATTGTTACTGCAGATGTCCATGCGTGTTGGTTATGATCAATAATTATGATTGGAGCTCCATTTGATTTATATTTTGATTCGTATAATACTTCACCGGTTATTGTCATTACCGATATTGGGAATCTTAATGATGTTTCTAATTTAGTTATATCTTGAATTGTTGCCCCTCGCTGTTTCACTGTTAACTCCCACTCGTTTATTTTTTTACGTCTTAGATCAGTCAATTTGTTTCCACGCAGCGCATTTGTGAAGTGTTCTATTATTCGTTCTGCCACACAATTTATTTTTGATAGTTTCATGGGTTTTAATTTTTCAATACTCGGTTATCATTTAACTGATATATCCCATAAACAACTGCTGTTACAGGATAAGATCTCTCGTAGTATGGTTTGTCAATTCCTGTCAGAATTCCTGGTTATGAATTTTGACTCACAACGACGGTTTTTGATCCTTCAAGATGGGTTTCGTATTTATCCCTGATAATCCATTTTCCTGTGTCTCAACGGATAACGAATTTTATTCTAAAAAAATACCTTTTACGCCCAAGATGTGAGATTATCTTGGCTGCGCTTTTATCATTCATGGTAGCATCAACACTACCATCAATTCGAAATGTTGACCAACAGTGAGATGCTCCATCGTGTTTGAATTCATTAAAACAATCAAGGATTTTACCTATCATGGTTCTATCACGAATTTTACTCTTTGGTGTATCAGAGACTCTATCGAGATTGAATTTATTATTTTTCCAAGGCATAATTTTCGATAATCTCTCAAATTCCTTCATATTATAATTAAAACAAGTATTTAATAGAGAATTTATTGTATAATGAATCATTGCAAATGGCTTATAATTGGATCAGTAGCCCCGTGTAACAAATCATGCAAAAAGGAGTTCTGTGGGTATCATATGCAAAGCGTTTGCAATGGGAGTTATGGGCATTTACCCTGCTTACGATGTGGGGTAGGGGTTAGAGGAATATCACAATTGTGTCTCGGTTGTGGTGGTAAGCGATACAGAGAGCTGAAGTGTTATTATGATAAGAGAATCAAAGATTCCACTAAGAATTCCATCAATAACTCTACCTCTGACAGCGTCAGTGACAAAATCATAAGAACACCCCAAGACTACATTAATAGATTTCCAAGTAATATAATAATTCAACCAAACAATGAATTAGACAAACAATAATACAGTATATAAATGAACCAAGAATTCCGACCACACCCTGTGATTGCAAACTATGAGGCATCTAGTGATGGTATTATCAGAAACTGTAGACTAAAGAAGCCAGTTGGTATTGTGAATAATCAGGGTTATTCGATGTTTACTGTTGGGAAGAAGAGATATCTTAATCATAGAATTATATACAAGTGTTTCCATGGATTGATCGAGGGTGGTTTTGTTATTGATCATTTAAATGGTATTAAGACTGATAATTCTTTGAGTAACCTACAAGCTGTTACACAGAGTGACAATTTAAAACGAGGAGGAACTGGTACTTGTAAAACAGTTGTAAGGAGACCTGTAAAATCATTTAATACAGCAACTAACGAAGAAATTGTATTCCAATCTATAAATAAAGCCAGTATTTATTTTTATATTTGTATGCCCTCAGTACGAAGAGTAGCAGAACGAGTACAAAATTCGGCTTTTTCTAAAAGATTTAACAAAATATTCGATTTTCGTATGTCTAATCATTTTATATAACACCAAGGGAGATAACTCGTTTAAGTATATTTACGGCCTATGAAAGAGTTATCTCCCTTGGATTGTGTCACCTAATTTCGATGGGCTATCTTCTGATTGGCTGGTTTTAACTGTCACAATTCTCAGCGGAATTATTTAATTATCTGTTTTGTAAGAAAACAAATCAAATATATAGTGTTTACAAACAATTGTATTCTTCTTTTTAGTATTTTATTTCAGGTATCGGTGTTGCTTTAATGTTATCAGTAATCAGTATTAGTAAACGAAAGATATAACAATCACACTCCTCTTTCTTTATTAAATTCAGCCAATTTCTATGTTACATATATAAGCAAAATTTTTCTCTATATAATTGGGCTTAAGCGTCGAAGAACATACGTGACCAATCATACAATCCACACACTATCCACGCTGTGTGGATACTTTTTGTATCCATACAACCTGGGATTTTATCTGGGTTGTATGATACATACCCTCTTGTGATTTTAACCCGTTATTTGACGAGTTAGATTCACTCTTAGGGGAATATGCTTCGTGATAACTCTGGGTCTGGTTAGATGAGGCTAGACAGAGTTTACAAACGGATTTTACTGCGGGATCTGAAGAGTTGTTTAAACCAATAACCACAGCAACAAAGGGGGTAATATCGGCTACTGAGCGTGCTATATGGGGGGATGTTCCCGAGATGGGGGGAAAAAGAAAAGAAAAACTTCTTATTGGTGAACTTGAAAAAATAGCAACGGAAACTGAACAAACAAAACAAGCTGTACAAAAATTCCACGATGATATTGATGTTAGTGAACCACCTGAATCAAAAAGAACAGTAGATGATTTACACGCGAGATTTAACGAGGAAGGGTTAGCAGCAATTGATAAGACTGATCCAGCAGAAATTCCTGTGCTTGTTGTTACGACTTATGAAAACAGAAAAAAAAATGTTGAAACCAGAACATCATAAGTATATTAGAAGTATAAATCATTGGGCTGATGTATTCTACAAAATCAAAACTAAAAAAAGTCAAATTTATAAGGATAAAGACATATCATACATAGGATATATCAATGCGGTGGGTACAGTGTATAAACAATATGAAGAACTAAAACAACAAAAACCGCAAAAATTACAAAGAAAGCGACAACAATCTTCAAAGAAAATATCTTTCTCACCTAAAAAACAAGAAAAACCTCAACAACTACCACCCCAAGCTTCGCTTGGACCATTGTATATACCATCTAATTGAGATGATGATAATAATGATGATTTTAATTATTTACAGAGTACAGATTTAGAAAAACTAGATGCAGCAACTGGTTATAGTACATGTAGTGGGAGGAATTTTCTGGGAGTGGAATTTCAGGTAGTGGTCTAGTTAGTTGTCCTGGTAATGTTGTTGGTGATATAGCAAGATTAGAAGTTCTCATCGGAGGAAAACGAGCTGGAAATAACTCTCCAGAAATAATTAATGAAGCAGCTGATATCTGCAGGCGGTTATTTCAAGGCGGTATCATGGATATCAAAACACACCGAGATTTGATTAACGAGTTAGTGAAAAATTCTACGGATTTTCACCATCATGGTATCACAGTGACTAATCTGATGATGAAGTCATCGCATTAGATAAACATCATTTAAAAAAGATGATCATACACTACAACCATGATAAAACAACCAGCGTCTATATAGTAAACTCACGATTTCCGGTTTATAGCGCGTACTATGGTGATGGTCTCGGTGATACAATTGCAGGGTTATTTACAAGAATGACTCCAAAAGTAGCGCCGCTAGCAAAACAGTTATCAATGAAAGCCATTGATGTTATGCGTGATAAGGGTATTAGCGCTGTTGGAGATGCTGCCGGAAAAGCGTTTTCAGCCGTGAAGGATAAACTAACAGCACTAGTTCGGCGGCGAAGGAAACCACACTTGGGACCACTGCCATCTACAGCGGAAATGACTGTGCGGGTTAGTAAAATAATAAATAATGCAGTAGATCAGAAACTAGCATCGCTGGTGACTTTGTTGACAGCAAGTGACCAAGATAACATAACTGCAAATATGATAGTGGGAAGCGGCTTAAAAAAACCACGACGACGACGACGATGATTTAGATCAACGAATATAATATAATAAAATGTTCAAATGGTCACCTGATCCAGCCTTTGATATGGATGCCCCAGTGCGTAAAGATGATTCTGTACGCGATTATCAATTTTATTCTTATCACGCAATACAACCAAATCTGCGATCCAGAATCGAACTTCAAGTTCATGATACCAGTAAATACTTTTTGCCTTGTGAAGCGTTTATCGAAGTAGAAGGAGAACTTGTAACAGATGTCGCAGCTCATAATGATCCACCATACGCAGATAACCCAAATGTCAGAGTTGGTTTTGTTAATAATGGTATCATGGTGTTATTCGAAAGCGCTATATATCTCATTGATGGAAAAGAAATTGAATCTATAGAGTGTGAAGTTGATGTTGCCACAACAATAATCGGGTTAGCAAGATATTCTGATGATTATACAAGATCAGCGGGTCCATCTATGATGTTTTCTAAGGATATTACTAATCACCCTGAACACGTTCAGTATACTAAATTACGGACACCGCAGGATACTGCATCTGATCCACAACCAGTAGCTGATCTGGAACATGAAGCAAGACCAGGTGCTGCCTTTGATGTTATAAAAAGCGTTAATGATCATTACAATCTAGGATTTGCAACACGCGTACCAACATTAAAGAGGCCTCGTCGACAGTTTTCATGCGCGATTCCACTACATCATATATTTGGATTCTGTAGAATCGTCCGAAAAGTTATCTATGGAGCAAAGCATAAGGTAGTACTCATGAGAAAGGGTACCGACAATGGTGCAATCTGGCGCGGTGCTGGTGTTGTTGCCGGTAAAGTTATTTTAACAAAACTATCACTGTGAATGCCAGTGTTGACTCCATCAATCACAACAGAGGAGCGATTACTATCATTTATGGACCAAGGAGGAAAATCATTGCTAAGTAGGCTAACAATGAGTACAGATACCAAGGATTCTGATGCTGTTGGTACATTTACGTGGAACCTAGCATCAAAACAGGGCGTTTCAGCTCCGCGTCATATATTTCTTGCGCTACAGAATAGAAATCGATTACCGGTAGACTCTCAAGAACACAGCCATATGCTATTTGATCAATTAGGTGTTACTGACGTCTCACTGAGAATAAACGGACAACAGGAACCATCCGAGGATATACAACTAAATTACGATGCCAACCAAATAGCACGTGTGTATCATCGTCTGTTGTCATATATGGGACGTGATCAAAATGTTGATACTGGTCTGCAAATATCACAGTTGGATTTCAAAAGTTTATATTCGATTTATTACTTTTCGCTGGAACATCTTGATTTAATAAGACAGTCTGTCATTGATATACACTTTAGAGCTCGTGTAGCCCGTGGTGGTGTTGGTTATAGAGCAGTTGCTTTCATTCTCAGCGACAAATCAATGCTACTCGAAGGTGTTGGCGGAAGAATGAGAATGATAGATGCACCAGTGGAAAACATGTAACAATTAGATCAATTTGTTATTGTATAATGAAATACAGTTATATTACTGTTACGTTAACCCCCGGTCAACTCAAAAAATTGCAATCGGAATCAGCTAAAAAATGCGGAACCACAATAACACTGAAACCCAATCAGATGAATGGCAGTCAGAATAAATTGTCACTGACAACTCGTCAAGTGAAACACTTCAATGATGCGTTCAAAGATAAATAAGGCGTTCAGATCACTCTCTCTGCAGCCGCGATTAAAAACATGATAAAATCAGGTGGTATATTCCCGTTGTTAGCTGCGTTACCAGCGTTGATTGCGGCAGCGGCCCAAGCGGTGGCTAAAGCGGCAGCGCTAGGAGCCGTTGGTACCGCGGCAGGAATGGCACTAAAGAAAGCAACTGGGAGTGGGTATAAAAAAAGGGAAAGGGTCTAAGACTGCCAGGAACCCCGTATTCATGGCACAGCGGAAAAGATCTGAGAATCCCAGGAACGGTTTAATAGTTGGAGAGTCTTTGACACCTATGTCCAATTTTGATTTACTCGATGCTGCTAAAGAATTGGACATAAAAAACTTCAGAGGTGTCTTTATGAAAGATCAGTTACCATCACAACCAAATAGCGTTGAAACCGGTATTATTAATCTCGATAACAGCACTGGACCTGGTACTCACTGGGTTGCATACGTGATTGATCCACGTGCAATTGTTTATTTCGATTCATATGGATTAGCACCGCCAAAGGAATTCATGCGTTATATAAACCGCTTAAAAATTCCTCATTGGTATTCCACACTACCAACACAACAAATGAATGATCCACCAATATGCGGCAGCGAAGTATTAAACATATTCCATGCTATTTCAACATCTGGAAAACCACCACATATTGTCGTAAATGAATATATTAGTAATCGCTTTTTAGAGAGAGATTATATAAAATAACATGATTGATATTGGGGGAGATCTTTATCAGCGCTGAAGAAACCCGAACCTGACGGCGTTGCAACCGGTGATATAAAAAAAAATAATCGAAGATGAAATAGCTGATACGTTTAACTTAGCAAGTGTTGATCCCAATGAAGTAGTTGTATTTCAAGATCGTCAGGGTAAACTGAAAACTAGTAATGTTTCCCTGGATGATATTTATTTAAACAACGAGACGCAACTGAGAACACCGTTGCGATATTTTCCGATCAAGGTAAACTCAAACCTGGCATACTCGTTTCAACGATTACAGATAAATTAAAAACTCTCAATGAGTTAAAATTCATACTCAGTTTTTTTTGTGATCCAGTGACAACATCACCGAATTTATCATTAATAAAAATTTATATGGACAATATAAAAACTGTCAATGACGAATTAAAATCAATTATGGCTTTCTTCGGCGAACCAGCGGTGATATCACCAAAGCTCACAGAAATAAAATCTTCTATGTTGGAACTAGCATCACTTCAATCTAGAATTGAAGAATACGTAAAACAGTTTTCAGTTTTTCGTAAAAATATTATTGATAAATTTATTGGAACCGCGTTGGATAAAATTGAAATAAAACTCCCGGATATTGAAAAATCCATCGATGAGACGAAAAACTTCATCGAGGCAACCAAAAATGATTTTTCGAGGATGATAACAATCATTGAAAAAACAAAAATTCCTCATGAGAAAACCAATAACGTAGTATACACGATCCAACACGGATCATTTGCGTGGACTCCTACAGACAATATACTAAGTATCATCGCGACCGTCAAAGGCATTTATCGATTAACACTAGTGACACCGACTCAATTTAGTATATCATCGTCGAGTTCATCTGGGGTCAATAATACGATATCAACATTCAACAATCATCGAAAAAGATACAACTGAACAGTTCACGATAACAACGAATGATAATAGTCTAGCTAGGGTTTCAGTATCATGGTATGTGGAATTCGTAGCGGATTTAAGTAAACAACTAAATTGAAATCGTAAACTGATTTTAAAAAAAAATGACATCAACGACGATACCTTCAGTATTTCAATATCGCTATGATCAGGCCAGAGAGTTTCAGACTAAACTCAAAACTCGCACCGAGGATCAAACAAAAATAAACAAATACCGACGAAGAATCATCGCGGTTGATGTTACCGTGTACTCAGTGAGTGGTGTAATCACCGGAGCTGGTATAATACTATCCTCGGTGACAATGATTGCTACGATAGCTGTTCCAATTTGTATATCAGCGGCGACAACAATCGCAGGAATAATTTCGATAATAACAAAAAAAATATCATGCAGCCAACGCAAACTACAAGACTACATAATTAAATTTCATGTTGTATCAACCGCGTACTTGCAATTGTCCTCGTTGATATCGACGTCGCTCGATGATACATTCATATCAGATAGTGAGTTCTCAGTGATGGTAAGTATTTATGATTCCGCGATGTCAAAATTAGAAATACAACATGAATATAATTAACAACGACAACACCGCAGGAATTACTTCAACGAATAGTGGAGAACACAAACCCAATACAAACCAGCATGATCTCAATAACATCAACCAATCCTGAATTCAGTGTGAATTTCCCTATTCCGATTCCCGTGAAGGAGATAGCGCTAGCAAAACTACGAGTGTATCACAGTTGGCCTAATATTAGGTCGGTAGCATTTGGCGGTCAACAACCGAATAATTCCTTGGTATTTGCAAATAAAAATTGCGAAGACGGAACTCCAGACTGGAACGTTGTTTCGATACCATCTGGGTTATACCAAATTGAACAGATCAATGCTGAATTACAACACAGAATAAAATCCATTACTGGAGCAGAATCGAAAATCGCTATAACAGTCTACGAACCAACACTATCATCTGCGATCGAGATAAACTCACCAAGTTATGTCGTAGATGTCTATCAGAGTTCTATAAGAACAATACTTGGGTGGCCTGAAATCCCTTCTCAGACAGCTTATCAAATACCCGAACCTGAAAAATCTGATTATGTCACCGACAGAATAAAACCCGATAATCCAATAAAAAGTTATGATGAATACAATAAGTCAAAATTTACCACTGAAATAGACGATCGCGTTGATAGATACTATCAAACTAGACAAGATGAAATCATTAAAAATTTCACAGTGATGACTAATGATTTTGCGTTGCTGTTAGTATCTCTCGAGTCTGGTACTCTCACCCGAGATGAATTTATCAGTGTTGTAGAAACATGTAATAAAATCATCGACGACATGACAACATATAATTTAAAAATTATTCAAGAGGTATTAGGTGACGATAATCCTAAAACAAGAACAGAATTTGCAACAAAATATAAGATAGATATAAGATATATTCCTCATTTCAAGATTCCAGGACATAATGTCCCAGTGATAAAAGAATCTCTTAGATATGCCATCGATGAAGGTTTCAAAAAAATCCATGACTCATGGAAAAAATCGCCACAATCACAAACTATAATTCTCAAATATAATAATGACCCAGACGGCGGTGGTAGGCATATCGCTCCTCAAAATGTGAATATATCCTCGGTGATAGCATTAAATTTAGTATGTGATGTTATCGAAGGAAGCTATCAAATAAATCTCGAGCGATCAAATCAAGCTCAGCAGGGATATATTCTATATTCATTTGCACCAACAGCTCCTCCAGGATTTCTAATTATTGAGGATCCAACTAATCCGGTCTATATGCGATGTCATAATAATTCGCTAACAAGAATTAATTTCAGACTCACCAACCAGTCTAATAATCTAATTGATTTACGAGGTGAGGTTCTACAAATTAGTCTGTTTGTGAAATCGTAGCGATTTTCATCATAGCGATTTTCATTGTAAAAGAATTGTTAACCCATAGCAGCACGGGGGGGGGGGGGACAATGACATGGTGTCTTTTTTTTTTTGCCATTGGACCCCTACAAGGAACCAGATAGACCTTTCTATTATATATTTACTAGGAAACCTCAGTTTGTCAAATAGACCCTTCTATTAAATATTAACGAGAAGGAAGCCTCGTCGACGCCTAAAACGTTTGTCGGATTCCCCCCCCCCCTCTGCTGCTGTTGTTTTTGCAGACAAAAGCTGAATCAACACAATACGGTTAGGACAAAACTAGTCTCAAAAAGCATATTATGGGACATAATTCAGAGCTTACATATCTGGCTTCCAATACACCATTGACTTAGGCTGCAGTAATGGTTTTTGTTTGACAAATCTAATACATATAGAAGAAGAGTTAATTAACAAGAAAGTAAGTTAATGTACATTTATAATATCTGTACATTTCTTCCAATGTATTAAAGAATTTTGTTTGGAAAGTTGGGGGATTTTAGGTTATATAAAAGAAATTGAAGGTGCTACTGTTCCCAGAAATCTAGCAACTTTAACAAATGTAATGGTTTTATTTTGTATGGTACAAACCCATTACATTTGTTAAAGTTGCTAGATTTCTGGGTATGTACTATGATGAACACCTAAACTGGGGGCATCATATAGATCAACTAGTTAACAGTTGCAATAAGGATCAAAACTTACTTAAAAACCTTAAAGGGACCACATGGGGATCTAACCAGGAAACTCTTTTAACACTATACAGGGCGTTAATAAGACCTAAACTACACTACGGGTGCCAAATATACAACTCTGCACCACACAAACAGCTCAAGAAATTAGACTCGATTCAAAGAAAAGCACTAATAATATGCACCGGCACTCTGACGTCTGTATTCCTATTTGACCTCCAAATTCTAACCGGAAAATTAACCTTAACATACGTAGCTAGATTATCAACCCACCCCAATACACATCCCACCCATGTAGCCATCAATAAATGTAATAAACCATTTAGTAAGAGATTAGTACTTAACGTACCTGCAGGGAAACACATACATCAACTAATTGTTCGATTACCAATAGCCACCTTCCAAGCTGAAATCACTAAAAACTATGACACAACACCATGGACTTACATCAAACCATCAATACACACACAATTAACGAAACTTAGCAACAAAAATGAACAGGAGTTTAAGATAAAATTAATTTCCACAACAGAAATAATGACTAAATACCCTAATTCAGTCAAAATTTACACAGATGGGTCCAAAATAGCAGAACCCCCCAGAACAACAGCAGCAGTAGTAATTCCTGAATTGAACATTAAAATGGGAAATAGACAACCAGATCATTGCTCCATATACACAGCAGAATTCTGGGCCATCATAGAAGCCCTAAAATGGATTAAAGAAAACAATGTCAAACAAGCAGTAATTTTAAGTGACTCGCTAAGCATCATATCATCTATCCTCAACAATAATTCTGACTCAAGAGATAATTTCCTTAAAAAAACTTATCTGTCAATCAAAGAAATAACTAATAACTATCAAATAGTTGAGTTCATGAGGATACCATCCCACATTGACATCAAAGGGAATGAATTGGCTGACCTAGTAGCGAAACAAAAACTACACGATGCAAATACCACCAATATTAAATACAGTGTCAGCGAATTAATAAGTAAAACAAAACACTACATTAATAGCATATGGCAGGAAAGCTGGAACCGTAACACCACAGGCAAAACACTGCACTCTATCATTAAAGAAGTAAATAGAACTAGGAAACCTCCCAAAGTGAACAACAATAACCAAAGATTAATGAACAGAATTTATACAGGAAAGACTAAACTAGCCACTAGCTTGGGCAACACATTGGACCTAAACCCCACAACTACAACTGTTATCACTGCCGGGTACCAGAAGATCTAACTCATATATTCAACAACTGCCAAAAGTTAAATAAAGAAAGACTGAAACTTAAATAGGAGCTTAACAATATTGGATCTCCTGTTAAATACCCAGACTTCTTAAAGAATTCCAATCCCAACCTGAACTCTACTTTCAAAAGCACAATTAAATTCATTCACAAATCAAGGCTAACAAATAAAATATAAACACAATAGGGAACAAAATAAGACCTGACTCATAAGACAGATCAGTGATTAGCATAACCCGCCGGTGTATGTGCCTGGACAACCGCCACGTGGGTTCACTGGTAAGAGTCTTTGCACCCACCACCAGGGGAATGAACGCCTCACTCACTGTGGAGGGAGGAAATATAACACAAAAAAAACAACAATAAATAACCATAAGTGAGGAACTATAAACACTCTCTTAACACACAAACATATAGATAAGACTAGTTTAAAAAAACAAAAAACAAAAAATCATTTATTTTCATTATGCTTCTTAAGCCCTATCTTTCCAACCCCTTCCTCTCTAACAACCACCAACAGCATGGCAACAATCTGTGACCTTGGACCTGACCTCCCCATTGCTTGCTTGGGCCGGACATCAATATCAAATAGCGTGCAGTGCACGCTCCTTGCGCTGTCTTTATATGTATGAGTGCGTGAGGGGTCCATTCCCACTCATACACACCTTAGACAAATCAATTGATGCAGCTGAATAGCGAGTGTGTGTTGGGTCTATTCCCACTCCCTTCAAAGCCCTACACTCCGACAGCTAGGGACTAATCTTGGTCCCACTGCCTGATGGCTTCATTTAAACAGTGCTCCTTGAGCACATAAAAGCCTGGGGGAAGTGGCTTGAATTCCTTTTCCCAGGAGTAATTAAACAGCCTACTGTGCAGGCATAAAACAGTTGTACATGCACGGAAGTGCGAAAACCACTTTAAACCAAAGTAACTAACTAAGGTGGCGCTCTACAGTTTTGTATTTTTGCATAGGGTTAAAATTTTAAAGAAAAAGAATTTCCCAGGATTTCTTCACTGGTTATACTGGCTATATAATAAAGGCTTTGTATATCTTAGATGTTGTTAGAAGAAATTTCAATTCCCTTTATTTCGATGTATGATTGATGGGTGTAATTTGGGTTCTAGATTATAGAGCTTGGGCTAACTTACGATGTGCTCGTATTAAAAAACTGCTAGCTCCTGCATGGTCATTTTCACTTCCTGGACTTCAGAGGTAAATTGTAGAAAAAAGAGTTGATAACTTTTTTTTACTTTTCTGATATTTTGTAATTCATTCATTGCACTTACAGAAGCTGCTATTGCTACTTCAACAAAATTTGTTTTCCCTATTTTAATAACTGCTAAAGTAAGTGTACTTTTGATTAATTCTGGTTAATTTGTCAAGCACATGGGAGCATTCATTTAGTTATACCATGTGCTTTGATCATGTACAGTTTCCACAAGTACAGTATCCAAAGAAATGTCAGCCACATTACATCAAAGTAACATACAGGTATGCCAACATTATCTCTATTGTGCATGTTACAAATGCAATTAACTTCACTTTACATATGTCACTCACTGAAAAGTACATAATAACTGGTGAGCACCCCCTAACAACTGTTCTTGTTTATCCAAAGATGGCTGCCATGTATGGATGGTTATAACACTCAATATTCAAAGAATTTGGTGTAAAAACTGGTGTTAAATATGCTAATATCTATTGCCATACTTCATACTGTGGATTTATGACAATATTAAGTTGGTGTACATGAAATTTAATGTGGACACTTTCAGTTATTCAAAAGAATTTTGGAAACATGATCAAAACAAAAGATTTTAGATTATTCAAGATGGCTACCCAAGTGGATTAATTTGAAATTGAACTACATCTACCATATCTGAACTTCAGATGATACCAACTCACCCAAATTATGCTAGTTTCTTTTTCAAAAGTTTATGGATATGTGCTAGTCATATATAAGGATTCCATATACTTTCTATCACTTTTATGAACAAGCTGAAAATATCAGAATCATGGAGACATATTTAAATACCAGCCTTGTAGGTTCCTTACTCAACACACTCAGCTCAACCTTTTCTGCATCAATCTCTGGCTTTAGTATGTCTGATATACCTGAAGATCAGAGCCACACAGATAATCACATTCAGGAATGTAATGTTTAGAGTGAAAATGAAAACAAGGGTACAGATGATGATTTGGAGTTATCCAATATGGCTGACATTTATCCAGATTTCCTGAGGGCCAAACATAATAAATACAGATCCACAAAAGTTTGAGTTTTGTAAAACAGATATTGGATTCAGAACCTTGCAACAGATATTGGATTCAGAACCTTGCATGACTTCATGCAGTTCAAGTGTACAAAATGGTACTATCTACAGAACAAAAGAGAGAAACACTGACAGCTACACTGTATAAAACATGTGTCTTACATATACAGGGGCTGAACAGTTTCATGTGGTTAGATTATATTATCTGTAAATGTAGACAGGATGTGAATACCCATACTAAAGGCAGTTATATGCTGACATCTACACCAGTAATTAGATGTAGTGCCAAACATGAAACAGCTCCTAAAGTCTTTGACTTAGATAACTCAGGCAATAAAATTAACAACCCTCCAGAGTGTCAGGCAATTACACACTCCATAAATCATGACCACAGCAGTGATGGCTTAAACCAAACTGATTTCTCCAGTGCATATATCAAAAAACAATTAGGAACTTGGAGGCCCAAATTGAAGAATTAAAACTACAGTTACATGCTATTAAGTCAGCACAGGGAAGGATTAATGAGCAAGTAACTTCATGTGAAAGAGCAATTCAGACAGACTCCCAAATAGCACAAATGTTTGATGCTCAGACACAGACAATCCCAATACCAGCCAAGAGAAAATGTTTAAGGACCATGCATATAAAAATGATACCCAAAGAAAACCTGCAGTGCAAACAACAGTACCCGCCTCTTAAGCCATGTGTCATACATGTAACAGCAATAAGTGTACACCCCTGGCCCTCAGCTCAGGCAAGTCTATTGCCTGCACCAACAACTACATTTTCCAGTACTCAGACAAATGTATCAACATCAACATCAGCTCGATTAGTTCACACAACTGAAACACCAATTTGAGCAAACCTTCCTCCATGAGATGTGTCTGATATACAAACCAGCAGAGTCCAACACACGAAATCACAAGCCAGAAAAGATAGGACTTTAATAATTGGCTCCTCAATATTGACAAGTATAATACCAAGGAGACTTCTTAAAACAGATGTACAGACTCTAAAAGGTGCAAAAATAAACAACATCACGAACAGAATAATGAAAATTATGCCAGTGATGGAAGGTCAGTAAATCAAATCAGAACAGATTTTGAAAGTTTACTATATGCTGCTAGGTACATGTAAAAAAAAATGATATCAGGACTAACTCCTCGTGTGGACACCAGGGTGAAAGAAATCAACGATCTGATAATTGACCTGTGTGAAGACTTCAACCTGCAGTACATTCCACAATACACATCTTTCTCTCTTCAGAACCAGGATGTCAACCTAAGCCTCTACCACAGAGGCAAAATTCATTTAAGCACAAAAGGAAACTCTCAACTGCTGAGAAATATTAACATGTATGCTCCCCATTTTCAGACACTATAGTGAAAAGTAGTCTCTACTGTAAAGAAACTGGGCACATGACACAAGTATGCCGTCATGGCAAACAGATTGAATGCTTCGGATTCCATAAATATGGACACAAACAAAGACTCTGTCAGTCAATGTATTATACATACTAGGAAGCTGGCAAAGAGGAGAATGCCAATGCTTCATTTACAACAAATTTAAATGTACCTAGTAAGACTCTTGTCTCCAACTATTCAGTGGACACTATTGTAAATGATAAAGTTAATGGTTTTTCAGGGTCTGTGTGTGACTTGAAGATGCTAATATATATGAACATTTAAATATAGAAATAGGATGTCAGAATGATAAAAGTAGTATGGAGACAATATCAGTGAGTACCCCATTGCATGATGACATACACATAATTGATATGAAACTAAATTCAAAAGATTTTAACATAGGTCACTTAAATATACAAGGTATAGTTGGAAAAATAGATCAGATTAGTTAATGTTGTCTTCCAAGGAAAATAATATACATGTTTTAGGACTCACTGAAACTAAATTAAATGCTAACCACAATGATAATATATTTCACTGTCAAGGTTACAATAAACCATTACGCAGGGACAGAGAGATAGCGGGGGAAGGTCTTATTGTATACATTAGAGAAGATGTAAATGCAGTATGGCGCTTAGACTTGGAGTCACATGAAATTGATAGTATCTGGGTGGAAATTTCTCAAATTAATGCAAAATCATTCCTAGTTGGTTTCATTTATAGGCCACCTTCCTCCAAAGCAATTTGGAATGATAACTTTTTGAAACAAATGGAAAATCATCATACCTGCAGAAAAATCTAGCACTCTTATTGATCACATACCAACCTACCAGACAATGTGGCTTGTGTTAATGTACCGAATGTTGGTCTTAGTAACCACTATCCTACATTTTTTACAAGAAAGGTTAAATGCAAGAGAAAAACAATACACACAAAACGATCACTTACAGATCGTTCAAAACTTTTTAATGAAGAATAAATTCTCAATGACCTATAGCAGCAGAGAGGGTGAACCCTACAACGTTTTGAGACAAAATTTTGATTGAAATCTTAAATCGAGCCTTCCAACGATCTCATTTTAACCCAAAAAAATGTCTCAGAGGCAAACCCTACAACGTTTTCAGACAAAAAATTGATTGAAATCTTAACGAGCCTTCCCTACGAAATCTCATTTTAACTAAAAAAATGAAAACGGAGACTTTTACGATTTTTTAATTAATTTTGGTCGCAACTTGTTATCATCACCCTCTCTGCTGCTACAGGTTAACAAAAAATAATAAATGATTTTAACCGAATATTTGATCAAGTCCGATACGATATCGTGTCCGAGGATCATGCAAATTTATTGTTGCGAATCCGTGTGGTTTTGACTGAGCATGACTAAAGAAGTTTTTAAATTGATTGAAGTCTATATCAGAACACCATGTCTGCCAAATATTTCTAAGAGTATGAGTATCAACTCCGTTGAATACAGCAAGAATATTGCAGTTATCTCTGATCACTTTTGGAATCTGAGTGTAGCGTTGAGTGACATATATCACGTCAGTGTTTTTATGCCTGCCTCTGGAAAAGATCCTAGCAGGATTTTTTTGTTTATCTAACATTATATCGTCGTATACGACTAAATTGTTAATATCTCCATCAATATCATCAATGCTCGGTGCTTCATCGATATCGGTTATAAACTCAATAATACCCTCTCCGGATTTTTCTACCGCGCTGTCGTTAAAATCTTTTAGCACTTCATAACATCGTTGATCATCTACGCTAGGGGCAATTAAATACAACTTATCCCACTTCATCCATCTCATTATTAAATTGAGTAACAATTGCGTTTTACCGGATCCAGATGGCCCGATTATAATCATCCGGATAGAGTTTGGTAGCGCTGCATGATGCTTAACCGGTTCTCTTGTTTTAGTCGCTGAAAAATCAATTATATCCATATTTCTATACATAAATTATGGATCTATATTGTGTGAAGTGTAAAACGCGTACTGGCACAGATGACTTGATGACGATTACAACTAAAAATAACCGATCAGCGCTTTCTGGTAAATGCGTGCAATGTGGTACAAAGAAATTTAGATTTGTGTCTATGAGATCTGATTTTAAAAAAAACGAGGAGGTGATATCGCAGCCAAATTGGCAAAGCTCCCTGGAACTCCATGGGCAAAGTACCCCGGAGAAAAGCACCTTCCAGGATATAGCTACTGTGGACCGGGAACCAGACTTGATATCAGACTCAATAATCAAAATCAGCCCCGACCCGGTGAAGAACCAATAAATGCCATTGATAAGGCCTGTCACCTTCATGATGTCGCATATAAAAGCAGTAATCTGCAGCACAGGCATCTAGCAGATGTGAAATTAATTCATGCGTTAAATGCCATTCCTGATAAATCCTTCAAAGAAAAATTGGCTTCATTTTTGATAAAATCGGCTATGAAAAGTAAATTGATGTTAGGTGCTGGTAATTAATAACAACATGGAATCTATTTACTATTCTCCAAAAGGATACTGGAGGGGTAAATCAGCAGTCCATAAACTCGCTAGCGCTGCAAAAGTGAAAAAAACCACTGCGGCTCATTGGTTATCTAAACAGGCACTATGGCAAATTTATCTACCACCGCCTAAACAAATTAATTTCACGCATTTTGATGTGACCTTTCCTAATGAAGTTCATCAGGCTGATATATTATTTCTGCCACATGATCGTGGTTACAAATACGCTTTAACCGTAGTTGATATTGCAAGTCGATACAAAGAAGCAGAACCGTTAAAAACAAAATCAGCCACTGAAGTCGCTTCTGCATTTGAAAGGATTTATCGACGAGGTCCTCTGCACTGGCCAAATCTATTGCAGGTTGATCCTGGCAAGGAATTTCAGGGTGCAGTGTTATCTACAATGAAACATCATAATGTCACCATACGACGAGGGCATACTGCGCTACATCGCGATCAGGCCATTGTAGAACGATTTAATCGGACGATTGCTGAGCGGTTATTTGGATATCAATACGCAAAAGAATTCATCCAAGAAAAAAGATCCCGTGAATGGGTTAAAAGGTTACCAGCTGTGATTACCGCACTGAATAATGAGATTACTAGAACAATAAACATGAAACCTATCAACGCGATTAAAAAGAAGTCAATACCTGAAAAACCTCAAAAAGATTTCAAAGAACCTATTCTTGGTAGTAATGTCATTGTGAGGTACTTATATGAACCAGGAGAGCTTGAAGGGGGTAGAAAAAGGGCTACTGATCCTATTTGGAGTGTTAATGCACACAAGATATCTAGTATAACACGATCAACTGGTAGACCTCCAATCTATAAACTGGATTCAACTGCCCCTCAGCGTGGGTTTACTCGACAACAACTACAGGTAATTCCCGAGGATACTCAATTGCCACCGCATGGTCTTAACTAGCGCCCAGGGTGCTGGCATCCCGGCGTCTATTACACTCAAGACAAGTCAACATCACATTGTTTCTGACATGACCGAGATTGTTATTTTTTCTGTCTACGGTGAATTGGCGAGGATCCTTATCCGAATACTGCCAATGCATTATACAATTGCAATTCGCGCAGTGATTATTCTGTTGTTTCTTCAAAGTGATTATTAATTCAGCATCAATATCAAATTCTCGTTGTTTTTTTTTTGTCCTGTTGTTTGTAACCGGAGAGTTTTTTATCAATAATTTTAACATCAATATCATTTATTGTGGTGTCATTATCATCGAAAACAATTTTTCGAAGTTGATTTTTTTTTTCGTACTCTGGATACTGCGAGATAGACTAGATTCGACCATTCGATGTGATTATCCACCATCCAAACAATTGTATCCGATATAGTCAATCCCTGTGAAGAATGTATTGTTGCTGCGTATCCTAGCGTCCACGGGGATTTATTAGCACGCCATGCATCTTCAACGACATTGATATCAACCAGCACAATATCATTTAATACGAGAATTTGTTTTTCACTCTGTCCTGGAATATCAACTTCTATATTCTGTTTTCGTGTATCCGATGGCCTATAACAAAGGGGTACTGGAAGTGTTGCAAATTTTTCTTTATGCAATTCAAATAACTTCATCTGAAGTGTGTCCCTGACTATTTTTCTACTTGCAATTATCAAATCGTTTGGTCTCCATGTTTCCCAAAAATCATTCATTGGAGTTTCTGAAATCACTTCACGCGCTATTTCGCATTGGATTCTATCCGGTTGTAATCTAATTAGCGCTTTGAATTCTCGTAATCGTTCATCAATTGATCTATAATCAGTGGTAATTTCTTCATAATAGTCTACAAAACCCCTTAGCCATTCATGTGGGGATGCACCGACAAATGGTGGTGGTTGGCCGTGATCACCGCACATGACGACTTTTGTGTTTTTGTTTAACAACCACTCGAGAAATGTTTGTAATACATCTAATGACACTGTGCATATTTCATCCCAAATTATGATTTCAGGAATGAATTTATCACCCATACGCTCAGGAGTCCATTTGTCACCCTTCCATCGAAAGAAACTATGGTAAGTACAGGCATTTACCCCTCGCAGTATCATCTCTCTGGCGAGTCTGTGAGTTGGTGTTAGCACAATCATGTTTGACCGACGAAATAATTCGATTGCACGAGTTGTCTTTCCTGACCCACCACAACCGTTTAAATAAACTGTCTTGTATCTACATATTGGATCAGATACCGGTGGTGCATTAGAAAATTCTGATTGAATTTCAATACGGTTACAACAAAGATATTTATCATCCATGGCAACGTCTGCCGATTCACAATACTCATGTAGCGTCTCCTTTTTAAATCGCCAACGCCCCCAATTTTCCTCGGGATCTGTGAAAGCCGCTACAGCTGATTTGTATTTAGTGTGTATATACATCGAATCAGTGGCCACTCTAACCGCGGTATTAGGAAATCTATTTATCATCGAAAATAGATTAATAGAAGCATAGGCTAGCATAGATGATCTTAAATGTGTATACTGGGAATTATATCCATCACAGTAGGTAACAACCGTACCTAATTTCTCACCATTGGATAGAAAAGCATCCTTACGGGATACAAGTTTTCCCTGTTTCATTAAATCCGTTACAATAAAATCGTATTCAGCGACGTCTATGATCAATCGCGAAGAATATTTTGCGTTGTCGTATCTTCCACCCTGGGTAAATTTACCGATTATTCTTCGTCCAAAATCTTTTGCTTGTTCGTTTTTACTTTCAAATAACTTCTTAGACCAATTCATGATTTGTTCTTCACTGAAATCTGGACACTGTTTTCGTAGTTCGCTGATTATACGATCTAGATCGGGTTGTGGTAGCCAAACTTCTTTCTGAGCTCGATAGCATATAATCGCTTCACTGACAATCAACGTTATTAACATACCACTATCAATCATATATTTCAATAGCACTATAGGCATCCAGGCCTTTTCAGATAGGTGTCTACCAAGCCAAACATAACTACACGGATGTAATCCTGACGCTAATTCAAATGATATCACACGAGCGAATCCGGTTAAATCAAAATCAGGTAATGGTCCATTAATTGCAACACGAGTCATTTCATGCGTGGGGTGTCCAAATCGTTTGAAGTACTCAGCACATTCCCCATATCCGAGAAAACTTCCGGGATAACACGCGGATATATCAATTGAAATCATACCATCACGTGAGTATTTCGTATTCCACAGTCCTCCATGACCAAATTCGACGCAACTCAATTTAACATCTTCGAGAAAATCACTTCGTGTTGGACGCCATGAGTTTTTCTCTCGTGCAAAGTGAGCTACCACTGATGGAATAGTAAAAGTATCCGTGAGTAGTTTTTCATGGGAATTCTCCGGTGAAAAATCACTAGCGATTTTTCTCATTCTGTTATCTAATTCTTCAACGCGATATAATTCGCCATTTGGTCTTACAAATTGATCAAATCCTATTTCGGGATCTTCATCACTTCTAAGTAACCACACTGACACAGGATCATCTTTACACAACGCATGAATAGCATCGAATAATTTCTTTTCATAGAAAACATCCCCGACGAACTCCTTAGAGATATATTTCACGGTTCTATCTCGTGGAAATATTGTTACTGCAGGTGTCCACGCGTGTTTGTTATGATCAATAATCTGTATTGGCGCTCCATTTTTGTTATATTTCGGTTCGTATAAAACCTCTCCGGTTATCGTCATAACGGTTATTGGAAATCTTAATGATGTTTCTAATTTAGCTATATCAGAAATCTTTGCACCATGCTGTTTCACTGTCAGTTCCCATTCGGTTATTTTCCTACGTCGCAGATCAGTTAGTTTATTTCCTCGGGATGCATTTGTGAAGTGTTCCATTACCCGTGTTGCCACGCAATTCAGTGAACTAGAATATTTCATAGGAGCTAGTTTTGCGATATCGGGTTTATCATTTAACGGATATATCCCATAAACCATTGCTGTTACGGGATAAGATCTTTCGTAGTATGGTTTGTCAATGCCGGTTAGAATTCCTGGTTTGGAATCTCTACTCACAATGACAGCTTTTTTATTCTTGAGGATTGGTTCAAATTTATCCCTAATAATCCATTTGCCATCGACTTCGATAATGAATTTTATTCGGAAAAAATACCTTTTTTCCTCAACACGTGAAATTATCACTGCTGCTTTTTCATCATTCATGGTAGCATCAACAACACCATCAATTCGAAATGTTGACCAACAATAAGATGCTCCATCACGCTTGAATTCATTAAAACAGTCTCTGATTTTACTAATCATGGCTTTATCAAGAATTGTATTCTTTGGTGTATTAGAAACTATATCGAGATTGAATTGAGCATCTTTCCAGGGTAATCTCTTGGACGTTTTTTTTGGTTTATCGAGATTAAATTTAGGATTAATCTTCAATAATCTCTTAAACTCTCTCATATTTCCGTCTATTAAACGTTTTTTTGGTTTATCGAGATTAAATTGAGGATTAATTTTGTTACGTTTTTTGGGTTTATCGATATTAAATTTAGGATTAATCTTCAATAATCTCTTAAACTCTCTCATGTTTCCGTCTATTAAACGTTTTTTTGGTTTATCGTTATTAAATTTAGGATTAATCTTCAATAATCTCTTAAACTCTTTCATGTTTCCGTCTCTTGGACGTTTTTTTGGTTTATCGAGATTAAATTTAGGATTAATTTTGTTACGTTTTTTGGGTTTATCGAGATTAAATTTAGGATTAATCTTCAATAATCTCTTAAACTCTCTCATGTTTCCGTCTATTAAACGTTTTTTGGGTTTATCGAGATTAAATTTAGGATTAATCTTCAATAATCTCTTAAACTCTTTCATGTTTCCGTCTCTTGGACGTTTTTTGGGTTTATCGATATTAAATTTAGGATTAATTTTCAATAATCTCTTAAACTCTCTATCAGTATTGAATTTAGCATTTTTCGGAGGCGTTCTCCTTAACTCCCTCATGCTATAATTAAAACAAGCATTTAAATGAAGAATTTATATATAATGAATCACTGCAAGTGACTTATGATTGGATCAGTAACCCCGTGTAACAAATCATGCAGAAATGAGTTTTGTGGGTATCATATGCAAAGCTTTCGACGTGGAAGCCTTGGTCCGTTACCCTGTATTCGATGTGGGGTTGGGGTCAGGGGGAAATCGCAGTTGTGTTTGAATTGCGGTGGTAAGCGATACAGGGAATTGAAGCGTTATTATGAGAAAAGAATCAAAAATGGACAATCACTCAGAAATTATGACCCTGATAAAGTCTCTGACCCTGACACTGTCAGCGACAACGTCCTTGACAAAATCATAAGAACTCCTCAAGACTACATTGAAAGATTTTCCAGTGATGTAATCATTAAACCAAACAATTAATTAGACAAATACTATTTAGTATACGAATGAACCAAGAATTCAGACAACACCCTGTGATCACAAATTATGAAGCATCTAGTGATGGTGTTGTAAGAAACCGCAGACTGAAGAAACCAGTTGGTTCTGATAATGGTATGGGGTATTTGAAGTTTGGCGCTGGAAAGAAATTTTATCTCAATCATCGTTTCGTATTTGAATGCTTTTATGGATTGATCGAGGATGATTCTGTCATTGATCACATTGATTCTAATCCAATGAACAATTCTTTATCAAATCTACAGGCTGTTACTCAAAGTGAGAATACCAAACGAGGAAAGACTGGCAATTGCTCAAAAAAAGCGAGACCAGTAAAATCTTTGAATACGATAACTAACGAAGAAAAAATATTTCAATAAATAACCAGCGCCGGTAGGCACTTCGATATTTGTTCACCCTCAGTACGATATGTTGCAGAGGGGATTTATCGATCTGCGATTTCAAAGGGGACTGGACAGAAAATTCGATTTAGTTATGTCTAATGCGTCATATTTTTCATTTAGAAATATGTCATTGTTATAGAATAATGAATTCTGAAAATATGAATAGCATTATACCCGAGATTTCAAAATTGAAAAGTTGGGATATTGAACTATCGGATGGGTTAAATCCTGATCAAATCATGTCTGATTTTCAGGATATAGAATACGGAGTTAACAACAATAAATATATGCTGCCAAAGCAATACGCGCTCATCAAAAGAATTCAGAATTCTATTCGGGATTCTCTTGCATTCTCCAGTGACGTAAGTGTGTTCGCTCCGTTATATACTATCGTAGAACGAATACGAAAAGAATTAGGTAACGAATACGAATTGAAAAAGGAGGTTAATTCTAAAATTAGAAACCTACGGGCGTTAATTCAAGAAAATGAACAATTTTGATTGACCATTTATCATTATTTGATTGTGACCGTCCTTTATAGAGATTTTAATTTTTTTTAGCATTTTTTGATTGATAATGTCAAAAACAGTGAAAATATATCACACTGAATAAAAATTGATGGACGGTTCAGATTGACCAAAATAGAATGAGGGAAGTGTGGTATTAATTATTTTATATACAATTTCCACACTTCCTTCATCGATGATAACGCCGTTAGAACAACAAAATAACGCTTCCACGATGGTGTTAAGTCGGATTGAAAAATTGTTTTGCAATTGAAAAATTGTTTCTGATTCAAATAATGATCAATGAAGCATTAACAACCCGATTGGCTCGTGAACGACTGGATGCAATCAGGAGATTTGTACCAATTCGAGACTCTGTACGGAATAAACTGCAACAACGACAGAGTCTTCAGACTGATTTTGCTTTGGGATCCGAAGAATTGTTTAAACCAGTAACCACAGCAACAAAAGGGGTAGAGCGTGCTATACTGGGAGATGTTCTCGAGACGGGGAAATTTGTTATCGGTGAACTTGAAAAAATAGCAGCGAAAACTGAACAAACAAAACAGGCTGTACAAAAAATGGAATAAAAAAGAACAGTAGATGATTTACGCGTGAGATTTAACGAGGAAGGGTTAGCAGCAATTGATAAGACTAATCCAACAGAAATTCCTGCGCTTGTTGTTTCGACTTATGAAAACAGGAAAAATATGTTGAAACCAGAACATCATAAGTTTGTTAGAAGTATAACTCACTGGGCTGATATATTCTATAAGATCAAAACTGAAAAAAGTCAAATTAAGACAGATAGTGCATCATACATCGAATATATCAATGCGGTGGGTATAGTGTATAAACAATTTGAAGAACTAAAACAACAACAAAAACCGCCAAAATTGCAAAGGCAGCGACAGCAACCTGCAAAGAAAATATCTTTTTCACCTAAAAAACAACAACCTGCAAAGATATTTTTCTCGCCTGAAAAACAACAACTACCACCTGATGATGATGATGATCCTCTTGGTTATTTACAACCCACGGATGAAGAAAAACTGGATGAAGCAATGGGTTTTAGCGGAAGCGGATTGCGAGATTCCAGTGAGAATCCAAGAATTGGAAACTCTTCGGGTTTCTGTCCTGGTAGTGTTCTCAGTGATATATCACGATTAGAAGTTCTTGTAGGAGGTTTCCGAGCTGGAAATAACTCACCGGAAATAATTAATGAAGCAGCTGATATCTGTAGACGATTATTTCAGGGTGGTATCATGGATATCAGCACATATCGAGATTTCATTGGCGAGTTAGTGGAGGATTATCACAGTGATTAATCACCGAGACTGAATAAAAACGCTAGCGTTTCCAATTGAAAAATTGTTTCTGATTTCAAATAATGATCATACACTACAATCATGATAAACCAACCCCCGTCTACGTAGTTAATTCACGGTTTCCGGTTTATAGAGCATACTACGGAGATGGTTTAGGTAATACCATTGCAGGGTTATTTGCGAGAATGGCTCCAAAAGTGATGCCGTTAGCTAAACAATTATCAATGAAAGCAATTGATGTTATTCGTGATAAGGGTATTAGTGCTGTTGGAGATCTTGCCGGAAAAGCGTTTTCAGCCGCAAAGGATAAAATAACATCATTAGTAAAATCACGAAGTGATTTACGAAAAAAAAAACCGGTACCATTGCCATCTACAGCAGAAATGTCTGCACGGGTTAGTAAAATTATAAATAACGCAGTAGACGAAAAACTAGCGTCGTTAATAACTCCCGACCAAAGCAATATTGCAAATATGATAGCAGGAAGCGGCTTTAAAAAACTACGTCGATGAAAATCGTTTACGATTTCACGATTTAGACTCTGATAAATAGAATAAAATGTTCAAAAAGTCATCTGATCCAGCGTCTGATATAGACGCCCCAGTTGGAAAGGATGATTCTGTACGCGATTATCAATATTACGCCTATCATGCAATAGACTCAAATAGTCGATCGCGAATTGAACTTCAAGTCCATGATACCAGCAAGTATTTTCTACCCGCTGAAGCGTTTATCGAAGTAGAAGGTGAACTTGTAACAGCTGCTGATACTACTGCTGTACCAGCACCGTATCCAGCTGGTACTCAAGTCGGTTTTGTCAATAATGGTATCATGGCGTTATTTGAGAGTGCAAGATATCTCATTGATGGAAAAGAAATCGAGTCGATAGATCGCGATGTTGATGTGGCTACAACAATAATCGGGTTAGCGAGATATTCTGATGATTATACAAGATCAGCAGGACCTTCTATGATTTTAGCAAAGGATGGTAAAAATACCGCTGGAGGAAATCAATTTATTATAAGACGACCAAACAAACGTGATAATAGTGATGCTGATGCCGAAGATATGATTATAAACAACGATGTTAATTTCAATCTAGGGGCTGCAACACGTATTTCAATGTTGCAAAGGGCGCGTAAATCATTTTCATGCGCGATTCCACTGCATCACATATTTGGATTCTGTAGAAACGTCCGAAAAGTTATCTACGGGGCGAAGCATACAGTAGCGCTTGTACGAAAGGGTGATGATAATGACGCAATTTGGAGGATTCCAGCAGACAATGCAAATCCCAATGCTGATGCCGGTAAAGTCAATTTAACAAAAATATCATTGTGGATGCCAATGTTGACTCCATCAATCACCGCAGAAGGACGATTACTATCATTTATGGACCAAGGAGGAAAATCATTACTAAGTTGGTTAACCGTGAGTACAGATGTTAAACAATCAAGTCTGAACGGGTTATTCACGTGGAACCTAGCATCAAAACAAGGTGTTGCTGCGCCACGTCATATATTTGTAGCGTTACAGGATAACACACGAGTTGGCGATCAACGTTTCAGTCATATGATATTTGATCCATTAGGTGTTAAAGACGTCTCGCTGAGAATAAACGGCCAGCAGGAACCATCCGAAGATGTACAACTTGATTACACAGAAAATCATATTGCTCGCGTGTATCATAGGTTGTTGTCGTTTATGGCACGCGATCAAAATGTTGATACTGGTCTGCAAATATCACAATACGACTTTAAGAATCTATATCCGATCTATTACTTTTCGCTGGAACATCTTGATTTAACAAGACAGTCTGTCGTTGATATACACTTTAGAGCTAATATAATCCGTCCTGGTGCTATCGCTAATTATAGAGCGGTTGCTGTCATTCTCAGCGATAAATCAATGCTACTCGAAGGTGTTGGAGGAAGAATGAGAGTGGTAGATGCGCCAGTGGAAAACATGTAATTGAAATCCTCGATTTAGAATTAATCTATTACGTATAATGTCGTATAGTAATATCAATGTGTCGTTGACACCTGGTCAATTAAAAAAATTGCAATCCAAATCAGCTAAGCAATGTGGAACTACAATTACGCTGAAACCCAATCAAATGACTGGCGGTGGCGAATAAATTATCGCTGACAACTCGTCAAGTAAAACTTTTCAATGATGCACTTGTAGCAAAAAAGGGTGTTCAGATTACTATTTCTGCGGCTGCTATCAAAAACATGGAAAAGACTGGTGGTATATTCCCGTTGTTAGCTGCGATTCCAGCATTGATTGCGGCAGCAGCCCCAGCGGTAGCTAAAGCGGCAGCGTTAGGGGCTGTTGGGACCGCGGCAGGAATGGCACTAAAGAAAGCAACGGGGAAGGGGTATAAAAAAAAGGGAAAGGGTCTAAGACTACCAGGAACCCCGTATTCGTGGTACAGCGGAAAAGGTCTAAGACTAGGACCGGTTTATTAACTCAAAAATCTTCGATTGGAAATCCTTCGGATTTCACGCCAATGTCCAATTTTGATTTCCTCGATGCTGCTAAAAAACTAGCCATAAAAAACTTTAGAGGTGTTTTTATGAAGGATCAATTACCAACACAACCCAACAGTATTGAAACCGGTATCATTAATCTCAATAACAGCACTGGACCTGGAACTCACTGGGTTGCATATGCTATTGATCCACGTGGGATTGTCTATTTTGATTCATATGGATTAGCACCGCCAAAGGAATTCATGCGTTATATAAAAACTTTCCCAATAAAGACTTGGTATTCTACGCTACCAACGCAACAAATGAATGATCCACCAATATGCGGCAGCGAAGTATCAAATGTTCTTGATGCTATTTCTAACCCAAGGGGAAAACCACCACACACTGTCGTAAATGATTACACTAGTAGTCGCTGGCAACGACGAAGTCGTCAACAAAGATTTTAGAGAGAGAGTTTTACAATAACATGATTGATATTTGGGGAAGACCTCTGAAACCTAAACCCGATGACACTGCAACCGGTGATTCTATCAAGGATATAAAAAAAAAATTAAAGATGAAATCGCTGAGACTTTGAACTTAACAAATGTTGAAATAGTTGTATTTCAAGATCTCCAGGGTAAATTAAAAACTAGTAATGTGTCGTTGGATGATATTTTGATACGACAACACGACGCCGCTGAAAACTCTATTGCGCTGTATTCCAGCGGCGGACGACTTAAACCAGGCGCACTTGTGTCTACGATCACCGACGCGATTGCTACCCACGGCAACGAGATTGCCGCCCACAGCCGTGAGCTGGATGATCATATACGAGGTTATAATAGTTTTCGCAAAAATGTCGTACATAAATTCTTTGGAACCCCGCTTGTGGTTGGCATGACTCTCGCTGAAATTAAAAACTATCTATCGCTATTCTTTTTTAACAAGGACGCGGGAAGGGTGATGAATGAAAATGAAATCAAGACAAATTATCTCCATATTTCTAAACTAATAGAAGATTTTGAGCGGGTACAAAAACCAACCAACAACGTCGTTAGTAGGTTTTTTGGAACCCCGCTTGTGGCTGCCATGACTCTCGCTGAAATTAGCGAGTTTATCGGCAAGCATACTCACAATGCCTACATCGCTAATAGTTTCTTTGGTGTCCCGGCTACATCTACAATAACTCTCAAAGATATTAATATGTTTATGGTGAGACAAATAACACTTAATACCATCGTGGATAAATTTTTAGGGAGAACACCCGTTTCTGAAACCACATGGGCGTTGACAGGCCCGACTCTCGCTGAAATTAAAAGCGCGTTTGACGAACAAAAACGCATCAGCGAAATGGCTAAAAATTTCTTTGAGGGCTCTGAAAGTTACAATATCACGACGACATATTCTGAACTCAGCAGGCAATATGGCATTCAAGAAGGTTTGGGAATAGACATCCTTTTGATTTCATTTTTTAAACACCGCGATGGAACGATAATGAAATATACCGAAATCAATAAAACCTATCTCGACGTTTACGACGATATTCTTAAACTAAAAGAAAAATCTGAAAGGGTAAAGCATGGGACCTTTGATTGGGTAAAAGAATCTAATGCTAAATTGAAAGTCAATATCGAGAAGTGGCCTCATGGTATCTACAGGATGACGTTAATCTCTAACAAGCAATTTGATATCATCGTGAGCGGTAAAACCTACTTTGGTGGCACCGCGACAGTAATTATCTGGGGTGAAGAAGAATTTGAGATTGTCGCGGTTGATAGTACCATTAGATCAAAAATAACCTGGTGCTTAGAATTTGTATGTGAAGTAGAAAAACCCCTGGTCTACTACCCGGGAGATAGCTAATAATTGAAAACACTAACGGGTTTAGGTAAATAACTAAATTGAAAGGAAAATCCTTCGGATTTCACAATTGAAAACACTAGTATTTTTAAAATAAAAATGATTTCATCAACGCAATGTCGCTATGATCAGGTTAGAGAATATCAGACTAGACTCAAAACCCTCGCCGAGGAGTATCAAATAAAAATAAAAAAATACCGACGAAGAATCACCGCAATTGATATTACTATGTACTCGGTGTCAAGCGTTCTCGCTGGCGCCGGAATAATACTTGCATCGGTTAGAATGATTGCCCCGGTCGTAGTTCCAATTTGCATTTCTGCGGTGGCTACAATCGCGGGTATATCGACCGGGATAACAAAAAAAATATCATCATGCAGCCAGAGTAAACTGCAAGATTACTTAATTCAATTTCATATTGTATCAACCGCGTACTCGCAATTATCCTCGATGATATCGTCGTCACTCGATAATACAATTATATCAGATAGTGAGTTCTCAGCGATGCTCAGTATTTTTGATTCCGCGATATCAAAATTAGAGCGACAACAACAGTATAATAATAATGACAACACCGATGGAATTGAAGAACACAAACCCAAAAACCAGAATGATCTCAATAACCTCAACGATATCAGATACTGAGTTCTCAGTGATGGTCAGTATTTATTATTCCGAGATATCAAAATTAGAGCGACAACTTGAGTATAGCAACGATGACAACACCGTTGGAATTACTTCAACGAATAGTGGAGAACACGAACCCAGTACAAACAAGTATGATATCAATAACATCAACGAAACCCGAGTTTAGTGTGAATTTCCCTAGCCCAGTCCCCGTGAAGGAGATAGCGCTAGCAAAACTACGAGTGTATCACAGTTGGCCTAATATCAGATCAAAATCATTTGGTGGTCACCAACCGAATAATTCACTGGTGTTCTCGTATAAGAATAAAGACGACGGTACCCCAGACTGGAACGTCGTTTCGATACCAACAGGATCATACCAAATCGAACAAATCAATAATGAATTCGCGCGTAGAATAAAATCGATAACTGGAAAAGAATCAAAAATAGCTATAACGGTTCATGAACCCACGCTATCATCCGCAATTGAAATAAGCACAGAAGGATACGTCGTAGATATCTATCAGAGCTCTATTAGAACCGTACTAGGATGGCCTGAATTACCACCGGAAAAATCCACCACCGACTTAACCACGGAAGTAGAATCATATCATGAAATCAATCCCAGTTATCGAGATAATTTATCTGATATAAGAAAAGGAAGAATCGGCGATAGATTTATATTCACCAACAAAGACACATTGCAATGGGATTTTATCATTAAAAGAACAGCCGACTCATCTGTTACTATTTCATTTACGCTAACTGACATCCGTGGTTATTTTAATGAAATTAAACAATTATATGACACACAACTAGAACAACTACGGAAAACAAAATCGCAAAAACATGTTGAAATAATAAATCAACTTATATCCGACATGGAATATATCTATGAACTATTTATTCAAACAATAATTAATGACAACAGCGACAATAAACAACGATTCCTAACCGATTACAATACCACAGAAGACAATCTGCGTAATTTCAAGTTTCCGAAATACAACGCTGATGAATTAGCAAGAATTGTTAAAACCGATATCAAAGCGCTACAAAAATCAGATTCAACTGTCCTCCTCAAATATAATAATGATCCAGATGGTGGCGGTAGGCATATCGCTCCGTTCAACGTGAATATTTCATCGGTGATTGCGCTCAATTTAGTATGTGATGTGATCGAAGGAAGCTATCAAATTAATCTCGAACGATCAAATCAAGCTCAGCAAGGATATATTCTATACTCATTTGCACCAACAGCTCCTCCAGGATTTTTAATAATTAAGTCTCCGGTTAATCCTGTCAACATGCGATGCCATAATAATTCGTTAACGAGAATTAATTTCCGACTTACCGACCAGTCAAATAATCTGATTGATTTACAAGAAGAGGTGTTAGCGATTAGTTTGTTTGTAAAGTCCTAAGGACTGGATCAAATCATTTATTATTTTTTGTTAACCTGTAGCAGCAGAGAGGGTGATGACAACAAGTTGCGACCAAAATTAATTAAAAAATCGTAAAAGTCTCCGTTTTCATTTTTTTAGTTAAAATGAGATTTCGTAGGGAAGGCTCGTTAAGATTTCAATCAAAATTTTGTCTGAAAACGTTGTAGGGTTCACCCTCTCTGCTGCTCCTATATAATTAGTTCCATGGAATATTATCCAAAATTTGATGAAGCTCTGAGGGTGTGGACTGACTTATTTATGGATATAGTCTCTAAGCATGCATCACTGAAAGTTCATCGAGTAAAGAATGAAATCCAACCTAATTGGCTTACTACTGAAATCCTAGATGCTATGAAAACACAAGACCAATTCAAGGCTATGGGAAACCATACACAATATAAAGTATGGAGAAATACAATAACAAGTATGATTAAAAAAGCTAAAAAAAACGTATTTTCAATCATTGCTTGAAAACAAAAAGAGCAACACAAACTCCAATTGGAAAGTCTTCAATGAACTAACTGGAGGAACACACAATGATCAGAAGAATAAAATTTACTCACTTCTGGTAAATGACACCATAGTCACTGATGACACCGACATTGCAAATGTTTTCAATGACTTTTTCACCAACATCACCTCAAAGTTAAAAGAACCAGTGATAGAAAACGACTTTAATGAACTGAAAATGTTCTGCAGAAGCAAAATCTCTAATGAGGTCTATTTCTCTATCCGACCAGTATCAAAAAACTTTGTTAAAAAATGTATCAGTGATCTTGATACCAAGAAAGCTACAGGACTTGATCAGATTGGTCCACGACTCATTAAATCTTCTGCCTCTGCTATTTTAGATAGCATAACATTCATAATCAATTTAAGTATTGCAACCTCATTTGTCCCCAAAATATGGAAAACTGCAAAAGTAACTCCTATTCACAAATAGGGTTCTAAGGATGACGCTGACAACTACCGACCAATCTCAATACTACCAAACTTGTCAAAATTGATTGAAAAACATGTCCATGACTCATTCATGTCATATTTAACTAAACACTTGCTGTTACACCCTAATCAATCAGGATTTAGACAGAAACATTCATGTGATACTGCCTTGATCTCCGTAACTGATAAATGGCTTCAAGCACTTGACCAAGGTAAAATAAAAGGATCTGTATTTGTAGATTTCAGGAAAGCTTTTGACATGGTGGATCATGAAATCCTTTGGAAAAAACTGAAAATCTATCAATGTGATGAAAGAACAGTTAGATGGTTTACTTCATACTTAAGTGAGAGAACACAACATGTTTATATAAATAATGTTCTGTCTGAACCTGGAACAATTAGATATGGAGTACCACAAGGCTCAATTCTAGGTCCACTACTATTTATTTTATTTATTAATGACCTACCACTTTTACTAAGAGACTCAATATCATCCACAGATCTCTATGCAGATGACACAACATTGTCAGACATCCAAAACACAAAGAATGAACTCAAAATTTCTTTACAGAATGCCCTAAACAAACTGGAAAACTGGTGCACATGCAATGGCATGGTGGTAAACACTGGTAAAACTAAAATATTACTTATCTCAACACGGCAAAAAAGGACAAATCTTGATAGTGATGAACTATGTCTGACATGGAAGGATAAAAATTTGCAAATGGTCTGTCATGATAGACTACTTGGTGTTCTGGTAGATGATAATAATAATAATAATATAATAACCTATCATACATATAAGTAAAAAAGTCAATTCAAGTTTATGGCTTCTCAGTACTATAAGACATTTTCTCTCTGAACAGCACAGAAAACTGTTTTATAAGAGTTACATTCAACCCTAATTAGACTATTATAATACAGTATGGGGTAATTCAAATGATAAAAACATAGCAAATCTGGCATATCTTCAAAAAAGAGCATTTGGGCTAATATCAATCCAGAAAGAAAGCAAGGAAAATTTAGCTGGTAAGTTAAAAATATTACCTGACCGAATCTGTTTAAGAAAAGCCAAATTAATGTACAGGATATCCAATAATAGTGCTCCTGAATATTTACAATCACTATTCCAGTATAGGCTACCTGGTAATACTCCCCACTTGTGATCCATGTCTACCAAACAGGACAAAATTCCCAAACCAAATAAGGAATTATTTTAAAAATGTTTCAAATATTCTGGAACCTTGCTCTGGAATACTATTCCAGTCGAGATTAGAAATGCCCCCTCTATTTCCTTCTTCCTAACCCAATATATCCAGTGGCTTCAGAGAAGCAGCTAAAATAAATAAATTCCTTTGTATGAGGGCCTCAAGGTAGATTAATTCTTAGGCAATTGTGTTACCCTCTTTAAATAACGTCCTTATTATTATTATCTATTTTTATAAGCAGGTTTTTTTTCATAATGTAACCACTCACTTTATACAACTTCATTATAACAGTCAATCAATAGGACTGCAAATTTAAGGTTTTATTATTTATCTACGTACTTGTAGTAGCTTATGGTATTGGTTAAATAGTATTTGGTTCACCTTTTCTTTTCTCCGTATTTTCACAAATATGAGTGTCGTGGAATGGTATAAATCCATTTATTAAATAGATGTACTCGGGTTTGTTTTTTTGTGTACAACAATACCCGAGGGTGATTTATGTATGTAAATATTCAATATTTCGAAACAGTGAGTTCGGTTAATCATATGCCGCACGTGCGAAGTGATTTTAATGGGAAAAACCGATAGTGTTTGGCATCATCGTTTGTGCATGGATGAAATCTTTACATTACATAATGTCTTGGTAGTGAGCAGTCTACTTAACAACTTGCAAATCTTCAGTTGTAGAGGTATGTGAGTTATTTATTAATTTCTTTTGTATATTATAGGTTATCACTATTGTACTACCACGTTTATTTTTGTATATTTTCTATGTAGCTTCGGCTTGCTTAGTACAATGCAAATATTTTCTATTCTTGTATGTGACTTAACAGGAGATCTATATTAGCAATAAAGTTGCATTTTATTAAGAAACGTTTAGTACCATAGGATTCGTATCGGACACAGGAAGGTTCACTTCTGAATCTGTTTATTGCTTTGTAATGTTGTGCCAATAATGTAATTTGTATAGCTTACTGTATATAACGTGATTATGTGTTATCATAATGCTCATGTCATTCATAGTACAGTAAGATTTATTTTGAACTGATCAGTCGATGGGGTACCAGCTGTAGAGCTGACCACAGTCGACCATAGCAGCCATAGATTGAACAGTGTGTTGCTGGTCGAGTATTAGGTGATCGGACATTGCTGACCGATAGGTGAGCGCTGATTGCTTGATTGACCAAGGAATTGAAGGGTGGTCTGTGACTACTTGTACTGTACAAGGTCATTTACTTGTATTCACATTTATCTTACATTATTAGGTTCGTGCAGATTATGTTCTTTTGTCCAATATTTGGATCTTATACACGCACATATTAATCATAATTATTTTTTCATTCAAGTCATTCATCATTAAATATTGTATTTGTATCACCATCAAAAATGTTCCGTTATAAATTTGAAATCCAACCCAGTTATCATGTTACAATGAGTCAAGTTATAAAACAACTTTGACCTTAGTTACAGCGCTTCTCATGAATTCCACAACATAGCTTTCTCCCATACATTTCTGACCTACATAATTGCATTTTAAGTTAAATCTTCAGTAACATAATACTTAGGAATGGTTTTCTATGAATTGTATATTTTTTTCTGAATGTATCTGCCCAATGGTCTATGAAAATAGACAATCTAATAAACTGGTACTTCCCAGACACAGCGATGTCCACCATTATTTCCCCATTACTGGTTCACTTACATTTTCAAACTATTTATGACGAAATAGTGTGTACAAAAGGCAGTCAAATTATCCAGATCACTTTTTAAAACATACATTACTACTTATACACTTTTGCTAAAGTTT
Source organism: Unio delphinus (assembly GCA_029339505.1). Taxonomy (NCBI): domain Eukaryota; kingdom Metazoa; phylum Mollusca; class Bivalvia; order Unionida; family Unionidae; genus Unio; species Unio delphinus. Next base: position 521,689 of record JAQISU010000275.1, read on the forward strand.
TGAAACACAAGTTTGTACGTTTTAATAGTTGTAACTTATTCATAGGAAAGTGTTAATGGTCAATCATCTATCAAAGCACATGCTTGTGAATGTGCAAGATATTTGTGTCATATGGATTTTTAACGTAGCTTTAACAGTTTTTCAGTCATATCACTACGATGTCTGCAGTGTGACAGTTTATGGTGATGTCTAGCACTGGGGCATCATGCGACAGACATGTAGCATGATGTCCCACCCAGTCACATTATCCTGACACCAGGCCGACCAGTCCTAACACTAACCTCTTAATGCTGATCACCAAGCAAGGCAGCTTTTAGTACCATTTTTTAAAGTCTTTGGTACGACTCGGCCGGGTTCGAACCCGTGACTTCCCGCATTGGAGCCGGACGCTCTAACCACAAAGGCCACCAGAGCGGTTGATGTAACTGATGCCAACACTGTTGCACTGGCACTTGATTCCAGGGTAAACTAATTATGTGTACACTTTAATTTACCCCCGGAATCAAGTGCCTATGCACTGATGGCCTGATGAATACATTTCGTTACAATACAACACTAGAACTAACCTGGCTAAGGTGAGGGGGCATCTCAAAAATATGATCAGTCAATGTACCTCTAAAAAAAATCACACGGCGAAGTCATTTTCGCTTTCCTAACAGAAGAAGGCCAAGTTTAAATTTTTTAAGAGACTTAGCCATCCTCTTTAGCGTGACCCCTGCAGTCTGAGATTACCGTAGTTTCCTGCCTATAGGTCGATGCGGAGTATAAGTCGAATTGACCAATTTTGTAAATTTTCCATCCTTCGTCCATATATAAGTCGATTCAAAGTATAATACGAGGCCAGGTCAATAACTTGGCTTTGTATTTTATACTACCGGTAGTAACTTCCGGTTGCATGAATATTGATGGTATCGTCATATGATATTCCATATTACCGGCAATATCCATTGCAACAAGAGCTATGATCATTCCTTCCAGCTGAAACCAGTCATGAGTGCAAGATTCAACAAATGACATAAACTCAGTGAGGCTAACAATAGGGAAATAAGGCAATTCATAGGGAAATCAGAAATGTGAAGAAAATGAGGAGACAGAAAACAAAAGTTGCAAACCAAAAATAAATAAAAATACTTTTAATTATACTTTAACATATCAGTGAAATGCAGTATCAAATTTACACAAATGTACAGTTTTATAATACATATTGCATGAAAAGAGTATCAACACCGTGTACTCACCAGCGAATCTTGTTACATACATTGAATCTATAATACAAATATTTCCATTGAAAATATCCACACACGGATGTAAAATATTCAATAATTTTGTCACAGATCATTATGTGACTGAATTCAATGAAAAGAAAATAACAAAAAATACGTAACGGGTGTACGTAACGAATGATGAAATAGTACTAGTCAATAGATTAAATAATGGAAGTTATAAAGTGTATTCTTATAATAACTACATGTACGTCTCAGGATCTTTCTGTCTCTGAATTCAGTCATTGTAAATTTCAGCACTTTTTCCCACCCAAGCTGCTAGTCAAAGTCCTTTGAACTTGCTGCCCAGCTAGACCAGCTATTGCGTCATGTTCTTTTGATGTACTCTAATAAATACAGCAGGCAGAACTGGCTGTATTTTAACCATTGAATTATGTCACTGTACTAAAGCAATGAAAACAATGCCCATGGCTAAATTCATTATTTACATCTAGAGAAGGGAGTGGGCATCATTTCCTGTTGTACTTAATCCCATTGATATTGAACACGAGTAGCATAATTGATGCGGATTAATGATAAAGAACAATTGGGTACCGGCAATATGGTAACTAGTATCGGTAGCTAAAGCCAATATCAAGGTCGAAACAATTGCGGCAACTGACTTTGATTGTTGTTGGAAACCAAATACCAATTTATCAACAACCGGTATAATCAAAGAGAGACACCGAAACGTCAGCTGGTTAAGAATGAATATAGGTGAAGTGTTGACATTACAATTTGCTTTAAACTAAATTGCGAAACTAAAAATCATGGATCACTGATGATCTATGAGTACTGGTAGTCCATCTATATATCTGATTTTAGTGTAGTTTAAACCTACGGTAATTTATTTGAGAAACTTTGTCAAATACAATTAGAAACATATGATTTGGGGGATTCAGTAGAATGCATGATCTACAATATTTTTTAAATAATCATAGAACGCTCGAGTTAATATGGATTACATCCCTTTGTAGGATCAATTGGATCAATAAAAAAGCTATGCCGGTAATTGCTCGCGTGTGTCCAACATTATACTGGAAAATCAAATATTAATGGACCAGTTATTTCATATCTTTTTTTTTAGGAACAAACAATATGCTTTGAATTAGTAAAGTACACTATGGAGTATAGACCGTAAGTGTGCTATGCGGCCCGGTAATTGTTTTCTTTTATTTTATGTTTGAGAAATAAGAAAAAACACGCAGAATGCAAAATAAATAATGACAAAACTTACAAATATAAATGCAGTCATATTATTTTATGACAATTTATTGACATAGTAATTTAACATGAATTTGTACTTCTATGTGACCTATTTTCGATTATGCCGATTATAGAGCAATATCAATAGCATACCGGATACTGTAATCCATATACAAGTCGATGCAATTTCAATGACAAAATCCATATATAAGTCGATTTGGAGTATAAGACGAAGACCGAACTTTCAAGTCAAAAAGTCTCGACTTATACGCCGGAAAATACGGTACTATTTTAGAAATGGAAAACAATACAGTATAAGCAATCTAAATGAATTAGAAAGGAAAAAAGAGCCAGTTAATGGAAACTGCCCAAAAATGGAAGGGGTTGGGTAAGATCTAGAGCAAATAGATTGAAGATGGGTAATGGGTTTCAAAATATTTCTGTAATTTGGAAAATAGTAACTAATGAGGTAAAATGATGTTAAATTTGGCTAAACAAGATGGAACATTTACACAAAATGAGCAATAAATTTTAACAGAAACTAAATTATACAATGAAATACAATATTCTTATCACAATGTAAATGCAGCTGATCTTGAAGCATCAATAAATTTTATAGATATCCCTAAACTGGATAGTACACAACATAAATCAATGACTGGCCCAATTACACTAACAGAAGCAACAGCAAGTCTTAAAAACATGCATAACTATAAAAGACCAAGATGATGGATTTACAGTAGAGTTCTTTAACTCATTCGGCCCCAGAGGGTTTTGTTGTTTTCGCCTGAAATGCGAGAAGAAAACAAATTTTGGAACCTATTTCTGAATACATCGAAATACATCGACTTCCAAGAGTTTTTCCATTAGCCTAATGCCTAATTGTTTTAGAAAGATAGTTTTCCAATGGTTATTTCACTCACGCATGAGCAGAAGGGTACAAGTTGGACTTTTTTTTTGTGCAAAATGTACCCATAATTTTCATATCAAGACCACTCTTTATTTCAAATGCCCACCTTATCATACGTTTTGCAAAGGTTGATCTGTCTGTTGTGCACTCCAGACCGGTCTGCCTTAGAGCTGAGGCCAAAAAGTCTAAAATCCTGACACAAAATCGGATTCCGACCATGAGTGAATTTTGGGTATTTTAAGAGCATAAGACTGTTGTGTTATTGTGTTAAAACATCAGATGAGATGCCGTGTTCTAACTATCAACAACTTTAATATATACAAATGACTACTGTGAGGTCTTAACACAGAGTGGTATCAAAGAGGCAGAAGCCTGTAGATAGTACCAGTGGAACTATGACTCATGCACAGAGGGTCCCGATTCTGATTGGTCAGTTTCACATGTATAATGTTACATCTCTCTTATTACAAAGAAATGGTTTCAATAAACTTTTAATAAACTGTCTAAATCAATCATGAGCCATTATAACTAATATATCAAAATCAAGCGTGTCTTTGATAGCACTGATTACAATGATCAACAAATAAATCTGTGACAGTCTGAGAATACATTTTACATTATTGATAGATCCTGTTGCTTGTTTGATAGACTGCTGGTCCTTATCTTGAATCACAGTCTGTGTTTATCAACAAAACCATACATTGTGCTACACTAATAACTGTTCTATTAGCTGAGTCTCCCTTATCTGTGAGTACAGGATTTCACAACTGTCTCTTATCCAGGATATGTACAGGTTTTAGGAACTGATATTACACTGACTCTATTATCTTTGGCTTTACTTGTCGGATTGTTGTGTCAGGGTCAGGTGTACTTTGGCTGAAACATTGAGATTCCATTAATTGTGAAATTGATTTAATACCATTTGCAGGAAGTGTTACAGCTGTACACAGCATCCTTTCAATCTGAGAGATGGGTGCATTTATATTACATTGCAGGGGGCGTGTTTCATTAGTTTTCATGAGCTGACATCTATTGCTACGATAAATGGTACCATCTTTGGTGCGAACTGTGTATGACCTTTCGTTGTGTTTTCTTATTATAACAGCAGGTTCCCAATATTGACCTTTGAATTGAACTCTGACTGATTCCCCTTCCTTAAGTGGCTTTGCACTTTTATCATAATAATTCTTTGTTTTCTTCTTGCCAAGTGTAATTTTCTTTTTGACCTCAGTGGTGATGGGTGTTTTGGGAATTAATTTTTCATGGGTTGTTGGGAGAATAGATCTAAGTTGTCTCCCCATCAACAATTGTACCACCTGGCCCCATTAACATACACCATTTACATCCCCCTGTTGATCGAGAAGCTTTAGTTTTTACCGTTACCATCATACCTTTTTTACTTTGAACTATTTGAATTTTATATCGCTGGTCAATATGAAACCTTTTACCTTTTTTAAACGATCATACAAATAACCTTTTCTATGGCGCTAAATAGCCTAATAGTGCTGGTGCGCCATTAAAATACAATCAAACAAACAAAGAACAATTGTGCTGGTGGGAACCCGATATCAAGAGCAGTGGCTCGATACTCTAATATGCCTATAAGCGGTTCTCTGTCATCGGCTTTTGCTTTTGGGAGAATTCTCTTGACAGTTTGAACTGTTTTCTCCGTTATTGGTCTGTGGCGACTTTTTGCCAATGGAATTCATGAGAGGTTCCTTTTGGTTAGAACTTCTATGTTCCAAGCAGATGGAGCATTTTGACACTAAATCGGAAATGTCAACTGAGATTCTTGACCAAAACAAGACATCTCTAGCTCTTTTCAGACACTTCTCAATACCTAAATGTCCTGAATGTAAAGTTTCTAGCACGTTCTGCCTGAGGACTTGTGGTATCACTATTTTGTGACCCATCAAGATTAACCCATCTACAACTGAAAGCGTATCTCTATAATTCCAATAGTCAATTATCTCTGATTGACAGCTTGACCTCTTTTCCGGCCAACCTTCAATTATTGCTCAGTGAGAGATTGAATTTCTTCCTTTTTACGATAAGATACTTGTAATGCTGATAACACCATATGCACATGCATATCTTTACCTTCATATAAGGTGGGGTCCGTATCAGATAAGAACTTACGGGAGAGTGTATCTGCTACGGGTATGTTCTTGCATTGGTAATGTTTTACCTCTAGGTCATAACGCTGCAGTTTCAAAAGCATGCATTGTAGTCGTAGTGGGGCTGCAAAGAGGGCTTTGTCATTATAGAGACAAGTGGAAGGTGGTCAGTTTGAACATGTACCTTTCTCGCGTATACAAACCGTTTGCATCCAAACAGTTTTCTTTCACTATCTGAGCATAATTAATTTCAGTTATAGTCATGGATTTTGATGCATAAGCCACGGGCTTATCATCTTGTATTAGGGAGGCACCGAGCCCATATTCTGACGCATCAACTTGCAAATTGAGTGGTTTCTCAGGGTCAAAATAGGACAGAACAGGTCCTGGGCTTATAGTAATTATGTCTTTGACCTTTTGATATGCATCTGTTTGTGGAGAGTCCCATGAAAACTCTACATCTCTCACTAACAGTTGTCTTAACGGACTGGTGACCTCTGCCAAATTTGGCTAAGTAGTTTACCATGCCAAGAATGGTTTCTAACTCCGCGCAGTTGCGAGGGGGTTCCATTTCTCTGACAGCTGCTACTTTGGCAGGGTCGGGTTTGAGACCTTCTGCTGACAGAATGTGCCCGAAGTACTCTACTTCTGTGACACCACCTTCTAGTTTTTCCTCATTTAGCCAGATTCTTTTTTCGAGGGAACATTTGAGAACATCTCTCAAATTTGTATCATGTTCGTCACATATGCGACTAAAAACAAGTATATCATCGCAAATCGAAATGATACCATTAAAACCTTCGAAACTCTCATCTCATCAATCTGCCTTTGGAATTCATCCTGAGATGATTTCAAACCAAATGGGAGACGCAAGAAACGGTAAATGCCATAAGGGGTGTTGAAAGTTGTGAGGTAAGAAGAGTCATGTGACAATTTTATTGCCCAATATCCTGACCGTGCATCCAATTTGATGAGGTATTTTGCACCTGATAATTGGGGTAGGATATCGTCTAATGTGCGCATAAGGTAATGGGGACACAAAATTGCTCTATTTCAGATCTTGTGGGTCGAGATATACCCTTAGTTTACCCGATTGCTTTTCTAAGACAACCATAGAATTTACCCATGATGTAGGTGATGTAACTGGGGCAATGATATTTTCATTTTCCATGCAATCAAGTTCAGATTTGAGTCTGTCCCGAAGTACGACAGTACTCACCACGGAGGGTGCATTACAGGTGTAGCCTTGAGGTAAATGTGTATGATACATTCCCCTGGGAAAAGGCCTATGCCACTGAAGACTTCGGCATATTCCTTTAGTACAACTGCCTTAGTGAGTGGCATACTCTTGTTACATTGTAAATCTGACATCTGTGTCTGAACATAGTATGTAAATTTAACTAAGCCTAACTCAATACAAGATTGTAAACCATGTATAGGTGGTGCTTTTGTTTTAACAATGTAGAACTCGAGCTCATGTGACCGTTCTGTGTGTTTACATGTGAGATTGACTGTACCCATTGTACTCTATAATTTGCCGTCATATGCGGATGATGTGTTTCATGTAGGTTGAAGGGGATGCTATATGCATAGCTTTTTGAATATATGCGAGGGCATGATGTTAACTTGAGAGCCAGTATTCAATTTAAAATCAAGTGAAACTAAATTAGGTCCTACCTCTATCGCAGCATACACCTGGCCATTGGCAATTATATCCCTTTTTACACTGTTAATATACAAATCCTCGGTTTGATGTTCATTGTTCATCACACTGACCGTTTTTGATCTACAGACTTTCTCAAAGTGATTGAGTTTATGACACTTACTGCAAGTCTTTCCTTTTGCAGGGCACTTATCCTGGCTTGAATGCGATTTGTATCCTTAGTGTCCACAGGTCACGTTCACGCTCCGTATGGAAGACGTGGTCCATTTCTTCTTCGGCTGTAGTTCTTTTGAATTGGCCTGTCGTTGAATTATTGCATGCTCTTCTGGTCTGGCTGATGCCGACATGGTCTGGAACTGCTCCTGGACATATTCATGGCTTTGACTGATGTTAATAGCCTTTTCCAAGGTCAACTTTTCACCTTCGCTGATAAGTTTTTCTTGTATCCTTGATAACGATACCCCAAAAACAATTCTATCATGAATCATGTCGTCTTCATCTTTGAAGAGACAGTCCTTGGCCAAGAGTTTCAATGAATTCACATATTTGTCTTATGTCTTGGAGCCTTGAATTTCATTGTTAAACTTGAATCTTGCAAAGACCAGATTTAATTTTGGTTGCATGTGATGTTTGAATTTTGTAAAGAGCGTTGATGGGTCCTTTTTATCCTGATCCGTCAGAGTCCATGTGTTGAAAATATCTTTACCTATGTTTCTAACCCAAAGTAGAATGCAGTTGGCTTTGACCGCATCACTTCTTCTACTCATCGGTCTGTTAAAAATTAATTCACAGTGTTGTTGGAATTTAGCCGATGATGTGGTAAGGTTGCAATTGTCCCAGTCCATGGTAGTGGTTGGCACACCGGAAAGATCCATTTCGAAGGTATTAATTTCATATGCCGAATTTTCAACGTTTTTAAGGTTTTAAATTCGTGCAAAATCTTTCGTGGATTGTAAAGTTATTGTTTCAAAATATCCATTTATGATCCATGTGCTATTCCAAGTATGATCCCATCTGACATCATGTTGTGTTATTGCGTTAAAACATAAGATGAAACGCCGTGTTCTAACTATCAATAACTTTAATATATACAAACGACTACTGTGAGGTCTTAACACAGACTGGTATCAAAGAGGCCGACGCCTGTAGATAGTACCAGTGGAACTATGACTCATGCACCGAGGGTTCTGATTGGTCAGTTTCACATGTATCATGTTACAATGCATATTGTGCATGGGTGTATAGTGTGTGTGTGTCTACATATGTGTGTGTACATGTAGTTAATAGTTACACTAAATACTCTCCCTCTCAGATAAACAGTTTCAAAGCTAATACCAAAGCTAAATATTCCTTCTCAATTGTGGAATAATTTCTCTGATGCTTGATTATTTTTTTTTTTAGAAAAAAGTACACTGAATGATCTACACCACTTGTATCTTCTTGAATCAATACTCCACCAACTCTTACATTACATGTACTTGCGTCAGCAGACATTTCAAAATTTGGTGCTGAAATAATTGGTACACTTTTAATTCAAGCATTTAATTGGTCCAAACCTTCCCAACATTTTTCAGACCAATGAAACTTGGATGTCTTCCTCAACAAATCTGTCAAAAGTTTGGCAATTATGGAAAATGTTAGTAAAGTTTTTGATAATATCCATCCATACCCAAAAAATGCATCAGTTTCTTTTTACTAATAGTCACTGGGAATTCAGAGATAGCCTTGACCTTAACTCATACAGGTTTAACTTGACCTTGACCATATATACTAAATATGTGACAAGCACAACAAAACTTTTTTCACATAAATTAACCATCAAATTTGCATCATTGAGTCAATCAAAGAATTTCGGTTTCCAAGTGATCTTTCCATGTATTCATTGTAGATGATGACACCATCAACCTGTGTATCACAATTATCTACACCAGGTGTAAACATATTCATCAGATTCCTGAATATTGCTTCAGAATTTTCATTCCCAATGGCATCACTTTATACTGAAAAAGTCCAGCTTGAGTTCCAAATGCCAAAATTTATTTTGCTATCTACTGTGATTGGAATTTGCCAGAACCCTTTAAAATGGTCAAACTTGGATACATATTTCACATTTCCAATGTTGTGGATGCAATCATCTATTTTTAACACTGGAAATGAATCTATTTTGGTGATACTGTTGACTTTTCTATAGCAAATAGGGAGTGGAATTGCTGTCATCACAAAGAACTCTATGATCAAACATCTCAACAACACCACAACTTTCAATTTCAGCCACACATCGTTTGAACTAGTCCAAACTACACTCACACTGGAACAAAGGTCAGTCCATTTTTTCTGCCTCTACCACCCTCCTCCTAGTAGAAACAACAAGCTGACTGAATCTCTCTTTTTGGAGCAGTTTCCCAATCTCCTGGAATATGGAAATTCGATAGGTGGCAACCTGATTATTCTTGGAGATTTCAACTTTCATTCTGACTGTTCAGAAAACCAAAATACATAAAAACTCCTAGATTATATTAATGTTTTCAACCTCAAACAGTCAGTTAAAGAACCCACCCATAAACATAGTCACATTTTAGACTGGATTCTTCATAGACCTGATGGTAATATTCTACGGTCCTCCCTGGTATCGCACTAACTTGCATCAGATCACCTGTGCATTGTATGCCACCTTGATGTATCAGTCCCTAACCCTCCACCTTTAATTGCTACTAACAGAAACCTCCGTATGATAAACAGAACCAAACTAATGCATGACATCCAAGCAAACCAAACAACTTGCTCACCTCCTACAGCAGAACAACTCGATAAGTGCCTATGTTCATTGCTCGACAAACATGCTCCAGCCACCATGCACAGAGTATCAATTCAAAAGTGTTCTCCATGGAATTGCAGTGTTAGGGACCAGCTTCATACTGCTAAAGGAGACCGCCGTAAAGATGAGGGGCTTTGGCTTTCCAGCAGACTCACTTTTCATAAGCAAATCTATGAAGCCGCTAAAAAGAACGTCACATAGTTCATGCAGCAAAATCAGAACAATACAGTACTAAGATCATGGACACTTCCAGCTGCAAAGAGCTCTTCGAGATTACTAACAAGCTAATGTCAAGGAACAAATGTACACCACTTCCAACTGCCTTCTCTCCAGTCAACCTTCTGGACCTGTTTGCAAATCTCTTCCATGACAAAGTACAAACCATTAGAGATAAGCTTGACAATACAATTTCAATTTACTCGTCGACACCATACAGTTGTGATACAGAATTTCAATGGCAGCACTTGAACCTGTCTCTATGGATTTTATATGTAAAATCATGATGAAGAGTGCACCAAAGTCATATGAACTTGATCCAATTCCAATATCACTGCTGCTTGAGTGCTTAAATCCAGTATTGCCTTCACTAACTGATGTTATTAATACCTCACTCTCATCTGGGGAATTCCCATCATTTTTCAAAACTGCCATTGTAAAGCCTCTGCTGAAGAAACCAACACTCGACCATAATGATTTAAAGAACTACCGCCCAGTTTCTAATCTCCCATTCATATCAAACATCTTAGAAAAATTTGTTCTATCCCAACTTGTATCTCATCTGAATTCAAACAGTCTTTTTAGCAATGTAAAATCTGCATATCGCCCTTGCCACAGTACTGAAACTACTCTTCTAAAAGTGGTTAATGATATTCTCTCTGCTTTGGATAGCGGCAAGATTACAGTCCTCACCCTCCTTGATTTGTCTGCAACATTTGACACGATAGACCATGACAGGGTTCATACTGAACTATGAATGATCAATTCAAAGACTTTTCCCAAACTTTCAAAGACCACAAACAGAGATTTCCAAGACCTATTTTTGCTAATATTGTGTATAAAGGTTATTTGAGAAAACAATGAATGCCAAATACTACAATATTGATTACTGATTAAAGTCAAACTATAATTAATTTCCTAAAATTGCATTTTAATTATCTGGAAGATAGGTTAACATTCGTTGTTCTTTCAGAAATATGTAACATACGTGTCAGATTTAATACAAAATAAATTGTTCTTTTAACAGACATCAGCATTGCTTTAAATGTATTATTATATTTGCTTTTTTTCTCTTCAATCATTTTTGGAAAGAGACGCCATCACTCATCTTTTCCTCCGCTTTTCTCCTAAGAGAATTTGACTCTGTGAAAAGCACAACAAGTCCTTTTAACTCTGCCTCTTCTGCTTTCTGTACAAAGGAAGCATTTAGGCTGGCAATGTTAGCTTCAAGAGGCAGCTTTTTGGCTTTAAGTTCTTCCACTTCATCCAAGGCTAACTCCAGTTTCTTTCCTTTTTGATTTTTCTCTCATCCTTCTCTGCTTTCTTCTTATCCAGATAGGCATGGTACTCATATCTTGCAGAGGAATCATATATCATCATTTCATTGCTAATGATGATTTCCAAAGGTCCACCTGCTTTTCTCCTTGTGTCAATGATTAGCCTTTGAGCTCTGAGGCTTTCTCTGTTAAGGTTCTCAAAAGATACGTTTTTTGACAGAAAATCCTCTCTCCACTGTTGCCTGCCCATGTGACAACAACATTTTCTGGAGAACATTCCAAAGTTCGACATATTCCTTTCTTTTGGAAAGGACAGAATAAAACACGTCATCAAGGTTAGGCGGTATTTTTCTCCATTTTTTAAATAAACATTATCAATAAAATATAATCTAGTAATATTTCAAGCACTTCAAAGTACTGGGCAAAATGGGCTCAATTATAGTCTGAAGTCCGTTAATCATGAAATGTGCAGGAGATGGCAGTATTAGTGCCATTCTGGTCACATTCAGGTTAGAAATTATACATCAATGATTCAGTTGACTTAGTTCTGTGCAGTTTTTACCATCTAATTATTTTCGTTATTGAAATCGATTGGGGTACAAACAAACAGGGATGTACAGATACAGATACACAAATCAATTTCGGCAATGCAATTTAAAAAAAAAATTATATCATTGGGGAAAAAGTCGAGGGTCGCCAATTAGAAACGGGGACATTCCGTCAACTGAAATACGTTTTTCTATTTTTTTAAATTTTTTTTTACTTGTCTAATCAAATGACTTGACTTCCTAACGTTAAAGCTTCACAGCACACGTTTTTTTTTTATATACTCGCAATTCAAGAACAACAACTCTTAACTAGTGTACGCATGCGCACTTTGAAACTGTTTATCCGTGAATTGAATTTACATGTTTTACAATGGATGTTTCTATATTAAAGCAAGGAACATTATTATGTAGGAAAAAATTTTGAATCCTCGAGCGTGTTATACTTTCGCGCACTTTCTACGTAGAGTTAATTAGTGTAAAGAATATTTTGATTGGCCAAAGGTGGACTCATCCAATCAAATTGAACGATTCGTCAAAAGAAAGAAGCCAGGAAAACCAGCAACATCTGAAGCTATTGACCTTAGGCAATTTTATTTGTGATTTCCTTTGATAAAGTGTGTAGCCGTCTTGCTTTGATGACGAGTGGTTATTGAAGTCGTCACCGAGGCCAACTTTGGATGGCCAAACAAAGCCTCTTTTGTTGTTGCGGCGGCAATGAAACTGAACGGGTCATCAAAAAAAGAAACCAGGATAACTAGATTACATCCGAATCTAACGACCTCGGATAATTTTATTTGTGATTCTGGAAAGAAATTAAAATTTTGGGGTTTATTTCAATTTTCAAAGACTTTTAAAGACCTCAGGGTAATATGCTCGATTGTCCCAAACTGTCAAGGCCTTGAAAATGCTACCTCAGTTTTCCCAAACTCTCAAAGACCTTCAAAGACCGTACGAACCCTGCATGATATATTACTTCACTGTCTCCAGCATGTATTTGGCATTCATGATACAGCCTTACTGTGGCTAAAGTCCTACTTGATCAACAGGACACAAATTGTGTCCGCAAATGGAATACACTCCAGCCCAGTTAAGCTATGTTGTGGTGTTCCACAGAGGTCTGTTCTTGGACCTGTTTTCTTCATTCTATAGGCCTTTTCAATAAGGGTTGTTGTCTCCCCCTAGTAGGAACTCTTCTGTGCATCTTTTGCGCATGCGTTAGCTGCCGCTTCAACTTCCGAGGGCTACCCATTCATCAGCTGTCAAAGAATGCCTCTGGCAAAAACCCGCAAGTATTGTTGCATTTGTAGCCATTTCAGAGGGAAGGAAGTAGATGGGAAAACAATAACATTGCACAGATTTCCTGCAAGATGTAAACTACGTAGAGTTTGGCTTCAGCGGTCACGGCTAGTATGGAAAGATTTCACTTACACAGCGAACAGTTACATGTGTTCTGATCATTTTGTGAATAGAAGTGGGCTGTCAAAAGAGCATCCAGTGCCTTCAATTTTCCCAAACAAAGAGTTTTAAACGTCGGTAAGTGTCTACATTGAGTACTATTATGCACCATCCATTTTTAAAGAGATGCTATTCTGTGTTTTTTAATCAGCTGTAATCAATAGCATTGTGTATGCTTTTTAACAAATAGTCGTATTCCATATTTAACTTATTTAAGTGTACTCCTCTGCGATGTGTTACATACAGATGCTCAGAGATAACAAAAGTTATGCATTTGTGAGAAGTCTGCTACTGCATTGTAGTTTAATTTTATGTTCTAATGAGCTTTATCAACAGTTGTATTGTCTTTAAATCTGATGTTGCCATTGGCACTGTAATGTGTACAGGTGCACAGTTACACTTTAAATATAGACCAACTAACTATCTAGTACTTAAATGAAATGCTGTAACTTACACCAGCACCAACTTTTAATATGTGCATGCTACACATGTATAAGTAAATATTAATTAACTGTTATAAAAATCATGTTTATATTTGTATAATTATTTAATTTCAGAATCTGGAGAGTGAAACTTTGGAACTTGCCAATAGTGACTTTCAACTAAATGCCGATATGGAACAAGGTGACATTGCTGAACAACAGAGTGATGACAAGGATGATTCAAATGATATTTCAGAACCATTTACTGCAAAAACTGAATCACCCCTGGACATCTCTATACATTTACATGATTATTGTGGACCAATACATTTAAATGATATTGCCGCCAGTCATAAAAAACCAATCAACACAAACCAATACCCTACTGAGGATAGATGTTTTTACACAGTGTGATTTTAATGAGATGTCACCTGAACATGGTACACCTGTTAAGAAAGTGACAACTGTAGATTGTGGGATACAGGTTACTTCCCCTGTTTTAACATTTGACGATATTGAACATGATGACCAAATATTTCTATTTTATACTGGAGTTCCAAATTCAGCTATTTTCAAAGCACTGTTTGATGAAATTAAGGATGATGCTACAAGTCAGACAGCTCGTTATGGTGCTACAAGTGGAAAGGGATGTCCAAGACACTTGCGTCTGATAGATGAATTCTTTCTTGTCATGATGCAATTGAGACTAGACTTGTTACTGGAAGATTTAGCAGATCGATTTAACATTGGAACATCGACATGTGGAACAATTTTTAACAAGTGGATTGATTATTTGTATATACAGTTAGATTTTCAAATCCAATGGCCATCAAGACGTGCCACTTTGTTTCAAGGAAAAATATCCAAATTGTAGGGTGATAATTGACTGTACAGAGTTACGCACGGAAACGCCTAGTTCCTTACAGCACAAATATTTGATGTACAGTGATTACAAATCACATATGACATGGAAAGGGCTAATTGGAATTAGTCCAGCAGGAGTTGTAACATTTGTATCAGATTTGTGGGCAGGGAGTGCAAGTGACAAACAAATTACTAAAGACAGTGCCCTGGTTGACATGTGTGAACCTGGAGATGCCATTATGGCAGACAAAGGATTTCTTATTTCAGACATCACAACCCCAAAAGGTGTCCATCTCATCATCCCTCTATTTAAACAAAAGAAAAAACAGTTCTCCAAAAGAGAAGTGCAACAAACACGAACAATTGCAAATCTTCGTATCCATGTTGAGAGACAGATGGAAAGAATAAAAAATTGTAATATTATAAAAACTGTTATGCCTTTAAATATGTCACAACAAGTAACAAAGATATGGAAGATATGTACACGATTAACAAATTTACAGCCACCACTTTGCAAATCAAATTAGTATTATATTACTTTAATTTATATGTACACGTATTACTAACAGCAGTCTGTTAACTTTAATTTATATGTATTACAGCAGTCTGTTATGATTATATGCATGACATTACTTTAATTTACATGTATTACAGCAGTCTGTTATGATTATATGCATGACATTACTTTAATTTACATGTATTACAGCAGTCTGTTATGATTATATGCATGACATTACTTTCAAAATTTTTTACTTTTAAAAACACCTGCATATATAACAACACATATTTTAAACTCATTTAGAAAATATGTCAACTGCAGTTTTCATAAAGAAAACATTAAACTCTTCAGTCCATATTGTTGTGTAACCTTTTATTCCAATGTCATTGAGTCTATAAATTACTTGAAATGTCACCGTATGTAATTAATTTGACAATCACGTTATTTTTCTTTCTCTTCATCACTGACCAAATGGTAGAGAGGAAGACCTCTAAGCACACATATTGTGTACATTTCAGGAATAATTCCTTTTAAGTAGAAAAAATTTAGTTTTCTACCTTAGTATTCCAGAATTCTAGATTGAATGGAATGCGTTGAACAGATGGTGGCTGCTTCAAAGTCTAAACCACAAAATCACACCAGTCCTTGCCCGTAATGGCCATTTGTCCTTGCACTTGAACATAATATGCATGCTTCCTTTTTAAGATTACACTGCCATGGAGGTCTAATGTGCAAATGAAATCTAAATCTTGAGCACATTCACTTGGAGATTTAAATTTCCATTTGTCGGATGCTGGACACTTTATTTCCAGTAATCCTGAGGAATCTTGACAACAAGGATCATGAACAACTACATCTGGACTTGCACCTAAATGAGTAAAAAGTGTGTTAACATAAAGTCCACACGGTGTCACATGAAGATCTGGATGAGATTGTGTGATGATATTTATGTAAGTTTTCAGGGCTACAGGTTCATGAATCCATGATAACTTTTACTAAATTGTCTGGTTGAGTAGTTTCTTGACGCATTACCACTTGGCCAAACTTTGAACTTGTTATTCTCCCTTTGTGGTATTCCATCCACCTATTGTTAGTATGTTGACCTCTCATTTCAAGTTCTATTTTGACACATTGTTCTTTAGAATATGATATGTTTCTGAAGTGATTATGAAAATGAATTGTGGCACTTTCAGAAGATAAATCTGTTTGATCAGAAAACATGAAGTCAATGTTGTCATTGAGAGCAGGTATGATATCTTCTTCATCCTTGATCTTCTCAAAATTGGTTAACCCATCCAGCTTTGGAGTTTAGCTTTAAAAGCTTTTGTCTACACCTTTCAACATTAACTTTTTTTTTTAATGATGGCTCCTCAATATTGTATGGTGAGCGGCGAAAGGATAGATCCTTTGATTTCTTAGGACTAAGACGTCGTTTCCTCAGATTATTCCATTTTGATTAGGGTTGTTAAACGAAAATCGGAATTCCGATTATCGGTTTTCAAAACGATTATCGGTTTTTGTTTTTACAAAACGATAATCGAATTCAATATTTTTTACCATTTTTGTAGCGAAAATTTAAAAAAATGTCAGAAAAAAATTAATTCATGCATTTGTTTAGTGTTTACATTTTAATACAATATGGCCAGCAGATAAGAAGGTGTGTTTAAAATTTGTGAGCGCTCCATGCAGCGTCTTTGTAAATGAATACATTTATTGTTGAAGGATGTCAATAGTTAGTCGACCGACCGGTCGCTAAGTTCTTTGATGTCCGAAATTGACAACATTAGACTGTTAATAGCTACAGTCTCTGTTGTTGAGGACTGGTCTCTGCTGGTCGTATAAATAAATCTGATGTATGGGAAAACTTTGAAAAAATTTCATCAAGCAAGCATGGCTTGCTGTAAACTATGTTCACAACAAATAAGTCCGAGCGGTGGTACTACTACCGGATCGCATGCACATTTGCCAGATTTGCGGCTCCTTCAAATGTTCAGCCGTGATTTACAACATTTATTGGAACACAAAGAAACTGTCCTGATAGTCATCAAGAAAAAGTTACTGTTGCTGTAGCTAAGTTTGTCGCTGAAAACATGCTACCAATTTCGATTGTTGAATCCAATTCCTTCCGTGATTTGATGGCTTTGGTGGAGCCACAATATCGTCCTCCATTCCGTCAGACGATGATGTCACGAATTACTACAATGAAGGAGATGCTAATTTCGAGCAACCCCCCTAATAAACCAGTGACAATTAATAAAAGATTTCTTTCATACACCTACAGTATAAATGAGGTTTATTCAAATCTTTAAGTAGAAAATAAACAATTCGAAGTTGACACCGTGTTGCGTTGTGTTGCCGCTTGCGCGTCTGTACGTTATGTTATGTAATGAATATCTTGTATTCGCACGAGGCATACACTAACTTGCATTATAAGAATATATTTCTGTAATTTCTATGTAGGACAAAAACCGATAATCGGTTAAAAATCGGATTTCTACAAACGATAATCGGTTTTGAAAAAAAAAACGATATTAACATCCCTAATTTTGATTTGGCAGAAGTCGAAGCATTTGTTCCATCTTTGTTCTTTTTAGATATATCCACCAGTGCATATAACATTGTCCCAATATGATTGCAGGCTTCACTCAGACTGCAAAAAACAAAGTCAAGAAAAATAACTGGTGTACAAGGTCCATCACTGTTATATTGTAATAATTCATTAAATTTAAGTAGGGGTAGGGTAAGGTGGAATATGTTGTAAATGCATAGCCATATATTTATTTCTATTATTCCAATTTATTTTTTTAAGTATAAATAGTGAAGTATGATGCACATGTTAGAATTTTTAAGCAATATATTTGGGTATTTATTTTAACCTGGAACATGGATATTTAAATAACCAAAAAGAACAGGATATGCAGATTTATATCTTAAACCAATTTGAGAAAATAGGAAAAGTTGTCTTTCTTTTTAGCTGTTAATAAAGCAAGTATCACAAGATAGAATATATAAAAATGAAATAGTTACCCAGCTGTACAATTGCAATGTGCTGAATTCACATTTCCAGTGACTTTGGACAGAATGACCCATACGGTATAATCATTCTTATCAATGTTTGGTAGTGACGGTATCACTTTACATCGAACGTAACAATGTGAACATTCCTTCGAAACATTGTTAAATTCAACATTGTGGACGTGCCGGTCTTGAAAAAACACTTTATTCTTCACCTGTCGCTTTGCCTTCATTGTCAAAACTAAATAATTATAAACGTCATTATCTGTAAAATTAGGAATGTTACACAGATCTTTCGTCCAGTTATTCAATGACGACGGCAATGGCATTTTCTCACCAAGAGGAGTGACCAGTTTCTTGGTTGTCCTTAAATTGTGTCCCTGCTGATCGTTTAACAAAACACAATTTACATCTTGTAGGCCCAATGCTTTAATCCCCTTCGCTCGCTTGACTAATTCTTCTTTTCTCCCGCTAACATTCTGCCCGTTCTGTCTCAGGTAAGATTTAAGTTCCGGGATTTTACACCTTTCCAAAGCGTCATCGTTTAAGTAGCTCATTGTAGCGAGTAATCTAAATCGATAAACATAGCCCCCAGAAGTTTAAGTGATGACAGCGCCACCAATCTAAGGGAAGTAAGTAACTTATTGGAAAGGCCTATACACTCAACTGATCTCAAGTGTCATAGATAGTCATCCAGTGTCTCACCAATAGTATGCTGACGACACCCAAATATGCAAATCTAGCCACCCAACTGAAGTTGATGCTACCATCCAAGGTGTAGAGAGGTGCATTTCTGATATGAAATCATGGATGACATGTAACAAACTGCAGATGAACGATGATAAAATTAAGGCCATTCTGATCGCAACACAAATACTTTCTCATTCACATCCTTTACCTCAAACAATAAATATCAGCAACACCAACATTAAATTCACAGTCAGTATGAAACCTAGGTGTTACTCTGGACAGTACTCTCACATTGCACCAACATGTCATGAACATATACATGGCTGCATATCTTGAGCTGAGATGCATCAGCTCCATTCAAAAATATCTTTCAGGAGATACACTAAAACACTTGTGTTCATTAATACTTTCAAGACTAGACTATTGTAACTCAATTCTGTCTGGTTCATCTCAATATCTATTACAGAAACTTCAAAAAGTTCAAAACAAAGCTGCCGTGATCATCCTTAGAGTACCACGATCAGAGCACACCTCCCCTCTGCTCTGTACCCTACACTGGCTATCCATTCAATCCAGAATCAAACACAAAATTTGTTCTCTGTGCTACGTTTCACTGACTGACGGACTTCAGTCCAACATACCTATCCAACTTCACCCATGTTTAGAAACCAGCAAGATACTTACGCTCCTCTTCTGACAATCTTATACTCATTATTCCCACTATGAAAATGAAGTCATATGGACAATGTTCTTTTGCATACCATGGCCCAGCAAGGTGAACCAAATTGCCCACTAACTTAGACACAAAGATAGTGATCCAATTCAAGAGTGCTCTTAAAACTCACCTATTTCAACTGCAAGAACAAACTTAAAGACCTAATAATGTTTCCTACCTTAAATATTTTCAGCAGATTTTTATGTTTTCTAATTTCATGGTGTTTGTTTTTTGTAATCATATCATTATATGTTTTTTATGTTATAGGTATTTCTAATGTTGTAAAGCACTTAGAGCTTCTAAAGATTAGACGCTATACAAAGTTCTCATTATTATTATTATTATTATTATTATTATTATTATTATTATTATTATTATTATTATTATTATTATTATTAAATACAAATGCAGAATGTATTATCTGGTTTAAGAATACATGTTGAACTCCAGTTACTTATACTTGGTTCAATAAAATCATTCTCCAATATATAATGAATTTCTTTTTTCAAATAATTCTGCTTGAGAGGATTCATCCTGTAAGGATGCTATTTCACAGAATCTACAATCTAAGTGTCATGGCAGATTTTTTTTATTCATGTAGGAAACAAGTGCACATATTCACATCATAACTGTTAACTCTTTTCTTGTGGTTGTAGATGTTAAATTACCTTTGAATCTTCATTTGAAGTAAGTTTTTCTTTTAATAACTTCAGTGGTCCACAGACAATATATCCAAAAGCCAGTTTAAAAGGATTAAAACACAATCATTCTTGAATTGATTCCCTAACAGCAAACAACAGCAAATAAACAACCCCATTCCCGTCATTTCCTGTATCAAAGCTCCTTGACTTTCAGGGTGATATGCAGAAGATTTATACTGTTGGATTCCAAATTTATGCACAACTTGCTGGAAAATTCCAGATATAAAATTTGAATCTTGGATCAGACAGGACAGTTTCTGGAAGGCCCAAAAGTGTTTTAAAAAAATAAAAATACTACAGGTTTTACTATGAATTTAGTTTTGATATTTCTCAAAGGAATTGCTTCTGGAAATCTTGTCGATGCACACAAATTGGTCCACAGGCATTTGTTGCCTGACATGGTCTTAGGTAAAGGGCTGACACTAGTGTAAGCCTTAATCTAAGTAGCTTTGGAATATCACTTGAGAGTAAAAGTAATCAGATATTCCGCACTGGATTAGAAGTTATACATACCAACAACTGGTTTATGTCATATATTCACTAGGGTTTATATTCCATGGGGAAAATACTTTCAGGACAGTCTTTATTCCTCTTCCTAGCTGTATTGATGTTTTGTATTTAATAAATAGTATAGAACGCCTTCTGCAGTTATTCTTCAATAACAAATAACATTACAATTACAGTCTACTATTATTCTTATAAATGATTCGTCAATGCAGGAATAGATTTCAGATGAGCCTTATTAGGTATCTTCTGATTGGTATTACCACCATTTGACAAGTGTGACAAGATCTATAGTATTTAGAAACATCACTTTTAATTTTCAGTCAATAAAATTTCTCCAAAGATCTTGTCATCAGATAACAAAGTTGCACCCTACTCCCTGGATAATAAAACTCTCAGCAAAAGAACTCTTAGGCAAAGGCAAATAACCTGTTAACAAAAGCCTCTGAGAAGCTCCTGTGCCCCTTAATATTTTAACAGGGATTAGCTTGGCAGAATCACCATTAAGTAATATAGAATCTTCTGACATGACTGGTTCATAAGTCTCCAGACTGGTGTTTGTTTGACCCAATAAACGTATTGCTTTCAATACAAGACCTGCCAGTTCTAATTATTTTAATCTATATTGATTTGCTTTTCTCTGCAACTGCATTTTCTTCTCTCAATCTCTTTGCATCTGCATATCCTTCTTCCCTTTTTCTCTCTTTCTGTGCATCAACCTCTCATTTTACTCTCTCTGATGTCATTTCCCCCCCCCCCCGTGCATCTGCCTTTTTACTCTTCCTCTGCTGCATTTCCTCTCTTCCTCACTCTGATTTGGCATTTGTATTTCCATTATTTCTTTCTGAAGCAAAATAGTTCTTAATTCCACATGGAATTTAGCTCTAATTTTTTTAATTCCTTATCCAAACTAGATACAGACTTAGCAATTAAGCTCAAAACACTATTATTCAAAGTTTCCTTTCCCACAAAAAATACTGAACCAAAATATTCTATATCTCTTGTTTTGTTAAAGATGCTTTAAATTCAGAAAGATAATGTCTGGCAAGCAACTTGATCTTTTTCATAAACTCTAACCCTTCCTGGGTAGGATCTGAAAATAAGTTCTTGACATCAGATGACACTGTAAACGCTTACTGGTTTTGCTAAATAAATGTGTGAAATTAAACTCCTTACCAGGAACAATGAAGAGTCCAAACAAAGTCAATTTAAATTTGAAAGGCAATTTTTAATATCTCTGAAATATTTCAAATAATTCAGATTCTGGATGAAATCCCAATTACTGGAAGTGAAATGAACAATTTAAATAAAATCAATAAGTAATTTATTTCCCCACAATACAAAGTGAAAATTCGAGACAAATTTACGGTATTGTGAATTAAAATCCATTACAATGACTAATATCTACATTAGATGAGGATATTATATAAATAAGGCCTTTGCAAACAAAGTTTTCATTCCTGTTTCAATCTTTGGAAATCAATGATCTGAGTTTGTAGTTGTGTTCAGAGGAATTATTTAAATCATTCACTGGAATTACTAAAGTCCTCATTAACTCAGCTGACACATTATTTTGGATTTTGTTAATTCATTTAAAGGCATTCTGGATTAGATCATCGGAGATGTTCATGGATGACCACCACCACCACCAATCCATCCCATAACAAATTTATATAAATAATGTTTAAACTTTTATTTACTTTAAAATATTTTTCTTTTTTACTTTGATGGCTGGGGACTCTTGAGTTCCATGAGTGAAGAATCAATGACTTGTCATCTTCAAATTCTGTTATGAGTCCTGATGCATTTTTTTAAAGGGGGGGGGGGGCTGGGCATGTGTGGGACTTTGCTACTAATAAATACTACTATGTTGAGAAAGAAAAACATGGGAATTATTTTCATGCTTGCAATATTAGTTTTTATGTTCAGTGTATGATTTTTAGTATCCAGTATGCAAGGCTATTTTAAAGAACAATTTTGACCCAAGACCATAAACTTAATATAACATTGATATGAAACAGTTGTTATAAACTAGTGATGAACATGAAGCAATTCTATATATATGAAATGGATATAAAAGATACAACAACAGAAACACAAGTTTAGGCATTTAAAGTATAAGCAGGAGAAAAAGCAAAAAAAAAAAATACAAGTTTAGTAAAATTCAACAAATAATTTCTTTCAATAGAATACAAAGTTAAAATTTAATAAGAACATACAGTATTGTAAATTTTATCCCAAATGATCCTAAACGTTCTATCACAAATCCAAAAGTATAATGTTCCAAATGAATTTTAGTACTGAATGTGCTGATGTGCCAACAGTCTTGATGTATCACAATGACAGAATCCAGAACACCCATAAATGAATTCCCAAAATAATGGTTGAGTCCATGAGTCAATGAGCACCTTGTAACTCTAATGACTAATTTAAATAAAGCTTCCTTTCAAATTAAATCTGAACCCAATTAAACTTAGAGAGAGGAATGAAAAAGTACGTTTACTTCAAACTTATATAAAATCCTAAGACACAATAAAATTACCAGGATGTGGGTCATTTCCCCATCAAATTGGTAAACACATGCTCTTCTAAAACTTTCTAAGCCTAGACCATGGACTCTAATATCAGTTAACAAATTATGTATAGTTTACAAACAAGACAAGCAGATACACCTTCTTGAACCTCCTACGGTCAAAAGGCCATATCAACACGTGATAATTTTCTTAAAGTGTAATCTATAATCATGGAAAAAGTTAGCTATGTAATTAACTTTACATTCTACAACCATGGACAAAATTTATGTACGCAATATAAATATACCAGGCATACAATTAACACACAATTCATGCAGGTCATGTAGACATTCAGACATGAAGAATTTAAGTAATGAACATAATTTTCAAGAATCTGATTACACATACATTTAAATGGCAATAATTAAAATTTTTAGAACAGTAAATATTCAATTTAATCGGAAAAAAGGTGCCTTCATGACCACGTTTACATGCACTTTTATTAAGGTTTCCTTATTGTAGCAAGATAGAATAAACAAAAAACAGCACAGATCAGTGTGCTGAAATCATAAGCATAATATGTTAATTAAATTCTCCTTCAACACCTGATACAAATTAATGAATAATAGAGAAAGTTTCTAGCAAAGATGTTGTAGTTATGTTTTTGTAGCAAGCAATAACAAGCACCATGTTTGTTTTTTTTTTAAATTCCTGGTTCCACACCTGCCAAAGTTGAAAAGAAAGGGGTACAATGCTGTCTGGCATTTCTGCGCACCTAAGGGTTCCATATCCAATACAGTCGACCCCGGTTAACTGCACACTTGAAAGCCCGTCACGAGACCGTGCAGACAACCGGAGTGTGAAGTTAACCGGAGTACGGTACAGTACATTTTAAAGCATTGGGAAAAATCGGGACCGGCGTGATTATGTGCAGTTATCCGGAGTGTGCAGTTAACCAATGTGCAGTTAAGTGGAATCGACTGCCGAAGCAAAACGCTTACCGAATTTGACCGATTGACGAAAATAAAATACTGTCACCAGAATATTCTGTTCAAAAAAATATTAATTTTGGACACACGGAAAACCACCACCATGTTTTCATGACTCTCGATATGTCTACCTATTCTGCACACAGCTTTGAAAAGATGTAATGTTATTACTTTCAACTGTTTCGGTCAGCATTTCAGTCGAGTAAATAAGTCAGGTTTATATCTAGCTTTACAAAATTCAACGTAACAATGCCAATAAATGGCAAGAGATATTAAGCAAACTAAACTGATCTTGTAAAGCGGAGAGCAACTTATTGGTCTAAGTTACACATAAAACTAGTTGTAAAGTTTTACCTTGTAAGGTTGTTGATTTATCACAACAGTGGAAAATGAGGATCCAAAATGCATAAAACAAAGATACATTTCCCAGCATCGTATATTATGCGGAGACAACTTCCTTTCCAAGCTCTCTGTGAAACGTTTAACTTCGAAGTGCCAAGCTACCGAATATATCTTCTCGAATTAGACGCCAATTATATTATACTGGTTCCCTGTTGCACTTATACAGGGTCTCCCTAAACACAGTAATGTACAGTAAATGGGTTGTAATGGACAGTAATGGAGAGTAATTCACGGTAATGGGAACAAAAATAATCATTGCGAAAGAAATTATAGTAATGTACATTAAATATTATAATTTTTATTGTACGGACTTAAATACATAAATCATAAATAACAAATGTTGTTATATTGTTTTATTAGTGCTCATAATACGCTTTAATTAAAAAAATGCCCGAAAATGGAAGTAATATATATAAATCCTTAATTAAGACTGTCCACCTTTTTTATTTTGTTCTCGTCTGACTCCGCTCAGCTCTCATCCTTTTTCTCTGGTGAGTTTTTTCCCTCCTGAAGATGTCTTTGGTATAGTGATTTTACCATTTGTCGACCTTACTGTTAGCTTATTTATACCCTTGTCTTTGAGAAACTTTCTAAATAATGCTTCTCGTTCAGTTTCTGTTTCTTGACACCACACGTCAATAGAAACTCTGTGTTGCATATATCTGGATGTCAGCTTCAAATTCCCTCTTCCAATCAATGATTTTTGGCGTCTTTATAATGGGAATACGCGAGAGAGAATCTGATATGGTATCACGGTACCAATTGTTTTTCCATAGACCTCAATGCTAATATTTGGAGACATACATATATTTTCTATCCTAATTTAGCGTGCATCTCACACACTGTTATAGAGAACAATGTTAGATTGTCAATTTGACGATGACAAAACTAGGTACTCCATTGCATTTAAGAGAGATAACTCTGCTGGAACTAGACACGGGTATGAGTTATCTAGTCACAACATACCTATTTTCAGTCATGTGTATTACATATTCAAAAAATCATAAAAAATACAAAATTTGACCTATTTAGGAATTAGCATAAATTGACATGTTGCCAAGAGGCTAAACTTATTTTTAAGCCTAACAGAAAGTACAACTCTTACATAATCCACCAATCAAAGCTTGTGTTGTTGTTTATTTCTGAATACAATGGACCTACACCTTAAGCTCCTCCCACATGGACTTGCGCAATTGGTACCGTTATACCATATGGTGCCTGTATTCTGTGCTGAATCAGCCATTTTAATGATGGAAAGCTTGGGGTTCGTAGTAAGTCTCTAAGGGGGGGGAGGGCGGAGCTTATCTATTCCTTTCGGATCTATGTATTGCCTCTTCCAATCAATGATCTTTTCGGCGTCTTTATAATGGAAGCAGCAGAGGGGGTGAATCGGACAACTTTTCAAACAAGAATCACTTTTAACCGTCAAAACGGCAAATAGAGCCTTCCTACAAATTTTCATGTTTTAACCACAAAAAAAAAAAAAGTCTCCATTTGCCAAACAGAGCCTTAGTTATTTTTGTCTGAAAACATGATCTTGCAGGGGGCTTCAAAATGGGTAAAAACTCACCCCCTATGATTTCAACCGAATATTTTATCAAGTCCGATACAATATCGTGTCCTCGGGTCTTAGGACGAAAATCCTTTTAGGATTTCACAAAGAGACTAATTTGTAAAACTTCACCTTGTAAATCAATCAGATTATTAGACTGGTCAGTGAGTTTAAAATTGATTCTGGTAATGAATTATTATGACATCGCATATAGACTGGATTCACCGGGGACTCAATTATTAGAAACCCTGGAGGAGCTGTTGGTGCAAATGAATAGTTCTAAATTTATTTGATAGCTTCCTTCGATAACATCACATACTAAATTGAGCGCTATCACCGATGAAATATTTACATTGAACGGAGCGATCTGCCTACCGCCACCATCTGGGTCATTATTATGTGTTAGGATAGTTGTTTTTGGTTTTGTTGTTTTTTTTTCCACGCATCATGAATTATTCTAAAACCAATATCGATGGCATCATTGAGAAGTTTTTTTAGTTCTGGTACGTTATATCCTGGTAGTTTGAATGCTGGAATATCTTCAACGCGGATTTTATAGACTAATGCAAATCTTGTTATCGATATGTGTTCATCATCATTTAATACATCCTGAATAATTTGTGAATGAAATATTTCCATATCGTCGATAATTTTATTGCATGTTTATACGACGCTGATAAATTCATCTCGGGTGAGAGAGCAGGATTTAAGAGATATTAACAACAGTGAAAAATCATTATTCATTGCTGTGAAGTTTTCAATGATTTTAGGCTCGTTAACAAAATAATACTCCCCTCCTGTCACCCTCTCTCTCTCCCTGTTGATATGGAATCGGCTATCCAAAAAATTCCATCTGATGTAATCGCTATAGCTTTTTACTGGATTATCAGATTTTATCCTGTCTGTGATATAATCATTTTTTGTGGTTCTGGTAAATTAACGGTTTCCCCCCCCCCCCCCGGGTGGTAATTCAGGTCATCCTAGTACGGTTCTTATAGAACTCTGATAGATATCTACGACGTATCCTTCTGTGCTTATTTCAATGGCAGATGATAGCGTCGGCTCATGAACTGTTATAGCTATTTTTGATTCTGCTCCAGTAATCGATTTTATTCTACGTTGCAATTCAGCATTGATTTGTTCAATTTGGTATGATCCGGTTGGTATGGAAACAACGTTTCAGTCTGGGGTACCGTCGTCTTTATTCTTATTTGCAAACACCAGTGAATTATTGGGTTGTTGACCACCAAATGATTTTGATCTGATATTAGGCCAACTATGGTATACTCGTAATTTTGCTAGCGCGATTTCCTTCACTGGAACCGGGGAAGGGAAATTTACACTGAATTCTGGATTTGTTGATGTTATTGATATCATGCTTGTTTTCACCGGGTTTGTGTTCTCCACTATTCGTTGAAGTAATTCCATCGGTGTTGTCATTGTTATTATACTGTTGTTGTCGCTCTAATTTTGACATCGCAATATCATAAATACTGACCATCGCTGAAAACTCACTATCTGATATAATTGTATCATCATGACGATATCAATGAGGATAATTGCGAATACGCAGTGGATACAACATGAAATTTAATCACGTATTCTTGCAGTTTACTCTGGCTGCATGATGTTTTTTTTTTTGTTACTATCGAAATTATTCCAGCGATTGTTGTTGCCGCGGATATGCAAATTGGAACAGCTATCGGGGCAATCATTGTCACAGAGGATAATATAATACTAGCCCCAGCGATTACACCACTCACCGAGTACACGGTAACATCAATTGCTGTGATTCTTCGTTGGTATTTTTTAATTTTTATTTGATACTCCTCGGTGAGGGTTTTGAGTTTCATTGAAAATTCTCTGACCTGATCATAGCGATATTGCGATGATGAAATCATTTCATTTTTGAATCAGTTTACAATTTCAATTGAAACCGTTATTTAATTAAATCCGCTACGAATTCCACATACCATGTTACTGAAATCCTAACCAAATATTTATCAGTGGATGCTATCGTGAATTGTTCAGTTGTATCCTTGTCGATGATTGTTGAAATCGTATTATTGACCCCCGATGAACTCGACGATGAAATATTAAATTGAGTCGGTGTCACCAGTATCAATCGATAAATACCCTTAACGGTTGCAGTGATATCTAATTTGTTGTTTGTAGGTGTCCACGCAAATGATCCGTGTTGGATCGTGTATACTACATTGTTGGTTTTCTCATGAGGAATTTTCGTTTTTTCAATGATTGTTATCATCCTCGGAAAATCATCTTTGATGGCTTCGTTGAAGTTTTTCGTCTCACCGATGGATTTTTTTATATCAGGGAGTTTTATTTCAATTTTATCCAACGGGGTTCCAATAAATTTATCAATGATATTTCTACGGAATGATGTAAACTGTTTTCCGTGTTCTTCAGTTTTGGATTGAAGTGTTGTTAGTTCCAACACAGAATTTTTCAACTCATCGTTGAGAGTTTTTAATCTATCTGTAATCGTCGAAAAAAGTACACCCGGTTTGAGTTTACCCTGATCGGAAAATAACACGATAGTATCCTCGATTGCGTTTCGTTGTATAACCAATATATCATCCAGAGAAATATTACTAGTTTTCAATTTACCCTGACGATCTTGAAATACAACTATTTCATTAGGATCAACACTTGTTAAGTTCAACGTCTCAGCTATTTCATCTTCGATTATTTTTTTTATATTACCGGTTGCAGATATTTCTGTGGTTGGTTTCTTCAGTGTTGATAGAGGTCTTCCCCAAATATCAATTATGATATCTTATACATCTCTCTCTAAAATCTCTTTGATTTCCAGCGACTACTAGTGTATTCATTTACGACAATGTGTGGTGGTTTTCTAGATGCTGAAATAGCGTCAAGGACATTTAATACTTCACTGCCGCATATTTGTGGATCATTCATTTGTTGTGTTGGTAGCGTAGAATACCAAGTCTTCATTGGAAATTTTTTTATATAACGCATAAACTATTTTGGCGGTGCTAATCCATATGAATCAAAATAGACGATTGCACGTGGATCAATAGCGTATGCAACCCAGTGAGTTCCAGGTCCGGTGCTGTTGTCTAAATTAATAATACCTGTTTCAGTGTTGTTTGGTTGATGTGGTAATTGATCTTTCATAAAGACACCTCTGAAATTTTTAATCGCGAGTTTTTTAGCAGCATCCATGAAATCAAAATTGGACACAGGAACCATTGAAGATTTTTGAGTTAATAAACCGTTCCTGGGATTCTCAGGCCTTTTCCGCTGTACCATGAATACGGGGTTCCTGGTAGTCTTAGACCCTTTCCCTTTTTTTATATCCCTGTCCAGTTGCCTTCTTTAGTGCCATTCCTGCTGCAGTACCAACGGCTCCTAACGCCGCTGCTTTAGCCACCGCTGGGGCTGCTGCTGCAATCAAGTCCGGAATTGCAGCTAACAACGGGAATATACCGCCTGTTTTAATCATATTATTGATAGTAGCCGCAGAAAGAGTAATCTGAATACCTCTTTTTGCTGCAAGTGCATCATTGAAATGTTTTATTTGACGAGTTGTCAGCTATAATTTATTTGCACCACCAGTCATTTGATTAGGTTTCAACGTAATTGTGGTTCCACATTTTTTAGCCGATTCTGATTGCAATTTTTTGACTTGACCGGGAGTTAACGCAACACTAATAACACTATAAGACATTATACATAATAGATTGATTCTAAATCGTTTACAATTTCAATGAAAAATCGTTCAAAGATTTTCCACTGGTGCATCTACCACTCTCATTCTTCCTCCAACACCTTCAAGTAGCATTGATTTATCACTGAGAATGACAGCAACTGCTCTATAATTAGCAACACCACCAGGACGGGTTATACGGGCTCTAAAGTGTATATCACCGACATATTGTCTTGTTAAATCAAGATGTTCCATTGAAAAGTAATCAATTGGATACAGATTTTTAAAATCCAATTGTGATATTTGCAAAGCAGTATCGACATTTTGATCACGTGCCATATATGACAACAGGTTGTGATATACGCGTGCAATATGGCTGTGATTGTAATCAAGTTGTATATCCTCGGATGGTTCCTTTTGGCCGTTTATTCTCAGCGAGACTTTTCTAACGCCTAATTGATCAAATATCATATGACTTCGTTCTTGATTGCCAACTCGCGCATTATTCTGTAATGCAATAAATATATGACGTAAAGCTGAAACACCTTGTTTTGATGCCAGGTGCCATGTGAATGTATCATCAACATTGTCCTGTTTAATATCAGTGGTCACTGATAACCAACACAACAATGATTTTCCTCCGTGATCCATAAATGATAATTTTTCTTCTGTGGTGATTGATGGACTTAACACTGGCATCCATAATGATAGTTTTATTAAAATGACTTTACCCTCCGGAACACCAGCATCACGCCAGATTGCATCATTATCAGTACCCTTTCGCACAAGCGCTCCTGTATGCTTCGCTCCATAAATAACTTTTCGGACGTTTCTACAGAATCCAAAAATATGATGAAGTGGAATCGCACATGAAAATCGTCGACGCTGTCCCTCTAACGTTGCTACGCGTGTTGCAAACCCTAGGTTATAGTTAGTGATGTTATTTATGACATCAAAAGTACCAGCTGGTCTTGTATATCCGGCTGGTGCTGGATCAACTGCAGTATTCAGTGTTGCCTTTACTCTAGAATACTGGACGTGTTCCGGGAAATCAGTAATATCCTTAGAAAACATCATAGATGGACCCGCTGCTCTTGTATAATCATCAGAATATCTCGCTAACCTGATTATTGTTGTGGCAACATCAACTTCACGGTCAATGGATTCAATTTCTTTTCCATCAATGAGATATCTTGCACTTTCAAATAACGCCATGATACCGTTATTGACAAACCAACTCGGATAGTTGGGTTGTTGTCATATGATGTATTAGCTGCGACATTTGTTACAAGTTCTCCTTGTACTTCAATAAATGCTTCACACGGTAAAAAATATTTACTGGTATCATGAACTTGAAGTTCAATTTGCGATCGGAGATCTGGTTGTGTTGCGTGATAAGAATAAAATTGAAAATCGCGTACAGAATCATTTTTGAGCACTGGGGCATCCATATCAAATGTTGGATCAGGTGACCGTTTGAACATTTTATTCTATTTATTATAGTCTAAATCGTGAAATCCGTAGAATTTTCATCGTAAAAAGATTTTCATCGTCGTGTTTTTTTAAAGCCACTTCCTGCTATCATGTTTGCTATCATGTTATTTTGGTCACTCGGAGTCACCAGTGATGCTAATTTTTCATCTACTGCGTTATTTATAATTTTACTAACACTTGCAGGCATTTCTGCTGTAGATGGCAATGGTACCGGTTTCTTTTTCCGTGATTTCACTAATGATGTTATTTTATTCTTCACGGCTGAAAACGCTTTTCCAGCAAGATCTCCAACAGCACTAATACCCTTATCACGAATAACATCAATTGCTTTCATTCCTAATTGTTTAGCTAACGGCATCACTTTTGGGGCCATTCTTGAAAATAATCCTAAAATGGTATCACCGAAACAATCTCCGTAATATGCGCTATAAACCGGAAACCGTGAATTAACTACATAGACACTGGCTGGTTTATCATGATTGTAGTGTATGATCATTCTTATTCAATTGTTATTTATCTAATCAGTGATTCATCGCCGATGACGAAAACAATTTTTCAATTGTAAAACAATTTTTCAATTCAGTCACTATGATACCCACTTTCCGCTAACTCGCCAATGAAATCTCGATATGTTTTGATATCCATGATACCGCCTTGAAATAACCGTCTACAGATATCAGCTGCTTCATTAAATATTTCCGGTGAGTTATTTCCAGCTCGGAATCCTCCTACAAGAACTTCTAATCGTGATATATCATTGATAACACTATCAGGACATGAAACGCTAGCGTTTACACTGGACAATCCCTTCCCGCTATAACCAGTTGCTTCATCCAGTTTTTCTGTATCCGTGGTTTGTAAATAATCAAAAATATCATCATCAGGTGGTAGTTGTTGTTTTTTAGGAGAGTAGGATATTTTCTTTGCAGGTTGCTGTCGTTTTCCTTGCAATTTTTGCGGTTTTTGTTGTTGTTTAAAGTCTTCATATTGCTTATACACTGCACCCACCGCATCGATATATCCAATGTATGATGAACTATCTGTCTTAACTTGACTTTTTTTAGCTTTGATTTTGTAGAATATATCAGCCCAGTGAGTTATACTTCTAACAAACTTGTGATGTTCTGGTTTCAACATTTTTTTTCTGTTTTCATAAGTCGTAACAACAAGCGCAGGGATATCTGCTGTATCAGTCTTATCAATTGCTGCTAACCCTTCCTCGTTAAATCACACGCGTAAATCATCTACTGTTCTTTTTGTTTCCATTTTTTGTACAGCCTGTTTTGTTCGTTCAGTTTCCGCTGCTATTTATTCAAGTTCACCAATAACAGATTTCCCCGTCTCGGGAACATCTCCCCGTATAGCATGCTCTACCCCCTTCATTGCTGTGGTTACTGGTTTAAACAATTCTTCAGACCCCACAGCAAAATCAGTTTGTAAACTCTGTCGTTGTTGCAGTTTATTTCTTACAGAGTCACGAATTGGTATAAATCTCTTAATTGCGTCTAATCGTTCACGAGCCAATCGGGTCGTTAATGCTTCATTGACCATTATTTGAAATTGTAAACAATTTTTAAATTGTAAAACAATTTTTCAATTGCAAAAAAAATTTTCAATTGCAAAACAATTTTCCCGAACCCGACCTAACACCTACGTGGAAGTGTTATTTTGACATTTTAAGAGCATTATCATTGATGGAGAAAGTGTCATAATTGCTATAAAATATATAATACTGACACTTGCTCCATTTTTGACATGTCGGATGATTTTTGACACGGTCATGGAAGTGTTATTTTGACATTTTAAGGGCGTTATCATTGATGGCGAAAGTCACATAATTGTTATAAAAATAAATAATACTGTGACTTTCGCCACTTTTTGATATGTCGGATGATTTTTAACACGGTCATGGAAGTGTTATTTTGACATTTTAAGGGCGTTATCAGGTTTGAGGAAAGTGTCCAAATTGTATATAAAATAAATAATACTGACACTTTCCTCATTTTTTTTGACATTTTAACACCACCGTGGAAGTGTTATTTTGACATTTTAAGAGCGTTATCATTGATGGAGAAAGTGTGGAAATTGTATATAAAATATATAATACTCACACTTTCTCCATCATTGACATGTCAGATGATTTTTGACACAGTCATGGAAGTGTTATTTCATCATAAAGCAGCTTCTACCATCGATGAGGGAAGTGTCATAATTGTATATAAAATAAATAATACTGACACTTCCCTCACTTTTTTTTTTCATCAATGACATATCGGATGATTTTTAACACGATCATGGAAGCGTTATTTCATCATAAAACAGCTTCTATCATTGATGGAGAAAGTGTCATAATTGTATATAAAATAAATAATACTGACACTTTCTCCATTCTATTTTTTCATCAATGACATGTCGGATGATTTTTAACACCATCGTGGAAGTCTTTTTTTGATGTTTTAACAACTCTATCAGGCTTGAGGAAAGTGACCAAATTGTATATAAAATAAATAATACTGACACTTTCCTCATTCTATTTTGATCAATCTGACATATCATTCATTAACGGTCCATCGATTTTTTATTCAGTATGAAATATTTTTTATTCAGTATGAAATATTTTTTATTCAGTATAAAATATCTTTTATTGCTATGAAATATTTTCACTGATTTTGATGATTTTTAACACCACCTTGGAAGTCTTATTTTGTTCTATCATTGATGGAGAAAGTGTCATAATTGTATATAAAATAAATAATACTGACACTTTCTCCATTCTATTTTGATCAATCTGACATATCATCCATTAACAGTCCATCGATTTTTTATTCGCTGTTTTCACTGATTTTGACATTTTCAATCAAAAAGTGCTAAAAAATGAAAATCTCTTTGAGGGTCGGTCACAATCAAAAAATGACAAAATCTCTTTGAGGGTCGGTCAATCAAAATCGTTAATTTTCTTGAATTAACGCTCGTAGGTTTCTAATTTTAGAATTAACCTCCTTTTTTAATTCGTATTCGTTACCTAATTCCTTTCGTATTCCTTCCACGATACTATACAACCAGACGAACACACTTACTTCACTGGAAAATGCAAGAGAGTCCCGAATAGAATTCTGAATTTTTTTGATTAGCGCATATTTCTTTGGCAGCATATATTTGTTGTTGTTAACTCCGTATTCTATATCCTGAAAATCTGACATGATTTGATCATGATTCAAACCATCTGATAGTATAAAACCCTGACTTTTCAATTTTAAAATTTCAGCTATAATGCTGTTCATATTTTCAGAATTCATATTCTATAACAATTACATATATCTAAATGAAAAATATGACTCATCATACATAACTGAATTGAATTTTATGTCCGCTCTCTTTTGAAATTCCAGATCGATAAACCCCCTCTGCAACGAATCGTACTGAAGATCGACAAATATTGAAATACTTGCCGACTTCATTCATTTATTGAAATATTTTTTCTTCGTTAGTTGCCGTTTTCAAAGACTTTACTGGTCTCACTTTTTTTGAGCATTTTCCAGTCTTTCCTCGTTTGGTATTCTCACTCTGTGTAATAGCTTGCAGATTATCCAATTTGTTATTCTTTGGATTAGAATCCTTGCGATCAATAACAAAATCACCCTTATTCAATCCATAAAAACATTCATACACGAAACGATGATTGTGATATTTCTACTTTCCAGCGCCAAACATCAAATACCCTTAATTACTCACAACACCAACTGGTTTCTTCAGTCTGCAGTGTCTGACAGTACCATCACTGGATGCTTCATAATTTGTAATCACTGGGTGTGGTCTGAATTTTTGGTTCATTTATATACTATACTATTGTTTGTCTAATTCATTGTTTGGTTTAATAATGAATCTTTCAATATAGACTTGAGGGGTTCTTATGACTTTCTCAGGGACTCTGATTTTGTCAGGGACACTGATTTTGTCAGGGTCAGGGACTTTGTCAGTGTCAGGGACTTTGTCGCTGACAGTGTCAGGGTCAGAATTTTTGATTGAAAATTCATATGATTTTCCATTTTTGATTCTTTTGTCATAATAACGCTTCCACTCCCTGTATCGCTTTCCACCACAATTTAGACACAATTGTGATTTCTCCCTGACCCCAACCCCACATCGAATACAAGGTAACGGACCAAGGCTTCCACTTCGAAAACTTTGCAAATGATACCCACAGAATTCATTTCAACATGATTTGTTACAAGGGGTCACTGATCCAATCATAAGCCATTTGCAATGATTCATTATACATAAACCTTTCATTTGAATGCTTGTTTTAATTATAGTATGAAGGGGTTCAAGAGATTATCGAAAATAACGCCCTGGAAAAATGTTCAATTCAATCTTGATAGAGTTTTTGATACACCAAAGAATAAAATTCTTGATAGAACCATGATTAGTAAAATCAGAGACTGTTTAATGAATTCAAGCGTGATGGAGCATCAGATTGTTGGTCAACATTTCGAATACATGGTAGTGTTGACGCTACCATGAATGATGAAAAAGCAGATGTGATAATCTCAAATCTTACGCGGAAAAGATATTTTTTTCGAATAAAATTCCTTATCCGTGAAGACACAGGAAATAGGATCATTAGGGATAAATACGAACCCGTTCTCAAAGACAAAAAAACTGTCACTGTAAATCAAGATTCCAAACCAGGATTTTTGACTGGAATTGACAAACCATACTACGAAAGATCTTATCCTGTAACAGAAGTTGTTTACGGGATATATCCGTTAAATAAAAAACCGGATATTGCAAAACTAGCACCAATGAAATATTCGTCATCATTGACTTCGTCAGGGCTCAATTGTGTAGCAACACGAATAATAGAACACTTCACAAATGCGTCCCGGGGAAATAAATTGACTGATCTAAGACGAAAAAAAAATAACCGAATGGGAATTAACAGTGAAACCGCATGGGGCAACAATTCAGGATATAGTTAAATTAGAAACATCATTGAGATTTCCAATATCAGTAACGACAATAACCGGAGAAGTATTATACGAATCAAAATATAAATCAAAAGGAACCCCAATACAAATTATTGATCATAACGAACACGCGTGGTCATCTGCAGTAACAATATTCCCACGGGATAGAACCGTAAAATATATCCCCCAAACCGAAGAGTTTTTTTTTCCGAGCAGAAATTATTTGATGCTATTTACAATTTGAGTAAAAACGATCCTGTATCGATGTGGTTATTTCATAGTGCTGCAGACGATGAATGCAAATTTGATCAGTTTGTAAGACCCAACGGATAATTGTACCGTACTGAAGAGCTGCATAATCAAATGAGAAAACTAGCTAGTGAGTTTTCTCCCCAGAGTTCTGGGGAGGGGGGGGGAATTAAAGATCAATTACTAACAAATTGTTTTACACTTCCATCAGTTTCAGCACATTTTGCTAGGAAGAAAAACGCGTGGAAACCATTGCGATGTGAGTTTTTATCAGATGTCAGATTGTCCTGTCTTGAATACAGCCATGGATGGTTATGGAATACAAAATATGACACTAAAACCGTTATTTCAGTTGATATGATTGCGTGTTATTCAGGGACTTTTCTCGGGTATGGAGAATGCGCTGAATACTTCAAACGATTTGGACACCCCACACATGAAATGGCCCGTGTTGCTATTAATGGACCACTGCCTGATTTTGATTTAACTGGATTCGCTTGTGTAGTATCATTTGAATTGGCTACAGGACTTCATCCGTGTAGTTATGTTTTTATTGGTAAAGACATGTTTGAAAAACACTGGATGCCAATAGTGTTTTTACGGTATATGATTGATTGTGGGATGTTACAATCGTTAATTGTCAGTGAAGCGATTATATCCTATCGAGCATAGAAATCAGTCTGGTTACCACAACCTGATATAGAAAAAATAATTAGCGAAGAGCGAAAACTATTTCCAGATTTAAATCAAGAAGAAATTGCAAATTGGTCCAAACAGTTATTTGAAATCAGAAACAACGAAGCAAACGATCCTGGACGAAGAATAATTGGTAAATTTACTCAGGGTGGCAAATATGACAATACAAGATATTCTTCACGATTGATTATAGACAACGCTGAATACGATTTTGTAATCGCGGATTTAACGAATAAGGGCCTATATGTCATTCGTAAGGACGCATTTATGTCCGATGGAACCAAATTGGGTACAATTGTTACCTACAACGATGGATACAATCCGCAGTATACACATTTGAGAGCTTCTATGCTCGGTTATGCTTCTATCAATTTATTTTCGATGATAAATAGATTTCCTAACACCGCAGTTAGAGTTGCCACTGACTCATTTTACATAACCAGCGATATGGCTGAATTCATAAACAGTAGCAAAGCTACTGGCAACGAGAATTGGGGGTCATGGAGAATTAAGCGAGAAATGCTTCATGATTATATTCAATCAGCAGATGTTACAATTGAAAATAATTATTTAAAAAGCAATCAGTGTTCAGAATTTTCTAATGCACCACCGTGTTCTGATCCAATATGTAGATATAAAACAGTTTATTTAAACGGCTGTGGCGGGTCATTTCTTGAGTGGTTGTTATTGAAAAATACAAAAATCGTCATGTGCGGTGATCACGGCCAACCACCACCATTTGTCGGTGCATCCCCACATGAATGGCTAAAGGGTTTTGTAGACTATTATGAAGAAATATGTACTGATTATAGATCACTTGATAATGAATTAAAAGAATTAAAAGCGCTAATTAGATTACAACCGGATAGAATCCAATGTGAAATAGCGCGTGAAATAATTTCAGAAACTCCAATGAATGATTTCTGGGAAACGTGGAGACCAAATGATTTGATAATTGCAAGTAGAAAAATAGTCAGAGACACACTTCAGATGAAGTTATTTGAATTGCATTAAAAAAAAAATTTGCAACACTTTCAGTGCCTCTTTGTTATAGGCCATCGGATACACGAAAACAGAACTTTGAAGTTGATATTCCAGGCCAGCGTGAAAAACAAATTCTCGTATTAAATGATATTGTTCTGGTTGATATCAGCGTTGTTGAAGATTCATTGCGTGCTAATAAATCCCCGTGGACGCTAGGATACGCAGCAACAATACATTCTTCACAGGGTTGACTATATCGGATACAATTGTTTGGATAGTAGATAATCGCATTGAGTGGTCAAATTTAGTCTATCTTGCAGTATCCAGAGTACGAAAAATAAATCAGCTTCGAAGAATTGTCTTTGAAAATCCTATTAGTTGAGACCCCGCGGTGGTAATTGAGTATCCTCCGGTATCACTTGTAATTGTTGTCGAGTAAATCCCGTTGAGGGGCAGTTGAATCCAGTTTATAAATTGCTGGTCTAGAAACGCTAGATCGTGTTATACTAGATATCTTGTGTGCAGTAACACTCCAAATAGGATCAGTAGCCCTTTTTCTGCCACCTTCAAGCTCTCCTGGTTCGTATAAATACCTCACAGTGATATTACTACCAAGAATTGATTCTTTGAAATCTTTTTGTGGTTTTTCAGGTATAGACTTCTTTTTAATCGCATTGCTAGGTTTCAAATTAATTGTTCTAGTAATCTCATTATTCAGTGCGATAATCACAGCTGGTAACCTTTTGACCCATTCACGGGATCTTTTTTCTTGGATGAATTATTTTGCGTATTGATATCCAAATAACCGCTCAGCAAGAGTCCGATTAAACCGTTCAACAATTGCCTGATCACGATGTAGTATGCCCTCGTCTAATAGTGACATTATGATGTTTCATTGTTGATAACACTGCACCCTGAAATTCTTTGCCAGGATCAACTTGTAATAGATTTGGCCAGTGCAGAGGACCCCTTCGATAAATCCTTTCAAATGCAGAAGCAACTTCAGGTGATGATTTTGTTTTTAACGGTTCTGCTTCTTTGTATCGACTTGCAATATCAACTACGGTTAATGCGCATTTGTAACCACCATCATGTGGCAGAAATAATATATCAGCCTGATGAACTTCATTAGGGACAGTCACATCAAAATGCGAGAAATTGATTTGTTTAGGCGGTGGTAGATAAATCTGCCATAGTGCCTGCTTAGATAACCAATTAGTCGCAGTGGTTTTTTTCACTTTTGCAGCGCTAGCGAGTTTATTGATTGCTGATTTACCCCTCCAGTATCCTTTTGGGGAATAATAAATAGATTCCATGTTGTTATTAATTACCAGCACCTAACATCAATTTACTTTTCATTGCCGATTTCATCAAAAATGAAACCAATTTTTCTTTGAAAGATTTATCAGGAATAGCATTAAACGCATGAATTAATTTCACATCTGCGAGATGCCTGTGTTGCAAATTGCTGCTTTTATAAGCAACATCATGAACGTGACACGCCTTATCAATGGCGTTTATTGGTTCTTCCCCGGATCGGGGCTGATTTTGATCATTGAGTCTGATATCAAGTCTTGTTCCCGGTCCACAGTAGCTATACCCTGGAAGGTGTTTTTCTCCGGGGTATTTTGCCCATGGGGTTCCAGGGAGTTTTGCCAATTTGGCTGCGATATCACCCCCTCGTTTGTTTTTAAAATCCTTAGCAATAAATCTAAATTTCTTTGTACTACATTGTAC
The DNA here is from genome assembly GCA_029339505.1 of Unio delphinus. Classification (NCBI taxonomy): domain Eukaryota; kingdom Metazoa; phylum Mollusca; class Bivalvia; order Unionida; family Unionidae; genus Unio; species Unio delphinus. The sequence goes on from JAQISU010000275.1 coordinate 561,842, forward strand.
GCATTTACCAGAAAGCGCTGATCGGTTATTTTTAGTTGTAATCGTAGTCAAGTCATCTGTGCCAGTACGTTTTTTACACTTCACACAATATAGATCCATATTTTATATATAACAGCATGAATGTAATTGATTATTCAGCTACCCGACGACGGGAACCTATTAAATACCATGAAATGTTACCGAATTCAATTAGAATGATTATAATCGGACCATCTGGAAGTGATAAAACACAATTGTTACTGAATTTGATAACGAGATGGATCAAATGGAACAAATTGTATTTAATAGCCCCGAGTGTAGACGATCAGAGATGCTATGAAGTGCTAAAAGATTTTAACGAAAAAGCAAAAGAATTTCAAATCGATGATGATTTTTTTGAATTTATTACTGATATCAACGATGCACCGAGCATTGATTCCATCGACGGAAGTATTAACAACTTAGTCGTATATTACGATATCATGTTAGATAATCAAAAAAATCCTGCTAGAATATTTTCCCGGGGGCGGCACAAAAACTCTGATGTGATATAAGTCACTCAACGATACACACAAATACCATAAGTGATCAGAGATAATTGCAATGTATTGTGTGTGTTTAACGGAGTTGATACTCATATTCTTAGAAATATTCATCAGACCTGGTGCAGCGGTGATATGAATCATAATCGATTTAGACATTTCTTTACTCACGCTCAATCAATACCACATGGATTTGTAACGATAAATTTAGCAGACCCTCGGACACGATATCGTATCGGACTTGATAAAATATTCGGTTGAAATAACAGGGATGAGTTTTTACCCATTTTGAAGCCCGTGCAAGATCAGGTTTTCAGACAAAAATGACTAAGTCTCTGTTTGGCAAATGGAGACTTTCTTTTTGTTTTGGTTTAAAACATGAAAATTCGTCGGAAGGCTCTATTTGCTGTTTTGACGGTTAAAAGTGATTTTTATTTGAAACGTTGTCCGATTCACCCCCTCTGCTGCTATGGAACTGACAATCGATTGTAGTACGTCTTTCAGATCGGATATATTTGGTTGCTTCCCGTTGGTTCCAATCTTCATGATAGTATTGTCAGACTCTGCATTATTATTTGTTCAGTGGGCGTCCACATTTTTTACCCTCGCAGGAAAGTTAACATGATCTTTCAGTATTGGTATCATCTGTTTTTCGAAGTATGGCTGGAAATCCGACGCTTTTTCCGAAATGACATATGTTGCATGTTTTATTCTTGCTTCTAATGCTACAGAATTATCGGCCTGTGCAATTCCTTCGTCACCGAAAAGGGTGTGCACATCTGATTTTCTATGTTGCACGTTGACGCCGACCCTATTTATTAAATTATCAGTGACATTTTTGTTCAAGTGAAGTGTACAAACAATCTGTGTGGCTTCAGGGAATGGCCGCTTTAAACTTTTACGAATCGCAGTTTCGTCATGTTGGCCGAGAATCATGTTTTATATTTCATCAGTTTTGAAATGACTGGCAATTTGTGAGAAGAAAGCATTGTAAGTTTCAAAGTCAGCTTTACCATGTAGAAAAGAGTGGCCAAAAAAAATAGGAGACTCCGGCATTGGTTGGTGAAAGTGTTCTGTTGTTTTAACACTGTTAATGTTAAATACTGTACATTTCTCCAAGATTAAATGTTTTGTCCACACCTAATACCGTTCTCTCCATCGTAAAACAGAGTCGTTTAATATCCTGTGTCTGTGCGTCAGTGTACAGTATGATGGACGGATCGGAATCAACTAGTCGGACAACTCTAATGAAAGGGTGCTAAGAATTCACTTTACTTTCTACATTTAGAATGTGGTCGGCAAGATTTCTGTTTAAACGTCTTTAGCAGGTTGTCGTTCTTATCTTTTTTGTCTGTGTGAAATGTTTTGGACAGCCTTGATATTTCTGGAAATGTCATAATCATGTTCTCCTTGGTTTATTTTGTCGCAAACGTTTTTTGCGGAGTCCTGTTTTACCATACTTGCAGCCACAACTTTTACGCGTTGTGTAGTTCTTATGCATTTTTCGTGTACTTCTGGTTTGAATGTATTTCCATGAATTGTCCTCCCGGGAAATGCACGAACATATTCCATAATCGAGACAGACATAGTGTGGTACATTTCCTATCCAAGTTACACGTCGCTTATATTTTAGAGAGTTCTTGTGCTTGCTATATCCACGATGCACAACTAACATGGGTAGAAAAAAAACACAAATATACTATCCACACAAACGTACGCGAACGCATACAAACGCACACTCTACTATTCACACAAACGCACACTCTACTATCCACAGTAAAAGCTTTTCTCGTCCGCTGTGTGGATAATAGATTTTTTTTTGGGGGGGTATACATTTTTTTTCTTGTTTGTGTGGATAGTTGAGTGTATGTTTGTATGCGTTGGCGTACTTTTGTGTGGATAGTATATTTGGGGTTTGTTTTCACTCCCTTCTGTGTTGATAGTTTAGTTGGTGTTTGTATGCGTGCGCGTACGTTTATGTGGATAGTAGAGTGTGTGTTTGTATGCGTTCGCGTACATTTGTTTGGAATGTATATTTGTGGTTTGTTTTTTCTTCTTATGTTGTGCATCGGAGCTATAGCTCCACTTCCAGTGTGTGGATAGTAGAGTGTGTGTTTGTGTGTTTGTATGCATGTGCGTACGTTGCGTTATAGCATTTAACGGTGACACAGAGACAAGGGAAATTTAATAGGTGAGGTGACGAAACGGTACTAGACATTGGCAACAATGTGGCAAAAAGTTGACCTCAATCGGGCCGAACAGCAAACAAACAAGCGCTAATATTGTTCATACATCAATTCAAGTCTGTAACATATAATGTGTGTGTGTGTGTGTGTGTGTGTGTGTGTGTGTGTGTGTGTGTGTGTGTGTGATTTGGATTTTTAACGTAGCTTTAAAACAATTTCAGTCATATCGCTACGATGTTTGCAGTGTGGCAGTTTATAGTGATGTCTAGCACTGGGGCATCATGCCGCAGACATGTAGTATGATGTCCCACCCAGTCACATTATCCTGACACCAGACCGACCAGTCCTATTACTAACCTCTTAATGCTGAGCGCCAAGCAAAGCATCTGTTAGTACCATGTTTGTAAGTCTTTGGGATTATTCGGCCGGGGTTAGAACCCACGACCTCCCACATCCTAGGCGATGCTCTAACCACTAGACCACCGGAGCGGTGTGTAACAAATAATATTGCTTATATTGTTGATATTCATTTCTATCAGTGTTCATTGACAGTTACATATCACAGTATATCGTTAAACGATAATTTAGTTAGGCCATACATGACACTGCCTGCTCAACTTAGTGGATTTTATGTGCAGCTAAAGTTGGACATTAAAGACACGTGCGACATGTGGGACTGCGGCATTTAATGAATGCACACTATACTTGTTTTGGGTGGTTATGTAATTCAAATGTTTCAGCCCTTATTCCTACAATAGAAATCAGTTCGCTATTTTTTTTTTAGAAAATTAAAAAAAAAACGAACACTTAAGTGGAGTCTCTTAAATGAAGACCGAAGTAAAATTATAAATATATGAAATTTCATAGCTATGCAACTCTATGTTATTATTTGGTAACATAGATTAGATAATCCCGTTTAAAAGTGCCAACATATATATTTTGTTTTGTTATACATATTTTATTTCCCCAGAAGATTACATGTGTGCATACAGTGCAAAAGGATTGGACGTAAGTTTTTCAACTTACCAGTTTTACTCCATTATAAACATAATGAATGAACACACAGGCTTGAGGTCTCGAAAAAAGTCAAGACAGTTGACATAAATACATAGAATTAAATGAGAGGGATGAAAGAAGGATAAAGTCAGAAGGATAGTGATTCATGTGGTCTAGAATGTAAAAATTTAAATTACAATCGTGACGGAACAAAAAGTAAATATGTTTCTGAATGTTTTTCTGTTAATAATAACTGTCTAGATATAAATCTATTAAAACTAGTTCCATTAATTTACTCCATTCCTGTAATTTCTCTTACATAATAGTATTTTAGTCTCCATTACTGTCCATTACTGTGTTTAAGGAGACCGCTTATACATATGCTCGGTTTCTATATGGGCCGGGAACCAGGCTCAGCCACTATTTAGTAACTTCATTTGAATTTCTTGGTGTGTAATTCCGTTAAAAGAAGGACAAAACAGTACGTAAGAAGACAGATGATAGACTGACTGGTCTCTTTATCTACTTATCAATATAATTGGTAACTCCTCTATAATTTCGTATTTATCATACAGCTTACTTAAAAAAAAAAGAAAACATTCCAGGTTTTGCTCACTGGTTATACTGGCTATATAAGAAAGATCTCGTATATCTTAGGTATTGTTCAAAGAACTTTTAATTCATTTTCTTAAAAGTGTATGATTGATGTGTGTACTATGGGTTATAGAGTATACAGCTTGGCCTTACATTAGATGTGCATCTATCAAAAGTCTGTTAGCTCCGCTTAGTCATTTTCACTTCCTTGAAATCAGACGTCAATTGTGAAAAATAAAAAACAAAATAAATATAGAGCGGATTTTTTTTCATTTTTTAAATATTTGTTAATTCATTCATTGCACTTTCAGAAGCTGGTATCGTATAGTCTGGCAAAATTCATTTTCCCTATTTTAATGGTTGCTAAGATAGTGTTCTTTGGTCTCACTGGATAGTTTCGTATTTTGACACACACACACACACACACACACACACACACACACACACACACACTTTTTAAGGTAGAAGGCATTAACCTAATTATCACAAGCCTAGCATTTATAAATTCACACATAAGCTAAATCTGTAATGTGGTTTAGATTTACTTTGAGTTAGGCTTGGAAATGGGTTGGCTTGTTGGTGACTGCCTGTCACAGATGAGCAGTGGAAATTAAATGCATAACTTGGGCTGCAAATGAGCAGCCGACTTGGCTTAAGTATTTATGTGTTTCTGCTACACAAGCAAATATCTAAAAATCTAGATGGTTGAGGGGTGATCAAAAGTATGCTAATTTGTTATAGTACTAGTGAACTTTATTCATGCATAAGGCACATACTGATTCTTTTAGCTGCCTTGTCACAGGAAAATATTCAAAATAGCTATTTCCTTTCAAAAATGAATGTAAAATTTAGGGGTTGGTGGCAGTGTTGGTTCAGTATAAAAGCCACCAGTTGCATCAGGAATTAACCTGATTGCCGCAGTCAAAATATCACATGCATGCTTTCTACAAAAATCATTAGTTTGTTTTTATTTGTATCATAAGTGTAAAATTATTTCAATTTTCTGGTCAGATGAAAATTCACAAGATAAACTGTCAAGTGAGACCTTTAGACTAATTCAGGCTGATTTTTTTTTAGCACAAGGGAGCAGTCATTTTAGTTATCAGTGTGCTTAGATCACATACTATTCCCATATGTACAATTTAAAGAAATTTCAGCCACAGTACATTCTCTCCACTGTGCATGTTACAAAAGTAAACAGCTTCACCTTACACAAGCCACTATTTTAGAAGTTCATAATATCTGTAGAGCGCCCCCGACAGGTACAAGCAGGCTCGAACATTGATCCCCACAAGCACGGTAACGTCGTCTAGACAATCGTATCCCCCTCCTTCCCCCCCCCCCCCGGAGAAGATAATTCTTAGTCATTACCGGATCGATGTCTCACAAATCTCAGCATTATATGACCGTAGCGAGTCCGAATTCGCCTAGGGGAGTCTCCATCAGTTGATACCACTCCACGTAGTTTTGTCTGACGCAGTAACGCGCAACGAATTCATCCATTTTCTGATGCAAATGCTCAGCCATTATGCTTATTTAAATAGTTATTATCTAATATATAAATGTATGACTACAACAACGATGATGTGTTCATCATCGCCGTCATCTTGCACAACTCGGACACTTTGAGCGAAGTCTTCGCGACCGTAGTCAGAAACAACGTTCCTGTGACTTTAGAACTCACTGCGACGAGATCCATAGGAGTGGCGCACAGGCAAATCTTGCTCACGCGAGAACAACGTCTAGAAATGTCTGAAGACGATGTTATCGGGGTCATCTACGATGAAGACCTCATTCGGAATTACTGCCTGAAGTACCTGAGAACGCAATACTTAAAAAAAAAACTCTTAAAATTATCACAGTTTTAACATATAGAGTGAGACATGGCCGGCAACACCCGGTATCTCGCCTATGCCATTCTTGAAAATCGTAAAGATCTCGATGATGCCATCATGACCACATATCATCACATCATCGACATCTGCGTGCCACTTGCCTTCACCATAGTAGTCCGCATAGAAACAGGTGCACAGCAAAAAGAACTCGATGACAATGGGACGTTCAACATCATTTACGACAGATCTCGTGAAACACAGCATCTCCTGCATCAAGAAGAATTCATCAAAGTCATATAAGGGGCATCATTATTGATATAGGAATCACGTCTGGTTGAAACAAAATTGTTGGCTAAATGATCTCATAACAACCAGGAACACGGCTGATGTCATTATTTTCCTCTCGATGTCGCTAAGCCCGCTGTTGTTGTTTCCTGATTGCAGAATCTTTAACCTGTGCCATGTAGTCGTCGATGATCGGTTTGGTTTTCTTACTCTAGTTGCTTTTTCTTCCTTTCTCGTAATAATATGTGGTCGCCCTGATGTTTTGGCTACGACAGTTCTGACACACTTGTATGCGTTCACAAACACCAACTCCACATCCTAGGCATGGCTGAGGTCCTGAGATTCCTTGTTTGACGATCGCTTTGTGTTTGGCACTCTCTTCATATCTGCAGGTTCTATTACATCTCTCTGTCATGCTCTGAAATAACGACTGACATTGGTCCTTTCCTTTGTGGCATTTTCCTTATGCTATATTATTATTAAGATGAAAAGTTTGTCTCTAGATCGAAAAAATACAAGCAATTAAAGAAATCAAAAACTGACAAGCAATTAAAGATATGTTTTAAATGTATACATAAGATAAAAAAAAATATCTGAAGCATTGCCACAATGATGGATCGAAAGAGACGCGGCGTGAATGTTATACTCAAACACGGACAAAATTTCATTCTACAAAATGAACTGATTCGTCGTCTGAGATAGATTTACTACGGGATCACCCAGCGACAAGCACTTTACCCAAGGTCAAGTACTGCATTTCAATGTACTCATATCGCTGATAAATGAACTGGTGCGAGCGTTCCTTGGAGGTGATCTAGTGACGGCTTTTAATGATCTCTTCACCCAACAGCGGTATGCAAAACAACAAAGCGATGAATAGAAGGCTCACGTTGTATACCAAAATGAGGACTAAAGTGCTCAAACTTCAAATCGAGGGAGGAGAGCTCAAATTGAGAAGCTTCCCAAGATTGAACTTCAAAGCGCCAAGGACATCAAGGTGGGGTCACTGACACCGCGACAAACCGGACAGGTAGTTGTCCCTATATTTTGATATGGACTACAAGTAGCGGCTCCTACAATTAGTGGCTCCTACTACAATTAGCGGCTCATAAAACACTTTTTTTTCTACGGCTCCGTTAATAAAAATCAGAATTAACGGCTACAAAACATCTGGAGCTCAGTCTACGAACTACAATCACCGGCTCCTTAATTAGTAACACCGCTGATAATTTTGATCTTCGTCTTTACTACTGAACGAGATTTCAAATCGAAAACGAGATCTACTAACTATAATCACCGGCTCCTTCAACAGTAATGCCACTGATAAGTTTGATGTCCGGCTGTGCTACCAAACAAGATTTAAACTCATAACCGAGATCTTAATCATGTGTTTTTATATACGGATTACCATTATCTTATCCGCATCAATGTGTTCTATATAAGCAGAGTGAGCATTCTAGCGAGTTATATATAGGTTAGAAGAGCAAATGCTAGTCATCTAATATTATTCGTTGCAAGGCATTGTTTCCAATTAACAAAGAATATAAATTTTTTGGCGCGGGTATGTTAAGAAAAAAATATAGCTAAACCAAGATGTCGTGTGTCTCTATAATACAAGTTCTCAAAATTAAGTATCTCAGGGAAGGTTGTGATACTCGCGTAGTTTGGTTTGAAATTGAAATTATTCTAAAGAACTGCCGAGTAAACAGCTTTTTAATTAAATGGTGCAGTCTTTGGTGGTTCTTGCCTCTTTATATTGAACTAGTTGTTAACTAGCATAGGATAATATGTATATTATAATCAGCCACATGGACACTATTTTCCTTCGCCTCTGGCTGTGTAGTTTTTGTACGTAAGTAAAAGCATACAACACCATCCCCTTGTTAAGTTTAAGAAATGTTACGAATGCTAAACTTTTGCCTTAAACACATAATCGGACAAACGGACGCACGGAAAAAAATGGACGAAACGAAACAATAGACGAACAAACTGATGAAACTGATATGACTGATCTAATTCAAACAACGGAACTGACAGACGAGGGGCCAAGGCCCCGCACTCCATTAGTTTAGAATTTTTTAAGAATTTGAAATATACATAGGAAATTATAAATAAATGACAAATATTGTAATTTATGCCACTTGCATAACTAGTAAACATTATAATTTAATGCAGTCTGATATAAGATCATATCGGATGATTTACCACTTGAATAAGAAATTAAAGACAAATATAACATCTGTGAGAATTATTTACTTTTACCACAACAATCGGATAATAGATCCTATCCTATCGTATAAAACATGAAGATCTACCACTTGAAACTAGAAGGATTATCCTTGCATTATAGGAATTGCGGTGTGCATTACTCACAAGAGCCCATACAATACTACTTGTATACTGTGAGAATTAAGTAATCTTATGTGATGTTACTATTTATACACATATAAATATGAAGTCGAAACATGGACTGTAAAATTGCGGAACTCAGTATTTTGTAAAACATTAGTACAAAGTTTTTAACATTTGCCCTTACCAGCTTTCACATACTCTTAAACAACAGAAGACAGACTATTGTGAATGCATACCACGACTAATTCTTTACATTCCTTACATATAAATATAAAGCCGAAACATGTTTATATACATAATTTAGATATCAGAGGAGAATTTTCCATTTGGACTGTAAAATTGTTAAATTCAGTAGTTGTTAAAAAAAAAAAGGTACATACATGATACTCTTCAATAACAAAAGATAGACTACTGTGAATGCTTACCACGATTAATTCTTTAAATGACTGAATGACATATGGTTTTCAAATTAAAATTTGTATGTTATTATTTCAGTAAAATTATGCATATGATTTTACTAATTTTATAAGTGAATAAAAAATAAAAAATAAAAAAAAATATTCAATTTTTAATTACTTATATATACTATGTAAGAGTAAAGTACACATGAGGACGCCATGGGGCTAAATCACATGGCGCCACGCGAAGTGAGCAGGCCTGTGGCAGAGTTTGGTAAAAATCACCTATTAATAAAACTTTATTATACTAATGCACCTCTACTTCTCTGGATACTATATATATACTTTATCTGCAATGTCTATCTCCCGTAATAGACATGGCTCCCATTAAAGGGAACTTAAACAATTTTGAAATTTTTTGTATTCATAATTAAAATAAATAATTATAGGTTGGCCCAAATTGAGACAGGAACTGTACAACCAAATAAACTCGTACAGATTCTGTCTCAAGGCAGATGGACCTGAAAATATAAATATTATTAGATAAATTAAAGCATACTAAAATTTTTAAATAACACACTTCAATTTATACGAAATTCAAAATTAAATTAAATTATAATAAACTAATTAAAGAGACTGTCTTCCATTTAGAGAAGACAAAAAGTAAGTCAACTGGTGATACAAATTTGGATGAAATGGCAATCCTTTACACAAATACAAGGTATATACCTTATATAGCAACAGACAAATAGCACCAACACAAATAGCAAACACAAGGATAATAGGAGACCACTAGCCATGGTCAAAAACAAATACAAACGTAGACTACTAGTTGTGGGTAGATCAATTCCCACCTAGTAAGGATCTACAGAAAAAACATTAGGGATACTAAAAATACCCCGAATCAAACATATAACCCCGATGGGGAAAAATTAAATGGGGCGTTAAATTGAAAATAGAAAACAACAAACAACATACCTGAGGGAGCACATACATACATAAAAACTTTTATTTTTTTGATTAGGGGGGTGGCATCTGTCTGGTGCCTCCAAAAAAGAAATAAATAAAAAATAAGAAAAATAAAAACACTTAATCCATATATGCATGGGCAAATCTGTTTTACACAACAGTAATGTAGTTCACACAATCTAAATTAGATGGAATGTTGGACAGGTGGACCATAACTGAACTCGCTCATGGATCGCTAGTTGGATCGACTGACAGGTGAACTGCATATATTATATGTTAGGATTGGTTTTTTAGTAAAATTAATAAGATTACTATTTTCTTTAAATTGTATTAAAGTAAGTTCTAAAGTGTGTTAAGATTAATTTCATTTATTTTCAAAGCACAACTATATATTAATGGAAGGAAAATAGTTGATGTGCAAAGCATAAGTTGGCAACGTAATTCACTAGCTATACGAATGTACATTATTGTGTGGAATTAAGTTATAAAGCAAATATCTTACTGGGTCAGTCAGCTCCTAAGTCTTATCAGTGAAACAGCAGCTGAGAGGGTGAGCCGGACAACTTTTCAAACAAAAATTGATTTTAACCCTCAAAACAACAAATAGAGCCTTGTTACGAAATTTCATGTTTTAACCCAAAAAAAAAAAGAAAGTCTCTGTTTGGCAAATAGAGCCTTAGTGATTTTGTCTGAAACACGATCTTGCAGGGGGGTGAAAATGCCTCCATTGGGTAAAAAACACGATGGACACTCACCCCTATGATTTCAACCGAATATTATATCAAGTCCGATACGATAACGTGTCCTCGGGGCTGCTACATTTATCGTCACAAATCCGTGTGGTATTGACTGAGCGTGACTAAAGAAATTTCTAAATCGATTATGATCCATATCACCGCAGCACCAAGTTTGCCAAATATTTCTAAGAGTATGTGTGTCAACTCCATTAAATACACACAATAAATTGCAGTTATCTCTGATCACTTTTGGTATTTGTGTGTATCGTTGAGTGAGATATATCACATCAGTGCTTTTATGCCTGCCTCTGGAAAATATCCTAGCAGGATTTTTTTGATTGTCTAACATCACATCGTCATATACGACTAAATTGTTAATACTTCCGTCGATGGAATCAATGCTCGGTGCATCGTTGATATCAGTAATAAATTCAAAAAAAATCATCATCGAATTGAAATTCTTTTGCTTTCTCGTTAAAATCCTTTAGCACTTCATAGCATCGCTGGTCGTCTACACTCGGGGCTATTAAATACAACGTGTCCCATTTCATCCATCTCGTTATTAAATTAAGTAGCAGTTGTGTCTTGCCGCTTCTAGATGGTCCGATTATAATCATTCTAATTGAATTTGGCAACATTTCATGGTGTTTAATAGGTTCCCGTCGTCGGGTAGCTGAGTAATCAATTACATTCATGCTGTTATATATAAATTATGGATCTATATTGTGTGAAATGTAGGGCGCGTACTGGCACAGATGACTTGACGACGATTACAACTAAAAATAACCGATCAGCGCTTTCTGGTAAATGCGTACAATGTAGTACAAAGAAATTTAGATTTGTTTTCCTTGGTAAACCCAAGGAACCTTAAAAAACGAGAAGGTGATATCGCAGCCAAGCTAACTAAACTCCCTGGAACCCCATGGGCAAAGTATCCAGGAGAAAAATACCTTCCAGGGTATAGTTATTGTGGACCCGGAACCAGACTTGATATCAGACTCAATAATCATAACCAACCCAAACCCGGCGAAGAACCAATAAACGCCATTGATAAGGCGTGTCACGTTCGTGATGTTGCTTATAAAAGCAGCAATTTGCAGCATAGACATCTAGCAGATGTAAAATTAATTCATGCGTTAAATGCTATTCCTGATAAATTTTTCAAAATTGGTTTCATTTTTGATAAAATCGGCAATGTAAAGTAAATTGTTGTTAGGTGCTGGTAATTAATAACAACATGGAATCAATTTATTATACTGGAGGGGTAAATCAGCAATCAATAAACTCGCTAGCGCTGCAAAAGTGAAAAAAACCACTGCGGCTAATTCGTTATCCAAACAGGCTATATGGCAAATTTATCTACCACCGCCTAAACATATTCTCGCATTTTGATGTGACCGTTCCTAATGAAGTTCATCAAGCTGATATACTATTTCTGCCACATGATGGTGGTTACAAATACGCGTTAACCGTAGTTGATGTTGCAAGTCGATACAAAGAAGCAGAACCGTTCAAAACAAAGTCGGCCACTGAAGTAGCGTCTGCATTTGAAAGGATTTATCGAAGGGGTCCTCTGCACTGGCCAAATCTATTACAAGTTTATCCTGGCAAGGAATTTCAGGGTGTAGTGTTATCAGCAATGAAGCATCATAATGTCACCATCAGACGAGGACATACTGCGTTACATCGTGATCAGGCAATTGTTGAACGGTTTAATCGGACGATTGCTGAGCGGTTATTTGGATATCAATACGCAAAATATTTCATCCAAGAAAAAAGATCTCGTGAATGGGTTAAAAAATTACCAGCTGTGATTACCGCACTGAATAATGAGATTACTCGAACAATTAATTTGAAACCTAACAACGCGATTAAAAAGAAGTCTATACTAAAACTCCCACAAGAGGATTCTAGCGTTTCCAAACCAATTCTTGATAGTAATATCACTGCTAGGTATTTATACGAACCAGGAGAGCTTGAAGGTGGCAGAAAAAGGGCTACTGATCCTATTTGGAGTGTTACTGCACACAAGATATCTAGTATAACACGATCTACGGGTGGAAACGCTAGCGTTTCTAGACCAGCAATCTATAGACTGGATTCAACTGCCTCTCAACGAGGATTTACTCGACAACAATTACAAATGATACCCGAGGATACTCAATTACCACCGCGTGGTCTTAACTAGCCCAAATCCGTAGGATTTTCAAGGACACCTCTTCGAAGCTGATTTATTCTTCGTACTCTGGATACTGCAAGAAAGACTAAATTTGACCATTCGGTGTGATTATCCACTATCCAAACAATTGTATCCGATATAGTCAATCCCTGTGAAGAATGTATTGTTGCTGCGTATCCTAGTGTCCACGGGGATTTATTAGCGCGCAATTCATATTCCACGACATTGATATCAACCAGCACAATATCATTTAGCACTAAATTCTGTCTTTGAAATCCTCCTGGAATATCAACTTATATATTCTGCTTTCGTGTATCCGAAGGCCTATAACATAACGGTACTGGAAGTGTTGTAAATTTTTCTTTATGCGTTTCAAATAACTTCATCTGAAGTATTTCTCGGACTATTTTTCTACTTGCGATTATCAAATCGTTCGGTTTCCACATTTCCCAGAAATCATTCATTGGAGTTTCTGAAATTATTTCACGCGCTATTTCACATTGGATTCTATCCAGTTGTAATCTAATTAGCGCTTTGAATTCTCGTAATTGTTCATCAAGTGATCTATAATCAGTGGTAATTTCTTCATAATAGTCTACAAAACCCTTTAGCCATTCATGTGGGGATGAACCGACAAATAGTGGTTGTTGGCCGTGATCACCGCACATGACGACTTTTGTATTTTTCAATAACAACCACTCGAGAAATGTTTGTAATACATCTAATGACACTGTGCATATTTCATCCCAAATTATGATTTCAGGAATAAATTTCTCGCCCATACGCTCAGGAGTCAACTTATCTCCTTTCCATCGAAAGGAACTGTGATAAGTAGAGGCATTTACCCCTCGCTGTAGCATCTCTCTTGCAAGTTTGTGAGTTGGTGTTAGCACAATAATGTTTGGATTTTCCCCACGGAATAATTCAATTGCACGAGTCGTCTTTCCTGATCCACCACAGCCGTTTAAATAAACTGTTTTATATCTACAGATTGGATCAGATATCGATGGTGCATTAGAAATTTCTGATTGAATCTCAAAGAGATTCCGATAATTATTTTCAATCGTAACATCTGCTGATTGAATATAATCATGAAGCATTTCCCGCTTAATTCTTCATGATCCCCAACTCTCGTCAGAATTTATGAATTCAGCCACATCGCTGTTTATGTAAAATGAATTAGTGGCGACTCTAACTGCGGTGTTAGGAAATTTATTTATTTTCGAAAAATAAATTGATAGAAGCATATGCGAGCATAGAAGCTCTGAAATGTGTATACTGCGGATTGTATCCATCGTTGTAGGTAACAATTGTACCCAATTTGGTTCCATCGGACAGAAATGCGTCTTTACGATTGACATATATACTCTTATTCGTTAGATCCGCTATTACAAAATCGTATTCAGCGTTGTCTATAATCAACCGTGAAGAATATCTTGTTTTGTCGTATTTGCCACCCTGAGTAAATTTACCAATTATTCTTCGTCCAAGATCTTTTGCTTCTCTGTTTCTGATTTCAAATAACTGTTTGGACCAATTTACAATTTCTTCTTCGTTGAAATTTGGAAACAGTTTTCGCTGTTCGCTAATTATTTTTTCTAGATCAGGTTGTGGTAACCAGACTGATTTCTGTGCTCGATAGGATATAATCGCTTCACTGACAATTAACGATTGTAACATCCCACAATCAATCATATATCTCAATATCACTATTGGCATCCAGTGTTTTTCAGACATGTGTCTACCAATCCAAAGATAACTACACGGATGAAGTCCTGTAGCCAATTCAAATGATACTACACGAGCGAATCCGATTAAATCAAAATGTGGCAGCGGACCATTAATCGCAACACGAGCCATTTCGTGTTTGGGGTGTCCAAATCGTTTGAAGTATTCGCTACATTCTCCATATCCGTGAAAACTCCCTGGATAACATGCAATCATATCAACGGAAATAACGGTTTCAGTGTCATATTTTGTATTCCATAATCCACCGTGGCTGTATTCAAGACAGCTCAATCTGACATCTGATAGAAACTCACTTCGCGTTGGTTTCCACGCGTTTTTCTTCCTAGCAAAATGAGCTGCAACCGACGGAATTGTAAAACAATTTGTTAGTAATTGATCTTTGATTCCCTCTGGAGAAAACTCACTAGCTAGTTTTTTCATTTGATTATGTAGCGCTTCAGTACGGTACAAATCTCCATTGGGTCTTACAAACTGAACGTATCCACATTCGTCGTCTGCAGCACTTTGAAATAGCCACATCGACACAGGATCTTTTTTACTCAAATTGTAAATAGCATCAAATAATTTCTGCTCAGAAAAACACTCTCCAAGTCCCAACAGGGTTTGGGGTATATATTTTACAGTTCTATCCCGTGGGAATATTGTTACTACAGATGACCACGCGTGTTCGTTATGATCAATAATTTGTATTGGCGTTCCTTTTTTTTGATTGATATTTCGGTTCGTGTAATACTTTTCTTGTTATTGTCGATTCTGATATTGGAAATCTCAATGATGTTTCTAATTTAACTATATCCTGCATTGTTGCCCCATGCTCTTTCAACATTAATTCCCATTCGGTTATTTTTTTTCGTCTTAGATCAGTCAGTTTGTTCCTCCGGGATGCATTTGTGAAGTGTTCTTTTATTCGTTCTGCTACACAATTCAACGTTTAATCCGACGATAGTTTCATGGGTGCTAGTTTTGCAATATCAGGTTTGTCATTTAACGGATATATCCCATAAACAACTGCTGTTACAGGATAAGATCTCTCGTAGTATGGTTTGTAAATTCCAGTCAAAATTCCTGGTTTGGAATCTTGATTCACAGTGATAGTTTTCTTATCCTTGAGAATTGGTTCAAATTTATCCCTGATGATCCAGTCTCCAGTGTCTTCATGGATAATGAATTTTATTCTAAAAAAAAACTTTTTCGAAGATGTGAGATTATCACTGCTGCTTTTTCATCATTCATGGTAGCATCAATATTAGGTACAATTCGAAATGTTGACCAACAATGAGATGCTCCATCACGCTTGAATTCATTAAAACAGTCTCAGATTTTACTTATCATAGTTCTATCAAGAATTTTATTCTTTGGTGTATCAGAAACTCTATCAAGATTGAATTTAGCATTTTTCCAAGGGGCAATTTTCGATAATCTCTCAAACTCCTTCATACTATAATTAAAACAAGCATTTAAATGAAAGATTTATCTAAAATGAATCATTGCAAATGGCTAATGATTGGATCAGTGACTCCTTGTAACAAATGATGCAGAAATGAATTCTGTGGGTATCATATGCAAAGTTTTCGACGTGGAAGCCTTTGTCCGTTACCTTGTATTCGATGTGGGGTTGGGGTTAGGG
This sequence comes from Unio delphinus, assembly GCA_029339505.1. Lineage (NCBI taxonomy): Eukaryota > Metazoa > Mollusca > Bivalvia > Unionida > Unionidae > Unio > Unio delphinus. The sequence continues at coordinate 578,270 of JAQISU010000275.1, forward strand.
TAAAATCGCAGTTGTGTATCGGTTGTGGTGGCAAACGATACAGGGAGTTGAAGCGTTATTATGACAAAAGAATTAAAAATTCCATCAACAATTTTGACCCTGACAAAGTCCTTGACTCTATCAAAAATAAAATCATAAAAACTCCTCAAGACTATATCGAAAGATTCTCCACTGATGTTATTATCAGACCAAACAATGAATTAGACAAGTAGTATTTGTATACAAATGAACCAGAATTCAGACAGCATCCTGTGATTACAAATTATGAAGCATCCAGTGATGGTACTGTCAGAAACCGTAGATTGAAGAAGAAAGTTGGGCGGGATAATGGTGTGGGATATTTGAGGTTTCGCGCTGGAGGGAAGAATTATTACTGCCATCGTTTCGTGTATGAATGTCACAATGGATTGATCAAGGATGGTTTTGTATTCTAATCCAAAGAACAATTCTTTATCAAATCTACAGGTTGTTACACAAAGTGAGAATTCCAAACGAGGAAAGACTGGCACTTGCAAAACGGTTGGGAAGAGACCCGTAAAATCTTTTAATACAACAAATAACGAAGAAAAAATATTTCAATAAATGCTAGTGCCAGTAAGTATTTAGGTATTTGTCCACCTTCTGTACAAAAAATTGCAGAGAATATAACCAAGACGGCCATTTCAAAAAAGACCGGACAAAAAATTCAATTCATTTATGTCTGAGTCATTCATATTTTTCATTTAGAAGTATATAATTGTCATAGAATATGAATTCTGAAAATATGAATAGCATTATAGCTGAAATTTCAAAATTGAAAAGTCAGGATATTAAACTATCTGACAATTTGAATCCTGATCAAATTATGTCTGACTTTCAGGATATAGAATACGGTATTATGAATAACAAGTATATGCTACGAATGAAATATGCGTTAATCAAAAAAATTCAGAATTCTATTCGGGACTCTCTTGCATTTTCCAGGGACGTAAGTGTGTTTGTCCCGTTATTTACTATCGTGGAAGGAATACGAAAAGAACTGGGTAGGGATTATGAATTGAAAAAGGATGTTAATTCTAAAATCAGGAATATACGAGCGTTAATTCAAGAAAATGAACGATTTGACAAATAGTCGAATCGAAACTGTCTACTTGACCGTAAAATCTCAGAGATTTTTTTATTTTTTAGCATTTTTTGATTGAAATTGGTCAAAAATCGACCGTCAAAGGAAAACCACCAAAACTGTCAAAATCAGTGAATAAAAAATATTTCACAGTGAATAAAAAATCGATGCACCGTTAATGGATGGTTTCAAAATAGAATTGGGAAAGTCACAGTATTAAATATTTTATATACAATTATTTGACTTTCCCCATCGATGATAGAGCTGTTAAAACATCAAAATAAGACTTCCACGGTGGTGTTAAAAATCAGTGAAAATGCATTAAATTTATTTCACAGCGTTAAAAATTCTATGAGAAAAATATTTTTTATTGTTAATCGATTTTGAAATGGAAAATCCTATGGGAAATTAACATTGAAAATCGACTACTTTACCCTACGGGGTTTTTAAATAAAAAATCAATGAAAAGTCAACAAAAATCAATGAAAACAGACAAAAATCAATGAAAATTGGTCAAAAATCATCAAAAATGAATCCTAACAGCTTTTCGTTACGAGAATTTTCATGCAAAATCGACCATTTGACCGTAAAATCTCAAAGAGATTTTCAACTGAAATCAGTGAAAAAACCACCAAAATGGCACAAAATCAAAGGAAAACCACCAAAACTGTCAAAAAATCAGTGAAAAACAGGCAAAAATGCATTAAAAACAGTGAATAAAAAATATTCGACAGCAATAAAAAATATTTCACAGCAATAAAAAATATTTCACAGCAATAAAAAATATTTCACAGTGAATAAAAAATCGATGGACCGTTAATGGATGGTTCCGATTGATCAATGGAAAAGTGGGGAAGGTCACAGTATTATATATTTTTATAGCAATTATTGACTTTCCCCATCAATGATAACGCCCTTAAAATGTCAAAATAAGACTTCCACGATGGTATTAAAAATCACCCGACATGTCAAAAAATGGCGAAAGTTTCAGTATTAATATTTTTGTGACTTTCGCCATTAATGATAACTCCCTTAAGACTTCCACGATTGTGTTAAAATGTTTGTTAGGTCGGGTTCGGGGATTCAAATTGAAAAATTGTTTTACAATTGAAAAATTGTTTGCAATTTCAAATAATGGTCAACGACGCATTAACAACTAGATTGGCTCGTGAGAGACTAGATGCAATTAAGAGATTTATACCAATTCGCGACTCTGTAAGAAATAAACTGCAAGAACGACAGAGTTTGCAAACTGATTTTGCTGCGGGATCTGAAGAGTTGTTTAAACCAGTAACAACAGCAACGAAGGGGGTAGAGCGTGCTATATGGGGAGATGCGGGAAAACCTCTTATTGTTGAACTTGAGAAAATAGAAGCGGAAACTGAACAAACAAAACAAGCTGTACAAAAGCTTCACAGTGATATGGAAATTGATATTGTATCAAAAAGAAAAGTAGATGACCTACGCGCAAGATTTAACGAGGAAGTGTTAGCAGTAGTTGATAAGGCCGATCCAGTAAAAATCCCTGCGCTTGTTGTTGAGACTTATGAAAACAGAAAAAAAAATGTTGAAACCAGAACATCATAAATATGTTAGAAATATAACTCGCTGGGCTGATATATTCTACAAAATCAAAACTAAAACAAGTCAAATTAAGACAGATAGTGCATCATACATTGAATATATCAAGATGGTGGATAACGTGTGTAATCAATATGAAGAGCTTAAACAACAACAAAAACCGCAAAAATTGCAGGGAAAGCGACAGCAACCTGCAAAAAAAATATCTTTTTCACCTAAAAAACAACAACAACTTTTGAATCGAGATGATGATGAAGATGATAGTTATTTACAAGAAACGGATTTAGAAAACCGGGTTGCAGCAACTGGTTATAGCGGGAAGGGATTGCCAGATTCCAGTGGAATTTCAATTCAATGTCCTGGTAATGTTATCAGTGATATATCACGATTAGATGTTCTCATCGGAGGGTTCCGAGCTGGAAATAACTCACCGGAAATAATTAATGAAGCGGCTGATATCTGTAGACGGTTATTTCAAGGTGGTATCATGGATATCAGCACATATCGAGATTTCATTGCCGAGTTAGTGGAAAGTGGATATCATAGTAACTGAAATGATCAAGTGATTTATAATTGAAAAATTGTTTACAATTTCAAATAATGATCATACACTACAACCATGACAAAGCAACTAGCGTCTATGTAGTTAATTCACGGTTTCCAGTTTATAGCGCGTACTATGGTGATGGTTTCGGTGATATCATTGCGGGGTTATTTGCAAGAATGGCCCCAAAAGTAATGCCGTTAGCTAAACAATTAGGAATGAAAGCAATTGATGTTATTCGTGATAAGGGTATTAGTGCTGTTGGAGATCTTGCAAAAGAGTTTTCAGCCGCGATGAATAAATTAACAGCGCTAGTGAAATCACGAAGAAAGAAACCGGTACCACTGCCATCTACAGCGGAAATGCCTGAACGGGTTAGTAAAATAATAAATAACGCAGTAGAACAGAAACTAGCGTCGCTGGTGACTCCGTCGTTGACAGCAAGTGACAAAGATAACATGATAGCAAACATGATAGCGGGAGTTGCTTTAAAATACCACGACAATGAAATCAGACGGATTTTCACGCTCGTAGGATTTTACGATTTAGACTTTGATAAATAGAATAAAAAGTTCAAACGGTCACCTTGATGTGGATGCCCCAGTGCGTAAAGATGATTCTGTACGCGATTTTCAATTTTATTCTTATCACGCAACACAACCAGATCTCCAATCGCGAATTGAACTTCAAGTTCATGATACCAATAAATACTTTTTGCCTTGTGAAGCATTTATCGAAATCGAAGGTGAACTTGTAATAAATGTTGCAGCTGATACCCCATATGACAATAACGCAAATGTCCGAGTTGGTTTTGTTAATAACGGTATCATGGCGTTATTTGAAAGTGCAAGATATCTCATTGATGGAAAAGAAATTGAATCAATAGACCGTGAAGTTGATGTTGCCACAACAATCATAGGGTTAGCAAGATATTGTGATGATTATACAAGATCAGCGGGTCCATCTATGATGTTTTCTAAGAATATTACTGATCACCCTGAACACGTCCAGTATTCCAGAGTAAAGGCAACACTAATTACTGCAGTTGATCCAGAACCAGCCGGATATGTAAGACCAGCTGGTACTTTTGATGTCATAAATAATATTACTAATTACAACCTAGGGTTTGCAACACGCGTAGCAACGTTGCAGGGGCAGCGTCGACGATTTTCATGCGCGATTCCACTGCATCATATATTTGGATTCTGTAGAAACGTCCGAAAAGTTATTTATGGAGCGAAGCATACAATAGCGCTTGTGCGAAAGGGTACTGATAATGATGCAATCTGGCGTGATGCTGATGCCCCCGAGGGTAAAGTCATTTTAACAAAACCATCATTATGGATGCCAGTGTTAACTCCATCAATCACCGAAGAACAGCGACTACTATCATTTATGGACCAAGGAGGAAGTCGTTGTTGAGTTGGTTATCAGTGACCATGGATATTAAACAGGATAATGTTGATGGTATATTCACATGGCACCTAGCATCAAAACAAGGTGTTTCAGCTTTACGTCATATGTTTATTGCGTTACAGAATAATGCGCGAGTTGGTAATCAAGAACGAAGTCATATGATATTTGATCAGTTAGGTGTTAATGAAGTCTCGCTGAGAATAAACGGCCATCAGGAACCATCTGAGGATATACAACTTGATTACAATCACAACCATATTGCACGTGTATATCATAATATGCTGTCATTTATGGCACGCGATCAAAATGTCGATACTGGTCTACAAATATCACAATTGGATTTTAAAAATTTATATCCAATTTATTACTTTTCATTGGAACATCTTGATTTAACAAGACAATCCGTCGTTGATATACACTTTAGAGCTCGTGTAACCCGCCCGACTGGTCCACCAATTGGTGGGGTACCTGTTATCACTATCCAGAATTACAGAGCGGTTGCTGTCATTCTCAGTGATAAATCAATGGTACTTGAAGGTGTTGGTGGAAGAATGAGAATAATTGATGCACCAGTGGAAAACATGTAATTGATCCTTCGGATTTTTCCATTGAATCTTTACGATTTAGAATCAATCTATTATGTATAATGTCATATAGTGTTATTAGTGTTGCGTTAACTCCTGGTCAAGTCAAGAAATTGCAATCAGAATCGGCTAAGCGATGTGGAACCACAATAACGCTGAAACCTAATCAAATGAATGGTGGTGCAAATAAATTATCGCTGACAACTCGTCAAGTGAAACATTTCAATGATGCACTTGCAGCAAAAAAGGGTGTTCAGATTACTATTTATGTGGCTGCTATCAAAAATATTATTAAAACAGGCGGTATATTTCCGTTGTTTGCTGCGTTACCAGCGTTGATTACGGCAGCGGCCCCAGCGGTGGCTAAAACGGTCGCATTGGGGGCAGCTGGAGCCTTGGGATCAAAAGCGGTACAAAGCATTGCTGAATAATATGAACTGATGAAGAAAGGACGAGGGTATAAAAAAAAAGGGAAACGGTCTAAGACTACCAGGAACCCCGTATTCATGGTATAGCGGAAAAGGCCTGAGACTAGGACCGGTTTATTAATTCAGAAATCTTCGATTGTGAAATCTTTGATTTCCAAACCGAAGGTTGTGGAATCTTTGATTGAGGAACCGATGGTTCCAATGTCCAATTTTGATTTACTCGATGCCGCTAAAAAACTCACGATTAAAAACTTCAGAGGTGTGTTTATGAAAGATTAGTTGCCGGCACAACCAAACAGCGCTGAAACCGGTATCATTAATCTCGATAACAGCACCGGACCTGGAACTCACTGGGTTGCATACGCTATTGATCCACGTGCAATCGTCTATTTTGATTCATATGGGTTAGCCCCGCCAAAAGAGTTTATGCGTTATATAAACCGCTTAAAAACTCCTGCGTTGGTATTCTACGCTAACAACACAACAAATGAATGATCCACCAGTATGCGGCAGCTAAGTATTAAATGACCTTGACGCTATTTTTAACTCCTTGGGTAACCCAAGGGGAAAACCACCACATGTTGTCGTAAATGAATACACTAGTAATCGCTGGAAATCAAAGATTTTAGAGAGAGATGTATAAAATAACAATGATTGATATTTGGGGGAGATCTTTAAAACCCGAACCCGATGGCACTGCAGGAATGTCTGCAACCGGTGATAGAAAAAAATAATCGAAGATGAAATAGCTGAGACGTTGAACTTAACAAGTGTTGATCCCGGGGAAATAGTTGTATTTCAAGATCGTCAGGGTAAATTGAAAACTAGTAATGTGTCGTTGGATGATATATTGGTTAAACAACGAAACGCAATCGAGGATAATATCGTGCGAATTTCCGATCAGGGTAAACTCAAACCGGGTGTACTCGTTTCGATGATTACAGATAGATTAAAAATTCTCAACGATGAGTTGAAAAATTCTGTGTTGGAACTAACAACACTTCAATCTAAAATGAAGAACAAGGAAAACAGTTTTCAAATTTTTGTAGAAACATCGTGGATAAATTTATTGGAACCGCGTTGAATAAAATTGAAATAAAACTCCCTGATATTAAAAAATCCATCGATGAGACGAAAACCTTCATCGAAGCCATCAAAGATGATTTTCCGAGGATGATAACAATCATTGAAAACACAAAAATTCCTCATGACAAAACCAACAACGTAGTATACACGATCCAACACGGATCATTTGCGTGGATACCTACAAACAACAAATTAGATATCACTGCAACCGTTAAAGGTATTTATCGATTAACACTAGTGACAACGACTCAATTTAATATTTCATCGTCGAGTTCATTCGGGGTCAACAATACGATTTCAACGATCATCGACAAGGATACAACTGAAAAGTTCACGATAACATCTACTGATAAAAATTTGGTTAGGGTTTCAACAACGTGGTATTTGGAATTCGTAGCGGATTTAAGTAAATAACGGTTTCAACTGAAATCGTAAACTGATTTGGGAATAAAATGACGTCATCAACGGTACCTTCGGTATCTCAATATCGCCATGATCAGGCTAGAGAGTTTTCAATGAAACTCAAAACTCTCACTGAAGAGTATGCAATGAAAATTAAAAAATACCAACGAAGAATCACAGCAGTTGATGTTACCGTATACTCGGTGAGTGGTGTAATCACCGGAGCTGGTATTATACTATCCTCGGTAACAATGATTGCCCCGATAGCTGTTCCAATTTTTATATCCGCGGCAACAACAATCGCGGGAATAATTTCGAAAGTAACAAAAAAATATCATCATGCAGCCAGAGTAAACTGCAAGACCACGTGATTAAATTTCATGATGTATCAACTGCATACTCGCAATTATCTTCGTTGATATCGGCATCGCTCGATGATACAATTATATCAGATAGTGAGTTGTCAGCGATGGTCAGTATTTATGATTCTGCGATGTCAAAATTAGAGCGACAACAACAGTATAATAACAATGACAACACCGTAGGAATTACTTCAACGAATAGCGGAAAATACCGAACCGGTGAAAACAAGCATGATATCAATAACCTCAACGAATCCAAAATTCAGTGTGAATTTCCCTATCCCAGTCCCGGTGAAGGAGATAGCGCTAGCAAAATTACGAGTATACCATAGTTGGCCAAATATCAGATCAAAATCATTTGGTGGTCAACAACCCAATAATTCCTTGGTATTTGCGAGCAAGAATAAACCCGATGGAACTCCAGACTGGAACGTTGTTTCGATACCAACCGGATCATACCAAATTGAACAAATCAATGCTGAATTAGCGCGTAGAATAAAATCGATTACTGGAAAAGAATCAAAAATCGCTATAACGGTTCACGAGCCAACGTTATCATCTGCCACTGAAATAAGCACAGAGGGATACGTCGTAGATATCTATCAGAGTTCTATTAGAACCGTACTAGGATGGCCTGAATTACCACCTCAACGAGAACCCATTAATTTACCACCTGAACCGCAAAAAAAATGATTATACCACCGACAGGATAAAACCCAATAATCCAATAAAAAGCTATAGCGATTACACCAAATTGAATTTTTTCACTGAAATAGAAAATTACGGTATTAGTCATTACATAACTCGACAGGATAAAATCACTGAAAATTTCACAGCGTGCAATAACGATATTTCGTTGTTGTTAATATCCCTTAAATCCGGTACTCTCACCCGAGATGAATTTATCAGCGTCGTAGAAACATGTAACACAATCATCAATGACATGGAAAGATTCAATGTGCAAATTATTCAAGAGGTATTAGGTGACAGACATCCTACCAGGATATAACGTATAAGAACTAAAAAAACTTCTCAGTGACACCATCGATGAAGGTTTCAAAAAAATCCATGACGAATGGAAAAAAACAATATCACCGGAAATAAAAATCCTGAAACATAATAATGACCCAGACGGTGGCGGCAGGCATATCGTTCCTCAAAATGTGAATATATCCTCGGTGATAGCGCTCAATTTAGTATGTGATGTTATCGAAGGAAGCTATCAAAAAAAACTCGAACGATCAAATCAAGCTCAGAAGGGATATATTCTGTATTCATTTGCACCAACAGCTCCTCCAGGATTTCTAATTATTGAGTTTCCGGTAAATCCAGTCTATATGCGGTGTCATAATGATTCGCTCACAAGATTTAATTTCAAACTTACTGACCAGTCCAAATAATCTGATTGATCTACAAGGTGAGGTTTTACAAATTAGTCTGTTTCTAAAGTCCTAAGGACTTTCGTCGTGAAAATTATTCGAATTTCATCCTAAAAAGATTGTTTGAGTGTCCATCGTGTTTTTTACCCATTTCGAGGCCTAGATTCACACCCTGCAAGATCGTGTTTCAGACAAAATCACTAAGGCTCCATTTGCCAAATGAAGACTTTCTTTTTTTTGGTTAAAACATGAAATTTCGTAGGAAGGCTCTATTTGCCGTTTTGACGGTTAAAATCGATTTTTGTTTGAAAAGTTGTCCGGCTCACCCTCTCTGCTGCTGAAACATATATTCTGTAAACCCAGGCATTGGCAAAAGTCTAATTCGGTTAATAAAAAATTAGAACAAACTTCCATGCTCACGTAAATACAGAATGGTTCTTATCTAATGATGGACAGTCGTCGCTACAAAATGGTTCTTATCTAATGATGGACAGACATCGCTGCTGGCTTAGTATGTTAAAACATGTTGCTGGCTTAGAATATTAAGGGATTATCATAGTTGGATCTAACTTGTGTCAAACGAATATAGATAAACTACAAATTTGAGTTGTACCTTATGTCAGTTGACGTAAATTAAGCCGGTTTTGACCGGAAGAAACTGATTCTTACCTGAAGAGAGCGGACATATTTTCTCACCGATACCTTAACACTGACACAAGATGCGTATAAATAGACCACGCATTAAAGGGTCAGGTCAGTTCCGTATCGAGGAGAAAAAATAGATCTTCGCCTTTTCATTTCAGGTAAAACAATTGTATATGTCGTAGCTTCTTTAGGAATAAGTACTTTTAATGTTTGAGTTTTTAATAGTAACATTGTTATGTTAGCAACATTGTTCACTTAATACTTTTATTTACAATATATTGTAACGGAATGTTTAAATGTTCTAAATAATTCATATTTAATTATATTTATGTAATTTTTATTGTAAAGGCTGAATTCGCTACCAACTTCATGTTTTGATTTAATGATTGAAATAAAGTATTCTTTAAGTAAGAAAGAATATTATCTAGCAATATATTTTAAATCTATATTCTATTTTAAAATAAGTAAAATGCGTTTCTTTAAATTAATTGTTACATTAACTATGGTTATTACATTTATACCTTTGGCTATCTTGAAATTGATCGAGAATTAACTATTTGTATAATATTCTAAAATGCAGAAGTTATACGAATGAATGAAGTTGGAAAGCTTAAAAAGGAAAATATAATATGTATTTCATGAATTTTCATTATAAAGTTTTTAGATGTGTTTCTAGAATGAAGTCAATATATGTGTGTTGATTAATTAAATCAAGTCAGTTCCGTATCGACGAGAAAATAGATCTTCGCCTTTTCATTTCAGATGTAGCTGGCGACTTCTATTCTCTTTTTCTCTCTCTCTTGTTATGAAAACTATCAATTTTTTCTTCATAACAGATATATTAAGCATACAGAAAACTAATAGAGAAGGAATCTCAACTGTTTAATTATCAACTATTTAGCATATAAAAACAGTAGCAGCAGAGAGAGCAAATCCGACAACTTTTTAGAGGCGTCGATTTGGCAAACTAAGGTTTCCTCGTAAATCGTAAAAAAAAGTCTTCCATTTGGCAAACCGAGGTTTCCTCGAAATCGTAAAACAAATAGACGCCAAGTCATTGTGCCCCCCCCCCCCCCCCCGTTGCTGCTATGGGGTTAACCAAATTAACCGTAAATACGATCTAATCCAATACGATATCGTGTCCGAGGATCGTGTATATTTATCGTTACAAATCCATGTGGGGTGGCTTTGGCACCACTAAATAAATTTCGAAATTGATTAAAGTCCATGTCACCGTCACACCAATTTTGATAAATATTTTGTAGTGTGTATTTTCCAGTTCCATTAAACACACCTACTAAATTGCAATTTTCTCTGATTACACTTGGAATCTGTGCGTATTTTCGAGTGACATATATCACGTCTGTGTTTTTATGGCGCCCTCGGGAAAATATTTTGACAGGGTTTTCTTGTCGTTCCAACATTACACACAACAAGATTGTCAACGCTTCCATTCAGGTCTTCCACGAATGGCGCTTCGTAAATATCTGTGATAAACTCAATAACACCTTCGCCGGCAGGTTCTGAAGCATTTTCGTTGTAATCTTTTAACACCTGATAACAATGTTGATCGTCTACGCTCGGGGCAACTAAATATAATTTGTCCCATGTCATATATTTCATTATCATCGTGAGCAACAACTGCGTTTAACCACTTCCTGAGGGTCCAGTGATGATCATTCTGATAGAGTGTGGTAACATTGGATGATGTTTTACTTGTTGTTTTTTCTTTAGCGCTGAGAAATCAATTACTTCCATTAGATATAATATAATGATCTATATTGCGTAAAATGTAAGAAACGTACACCAACTATTGACCCAGCGACTGTTACCACAAAAATAACAGAGAAGCGGTCACCGGCAAGTGTGAAATATGTGGTACAAACAAATATCGATTTGTAAAAAACAATGTGGCGGAGATATCACTGCTGGTCTAGCTAAACTCCCAGGAACGCCATGGGCAAAGTATCCAAGTGAAAAACACTTTCCAGGATATAGTTATTGTGGACCGGGAACACGATTAGATATCAGACTTGATAGTCAAAATAATCATAACCCAGGAGAAAACCCATTAAACGCAATTGATGAAGCGTGTCGGGTACATGATATAGATTACGGGAGCGGTGATATACAACAACATCATCTCGCTGATGTGAAATTAATTCATGCGTTGAATTCTATTACTGATAAATCCTTCAAAGAAAAATTGGATTCATGGTTAGTAAAATCGGCGATGAAAGATGAATTGATGTTAGGTGCCGGTAATTAATAACATCATGGAATCTATTTATTATTCCCAAAGAGGATACTGGAGGGGTAAAGCAGCAATTGGTAAACTCGCTAGCGCCGCATCGGTGATAAATAACACTGCAGCGTATTCGTTATCCAAACAGGCGGTATGGCAAATTTATCTACCACCGCCTAAACAAATTAATTACTCGCATTTTGATGTCAGCGTCCCTAATGAGGTTCATGAGGCAGATATATTATTTCTGCCGCATGATAGTTTCTACAAGTATGCGCTAACCGTAGTTGATGTTGCGAGTCGATACAAACAAGCAGAGCCGCTAAAAACAAAATCATCAATTGAAGTCGCTTCTGCGTTTGAAAGCATTTATCGACGAGGTCCTCTTCTCTGGCCATATATATTACAAGTTGATCCTGGCAAGGAATTTCAGGGTGTGGTTTTATAAACAATGAAGCATCATATTACTGCGTTATGACGAGGGCATACTGCACTATCGCGATCAGGCAATTGTTGAACGATTTAAACGTATACTTGCTGAGCGGTTATTTGATATCAATACGCGAAGGAATTTATTCAGGATAAACGATCTCGTGAATGGTTCAAGAGATTACCAGGCGTAATTACCGCGCTGAATAATGAGATTACTCGAACAATCAACATGAAACCTAACAACGCGATTAAAAAAAGTATACACCTGAAAAACCGCAAAAAGATTTTTCAAAACAACCAATACTCCAATGTCACTGTTAGGTATTTATATGAACCAGGAGAGCTCGAAGGCGGCACAAAAAGAGCTACTGATCCTATTTGGAGTGTCACCACGCATACAATATCTAGTATAACACGATCTACGGGTAGACCAGCAATCTATAGACTGGATTCAACTGCTCCTCAGATTGGGTTTACTCGTGAACAACTACAAGTGATACCGGAGGATACTCAATTACCGCCGCGTGGTGTTAACTAGCACCTCTTCGTCTGTTGCATTCAAGACAGGTCAGCATCACATTATCTCTGATATGACCAACGCTGCTATTGTTTGTGTCTACGGTAAATTTGCGAGGATCTTTATCAGACCAACACCAATGCATTATACAATTGCAACTCACGCAGTGATTATTCTGTTGTTGGTTCAACGTGGTTATTAATTCGGCATCAATATCAAATTCTCTGTTATTTTTTTATCCTGCTGTTTATAACCAGATAGTTTTTTCTGATAATATCAGCGCTAACAATATCACTTATTGTAGTGTCGTTATAGTCTAAAACAACTCTTCGAAGCTGATTTATTCTTCGTACTCTGGACACTGCAAGATAAACTAAATTTGACCACTCGAAGTGATTATCTATAATCCAAACAATTGTATCTGATATAGTCAATCCCTGTGAAGAATGTATCGTCGCTGTGTAACCTAGCGTCCATGGGGATTTATCAGCGCGCAATGCATCTTCGACGACGCTGATATCAGCCAACACAATATCATTTAGCACGAGAATCTGTTTTTCACTTTGTCCAGGAATATCAACTTCAATATTTTGTTTTCGTGTATCCTTGGGTCTATAACACAGCGGTGTTGGAAGTGTTGAAAATTTTTCTTATGCAATTCAAATATCTTCATTTGAAGTGTGTCTCTGACTATCTTTCTACTTGCTACTATCAAATCGTTTGGTCTCCACGCTTCCCAGAAATCTTTTAATGGTGTTTCCGAAATTATTTTACGCGCTATTTCACATTGGATTCTATCCGGTTGTAATCTGATTAGTTTTTAAACTCGCGTAATTGTTTATCAAGTGCTCTATGATTGGTATTAATTTCATCATAATAGTCTACACAATTCTTCAGCCAATCATGTGGGGATAAACCGACAAATGGCTGTGGTTGGCCATGATCGCCGCACATTATTACTTTTGTATTCGCTAGCAATAACCACTCGAGAAACTTTTGTAATACATCTAACGACACTGTGCATATCTCATCCCAAATAATGACTTCCATTCGTCACCTTTCCATCGAAAGAAACTGTGATAAGTACAGGCATTCACCCCTCGCTCTTTCATCTGTTTTGCAAGTCTGTGTGTCGGTGTTAGCACAATCATGTTTGTAGGATTTTTCGCACGAAATAATTCACTTGCACGAGTCGTCTTTCCTGACCCACCACAACCGTTTAAGTAAACGGTTTAATATCTACATATTGGATCATATATCGACGGTGCATTAGATAGTTCTGATATCTGATTATTTTACAAGTAATTGTTTTCAATCGTAACATCTGCTGATTTGGAATAATCATGCAACATTTCTTTTTTTAATTTTCCATGATCCCAATTCTCGTCGGAATTTGTGAATTCGGCCACTGCTTCACTGTGTTTCGTGTTTATATAAAATGGATCAGTTGCTACTCTAACCGCGGTGTCAGGAAATCTATTTATCATCGAAAATAAATTGATGGAAGCATAAGCCAGCATAGACACCCTCAAATATGTATACTGAAGACTGTATCCATCGTTGTAAGTAACAATTGTACCTAAATTGGTTCCATCGGACAAGAAAGCGTCTTTACGATTGACGTATATACCCTTAGATGTTACATCCGCGATTATAAAATTGTATTCAACGCTATCAACCGTGAAGAATATCTTGTATTGTCGTATTTTCCACCCTGAGTAAATTTACCGATTATTCTTCTACCGAGTTCTTTTGCGTCTTTATTTCTGACTTCAAATAGCTGTTTGGACCATTTCATGATATATTCTTCGTCGAGATCGGGGAATTGTTTTCTATCTTCGCTAATTATACTATCTATACTATCGGGTTTTGGTAAGCAAACCTCTGTCTGCGCTCGCTATGATATAATTACTTCACTGACAATCAGCGATATCAGCATGCTACAATCAATCATATATCATAATAGCACTATTGGCATCCAGTGTTTTTCAGAGATGTGTCTACCAATCCAAACCTAACAGCACGGATGAAGTCCTGTGGCCAATTCAAATGATATCACGCGAGAGAATCCGGTTAAATCAAATTCGGGCAGTGGCCCATTAATAGCAACACGGGTCATCTCATGTGTGGGATGTCCAAATCGCTTGAAGTACTTAGCGCATTCTCCATACCCGAGAAACCTCCCGGGATAACACGCAACCATATCAACCGAAATAATAATAATTGTATTCCATAATCCGCCATGGTTATATTCCACGCAGCTTGATTTGATATCTGATAGAAATTCAGCTCTTGTTGGTTTCCATATGTTTCTCTTTCTCGCAAAATGAGCTGCAACCGACGGAATTGTAAAACAATTTGTTAGTAATTGTTCGTCGTGTTCTTTTAAAAAACCACTAGCTAGTTTTTTCATCGCGTCATGGAGGGCTTCAGTACGGTATAATTCGCCATTGGGTCTTACAAATTGATCGAATCTGTCCTCGGAGTTTTCAAAACTGTGAAGTAACCACACTGACACAGGATCGTTTTAACTCAACTGGTGAATAAAATCAAATAATTTCTCCTCAGAGAATTCCGGGGAGAACTCCACGGGTATGTATTTTATTGTTCTATTTCGTGGAAATATTGTTACTGCAGGTGTCCATGCCTGTTGATTATGATCAATAATTTTGATTGAAGCTCCTCTCGATTTATATTTTGATTCGTGCAATACTTCTCCTGTTATCGTCATTAACGTTATTGCAAATCTTAATGATGTTTCCAATTTGGTTATATCCTGAATTGTTGCTCCGTACTCCTTCACTGTTAGTCGCCATTCATTTATTTGTTTGCGTCTTAGATCAGTCAATTTATTTCCACGCAACGCATTTGTGAAGTGTTCTATTATTCGTTCTGCTACACTATTTATTCTCCCTGACAAAGTCAGCGGCGACAATTTCATGGGTTTCAGTTTTTCAATACTCGGTTTATCATCCCATAAACAACTGCTGTTACAGGATACGATCTTTAGTAGTATGGTTTGTCAATTCCAGTCAGAATTCCTGGTTTGGAATCTTGACTCACAGTGACAGTTCTTTTATCCTTCAAGATTGGTTCAAATTTATCTCTGATAATCCAATCACGGTTTTCCGAACGGATAATGAATTTCACTCTAGAAGAATACTTTTTTCTTGTCAAGATGCGAAATTATCACTGCTGCGCTTTCGTCGTTCATGGTAGCATCAACGCTACCATCATTTCGAAATGTTGACCAGCAGTGAGATGCTCCATCACGCTTGAATTCCTTAAAACAATCATGAATTTTACCCAACATTGTTCTATCACCTATTAGACCCCTTGGTGTATCAGAGACTCTATCGAGATTGAATTTAGCATTTTTCCAAGGCGTAATTTTCGATAATCTCTCGAACTCCTTCATGCAATAATTAAAACAAGTATTTCAATAAAGAATTTATATATAATGAATCATTGCAAATGTCTCATGATTGGATCAGTAACCCGGTGTAACAAATCATGCAGAAAGAGTTATGTGGATATGATATGCAAAGTTTTCGTCGGGGGAGTCGCGGCCCCTTACCCTGCCTACGATGCAGGGTAGGGGTGTATGGTAAATCGCAGTTGTGTCTCGGTTGCGGTGGTAAGAGATACAGAGAGTTGAAGCGTTATTATGATAAACGAATTAAGAATTCCATCAATTACTCTACCTCTGACTGTGTCAGCGTCCTTGACAAAATTATAAGAACTCCTCAAGATTATATTGGGAGATTCTCAAGTAAGAATTCAAGCAAATAATAAATTAGACAAATAGTATTTTAGTATATAAATGAACCAAGAATTTCAATCACATCCCGTGATTGTTAACTACGTGGCATCCCCTGATGGTATTGTAAGACACTGCAGACTGAAGAAACCAGTTGGTACTGAAAATGGTATGGGATTATTAAGTTTTACTGCTGGATGGAAAAGATATCGCAATCATTGTTTCGTGTATGAGGTATATAACGGATTGATCAGGGATGGTTTTGTTATTGATCACATAAATGGTATTAAGACTGATAATTCTTTATCAAATCTACAAGCTGTTACACAAAATTAGAATACCAAACGGGGAAAAACTGGACAATACTCGAGAAATGCTAGACCAATAAGATCATTTAATACTGAAAATAACGAGGAATTAATATTTCAATCAATGGCCGAAGCTGGTAGATAGTTTGATATTTGTCCACCTTCTATTCAACGCGTTGCAGAGAATATAACCAAGACTGCTGTCTCCAATAGAACTGGACAAAAAATTTGATTTTCATATGTTTGAATCGTGTTTTATACTATTCTATATAACACCAGCGGAGAATAACTCGTGCGGGTATGTCAACTTAGCAAAGAGAGGTAATCTCAATAGATTTTTTGAAACACTGTCACCTGATTTCTGATTGGTTGATTTTAACTATCATGATTCTCAGCAGATATAATCAATCATCTGTTATTTTGTAGGAAAACGAATTAAATACGCAGTTTTTACAAACAATTGTATTCATTTTTTTGGGTTTTTTTTCCAAGTATTTGGTTCTGCTTTAATGTTGTCAATAATCAGTATTAAGCCCACGAAAAGTATAACGATCACACCTCTTCCTGTTTGACATCCGCAATCTGTGTTAACTATATAAGCTTAAATTTCTTTCTATATAATTGGGCTTTTAAACGAAGCTCAAGTTACAAAACCAAACGACACCGCCACGTGGTGTGAATGTTTTTCATTCAAGCCAGGCTGATTTTGTAAGTTTGTTTTTTCGCTTGAGTGTAGGAATGCCCGTTATCCATTGTCATTCAATCATTGTTGTGTTGTATATTTCTGTGCTGTCCTTTATCATCCATTCATGCATTGTATATATCATCCATTGTCATTATCATTCTATAATCCGTTGTTGTGCTGTCTCCATTGTATATACCATTGCTCATCATTCATTCATTGTATATATCATCCATTGTCATTATAAAATCCATTTTTTTGTTGTATTGTCTTGTGCTGTCGTCTATATGACGTCCATCCCCCGAAGCATATCTTCTTAGATTTCTAGTTCGTTATTTGACGAATTAGATATCTTATTGGGGAATATGCTTTGTGGTATGACCATGGACGTCAAAATAAACAGTAACCATGGATGCAATAAGCTCTCTGTCACATTTGGTAATCCCACAGGGTAATTCAGAATGAATTATCGGCCAAAAGAAACGGTCATAGGGTCAAATCTCAAAGAGAGAAAATTACTCTGATTATAACCAACGGAGAAAACATTTCCAATATAACAACAACAGAAAAAATACTCTCAAAAAAAGAACCCTAAGAAAGACACAAAGGTCTAATAAGAGACCCAATGAATGATAACCGCTCATTATGGGTTGTTCTTTAATTTTGTATTAGAATATATATAATTATATAATATGAACTCTGAAAATATCAATGACATCATAACTGAAATATCAAGTTTGAAATCTCAAAAAATACAACTATCAGATAATTTAAATTGTGATCAAATTATTTCAGATTATCAGGATATTGAATACGGCGCAATGAATAACAAATACATGTTTCCCCAAAAAATACGCACTGATAAAACAAATCAAAAATTCTATTCGTGACTCTCTTGTATTTTGTATCGACGTCAGTGTGTTTGTCCCGTTATTTACCATCGTGGAAAGGATAAGAAGGGAACTGGGGCGAGAATATGTGGTCAAACAAGAGGTTCATTCGAAAATCAGAAATATAAGAGCGCTAATTGAACAAAATGAAAATCCCCTTACGGATACCCCCCACCCCCGCTATAGTACAAAAACGATTTGACATGTACAAATCCAAGCAGGTAAAATTCTCATTATGTGAATCGACACAATACTTCTTTGATGACTCGCCTAACAGGTATGTGCGCTCAATTGTAACGGCGGGTATTATGTCAATGAAATACACGGAAGTTATTGTGAAATTCGGGGTGGGTATATTTTTTTGTTTGTTTTTGAGTCGTTTTAGTCATTGGAAAATCTTTGATTTTCAAATTCAGGTTAGTACTCTCAGTAACTCTTCAACAAGCAAGCAAGAATGGACATATTGCATAATTTGATTGTAGTTACAACTAATCTTTGTTATAGTATTCTGTTGCAATTGTTGCATTTAGTCTTCAGTAAGTAGAAAATTATCATCGTCGTCGAGGTTATCAATAACTAGTTCAACGTGAAAACCCGTAGGTGAAAATCCTATGGATGCTTTATTTTCTTGAAAATTTTCCCTGATTGCGTTTTCAAGTTTATGTTTCTCGTGAATAACTATTCGCGTATGATGATACATATTATTGCAAAAGTCTACATTTATCTAAATTGCAAGTGTAAAGCATCCATAGGATTTTCAATGGGAAAAGCGAGCTTGTGAAATCGTTTACGATGAGAAGCTAGCTTTTTACATCTAACGTCATTTGTAATTGTTCCCCTCGAAGATCAACCAAGAAAAAGTTCTGGTCGACTATTTTAAAATTCATCCTCGTGATAGAATTGCTGGTGGTTTCCAAGTATGTTAAATGAGGTAGATTCATCACGATTAAACTCCCCGGGGAAACATTTGGGGAAAAGGTATATAAAATATAACCTTGATCAGCCCTTGTTGACGTTGCTGTGTCAATGGGATAACTACCTAACACTACATCACAAATTACGTGTATGGCAATCGTGGACGATAATTCAACGTTGCCGGGTGATCTGTGTTTGTTGTTGCGGTACACTGAATTATTCGACCGTAGAATTTCCGTGTGTGGGTTTATTTTGAACCATAACGCATGAATATGTGGGAACAATTCATTGATTACATTTTGTAGTGATTTCTTCATCGATGGTACATCACACCCTGGGAATTTCATGTAAACTAAACTAGCGTCAGTGCGTGAAAATACCTTTTTGAAGTTTTCCTTGGTGGGAGATCTATCTTCGTAGTCCAACGAGAGTAATCTATCGTTGAGATAGTTCATATCGGAGATAATTTGATTTAGTTGTTGTTGTTGTTGTTTGATCGCCGTACGTGAAGTTGTTAAATCGACTAACAGAGATCGTTGCAAATAATTTCGAAGCTGGTTTAACTTTGTTTGAAATAATTGTTTCATCGCGTTAAAGATCCCAAGCAAATTTTTCGCCGTGATAACGAAAACGTCTTGAGCACCTAGAGCAAATCGCCATATTATAAATCCGTACTCGTTATGCTCATAAGGTCTAAGTGTATTAGTTTCTGTCCCATCATAAACATCATACGAGAACATTTGATTGACCTTACTATCTCGGAGAAAATTAATGTCAAAATTGTAATTAAATTTGAGATCTTGATCAGGTAATTCATCAGTGAAGAAATCAGACAGCTTCGGTTCCGGTAATTGAAAATGAACCGTAGGGAGACTATTTAACCACGCTTCGTGGATCCGTGGGAAAAAATCATCTATGGTGTCACTAAGTTTTTGGCGCATCCATAGTACGTTATATCCTGGAAATTTAAACGAAGGAATATCTTTAAAGCGGATATTAAGCTTTGCTGCAAATTCTGTTCTTGTTGCAGGATGATCATCACCTAATATAAGTTGAATAACTCGTGAAATATATTCATCATTATCGGCGATAATTCGGTTACACACCTCCATGTATTTGATAACATCATCCCGGTTAGGTGGGACTGTACTGATTGCCGTTACTATATAGCCGTTAAATCGCTCAAATTTGTTATTCATCGGAGTGAGATATCCAGTAACAGCTGATTCATCTAATGTAAAATGCCCAGTAGTTTGGGCTTCTGCTTGTGCTCTTGAACGATTAAAAGTATCATCTAACGCTGAATATCTTAAATCAAAATCAGCATCGTGATAATCCTCCTTCGTGGAAATATATTCTTGTTTTAATGGCTCATGTGGCAGATCTTTTATGTCAATGGTGCCTGGTTTATACTCAGGCCAACCTAACAAATTTCTAATCGAGCTATTATATATATCTACGGCGTAGTCAGGGGAATTTATCTCGATGGTCGTCGAAAGTGGAGGTTCGTGTCCTTTTGTTTCAATGGGAGATTTATCCGGCTCATCCTCGACGACTATTATATTTTTTTTCTGTGATTGCTTCAATGCCGTTTATGATCTCCGCGTTGATATCTTCGATGTCATATGCGTCAGCAGGTAAATGTAATGTGTGCCATTCCGGTTCACCTGCAGTTCCATCTGGTTTGACCTTATTTTTATACGAGAATGTAAAATTATTATTAGGTGATTTACCATTAAATGGTTCCGATCTGACATTAGGCCAGCTTTAGTAACATCTTAATTGCGTTAGTGCTATCTCGGATGCTACCAACGGAGATGTAAATTCAGTGCTGAACTCTGGTGTTTTCGTTACCAGCGATATCAATTTTGTCTTTCACGGAGCTGTATTTTCCACTATTCGTTGAAGTAGTTATTGCGGTGTTGTCACTGTTATTATTATTATCCTGCTCTAATTTTGACACCGCGGTGTCATATATTTTCGAGTGACGAGGAAATCATCGAGGATAATTGCGAGTACGTTTTAGATACTGTGTGGAATTTAACAGTATAATCATGTATTTTTCGCTGAGAACACGACGATAGCTTTTTTGTTATTCCGGTGACTATTCCTGCAATGATTGCCACCGCAGGAATACAAATTGGGATGACAGCCGGAGCGATCATTGTCACCGAGGCTAGTATAATACCGGCTCCGGCGATTACACCACTCACCGAGTATATGGTTACATCGATGACGGTGGTCCGCTGTTGGTATTTGTTTTATTTTGTTTGGTATTCCTCAGTTAGTGTTTTGAGTTTAGTTTGAAATTCTCTGACCTGATCATAGCGGTATTGAGATACCGAAGGTATCGTCGGTGATGAAATAATCGGTGATGACATTTTATTTTCAAATCGTTTACAATTTCAATTGAAACCGCTAGCTGTTTAATTGTTTATTTAAATCCACTACGAATTCCACATACCATGATACTGAAACCCTAGCCAGATGATTATCAGTGGTTGTTATCGCGAACTGTTCAGTTGTATCCTTGTCGATGATTGTTGATATTGTATTGCCGACCCCAGATGAACTCGACGATGATATATTAAATTGAGCCGGCGACACTATTGTTAATCGATAAATACCCTTGACGGTTGCAGTGGTATTTAAAATATTATTTAGTGGGGCCCACTCAAATGATCCATGTTGAATCGTGTATACTACGTTGTTGGTTTTCTCATGAGGAATTTTTGTTTTTTCAACGATTGCTATCATCCTTACTGAATCATCCTTGATTGCCTCTATGGTGTTTTTCATCTCATTGATGGATTTTTTAATATCAGGGAGTGTTATGTCAATTTTATCCAGCGTGGTTGCAAAAAATGTATCAATGATATTTGTACGAAATGATGTAAACTTTTCAACGTGATCTGCATATCTGACTTGAAGTGTTGTTAGTTCCAACACAGAATTTTTCTATCTCTGTGAGCTTCGGTGTGGTCACTGGTGGATTATCAAAAAATTCTGACACAGGCTTATCAGTATTATCCACGACGAATTTTTTTAAATCAGTGAACTTAATTATATGAGCGTTGTATTCATCATGTAGTTGTTTAAGCTCCTCGACGAAGATTTTAACGTTTTGTAAATCCGTAGGTGTATTTATTTATTGTTTTTAATTCATCTATTTCTGATATCGATGAGATAGCTCTCTTTATCATTCGTTTTACTTGCCCGATGGCAACTCCTTCTTCGGAACGACATGATACTGATCTTCCCCAAATATCTTCCGTGTTATATTACATATTTCTTTTTAAGTGATTTATGATCGTGTACTCGTGAACGACTTTATGAGGTAATTTAGATGATGCTGATATAGCTGTCAACGCGTTAAGAACCTCTCGTCCACATATTGGAGGATCTGTTAATGTCAGCGTGGGCAACGTTGAATACCATGTTGGCGTGTTAGTTTGAGTTGGATTCAACTTAGACACATATTTGACAAATTCCCTTGGCGGAGGCAACCCATACGAGTCAAAACAAATAATTGATGGGGGATGTATCGCGTAACACACCCAATGCCTTCCAGGTCCAGTGTGTTCATTTAGCTTAATTATACCGGTTTCTGGGATATGTGGTTGTTTCGGTAACTGATTTTTCATGAATACTCCTCTGAAATGTTTTATTGGGAGTTTCTTTACTGCGTCGGCGAGGTCAAAATTAGACATTGGAACCTCAGAAGTTATCCCAGTAACATTTTTGCCAGCGAGAACGGACCTATGAAACCGCCCTGTTGAGTTCCCAACCCCCGTCCATAATGCTTTGTGTACCGGCTTCCCGGTAGTCTGAATTCCTTTCCCTTTTTTTATACCCCTTTCCAAACATTTTACCTATAAGATTGCTACCAACAGCACCAGCAGCGCCTAGTCCAAGTGCTTTAAGAGCAGGAATAGCTAGTGGAGCCAGTGCAGCAAGAGGAAATATTCCACCGGATTTAATCATATCGTTGACCGCGGCTTGTGGAAAAGTCAACTTTAACTCCTGTATCAGCTTCTAACGCTTTATTAAAATGATTAAATTGAGTTTTGTCAGCGATAACTTATTTGATCCACCTGTCATTTATTCCTTTTTAAGTGTTATTGCTGTGCCACACGTAGTAGAATTTTTTATTGTAGTTCTTTTACCTGACCAGGTGTCAGGGTGACATTAACATGATTGTACGACATTTCATTTAGATAGTGATAATCTAATTATCCCGTTACATGTTTTCAATGGGAGCGTCAATGGCTCGCATTTTTCCACCACCACCTTCGAGCGTCATAGATTTATCACTGAAGAATAACAGCAACTGCTCTAAATCCTAAAAGAGCATCGCCGATACGAGCCTGAAATTTTACATCAACGGTCAAATGTTTAGATAGATTAAGATGTTGCCACGAACAGTTATAAATCGGATACAATTCTTTAAAATCCCATTGTGATATTTGTAGTCCAGTATCAATATTTTGATCACGATCCATATAAGATCACAACCGATGATACACTCTACCTATTTGATTGCTACCGTAATCGAGAATAAGTTGCTCTGCTTGTTCTTGCTGATTACTTATTCGCAATGATACCTCACTGACATTACATTTATCAAATATCATATGAGACCGCAATTGTAAACTGTCATCTGCAACCCCCGCTATTTTTTGCATTCTATTTACATTTTGTAGCGCAACAAAGATATGTCTAGGCGTGGAAACATTTTTCGTAAGCGCAAGCTGCCAAGTAAAAACACCAACAAAATTATTAGTTATGGTAGCTGTTGTAATATCAGACCAACTCAGTAATGATTTTCCTCCGTGATCCATAAAAGATAGCAACCGCGTCTCAACAGTCAACAACGGAGTCATAATTGGCATCCACAGAGCTAGTTTTGTTAATTACACTTCACCATCAGAAACAGGAGCAGCAAAACGCCAAAGAGCATAATCATTGGTTGTTCCTCGTGTGAGCACTACAGTATGACTAGAACCAAAGATAACTTTTCTGATATCTCTATATGTGACAATGGAATCGCACATTAAAATCTACCAAGTTTATCTATGTTTTTTTTTTCGCGCTGCAAATCCTGCGTTGTAATTAGTGATATTACCAAAAACAACAGCTTTAACATCAGCACCATCAGCAGCAGCTGTAATCTTCTTTGGTCGTCTTAGCGTAAACGGATTATGATCAGCGCTATTGGTAGTATCCTTAGCAAACATCATCGAATGACCCGCAGATTTAATAAAATCGTCAGGGTATCTAGATAAACCAATTATTGTGGTTGCAACATCAACATCGTTATCGATGGATTCGATTCTAGTAGAATTGATTATATACTGCGCGTTGCTAAATAACGCCATTATACTATTGTTGACAAACCCAATCGGAATATTTTCGAGGTTATCAGCATCAACAAATGGAGTATGATCATTTTTTTACTAGTCTCCCCTCTACCTCGATGAATGCTTCACATGGCAAAAAGTATTTAAATGTGTCATCAAATCTAAGTTCAATTCGTGACCTTATATTTGGATTCTGAGCAGTATACGAAAAATATTGATAATCGCGTATAGAATCATTTTTCGTACAGGAGCATTTACATCAAAAGCATCATCTATCTCATATTTAAACGTTTTAGAATGAAGTCGTTGATGTAAATCATTAATCGTTTTAGACCGGAACCAGCAATTAATCTCAATCGTTGTTTTGACATTGCGTTGATTGTCCTACCTACCTTAGGTGGCATTTGATTCGTAGATTGTAATTTTACTGGTTTTCTTCCTCTGGAGGTAAAACCTCTCGCCAACGACATAAGCTTTTCTTTTACGGAATCAAACGCGTCAATAGCAAGATTACTAGCCCTGCTACCAACTTCTGTACCAATCTTATCACCGAGAACCCCAATAGCATTTGACACTATTTCCTTCCCGATTGGTAAAATCTTTGGAGCGACTCTAGTAAATAATCCAGTGACAACATTACCTAAACTATCTCCGTATGTCACCTTATACACTGGCAACCGTGAATTTACGACGTAAACCGGTCTTGCTCTGCTCATACTACGATGTACTATCATTTTATTTAAATGCTATTTATCTAATGTGGTGAACAATCGCTATAATAATCATCAGTAAGTTCATCGATGAAACTACGATATAGTCCCATATCCATTACACGACCTTAAAATAACCGTTGACAGATTTCAGCCGCTTTGTTAATTATCTCAGGACAATTATTTCCGGCTCGTTTTCCTCCGATGAGAACCTCTAACCGTGATATATCATCGAGGATACTTCTTGAACAGGGTATATTACCACCGTGATACCCCGTACCAGTTTTTCTTTTTTTCAGGTTTATCTTGCGTGAGATCAGATTTAGCTTTTGGTTCTATTTCCTCCGGAATAGGTTCTTCATATGGTGGTAGACCTTCTAATACTTCTTGTACTTTTATTTCATATGCAACAAAATCAGGGTCTTTTTGTGAAGTTGCAGTTCCACCATGTTTTCCCAAATACAATTTTTTGTACCATTGGTCAAATTCTATACGCTTGCCAAAACTAGTCTTTATATATCTTTCTTTTTTCTTATATGTCTCAACCGCATATCTAGCTTGTTCATCATTTGTAGATGTATTTTCAATTTCACCCAACGTTGTTGTTGTAAATATTTCATCGGGTCGATATATTTTCCTCTCCCATTGGACTTGTTCAGGTTGTTCACCTACTGGTTTAGGTTGCGCATCTACTGGTTTAGGTTGTGCAGCTACTATATGACTAAGAAGAGTTTTTAGACATTCTTTAATTTTGTTAGTTATATTTGCTATCTTTGCGGTTTCTGTACTAACTTTTGCGGTCTCTGTACCAACTTTTTCAGTAGCGGCAACAACTTTTTCAGTTGATGTAGTTATCGGCTTAAATAATTGTTCAGTATCGGCGGTAAAATCTAATTTTTGTTGTTGTCGAGATTGCAAGTTATCTCTGAAAGAATCTCTCACCGGGAGAAATTTCTTGATCGCAGCCAACCGTTCTCTAGTTAATCTAGTTATTTGTGCTTCTCCGATGTTTGCCATTTATATAAAAATTATATTGCTAATTCATCATCGTAAATTGCTAGCATGAATCTCGAAGAGATTCCAAACAAGGATTGTTAACCCCATAGCAGCAACGAGGGTGCGACAACGACTTGGCGTATATTATTTTCTACGATTTCGAAGAAGCCTCGGTTTGCCAAACGGACGCCTTTTTTACGATTTACGAGGAAGCCATAGTTTGCCGAATCGACGCCTCTAAAAAGTTGTCGGATTAGCCCCCTCTGCTGCTACAGTACATACTTATACATCTTTGGCATTCCTTGGGTCTCACCCTCTGCTGCATGAGGCTAGTTGTGGTAAGATGGTAGAGAAGCATGCAGTAACTATGCGGTGGAATCGCCAGTATGACTGATGTCAGGGGCGAATGGCCAACATGCCCTATCTATGAATCGCCAGTATGACTGATGTCAAGGCAGAATTGCCAATGTTTGAGGCGGATTCGCCACTATGACTGACAGACATAACTGTTAAGGCAGAATTGCCGCTGTATTGAGGCATAGTCGGCACAACTCGTTATGTCTGTAAGTCTACTAGATTGGAGACAGAATGCCCAAACGACGCTGCATGCCGAGAAGTGGAGCTGCAGTAGTATTCAGCGGAGTGCCCCAAGGAATGGATGTATGTAAGAGCAGGAAGTACCTGCAGTTTTGTTAAATTAAGCATGAAAATAACCATAAAGATACGCAATTAGGTATCTAACAAATGAATCAATTGTCATATAAAAATATACGAGGGTGAGTCCTAATAATGGATAATACTATAATAACCAGCCGAGGTGTTACTGTTCTGAAGTCCATGCCTGCACACAATAACATGGAGATATCAAGACTAAATTACAGTATCTCTAGATTATAGTTGTAAACAATGCTGCGATGGAATAATCTGTAAGAAAGTCAGATATGACGACACTAGTCAAACTATCAACATGTACGGTCAGCACTGCAATATTCCCGGCTTGTTCCCCATTAGGGGTTAATGTATAATAAAGTAAAGGTTTTCACAAACCACCACACAATCTACCCCGCAGCCACGGAAATAGTTCATGTAAGTCAATAATTACATCAGATGCACACCACAGATTTGAAGTGCAGCAGTACACCGCTTGAACTGGAAACCTAATAGATACACCAACATCCTTATGTAAGCACGCGGCTTACAACGCCGCCCGATGCCAATCAATCTGTTGATCCTGTTTCCCAGAACACTTTGTAAACACACTACCGGTGCAAGGTACACCTCACTGGGAGATTGAATCCGGTGCTCACAACACCTCACAGGGCGACTGAATCAGATGATCACACTGCACAGAAAAAGAATTTCAAAGCACAATGAAACACTCGGTAAAGCTCCATGTACAGAATCTGAATGATCACCTCCGAAAGAATACACTGACACACATGACCTAGCCTATATGGAACACACGCTTCCATCAGATGCACTCTATCCAAGAAAACGCGTAGATGAAACAGCTCCTACGGTGGTACTTCATCTATGTAAGGGGAGATCCACACATGGCCTGCTGTGTACGCAGCATGGCATCATTTGAAGTCCTGATATAATGTAAATAAGAATCGGAAGACCACCGATCTAGCGTTTTAATAAGGTGGTCCTCGATCCTGCATTTGCTGCTGTATCGGAAAGGAGTTCCCATTGAATTTGCTTTGTGGATAGCCAAGTACATGTAGGAGCAGACGTAACTTCTCCAGAAACAGTGATCTAGAAAGTGGATTAATGCCATCTGTAGTAAATAGCGGGTCAGAAGGCCGAAGACAGACCACCTTGCCGCGGAGCGCTAGATAATCATGCATAGCCCTTAAGGGGCAAGTACAGCTATGCACGGCAAAATGTTTAATCTGCACACCATACCGGAAGGGATCAGACTTTGATGCTCTCAACATTAAGGTTCAACAAGAATTATCTGCAGCAATACTAAAGTCACTGATACGCAAGTACTCCATATCCGCAGCTGATGTCACCGTAAATTCTCCACAACGTACGATGGCAAAAAAACCTAAAGAAGATGCAGCTATCATTATACCGTCCACCCAGGGACTGAAGAAGCCTTTATGAAGCAAAGTATACATGGGCGCCAATATATCGCAGGTAGCCTTGTGACCGGTCCATTACTTTGCAATTTCTTCACACCCCGCAACACCATCTGCAATCTTGGACAGCATGAATACGAAGAGCCATCAAGGTGGTGATGTATGCCCCGCTTGACACAGAAATACTTCACCCCACACAAATACAGCTTGATAGATGCATATCAAATACGAAGACTCTTGAAGCAATATGCAACGAAAGCAATAAGGGCATCCTCATCAACTGGTACTGAAGATAGACCACACCTATGATCCCAGCGACCCAACATGACAAGAAAATGACTGAAGGCTTTCCAACCAGATAAATAGACCGATTGCGCCCGTAGGCTATGTGCTGTTTATAGTAACAGGTCCACAGTTTCGTTTAGTAGAATATTAGTTCCTCTAAGACTGGGCATGGGTGAGGAGTTTTTTCTGCAGTTGGAGCCATATGCCAGAATTTGTCCATCTGAAAATGAGAGAGGGCATCTGTAATGAGGTTATCTTTCCCTGGGACATGTTCAGCTAGAATATCACAACAATATTGAGCTGCTATCCAAGTTAAACGCCTGAGCAATTTCATTATCATGGGAGATCTGAATCGACGTTTCATAACTATCTCAACTGTACTGATATTGTCACAATGGAACAAAATTCGTTTTCTCTGCCACATATGGCCCCATATATGGGCTGCTATTACATTGGGATTAATTTCCAGCAGGGTCATGGACAACTTGTCTCTTCCTAAAAATTGTCAGGCCAAGAACCCTGGAACCATCTGCTTTGGAAAAAAACCGCCAAATCCTAGAGTTGATGCTGCGTCAGTAAAGAGCTCAAAATCTGGAGCCACAGTAACATTAGCGTCAAAGAAAAAAAGAAACTCCATTCCAATGAGCCATAAAATCCCTCCACATCTTTAGATCCAGTCTACATTCACTATTTATTTTTACGTGATGATTCAATTCGGTGATGGTCGTTGACAGTGATATTAGATGTGATGTGAAAGAGCAACCAGGGGCAATCACGCAACAAGCATAGTGTAAATGGCCCAACAGACTCAGTAATTCTCTCTTTGTGCAAGATTTTCTTTGCTGGAATGTTTTTAATAGTGTTGCTAATCTGCGCAGCCTATATTGAGGCAATCTAGATTCCATTTTTTTCTGAGTCTAGAACGATACCCAAATATTCCATGACTGGTTACGGTCCTAAAGTCTTGTGGGGAGTAATTTGAATAGACAGCCTATTGAAAAGCAATGTGATTAATGCCATGGTTCTTTCTGTAGGAAAACCAGGCTCATCAATGGACAAGAAATCGTCGAGTAAAAACAAGAAGTGAGATATACTATAATTCTGTTGCGCAATCCACCAAATAGCTCTGGATAGAGTATCGAAAATCTTAGGACTACTTCTACTAACAAACACTAACTTGGTGTAGAAATAATATTGTTTCCTCCACTTGACACCATATACAGGCCATACTGATGGGAGTATCGGAATTAGCTTGAATGCATCAGTAATATAAATCTTAGACATATTAGCACCTATTCCTAACTGCAGCAGAATGTGAATAGGATCATCAGGTGTACAGTTTACTATTTTACTAGTAACTGCATCATCATTAGCCTCCATAACCTCCACATCTGAAATAGTTAAATTCTCACGTTCCCCATTCTCCTCTTTTTCACCATATTCAATCTTGCGCTTTTTTTTCAATTTGTTGTCAGCCACCAATATCACCAGTATCACATCTATTTAAACGCTTGGCTCCCTGTAATGACGAGTCTGCAGTCCTCATATAAATGCTAGGGATATAGTCCGGATGCTGTGGATCTGAATTGGGTTTTCCTATATATAAAAAACAAATTTAAAAAATAGGTTATTGATGAATATTAGCCATTTAAAGTAACTGTTTAACTAGTTTAACAAGTTATAAGATAATGTTCAGATTGTAATATCTTCAGAAAGGTTATCATAAATTATACTTTTCTTTCTTACTAAATTAGTATTAAACACTACGTGTGAAAAGAATTAGGTAATTTACGCAACATGTAATCACGCTGACATGAACAGTTATTGACTTAGATTGAGGATAAAATTGGTGATGATGTTTAACAAAACAAATAATAACGAACAATGTATTCCTGTCAAGTTAATTAAGGTTATTGCACAATAACATAAGCAATATTCACGTATCATTTTTCAAAACTCATTTGCTATTCGAGTTTAATATACCTGAGACAAAGTGATGACTATATATGTAGACATATGTTGCGGTTGGAATCCATTCAGATCCATCAGGATTATGGCGACCACACACACATATCCAACGTGCCCTTCTCTCTGGGTCCTTTTCTGAATCAGGAAACTTGAAAAATGACAAATTTTCCTTTTGCATATGATGGTTTGTGCACCTACCAACACTGCAAATCTTAGGCATATCTTGTGTAAATGTCGACCACACAGTACTCAAGTCACTAGAATAATGGCGGTTGTTTTCACCTCGGCGGTCGTAACTATGCACTGAAAATGCCCGGATGTGAAAAGTGCCCGGATTCCCGACCCAACCCATGAGGTATTTCTTGGAGAGCTCGTACTCCAGCAAAACGTCAACCAGATCCGGTTGTGATTTTGCTGATACCAAATTTTTACACTCGAATGAAGAAGTCGGCTGATGAGAAAGTCCCGTATGAAAACCGTAACTGAGAGATCATTGCAGGTAAATATGTGAATTTATCTCTACTTCTTATGCCCCAGGAATTTGAAGAGCAAACGTCCATTCAGTCAGGTCAGTGGGGCATGAAGTTAGTGGGTGAGCTTCCGGGTCAGGTTTCGAATAGTACTAAAGTCATAGATCATAGGCTTTCCAAGAACTTAAATATTAGCGAGTTCATACTGGCGTTTAGTCGGTACAAGGCGATTATGTGTGAAGCCTTCCCGTCCAGAACTCTAGAATTGGATATCTATCTAAAAGAGATGATAAAAATGCATACCCTCACAAAAGGCAGCCCGGATTTCTATGAGTATCACAAAGAGTTTGCACGAAAAGCAGCCATTTACTGCAGCTCCATGAACATTAAATTTGATTGGAGTAAAATCAACCCCAAGCTACAAACATATATGTTGTCTGCTTACAAGGTAGTTCCATGCCAGCATTGTCGGAGTTTTGCTCATTATTCAGACTTCTGTCGCCTTGCTCCGCATACAGCAATTAGTCAACCAAGACAAAGCCCATCATTAGTAATATGGGACGATAGGGGGCTTATGGAAAACCCAGTCAAAAACAGCTTGGGATACTATGGGGCAAATATTTATGGGAACAATGGGAAATCCAGTCAAAAATAGCTTGGGATACTATGGGGCAAAAACAGCTTGGGATACTATGGGGCAAAAGGTATGGTGGGACTGTATAGGGTACAAGGGAAATTTAACATGGTGGGACTGTATAGGGACAAGGGAAATTGAACATGGGGAATATTATTTGTATTTGTATTTGTATATGGGACTGTCTAGCGACAAGGGAAAAATGGAGGCCAGGAAAGCTAATATCTTTTCGAGGGATATGAGTGGCCCTGAAAAGGGCCTTTGGATACTTCTTCTTCTTTTATTTTCTGCCGTTGTTCCACCCCTTTTTGATTTTACCAATGATTCCCGTTTTCTTCTTCTTTTCGTCCTCGGGAATCCATTCAGGATGTCCCATAGCTCTAAACTTCTCTTGTATCTTTATCCAATTATTATTTAATCTTTCAAAGTCCTCTTTCATTTTTTGGTTTTCATTGTCCTTTCTCTTCGTTCTCTCCTTACTCCAGTTATCCTTTATCTTCTTCACTTTTCTAATAGCTCCTTTCTCATCAGTTCTTCAGCTTTCTTGAGCGGGTCCAGACCATTTTGGACATGAGGTTACTCTGTCAAGATATTATCCAAAACGCACTTGACGTTTTCGACAATATCTATCACTTGCTTCAATGTCCCCACTCTAACATAAGGTGGGTTAATGCAGCCTCGTAACTTTTTGGCTTCTTCTTCTAGCATTCCTTCTAAGAGCTCCCCGGCTATTGTCAGTCTTTTTGCAAAGTCCAGGCTGTTCGTACACTTCCATTTATGATGTAGTTTTTCCACTTCATATTCCCCGTCTAATATCCAGAAATATCTGTGTCTTAAATTGTTAAATAAAGTTGATGCTGTCACCATCTTTCTTGGTTATTCCGTGCAATGGTTCTAATTTTTTTAAATATGAATCAAGGTCGCATGCGCAACTATGTGCTTTCGCGACCAGTTAATGCCCGAGGGTCGGCCTATTTGATTGGTCGGAACCAAAGGTAACTTTGACTACACTAGGTTGTGTTGTCGCAGTCTCCCCGGCACCCGCATTAAATGACAGTCTCTCCTTAGAGTAACATGTCAGGTCACGGCAAAGCAGGAAGGCACCCGGTTTAGGAAAGCTAGTTTGTCAATTGTTTCACTCTAGTTAAAGACATAATCCAATCGGTTTGATATCTTATTACTTCTAAAATGAAGTATTAAGTATCTATGTAATTAGTGAATTGGCAAATAGTTTAGTTGTACTTTAGTAGTAATATGGGTCGATATGGGGACAATGGAAAATCCAGTCAAAAACAGCTTGGGATACTATGGGGACAAGATTTATGAGGACATCCAGTCAAAAACAGCTTGGGATACTATGGGGACAAAAGGTCATGGGACACTATGGGGACAAGGGAAATTTAACATGGTGGGACTGTATAGGGACAAGGGAAATTTAACATGGTGGGACTGTATAGGGACAAGGGAAACTGAACATGGTGGGACTGTATAGCGACAAGGGGAAAATGGAGGCAAAGAAAGCTAATATCTTTTCGAGGCATATGAGTGGCCCTGAAAAGGGCCGTTATGTGTAATGTTAACAGTATCTTGTTAACACAGAGGACATCTCACAGATCTTCTCTTCCTTAAACTTCTCCTCACTGTCGGTCCATAGAAGAGAACTCTCTTTAAACAACCTTGCCTCGCCACATATACCCTTCTCTTCCAAAAGGCTGTATCCGTCATATGAATGACACCCCACGATGATCTGACATACATGGGTATGTCAGTCCTAAAAAGCATGGTAGACACAAGGGTAGAAGATTCAACGTTAGTCCACATCTTGTGATGAGAAACAGGTGAAGCGAATGCCATGTACTGCGGTTATTTATAGGGGAAGAGCGGATCGAAACGGATTGAGTGTATCGACCAATCCAAACACACGTTACAAATGTCAGTCACAGTCATCCAATCGGAAGAGAGCAGTCTGTGACGTCACCTTTTCTATATAGAGATACTAGCGCCTGTGTGCAGTCAATCGATGCGACAGAGTTGTCAATCATGGCGGACACTAAGAAGACGATGAATTGGAGTGAGTCAGGAGTAGAGACAGTAAGTCATAGGACAGCAGTGACTACTAAAGTCATGACAAATCTACATCCAGAAGTAGTTGATTTTAACTGGCACATTGTGGACTTTTTAACATCGCAAGAATTTATTCCGGAACCTTCCTTGCCTTCTATATCTTCTTATGTACACGTCGATGATTTTAAGCAAAGACAAAAAGAAGAATTGGAGCGATTTTTACAACAACAGAAAGTAGAAGAACAAGCTTTTCTTATTCAACAGCAGGAAGAAGAAGCAAGAAGGAAACACCAGGAAGAAACAGTAGCAGCAACAGAGAAGAAAGAAGACCAAGGACAGAAAGAAAATAGTGAAAATCAAACGGTCACGACGGTACTTTTAGATATTTTAGCTGAGTTAAGGAGTCTGAAACAAATGTATCAGACTTCTTTATCACGACCGAAGAGAAAAAGACCTACTCGAGCTAAACAACCCGATCTCTCTGTGACTACGTCTGCCATACCACCATTAGTGATTTCTACCAAATCATTAACAGGAACCACCAGTCCCGACGTAGGTCTTGATCGTGGCAAAGGCCTAAGACAGCTCAAGAGAATTTCGTCCCGTTTCTGAGTTTGTTTTAATTTAAACAAACAAAACACCAACGGTCCTTTTCAGGGCCACTCAAATTATTTCGGAAAGAAATACTATTTCAATTGCCTAATTCAATGAAAACTCAAAAGTTCTTTTATATACTAACCACACACACACACACAAACACACACACACACACACACACGCACGCACACACACACACACACACACGGGAAGCAGCCAAAAACACACTCTATCATTTACTATCCAAAATCACACCATATACCATCTAAAAAGAGTTAGTGTTTATAATCACACTACTCATCTGTCATACCCATTGGCAAATGACATAGTATTTCTTTTCTAGTTATTTTGGTAGCCCTGAGAAGGGCTGTTTTTGTAACTTCAAAATACACCTGGCTAATGCTGGCATCTCCCAGGTCTATCCCCGCACACACATCTCCTGCTCCAATCGTTCTCCCAATTCACTCTTGTGATTTGGGAGCGCAGAGGGAGAATGAGTGGCTTCACTATCCCAGTCTTCACTTTGAGTGATAGTGAAAACTTCCCTCTCTATTCTCCTATTCCGCAACCGCGGATGAGACTGTGGTTGTTGCGATGGGGGCTGTGTCTGTAGTGGACGAACTGGTTCTGGTGGTGAAGGTGTACTCACCATGGCTGTGACTCGACTAGTTTGTCTCATCATGCGGTGAGGCAAAATTGACATTTGCATTTCCTTCTTCTTCCTGTCCTCCTCTTCTTTAATCCTAACCTCTTCTTCTTTGCCTTCCATAGCCAGTTCATCCAGGAGACGCCTAGCATTCTCAGGTGCATCTGAAGTTCCCTCAATTTTTCCAGTCTACTCATCTTCTTTGAGTTGATACGTCAACAATAGGTAGTCAGACTGACTACTACTACTTTGGAGTTTTATAGTAACCACCGGCCACTAAGGGTCATATGGGCTACTTTTATATCCAGCATATCGCTGGACATTTATTTTCCCATAGGGAGAGGTCGTTACTCCCCCATCGGGCGTTTATGTGCATACTATTGCACTTATTAATTTGGGCGTTATACCGAATTACTAAGTAGTAACTATCGGTATAGATGTAAGCCCTGGGGCAGGTAGGTAAGTGCCCATCCACACCTCCCCCCTAGCAACCAATCAGGATGTTATATGTGCAGGAAGAGGTAAAGGCGGAAAAGGTCCAGGTCAGGCTCCCCGGTACACACCGACGTCCCCAAGGCACTCCCGGAGCACACAACCCGCGACGCAGCAACACACGCCGAGCCCGCAGAGAGAAAGACAGCAACAGCCACGGATGCCGCCCACACCTGAAACTAGAAGGTCTCGCTGCAATTTTATGTCAAATTCAGTCCAGTTATGCTAGTGGACGCCCTAATCCAATAGTGTGTGAGCCACCTGTGCAATTGGATAGAAATTTTTAAGTTACGAAATTTCCTAACGCCTATCACTATGCCCTAGTTATGTACAGAGTGTACGGTAAAGTCCCTATCCGGCCGGGGAAAAGCCCTTCTTAAGAGGACAATTCCCCCTAGAAAAAACAAAAAACCTAAGCTATGGTGTCAGAATGACTGGTAGTTTTTATCAAATTAGGTAGTTTGTAAGTTTTGAATTTTGATTGGGTGTGGACCGAAAGGTTCATATTTGGTTTTTAAGTGGTTAACCGAATGGAATTCTCATACCAATCGTCACTGTGAGAATTCAATGTCTACAAACATGTAACATAAAAAACAGACAGGACAGTACAGACGTACAGACAGAGATTTAGAGGGGGGTGGAAGGGGTCGATCGGCTTCCCTGCTGGACTGACTGGGTTAGGCACAGAGTTGCACCAGGCTGTACACTTGTGCGGGCCCCAATCCAGGCGATAACCAGTATGGGAAAGGGCCTGTTTCCTCGCAATTTGCACCAACTTTCCCCTATTCTCGAATAAATAAATAAAAATAAAATAATAACATATAATTTTAGAAGGATAGATGTAAAAAAGGGAAGAGGTTTAGGTCGGCTTCCCTGCAGGACTGACTGGGTTAGGCACAGAGCTGTACCAGGCTGTACACCTGTGCGGGCCCCAATCCAGGCGATTCCTAGTATAGGAAAGGGCCTGATTACTCGCAGTTTGCACCAACTTTCCCCTTTTCCCGAGAATAAATATATAAATTAAAATAATAACATATAATTTTAGAAGTATAGACGTAAAAAAGGGAAAAGGTTTCGGTCAGCCTCCCTGCAGGATTGACTGGGTTAGGCACAGAGCTGTACCAGGCTGTACACCTGTGCGGGCCCCAATCCAGGCGATTCCTAGTATGGGAAAGGGCCTGTTTCCTCACAGTTTGTACTAACTTTCCCCTATTCCCAAAAAATAAATAAATAAAAGTAAAATAATAACATATAATTTTAGAAGTATAGGTATAAAAAAGGGGAGAGGTTGCGGTCAGCTTCCCTGCAGGATTGACTGGGTTAGGCACAGAGCTGTACCAGGCTGTACACCTGTGCGGGCCCCAATCCAGGCGATTCCTAGTATGGGAAAGGGCCTGTTTCCTCGCAGTTTACACCAACTTCCCCCTATTCCCGAGAAATAAATAAAATAATAATATAATTTTAGAAGTATAGATGTAAAAAATGAGAGAGGTTTCAGTCGGCTTCCCTGCAGGATTGACTGGGTTAAGCACAGAGCTGTACCAGGCTGTACACCTGTGCGGGCCCCAATCCAGGCGATTCCTAGTATGGGAAAGGGCCTGTTTCCTCGCAGTTGCACCAACTTTCCCCTATTCAAGCAAAAAAAAAAAAATTTAAAAAAAACCCCCAAAAAATTTAAAAAAATAAATTAGAATAAAATTAGTAATAATAATTATCCCAAGGAAAATTTACTATTACCCTACAACAACAACAACAACAACAACAACAACAACAACAACAACAATGAACATTAAGTAGCCCTAAGAAAGGCTGTTTTGTAGTTTTGATCGTCCACGTTTCCCTCGGTGTCCATGATAGCATCATTAGTTTTATATATATGTTGTTGTCCTTTGAATGTTGACTGGGTGTTTCCTCCGATCTATTGTCCTCTTTTCATGTTGTGCCCGGCTCAATGTCTTTCAAAATTTTACCGGATAATTTAGAATACTAAGTGCCATTAGCTATCATAGTTCTAGATATGCAACCCCATAGGACATTTGTGGTGAAGTGGTACTTTATTATATTTATATCTGAATCGAGGTGTGCTAACCTGTTTATGGAGTTATGTAGTGTTATGCATCAATGTCTTGTTGTTATTTTATGTTATATATTAATGATTGTATAGTTAACATTATCGTTGCAACATTGTGTCGCTGGGCCTGATAGTCCTGGGTTAAGACTACCTTATAGTTCTATTTGGGGTCATATAAGGAATAGGTGTTTATAAGTATATGAGCTGGATGCTTTTAAGAATAGTATGTTTAAAAACTTTGGTGATTTATCTTTATTAAATTATATAATGTTGTCCATGAGGCTGTATATGAGTGAAGAAAGAAAATAGAGTATGTTGTTAATAGGGAAGAGCATAGTAAAGGGGGTGATGTTAATAAGGAGGTTTTCCCAGACTACATTTAAAATTATTAGATGTGATGTGTCTGTTTGTCGTATGACACTATACCAGGTCATGAAAAGGGGGTTGATTTAAAATTGCATTTGCATAAGGTCATTTAAGGACCAAATATTGACACCCTTCCTCCTTTCACTTCCCTAACAGTGTGCATAAGGCTATCTCACATTTCACAATTTTATTAGTGTTGATATGTGTCTATAGTTGCTTTCTTTCATATTAAGTCTCACAATTAAATAGCAAAAAAAAAATAACACCCTCTTGTCGGGTGGCGCGGTCAGGTCCAGAGTGTGGGTTGATATAAACTCGCAAGGCGCATAGAGTTCTCTGACCCTATATTGACATCCCTCCCCACTCTTTTCCCAGCAGTGCCCCCGGCAGGTGTTACTTAGTGTACTATTCTATTATGTATTAAGTTATTATTACTACTGTTATGTGTATTGTATTAGTTTTTATCTATTAATCCTTATGTTGATAGAAAAAATGCAACGCCCTCTTGGCGGATGGCGCAATCAGGTCCAGAGTGTGGATCGGCATAAACTCGCAAGGCGCGTAGAGTTCTCTGACCCCATATTGACACCCATCCTATCCTCACTCTTTTCCTATCAGCGTGATGATGATGATGATGAGAATTTGTTTTAAGTGATTCGTCCCGAGGGCTCTTATCACTGTTTTATCCGTCAAAGGACGGTTATTTAATTAATCCTGAGGGTGGGAATAGAGCCACCACCCTGCAGGCGTTTATGTGTTCAAGGAACACTATTTAATTTGGCCGTCACATTTGAGTAACTATTGAGCTACTGCTGTGTGATTGTAGGGCCTTTTTTATGAGTGGGAATAGTTCCAGCACACACTCATATTTAGTCATCCGATGCTATTGGCTGTTTATGGACGTGCTGAGCACGTGTAAATACTGCAGCAGGCGTGGATGGTAGCAGGCGAGGCGAAGGGCCAGGCAAGGTCGGCTTCTGTTCCTGAGACTAACCTCTATTTGTATACCCTGTGCTGTTTTTGAGGTATAATGGGTACAACATTTGTAATACAGTGTTTTTGTGGTGTTTTTTTTAGGTGGTACTCTGTGTGTTTTTATTGTGTTGCTGTTTCTTTGTTGTATTTGTGCAACTTTGCGTTGCTGTGTCTGATGGCCTTGGGTTTGGGTCACCTTATATTCACTATTTGGGGCCCTGTTTGTGCCATATTTTCTGTGTTTTTAGTTATATTTGCAGCCTTGTGCCGCTGGACCTGATAGCCTTGGTCTTGGACTACCTTTTATGATCTAATTTTTGGGTCTTATGGTAATTTCTGTCTAGTTTTATTTAGTTTTGCGACCTTGTGTTGCTGGGCCTGATAGTCTTTGGTTTTTTTAGACTACCTTATAAATACTAATTTGGGTTCCTATCTTATTTCACTATCTAGTTTTTGTGTACCTGTCTCAGTGCACTGGTTTGTTCTATTTAATTTATTATAGTTTTTAGATAATGTATAATTTTACACTGTATACTTGGTTGTATTTCTACAGAAATAATTTCAGGATAAAGGAGGAAGCAGAGGGAGTAGAGAGGAGAGTGTTAGTCCTATGTCCTTTGGTTTTGGGTTGCTGTCCTTACTGTCTACTGTACTTTTGTTTTATGACACCCTGTTACTAGTTTTTAGTTGGTATTTATGATGTTTCTATTTATGAAATTATTTTGGTGTTTGTTTGTTTTCCCCGTTGGTGAGCCCCGGTGAGTGCGGCTTTTTATATAATAAGGTTTTTCCTCCATTTTAGGTCAGGTATGTGGTTTGGTGACTAAGTGATAACAAATGGGTCCTTGCCGCAAATAGCAGGGGCCGTTAAGCGACACGTCAAGGATATCCATTGTCACACCCAGAAACCGCACCACGGTCTGGACCGTGAGGCTTGGTGACCAAGTGACAACAAATGGACCTTTGCCGCAAATAGCAGGGGCCGTTAAGCGACACGTCAAAGGTATCCATCGTTATACCCAGAAACCGTACCATGGTCGTAACCGTTGCTTAGCTTTCTTGCCCTTAGAGGTTTAATTATGATTTATTTATCTTTTGGACCTACACTACCTGGCCCATCCGGGTTATTTAAGTTGTTTAAGGTGTTAATTTAGATGTTTCTTATTTTTCCTATGTTTTTAAGAAATTCTAGCATATTTTTTTATGTTCCTAATATGTTAGTGTTGATTTTTTGTATAATTTCTGGGTATATATAAGGGGCTTCCATATCTTGCTGTTTTGATCTGAATTGGTCCCTTTCGTTTTTGGTTTTAATACAATTGTTGAAGGTATGGTGAAGATCTTCAAGGGTGTTACAATTGTAGCAGTTAATATTATGAGGAAAGGGTCCTATATATTTTCCGTGGCTGTTTGCCAGCTTGGTTTTTCCTATAATTATCCTATTTATGGTTGTTTGTTCGATAGGTGAGCCCTTGGGCGATTTTCTATTCCTATTTACTTCCTTAAGAGTAGTGTATAACACACTCCCTAGTGTACTTGTATCCCAATCATTTTGCCATATTTTGTCTATTTGGGTATTAATTATACTGTATAGTTCAGATGTACTATATTGTAGTGGCTCGAAATTTGGTTCACTTAGTTTTTCTTTAGCTAGTTTGTCAGCCATTTCGTTGCCTTTAATTTCTATGTGTGAAGGTATCCACATGAATTCTACTATCATATTTTCGTTATTTAGTTGTTTTAGTTTGGCATTTATTTGATTAAGAAAATCTTCCCTACTTTTGGTGGTGTTTGTCTGGATTGAAGAGAGGACACTTAGCGAGTCACTAATAATCACTGTCTTATTGGGTTTGTATTCTTCAATCCATTTTAATGATTTAAGGATGGCCCAAAATTCAGCTGTATAAATAGAGCAGTAGTCTGGGAGACGTCTGCCTATTTGAACTTTATGCTCTGGTATGACCATTGCTGCAGCTGTTTTGTATGGATTAGTAATTTTGGATCCATCCGTGTATATTTTAGTGTATTAGTGGTACTGAGTGTTGATAATTTCTAAGGCTTCTGTTTTGAGGTTGTTTTCTTGATTTTGTTTATTGCCTTTTAGAGTTAGGGAGGTGTTGACTTTGGTTTGTACGTTATTCCAAGGTTCATGTTCGTACACTACGCTATGTTCTAATGGGAATAGGTCTACTGGTAATATTGTTTTTAATTGATGATTTTTTCTAAATGGGATATTGGATTTATTTATGGCCAGGAGTGTAAAACAAGCGCGGACGTGATGGAAAACATACCCTAGATCCAAAAAACTTACATTATCCCTACCATTACCAAAACACGCGGACGTGATGAAAAACACCCCCTAGATCCAAAAAACTTACATTATCCCTATCATTACCAAAACGCGCGGACGTGATGGAAAATACCCCCTAGATCCAAAACAATTACATTATCCCTATCATTACCAAAACACGCGGACGTGATGGAAAACACCCCCCTAGATCCAAAAAACTTACATTATCCCTATCATTACCAAAACACGCGGACGTGATGGAAAACACCCTCTAGATCCAAAAAACTTTCATTATCCCTATCATTACCAAAACACGCGGACGTGATGGAAAACACCCCCCCCTAGATCCAAAAACTTACATTATCCCTATCATCACCAAAACACGTAGACTTAAAAGAAAAGACTCACTCACTTTTATACTTTACTCATATTAATTATAAAAATAACAAACATTTTTTTCAAATAACAAACATTTTTTTCAAATAACAAACATTTTTTCTTCCATAACACTAATACATTGTCTTTGACATGGTTGACAACGTTGTGAATTAAATTGAGATTTCCACTGTTGGAAGTCATTGGGCGATTGATGTACACTACGTTTCCTAGCTAAAGACAACAGATAGCCATAATGGTCACACAACCATCTATCTACTTTGTCATCCTTTCGAGACGAATGACGATCAAAATAAGTCACTAAATGTTCTAAAGAATATCCGTAACTGCGGTGATGCAGATAATAGACACAATATTGTCCACACACCATATAATCTGTGTTTTGTAATTTCACATTATTGAATCGTATCGTCTGAGCATTTCTTCTCATAAAGTCAATGATATCATCTTCGAAAGGGGGTAATCCATACGAATCAAAATACTCCGCACAATCCTCTTGAGGAAAGTAGACAGCTACCCAGTGAGTTCCTGGAAGATGACTGTCATCTGTGTTGATGACATAAGCTTGATTCTCTTGAGGTTTGCGATGAGGTAGTTCATCTTTAGCACACACGACAGGATTCCAACTAGCAGTGTACGAACTACGGTTCAAAAGATAATAAAGTTCCCAGGTATCCATTTTTTGTTTTGTAGCCTTGTTATTTTCCTTTCTTCACAGGTGATGATAAGTCATCAATTCAATCCAGACATTTTGCTTGAAACGGTCTGTCAAGTAACTGTTCGTTTGATTCGTCTCCCTACTTGTGGCCAAGAGAGCTTCGATGCGATCAATTTCTTGAGCAAACAATGGAGGAGAGGAATGATCACATAACCCTTTATACCACTGAAATAACACGTCCTCTTCTGAGATGAGACTCCAAGCTTCGTTCAGATAATCGTCCAATTTTTCTTCTTGACTCATCATCATACATTTATCGTGTTGAATTTGACTGGGATGATCGATTTGACATCCATAACAATCTTTTTTAATCATGTCTCTCATTGTATCCTCCAAGTGTTGTGCAAAACAAGCAACTAACTGTTGTTCCTGTTCTGGCCACCTGGATTGCATGATCACTACTTCTTCTTTTTGGTCTTGGGGATCTGCTTTTACTGTAACCTCCCATTCCATGGATTCTCCACTATTAAAAAAGGACAAGGGTCTTCCATAATGTCTAATAGTCTAGAATGACTTCTCTCAAACTGTTGATTTCTATGGTATTATCGAATTCAGCATACAGAATGATATTCACCGTTTCGGTAAGAGGTGCTGCAAACTGAAGCTCCACATGCAGTTGCCCAGATTTTATTGGATGGAAATGTCCCTCATCGCTGCCTTGGTCTGGAGTGAAATCAAAAGCTCACAAAGTGTAACCTCTTGCATAGTCGTCGTAGGAAATACCGTGACTGGTGTTGGTTCCTAACTGTCCTGTGGCTTCGTACAGCGACAAGTACGACCTCAAGTAATTCTTCTGTTCGCCAAAGTCGGGTTCGAAGGGTCTGGTACACAAGGTTTTGCCATCGCGACTGACTTCGATTTTGGATACTCTGCAGTGCTTAAACTGGAAAGGATTTTCATCGTGGGCACCACTGAGGGCTGCATTGCTGACAATACCAATGAATAAACGTTTGGGTAACTATCCTTGGAACAGATGATCTTCGATCTTAGATCGAAGTTCAGCGTCAATAGTGAAAGTTTTGACTTCCACGCGTCGTATCGGATATTTGGATGTCGTGCTGCTCAAAGTGTGACTGATATTATTTCCCACTTTAGGTAACACTTCCACGCGACGCACATACAACCTGGCTTCTTGGATAATGGTTTTGTGTT
The DNA here is from genome assembly GCA_029339505.1 of Unio delphinus. Lineage (NCBI taxonomy): Eukaryota > Metazoa > Mollusca > Bivalvia > Unionida > Unionidae > Unio > Unio delphinus. The sequence continues at coordinate 621,825 of JAQISU010000275.1, forward strand.
CGTTGGCATGGGCCATCAAATGGAAAGCAGTACTACTACGATTCAGTCTCAAGCGAATATCTACTCCGTTCAGCAAATACTTCTCTTGAAACCACATGTCCAAATGCAAACGATCGAACAGTTCTAAACTACGTCCTTGCAAAATTTTCTTTCGACGCTCGTTAAAACCTTCATTGTGAGGATCGGCAGGATTGACACCCTCAGCTGCTACGGGCAAGGCTGTGTCGTTAAACTTATCTGCTGTGTCAGGTTTCCATACCACGCAAGCATCTAGATGAGTGTTCTTGGCTTGTTTTCCGTACGTCAAGAGATTTTCGAGGTACGCTCGGTAAGGGTAAGTATCCATGCTACTGCTGATCAGAATGTTATTCATGTACAAATCCACATCGCTGAACAAGGAATGCATGAAATTGTTGACAGGAGCTACTCTATCATTGGCTCCTGGATTGGTGTTGTCCGTTTTGGTTACTTTCACTTTCAAATACAAGTAACTGTTGTTGAGATTGATGTAATCTTCGGGTTGTCCTTTGATTTCGAACTCGATGGGAGCTGAATCCGTCAAAGAGGAGACGGGATGAAATTCGACCCATTGGGCTTCTTGCATGGTCATCATCGTGGGTGGCATGTCAAAGAGATCCAGTTCCGACTTGGAACAGGCACAAGATTCTTGGTGCATCATTTTTTCTTCACAGTCTCTATGTTTTACTTTTAATAATCAAAAATGTCTAAGTCTCGAGCGGTTCTTTTTTTCTTTGTCTTTCGAACTTTAGAGATATGGAGACTTTTGGAAGGGTGTCTTCGTCGACACATTCTACCTTGTCCTTGCTGTGTCCTCAGGGAAGCAGGAATGTCAGACTCGGTACCGTTCAGAGCATTTATAGGACATTCTCTTCGACCCAAAATCTCTTTACCCGTTTGAAGCAAGACATTTTTGCCTGCTCTCAAAAAAGCTTCTTTAGGGTTTTGTTTGTCAATGAGAACATTTTGAAGAAAATCTTTGCCGTGAGTCAATGCGGCATCTTTTAAGGCGTGCAATCCTCGTGTCACCATTGGTTTTAAAACAGGGACCACGGAACGAAAGGCTGATTTAAACATATCTCCTAAACCACGTCTTCGTTGTCGAGTGACTCCTTGGTACACAGGATACATCACTTTTTCAGTTGTTTGAGAATCGCTTTTGAAAATGGAGTTTCACTGTGACTTTCCCTTTGGTAAATGGAATATTTTGACCTAGTTCTCCTTTTATAGTAATGTTGACACTGTCGAAATACGACTTACTGACGGATAAATAATGAGGATGCACAAATTCGCGGTGAACGTGATAGGTATTTACACCTTCCTCGTCAGCAGTAGTGGTATCCACTTTGAAAGGAATGACACGCAGTAACGGTACAGAGATGTGTCCTACCACGTTGTACTCCACCACATTGGAGTACAGAAACATCAAGTTGAGTCATTGGTTCATTTCTACAGGGAATCGAAAATATTTTGTAAAATCCAAGTTACTGCTTATGACTGGTATTTCTTTTTTGTTCGGGAGCATCTTGAGGTCTCCACCTAAAATATCATACAATTCAGGGTAAAAGGTAATGGCTATTATTTTTTTCTCTGAAAATTTGATCATGTGGCGACGAGCCACTTTAATGTACTCAAAGGTAACACTTTCTTTGATTTTTTCCAGGGGTTTACCAAACACAACATTGAACCTGGTTGCAATCGTAGTCACTAAATGTTGAACGCTAAAATAGTAGCCTGCAGGAATGGTGAACACATGAGTGGACAGTTGTTTAGTTGTGGGTCCATCTGATTTCTTGGTGTCAATGCCAGTGATGACTCGTTCATCTAAGGCTTGTTGCAATTGCTTGTCATATACTTCAACTGTGAAAATGTTTTGATTTTCGACGATGTTTTTGATTTGTGTCGGGTGTATTATTTCCACTAAAGCTGCTTCCCAATGATCATCTTGATTGAAATGCATAGCTTGAGGTAATTTAGACGTGTAACAACACAATGTGTTGTTAGGAAACACCTCTATGGAACTGTCACTAGGAAACGTTAAGTAAAATTGGTTAATAGTGTTGTTCATATTTCCAATGTTCTTCTGTCCGAGGAGTCACTCGAGGTTAAAGGAGTGTCTAAAAGAGGATTGTGATTGCAAGGGTGACTGTCAGGAGAAGGACTAACGTTGGACGCAAGACTCCCAATATTGTTACTGTAGTTCCCGTTGTAAGAGTATTTCAGGGAAGGAAAGGGAAGAAGATACCCGATGCAACTGCTGAGTAAAATAGTCCACAATTGTTTGTCTCCTTGTTGCAAACACAAATTAGCAATGGCTGCACCAATGACACAATATACCACAAAGATTTGACAGAAAAAAACGATTTGCGTTTTAGGGACACGTTCTCCACACCACACCCACAAGGGTTGCTTTTGTAAATCTTGCAGAGATGAAGTGGGTGAAGGAGTAGTCACTGTGGTCGCTGAAGCTGTATTGAAGGGCATAATGGTCACTTCTTTTTATAGTCGATGACTTGTGCAGCGTCAATCCAAGAATCAAAACTAGGAGGATATCCTTTCCAACGTACTTTGACTTCTTTGACACGACGTTTTCCTACTTTACGGGTTCTTCGTGCGAGAATGCTTTCAATGTCGTACACGTCGTCTTCTTATTTGGTGACACGTTGTAACTCAGGCAAGTAAAACGTTCCTTTTAATACTTCTCCGTTCATGTCTTCCAATTTATAGACGGTAGGATGACGATTACGCACTCGTCCAGTAACACGAAACAATTCGGTGGTCCAGTTGGGTAAGTAACCTTTGTCGAAAGTGCGTTTGGTTTTGCCAATGCGTACCCAATCTCCCGGGGTTAACACTTCTCTACCTTTCTTGGGGACAGCCATCGTCCGGGACGTACCAAACAGACGTTCAAAACAGATACTTCGTTGTCAGGTGTCACATCTTCTGGGGAACGTCCAATGCTTCTATGGTAAGATTGATTGTAGGCTTGGACTAAGTGTGGTAAGACGTCGATGTACTTGAGAGAGTGTTGATGCGTAAAATATTCCTACATGCGTTCTTTCAAGGTACGTTGAAAACGTTCCACAATACTGGCTTTGGTTTGAGGATTTTCGGTGGTGAAAAAATGAATGACACGTTTTTTAATTCTCGTTGGAAAGCTTGGTTCAGAAATTCGGTGCCTTTGTCGGTTTGCCATCGAAGAGGGTGACGACCACTTTGTTTCAACACCAGTTGCAAAGCTCGTACTAACTCTCCGCTCGATTTGGATGTCAATGGTACGACCCAGGCAAATTTAGAAAAGACGTCGATGACACAAAACAAATATTTTTAGCCACAATTGTAAGTGGCTAAATGAGAGACATCGGCTAAATCGGCTTGCCATTGATGATCGATGTCTTCTACTTGAGTGTAACTTCTGCGAAATTTTCGTCGAATGGGCTTGTGGAAAGTGCACGTCGCTTGTTCTTGTAACCATCGCTCTACTGCAGGTAAACGGATCTTTTTCAGGCGAGTTTTTGCAGCACGATACAATTTCTGAATGCCTCCGTAACCTGCAGGGTGAGCTGGATCGTAGTAAATGCTGGCTAATACCTTCTCCATGGTTTTGTTAATAAGGTACACACTCTTCGATGATATTGCTTTGGGTGGGATGAAATGGGGGTTGTTTGGAAACGGTGTTACGTGTCCGATGTGCCACAGGAGTTGACGTTGAGGGTACTGGTGGTGGTGGTGGTGGTGGTAATGGGATAGCTTCTTTGGCCTTCTTTTCTTTTCTCACTTCTGGTTTCCTTTCTTTCTTTTTCACATCTGTCAAAGGAGGAGTAGCCATCATCTTTTTAACCCAAGTTTTGAGTTCTTCTCGTGGGGGAGTGGGGTAAGGGGTCAACAAGGGAGTGTTTAAAAGAGATCATGGGGTTCTTCTTCCTTGGGTAATGGTGGGGTGACGTCTGTTTTGACCACTGTAGAGAGTGAGGGCGACGGACTATTCATTAGAGCCTTAAAATCGGATAAAGTGGGTTGAGCTGTTTGTTCCGCAGCTTTCCGATGAAAGAGTTGCAGTCGTTTCAAGAGTTGACCGTACGTTTGCGATTTTTCGGTTTCGGATAAATCGTGGCGATGGATCAAGGATTGTAATTCGTGTTGTAATTGGGACATCTCGGCCAAATTAGGATTGGGTGGTAAATGGGGGGTTCGTTGTTTTTGCCAATGATGGTATTCCATCCATCGTTTGTAAGGAACCAAAGTCAGTTTTCGTCCTTCCATAGGCTTTCAAAGGTTATGTCTGAGATTGTTGTGCTCTATAGGGTCCTTTTATCTTCTACCCATTACTTGGGGAAACCCTTAGGACATCCCTTGTGTCATCCCTTGTATCAAACCTGGTATTAAGCTTGTCAACATAGGAGCAAGAATGGGTAAAAATCCTCCGCGTTGCACCAACATCTTTTTCTTTCGACGGACGGATATTTTCTTTTGGACCATTTGACGAAAAACGTGTCGATGTTTGGCAAAGCATTTTTTCTGGTGTGGAGACAAAGGTATCGTACCTTTCAAGACATTCAAACAACATTCGCACACGGTATCGATGACATCTTTGGAGGCTGTTTTAATGATTTGTTTTCGCATGGGTGGAGAGGCTTTGGACAGGACGGACAACATGTCTCCGTGTTTGGCTAAACCAGGAGGTAGTCCTTTCCTTTTCTTTCCTTTGTTGGGTGAATAAGAATGTTTTCAACGAGGTGACATCTTTGCTTGTTCGTTCCAGAAATACACTGCCGTCAAAGACTTGGTACACACCCTCTTTTATCTTCTTTTTTCTATTGGTTTCTCCAAAAGGTAATGGCGTGCTTCGCTAAATCTTTAAATTCATCGCTAAAGATACCAGTTCGGTTCTGAGCTGCTTTGTCTAGTTTGTGCATACCTTTAAAAAGACCAGTAAATATGCCTCCCCTTTGGTGACTTCTCTTTTTCTTTGGATGACTGTGTCTTTTAAGGGGAGGACGTCGTTGTTTAGTTTTTGAGCGTTTGGTAGAATGACAAAATTGTCTTTTTCCTTTTCCTTTTTGGACGGTAGAACGTCGAGGGTTGTAGTGTGCACGTTTTTGAGGAGGCATCATTGAGTGTTTAGCAGTAGCACAGAAAATACTGATTCACGTCGTGGTCTTCAAGTCAATTTTATACTGGAATGCGTCGCCACTGATTATCTTTCCGTCGTATCAACTTCATGGAAGGTAACACACGTCGTGAAGGAGTTCGCAATGGACTCAATCGGGACAGTTCTTGTTTCGACAAATCTAGTAAACTCTTTAACATACCAAATCTTTCTTGGACTTTGACTTTGGGGGCAGGTACTTTGTGAGCAACTGCTACTGACGCTAATGTGGACGAGGGTGTCACCGGCGGAGAAGACGTTTTGGGAGACGCAAATTTCCAATGTTTCATCAAATTAGGAAAAACGGGTGTCAAATTGGCTTTGGCTGGCATCACCAACAACGGAGAAGTGGAAGCACCTGAGGCTACTGGAAACGCAGTCCCTGCCAAACGTCCTTGTAGATCTTTTCTTACAGGTCGTGGTTGACGAAGATAAGGTTGTGTCCTGGCCGAAGTGCCTCTTTTGCGGGTGACAGCTTTTTTCTGTGTACTTTTCTTTTTCTGTGTGTTGGTCTTGGTACTCTTGTTCTTTTTCTTAAGGGTTCGTTTGCCTTTTTTTTTCTTGGAGTGAACTTTGGAAGCATTGGGATCCCATTTTAAAAGGGTACGAATGATGACACCTCCTAGAGAACCACTACCTCCACGTTTCAATATGATTTGCTTTTTGATTTGAGTGTCGATGCGAGGATTGGCCAGTTGCGTCAAGGCTACTTTGTTTCTGTCAAAAAAGCGTTTGGTTTGATGTGGAATGTGAATCATGCCTTGCAGTATTTGACGTGCTGTCACCGTAAACCATCGTAAGACTTCTCTGAGACTGGCTTCTAAGACGTGAGAACGTATTTGTGGATTTTTTTCGCGACTGATACCGTACAGGGCACGAATCAATTTGATGGGAAGATGAGACTGAAGGGACGTCATGTTGACGATGTATGAGACAAGGTCAAAGTAACCCATGGTTTTTATAGATTTTTTAGTGGTTCATATGGTTATTTCGACGACGTACCTGTCCTCCGTCTTCACACCAGTCGTGAAACAAATCGGTACGAAATCGCAAATAATCAGGGGTAGTGGGTTTTAAATCCACGAGTAAATAGGCGTGTGGCGTTTGAGTGGCATCTTCGTACGCATGAGTCAGCCAAGGTGTTCCTAACTGTTTGGCTAAGACATGCACTTGTGATTTATCTCGAGGACTTTTAAACAAGACCACGTAATGAGCATTGAGACTAATGGTACGATGGGCTTTACTTTGTTGAAATAAATTTTGTGTAATGTAAATGACACTGGCATTACGATGATGCCCTTTACGCGTAAACCACAGTTTAATTTCTTCTTCATCTTCTCCTAACATGTCGTCAAAAATAACCCAATGAGTTTGACTAGGGTCAGACACGATCCCCTCGTCTTCTTTAGGAATGCCTTCTACAAACACAATGGAATCACCTTGACTTTCTTGCAAGAGGCTGTATACCGATTGCCACTCTTAGTAACACCACAAAATGCGTTGAGGTGAACGATCGATCAAATGATGTTTATGTTCAAACAAACGTGTGACAAATTCGGTTTTGACTGAACCGCTAGGTCCAGCAATTAACATGTTGAAAGGATGACGAAGATACAAGGCCTCCCAACTAGCATGATCTAAGTGTTCGTCAATGACTTTGAATGTCGAGGAGGAAGGAGTAGTAGAAATAGCAGAGTGAGCCATAGTAGTGTAGTGGTATGACACGATTGACACAAAAACAGACAAGACAAGAGGTTTTTATACTTTTTTCAAGACACGTTTATTTCAATGCATGTTTAAATGAGAACAACACGAAAGACAAAAATACATAAAAGCCAAATGGATAAATACAGGAATAAAATACACATGGAAACGATCAAAGTGTCATATAAACAAGTCACTGTACAACATTGTTTGGGTAACGAAGGTGCCCTAGAGTTAGTGTGCAATGTTCTTATAGTCTCTACATAGGGTACAGTCACATACGTGTCCTCTCGAAAGGGTCTTTGTGGGGGAATGTCAATGACAGTTCTGTCTTGAACAGAGGGATTGTCTTCGGTGACAGATTCTTTTTCTTCTTCTTCTGGTACTGTTACTAACACAGGTTTAAAAGTGACTTTTTTCACTCGACGATGAATTTTACGAACGCAACGTTTGGGCATAATGGGATGCTTCGTTTGTCCAAGCCTCAAAATCCCAACTTTTCCAGTTACGTACATCTGTCCAATGAGGGTGTAAGTCACAAGCTACACAAACATCTTCGTACACCGCTTCCGTACGTTAAAGTTGACGAATCTTTTTTTCCTGTAGAGGTCGAGACGTATCCAGATGAAAGCGTAAGGCTTTTAACAGAATGAGTATCTCGTTGACATTTAAAGGAGTCAACATACTGTCTTTTTTGGTAGGTAGTGTTCGTAAAGTGTCCACAAGGAATCGACAGGTAAACGAAATCCCAGAAAGCAAGTCACTAAAACACACACTACACGTCGACCCTCATTCATGGGACACAGTTCTTGTAATAAGTGTTCGTAATCTTTCACCGTGTGAATCTTCTCATTGATATCCTTCCACGGAATCTGTTTGATCACAAGTGATAAAGGTTGTGGTATGGTCGTTCTCTTTTATCCTTCTTTAGGTCGAAGATCATCAGTGTATATTTTGCACAGAATCAAATCTCCTCCAAAAGCGAAAGTGATTAATATAACGTGTAATTTCGTCCCACTGCCATTCAGGGTAACGGTTAAGAAGGATCAAAACATCTTCAGATGTAAACGTACTAAATTGGAAACAGAGCAAAAAAACACCCTTGATCCATAGAAATCTAACACGTTGGTTAATTTTTGTCACTTTCCTCCTGTGAATTTCACGACACAAAAGTTCTACAGTCACCCATTGAGATTTTTCTTTAACAAGGCCTTGCCAAACGTCCTTGTAGATCTTCTCTTGCAATTTTTGTGGTAATCCTTGAATATTATGTTTTAGAGAGGGCTTATATACTGGTCTAGGTTTGTTAAACGACATGAAGCAGTAGTGTCACTTCCAATCACTAGGTCCTACTAAAGGTAGGTATTGACAATTCGGAGACCATCGAGCATGTTCCAGGAAAGCGGAATCTTTATGTTCCCACTCGTAAATGGACACACCACAACTAAAGCACTTGACTTTATCCCCTTCCCCCAAGTAGACAAATCCGGCTCTGGCTAATTCTTCAGGAGTTGGTCCAGGCAGATATTTTGGCCATTTATCTTTGAAGGTTTGGAATCGACTTTTAAAGTGACAGTATTCAGGCAAACTTGTCGGGAACGAATATTCGACTCTCCTCACTTCAGTTCGATGTAGGTACGGTTAAACTCCTAGGAGTCCCCGATAACGTGTGGCACCGCTTTCGTATCCCTCAGGTTTGACACGCACAGCATCACTTTCCATGGTAGATATAGGGGTAGTATTCATAACAAAGTTCCCACGATATCCTGCTGAATCGCTGAGGTCACAGCGCCTGACATCACTACAATCGCAAGGTTTAGCATCGCACTACACTTGAGAATTCCCAAATTTGAATGATGTCTGTTTAAATGGATTCATCTTCTTTTCGCTTGGTCGTTGTAGTGGCAAATGAACTATTGGCCTTGGACAATGTCCCTTTTTATATGCTGCCCAATTTCGATGTGACCGTACGGTAGAGTAAAGTGATTGGGAAGTCGTACTCTCTTTTGGTACACGATTTGATAGACTTTTTCCAAAGGTCGGCTAACGATTTGGTGTGTGGGTAAACGGACAATCTTGTGCGGCTCGTGGGTGGTCACTTTAAACGTTTCATCCTGTCCAGGCTGTAAGGCTTCTTGTAGTACGTCAAAGTTCACCACTCGACTGGTGCGATAATTGAGAGTCAATCCTTTCACTTTACATTCGGTGTGCATTTCTCCTTCTGGGTCTCGCTATTCGTAGCCGTAATTTTTAGGACCACCACTTGCAAAACATAAAATCTTGTCGACGGGATGTTCATCGGTCCAGGCTCCTAAACGGTCTCCTTCGATGACAGGGTTACAATGGTTCGGTCGGTGAATGTAGATGCAACTGTCCGTGTCAAAATATAACACACGATCTTGTAACAGTTCTAACACTTCGTACAATTTTAAGCGAGCGTGGGCTGTCACGTAAGCCGCAATGATGACATTTCCAAATTTGTCGGCTTCTACAAAGTCTAGTTCTTCTTCGTAATTAACTAAGATCAAGTCCTCACGAATGACGTCCACGTGTTTCATGACTTTGGTTTGGTCGTGAATCATCTGAAAGCAGCGAGACAGTTCGGACAAATACTCTGTCTTGGGTAAAGACGGACGTTGTGCCATTTTACCCCACAAGCAATTGAGCATCACTTTGGCAAACGATCGCCTTCCTTCGTTTTTGTTGATGTGGTCTAAAGTGATGCCTTCCTGCTCCCGATATTTTTCTTTGAACATCTTTTGATCTTCGGGAGTGTGGCACCAGGACGGATAGCCGCTAGCTTCTTGTTTTAGTTTTAAAAAGGCATCCACGTAGTCTGCAAAAAAAACTTTCTGTGTCTCGTCGCCCTTGCGGTATTGTTGTGTCTTGGGAAAGTGGTAAATTTCGTACACTTCTAACAGTTGGTATCCCAAGTCCAGAGCTTTAAACAATTCCACGCTCACCCACGTTCCTGTCAAGGCACGTTCTTCCTGGGTGTGCTGACAAGGTTGGTCTTGGTTGCACATTTCGGCACATGTGCGACACAAAGGAAACGTCAGTTTTCCTTGGCAATTGTGAGGTAAAACGGGATGGTACAAGTCTGTGGGAGGTAAGACTTTACACTTGATCAATCCTTCGTACTGTCGAATGTGGTCCAAGTCAATGTGTTCTGTCATCAATTCTGGATGTCCTACGGGAAAGTCACAATATTTGCACACGTAAGGATACAGCGAACACACGTCCAAGTATTTGATTTCTTCTCCTTTCTCCTCGTCCGCCTGGTACAGCAAACAAGTGGCATTCGTTCGTCCTCCGTACAAACTATCCCGGGGGTTCAGGGGGTTCACCAACTTGTAACTTTCTACGATGCGTTTAAACTCGGGATCGGTTTTCAAACGCTGATCGTACTGGTGTTCCCACATTTCCACTACCTGGTATCCTTGCTGTTCTAACTTCAAACGTCGCTGACAAGTAGTCTGGTACAAGTCTTCCATGGTCCTTTGTAAAAACTGATTTTTGGTGTCTCGTTGAGGGTTGCATAGGGGACATCCGTGAAATAAGCATCCGTTAAACTCGTACACGATCTGAGGGTTTTCTAAGTCCCAACCATCCACCGAATACGTTCCGATGGTCTTTTCGCCTCTTCCGTTGCGAGAGTGTTGGATCCATTCGTCTTTCTTGTCGCACAAGTAATGGAGCCAGCGTAGGGCTTTGACCGCGTATTGACGTTGGACAAAATTTGTCGTTTGAGGACTGATGACAGCTAGAGTATTTTCGGGAATGAAGCGTTTTCGGAACACTAAGGAACATGCTTTGGCGATGGTACAAGCTTCTTTCAAAGGATCGATCCCTCCGTACTCCATGAACAATTCTAGAAATTTTCCACAGCAGCGTCGTAAAATGTCCACGTCAGATCGACAGTACTTTAACATTTCTTCTTGAAAGTCAAAGGAGTCCGAGGCGTGAGTCTGGTACCAAGCATGGAAAGCTTCTCGTTGTTCGGTGTGCATGTTATCGGGGTCGTAGTCGTCAGCCTAAGGCAAATGGGGTAGAACGGCATGTTGATTGGCTTCGGTATTAAAAAAGTGTGGAAAATAACCTTTGGCCATTTTTGTCATTCCAAACGTTTTAGGCATGCGACTCAAAGGCATGGCCAAGTAACACATCGAATCTTTAAACTGTACTTGTCCTATATGCATAGAAATAATTTTGGCTCCGTTTAAGGTGACTTGAGGCCGTTCGGTACTTTGTTCCGCATAGTATCTGAGCAGAAATTGCCCATCGTATCCCGAGAAATTGTGAGCCATGACCGTGGCATAGTGATGACAATCTCCGTAACGTTCGATGTCTTCTGAACTCCACGTTTCGTCGATGTTGTTTAGGATCCATTGGGCAAAATCGGCTAGCGTGTTTGACCCTCTAAAGATTTTTTCACGTCCTCCAGGAATCTTGCTGCAGTGAGGGCAATGACTAAAGGTAGGTTCTTGGATGCACTTCTTGCACGCACGGTGAGCCACGCAGAAAATAGGAATCAGAATTCCAGTCTCTTGCATGCATTCGAAATCACAAAAGATAAAATTCCCTTTCTTCTGGGTATCTTCTGGTTGGGGTTGATATGTTTGAATGAAGCATTCGTGCTCCAAGTCCACGATTTGGTGACAAATGTGACATCGTTTCTTCCCTCGACAAACGTGAAACTTGGCATTACTGGTACGTATGCCTTGTCCACAAGTAGGGCACAATCTCAGAAGCTGACAAGTACTTTTCTGCTGTGAACCTTGCATCTTAAAATGTTGTTGGTAACAGGTAAGACTGACAAAAGTACGCTGACAAACAGGGCAATGCACTCGTACTTGTCCTTTGTCCAGACAAGGTTGAGAGGCCAAACATCCCTCACATTTCGATCCACAATGCTTGTGTTGTTCTCGATTGTTATAACCATAGTCACATTTTTCACAGTAGTAACCGTATCCCAGAAATCCAGTGATACTGGTAATGGTATCAAAATGACCATAGTGATGATAGACGTGAATGTATTTTCCGTCTTTGAAATCGTGGCCTCGAAACAAAAGAGGACCACACACTTCTTGAGGGTGTACTTTCAAGGTGTAATGTGGAGCCAAGGCTGGTCAAGATTTTTAGCCCATAGTGCTATTGCTGGATTCTTGGTGGAGAGGTCTGTAGTGATCTGAACCCAATAAAGGTCACCGCTGAGATGAAACTTGTAGCTTTTTTTTTGTTTTCCAAAAGTTCGTTGAGTCCAAGGTCCCTACAGAGTTTCCCCATGAGGTGATCCTTTGTTTTTTCCGGCATTCTCGCAGTTTTAACCGGCATTTCCCATGTCGTCTTCGGAGTAGTGGTAGCTTCCAATTTTTTGTCCAGGTTAATTGCCACACCTGTTAGATGAGTGGGGGTGGGGGTTGAAGTTAAAATCACCCGCTTTTTCCCCTTCCCTTTCTTCTGTTTAGGGGTTGGTGATGGTGGTGGTGGTGGTTCAACTTCCGGCTCTACTTCAGGCGCAGGCTCGATAATAGGTGACGTAGCCTTTTTTACCTTTTCTGGTGGTTCTGTAGCAGTAAGTATAGCCTGAAGTTGAACAGTTAGCACTGCTAACTGCTCCTGAAAGGCGTTAATTATATCCCCTTGTACAGTAGACTCCTTTTCAGTTGTCATCGGGGCTGGTTCCTTCAGAGCTGCTGGGGGTGGGGGTGGCGTGTTGTGGTTCGGTCCAGTTTCCCGCCGTTTCCACTGTCCATTCCTAATTCTCCTGTACTTGAGTCCCCCTTGATTTTCCATCTTTTCTTCCTTATCCCATACAAGCAGCAGTGTCGTTCTTTTTCCTGCCGCTCGGAGGCTCCAGTTATTAGCCTCTTTAAGCCCTAGGCCAAAAATAGCCTTTATGGCTGGTTCAGGGATTACTTCCATCACACCATATACTAACCACACACACACGGGAAGCAGCCAAAACATACCATATTATTTACTATCCAAAATCACACCATATATTATATATTTTTTAAAACCCATAATGTACGTGTGAGTGAATGAATGTGTGAGTGTACGTTCTTATTCTATCAAATCAAAACCAAGAGACACTTACTTTTTTTTCTCTCTGTTTTATTCTAGTACAAACGTTACAATTCAATATCACAACATAACATAACACAATACCATTTTTAAAAAGTTCATAGGTTTCTTCTGTTTCACTCTTTCTGTTTTTTCATTTTCTTTACTGTCACAGGTTTTTCTTTTTCTTCTTCCTCTTCACTTTCGTTTCGTCTTCTTTTCTTGTCTTTGTGAACGCGTCGGGGTTCTTCCTTAAGGGAGGGTACCTCTTCCTCCTCCTCCTGTTCAGAATTCCTTTCCTCCTCCTCCTCCTTCTGTTTCTGTTGTTTCTTAGGGCAGTTTGGAGACCAATGTCCTTTCTCTTTACAATAATAACAGGTATCTTGACTTTTGTCTCTATTCGTACCTTTTTTGTTTTTGTCACGATCTGAACATTCTGTAGCCCATTTCCCTTTCTTCTTACAGATATAGCAAGTATCTTGACTTTTATCTCGAAAGGAGGGAGAGTAATCTGTCGGGTTGTCTGAAGAAAACTTTCGTATGACCCCACGTAAAGCTCTGATGAGAAGTTCCACTTGTGTAGGTTCTTCCATCGTTCTGGTCAATGTGAGAATAAAATGAATACGGAAAGGTTAGACACTGACCCTTTATATATGCACGGATCGGACATGAATATATAGGGGTTATGGTCTTTAAAAGGTAATCATTTGACTTTTTGCAGACAAGATGAAAAAACTACATCATGTTGTCGAGAAAGGAGAAGACAGTAAGAGACAGAAACGTAATGTATCGCCTAGCACAGTAGCTGAAGTCTTGGCTCAAATTCATGCCAGTGATTTTGAAGATGACATGAGTGAGCCCGAATCTACACCCAGACAATCGACGTCCAAGCAAAGTGCACCACCCTTAGTAAACCCTGAAAATTATATTCTTGAGACGGAAAAGCGTTCCTCTCGAAAATTTAGAACAACGGCTTACACGTATGCCGTAAAGTTTAAAGATTTCAAGTCCAATGTACCTTTGGAGAATACAGAAGGGTTCATTACCGAGGTGTGGGATTCTGTGTTAACTGCACTGAAACAGCAATGTCAAGCCAAGAAAGACGATCGCTTGAGACTTTCTATTCATCACGATAATTTGAAGTCTCCCGTTCGGATCGAGTTTACTAGCCCATCACAATTAACACCTTCCAAAGTCATCGACAAAATTCAACATGTTCAACAATCCAACGACAAGTTTCATATTATCGATGGAAAAGCCACACTGTTCATGACTCACGTGTCTCTTCCTCAGGGGACCAGACGACGCAAAAAAGTGTTATTGGTGGACAGCCTACGCAACATTAAGCGAAGCCTCGTCCAAATTAACAATCCTCAAGACCAGATGTGTTTAGCCCGTCCCATCGTCGTGGGACAAATGTATGCCAACAAGAACGAGACGATAGAATGGAAAAGAGCCTGGACAACTATTCAAAAATTGGGCCGAGACAAACAACGAAGTGAAGCAGAACTCCTGTTACAGCAAGCGGGGATATCCAAAGACACCCCTTGCGGTATTCCAGAAATGCAACAATTGCAAGGTGCCTTGGCTCCACATTACACCTTGAAAGTACACCCTCAAGAAGTGCGTGGTCCTCTTTTGTTTCGAGGCCACGATTTCAAAGACGGAAAATACATTCACGTCTATCATCACGATGGTCATTTTGATACCATTACCAGTATCACTGGATTTCTGGGATACGGTTACTACTGTGAAAAATGTGACTATGGTTATAACAATCGAGAACAACACAAGCATTGTGGATCGAAATGTGAGGGATGTTTGGCCTCTCAACCTTGTCTGGACAAAGGACAAGTACGAGTGCATTGCCCTGTTTGTCAGCGCACTTTTGTCAGTCTTACCTGTTACCAACAACATTTTAAGATGCAAGGTTCACAGCAGAAAAGTACTTGTCAGCTTCTGAGATTGTGCCCTACTTGTGGACAAGGCATACGTACCAGTAATGCCAAGTTTCACGTTTGTCGAGGGAAGAAACGATGTCACATTTGTCACCAAATCGTGGACTTGGAGCACGAATGCTTCATTCAAAAATATCAACCCCAACCAGAAGATACCCAGAAGAAAGGGAATTTTATTTGTTTGATTTCGAATGCATGCAAGAGACTGGAATTCTGATTCCTAATTTCTGCGTGGCTCACCGTGCGTGCGAGAAGTGCATCCAAGAACCTATCTTTAGTCATTGCCCTCACTGCAGCAAGATTCCTGGAGGACGTGAAAAAATCTTTAGAGGGTCAAACACGCTAGCCGATTTTGCCCAATGGATCCTAAACAACATCGACGAAACGTGGAGTTCAGAAGACATCGAACGTTACGGAGATTGTCATCACTATGCCACGGTCATGGCTCACAATTTCTCGGGATACGATGGGCAATTTCTGCTCAGATACTATGCGGAACAAAGTACCGAACGGCCTCAAGTCACTTTAAACGGAGCCAAAATCATTTATATGCAAGTAGGACAAGTACAGTTTAAAGATTCGATGTGTTACTTGGCCATGCCTTTGAGTCGCATGCCTAAAACGTTTGGAATGACAGAAATGACCAAAGGTTATTTTCCACACTTTTTTAATACCGAAGCCAATCAACATGCCGTTCTACCCCATTTGCCTGAGGCTGACGACTACGACCCCGATAACATGCACACCGAACAACGAGAAGCTTTCCATGCTTGGTACCAGACTCACGCCTCGGACTCCTTTGACTTTCAAGAAGAAATGTTAAAGTACTGTCGATCTGACGTGGACATTTTACGACGCTGCTGTGGAAAATTTCTAGAATTGTTCATGGAGTACGGAGGGATCGATCCTTTGAAAGAAGCTTGTATCATCGCCAAAGCATGTTCCTTAGTGTACCGAAAACGCTTCATGCCCGAAAATACTCTAGCTGGCATCAGTCCTCAAACGACAAATTTTGTCAAACGTCAATACTCGGTCAAAGCCCTACGCTGGCTCCATTACTTGAGCGACAAGGAAGACAACTGGATCCAACACGCTCGCAACGGAGGAGGCGAAAAGACCATCGGAACGTATTCGGTGGATGGTTGGGACTTATAAAACCCTCAGATCGTGTACGAGTTTAACGGATGCTTATTTCACGGATGTCCCCTATGCTACCCTCAACGAGACACCAAAAATCAGTTTTTACAAAGGACCATGGAAGACTTGTACCAGACTACTTGTCAGCGACGTTTGAAGTTAGAACAGCAAGGATACCAGGTAGTGGAAATGTGGGAACACGAGTACGATCAGCGTTTGAAAACCAATCCCGAGTTTAAACGCATCGTAGAAAGTTACAAGTTGGTGAACCCCCTGAACCCCCGGGATAGTTTGTACGGAGGACGAACGAATGCCACTTGTTTCCTGTACCAGGCGGACGAGGAGAAAGGAGAAGAAATCAAATACTTGGACGTGTGTTCGCTGTATCCTTACGTGTGCAAATATTGTGACTTTCCCGTAGGACATCCAGAATTGATGACAGAACACATTGACTTGGACCACATTCGACAGTACGAAGGATTGATCAAGTGTAAAGTCTTACCTCCCACAGACTTGTACCATCCCGTTTTACCTCACCATTGCCAAGGAAAACTGACGTTTCCTTTGTGTCGCACATGTGCCGAAATGTGCAACCAAGACCAACCTTGTCAGCACACCCAGGAAGAACGTGCCTTGACAGGAACGTGGGTGAGCGTGGAATTGTTTAAAGCTCTGGACCTGGGATACCAACTGTTAGAAGTGTACGAAATTTACCACTTTCCCAAGACACAACAATACCGCAAGGGCGACGAGACACAGAAAGGTATTTTTGCAGACTACGTGGATGCCTTTTTAAAACTAAAACAAGAAGCTAGCGGCTATCCGTCCTGGTGCCACACTCCCGAAGATCAAAAGATATTCAAAGAAAAATATCGGGAGCAGGAAGGCATTACTTTAGACCACATCGAGAAAAACGAAGGAAGGCGATCGTTTGCCAAAGTGATGCTCAATTGCTTGTGGGGTAAAATGGCACAGCGTCCGTCTTTACCCAAGACAGAGTATTTATCCGAAC
Organism: Unio delphinus; assembly: GCA_029339505.1. Classification (NCBI taxonomy): domain Eukaryota; kingdom Metazoa; phylum Mollusca; class Bivalvia; order Unionida; family Unionidae; genus Unio; species Unio delphinus. The sequence goes on from JAQISU010000275.1 coordinate 638,869, forward strand.
CGTCTCGCTGCTTTCAGATGATTCACGACCAAACCAAAGTCATGAAACACGTGGACGTCATTCGTGAGGACTTGATCTTAGTTAATTACGAAGAAGAACTAGACTTTGTAGAAGCCGACAAATTTGGAAATGTCATCATTGCGGCTTACGTGACAGCCCACGCTCGCTTAAAATTGTACGAAGTGTTAGAACTGTTAGGAGATCGTGTGTTATATTTTGACACGGACATTTGCATCTACATTCACCGACCGAACCATTGTAACCCTGTCATCGAAGGAGACCATTTAGGAGCCTGGACCGATGAACATCCCGTCGACAAGATTTTATGTTTTGCAAGTGGTGGTCCTAAAAATTACGGCTACGAATAGCGAGACCCAGAAGGAGAAATGCACACCGAATGTAAAGTGAAAGGATTGACTCTCAATTATCGCACCAGTCGAGTGGTGAACTTTGACGTACTACAAGAAGCCTTACAGTATGGACAGAATGAAACGTTTAAAGTGACCCCCCACGAGCCGCACAAGATTGTCCGTTTACCCACACACCAAATCGTTAGCCGACCTTTGGAAAAAGTCTATCAAATCGTGTACCAAAAGAGAGTACGACTTCCCAATCACTTTACTCTACCATACGGTCACGTCGAAATTGGGCAGCATATCAAAAGGGACATTGTCCAAGGCCAATAGTTCATTTGCCACTACAACGACCAAGCGAAAAGAAGATGAATCCATTTAAACAGACATCATTCAAATTTGGGAATTCTCAAGTGTAGTGCGATGCTAAACCTTGCGATTGTAGTGATGTCAGGCGCTGTGACCTCAGCGATTCAGCAGGATATCGTGGGAACTTTGCTATGAATACTACCCCTATATCTACCATGGAAAGTGATGCTGTGCGTGTCAAACCTGAGGGATACGAAAGCGGTGCCACACGTTATCGGGGACTCCTAGGAGTTTCACCGTACCTACATCGAACTGAAGTGAGGAGAGTCGAATATTCGTTCCCGACAAGTTTGTCTGAATACTGTCACTTTAAAAGTCGATTCCAAACCTTCAAAGATAAATGGCCAAAATATCTGCCTGGACCAACTCCTGAAGAATTAGCCAGAGCCGGATTTGTCTACTTGGGGGAAGGGGATAAAGTCAAGTGCTTTAGTTGTGGTGTGTCCATTTACGAGTGGGAACATAAAGATTCCGCTTTCCTGGAACATGCTCGATGGTCTCCGAATTGTCAATACCTACCTTTAGTAGGACCTAGTGATTGGAAGTGACACTACTGCTTCATGTCGTTTAACAAACCTAGACCAGTATATAAGCCCTCTCTAAAACATAATATTCAAGGATTACCACAAAAATTGCAAGAGAAGATCTACAAGGACGTTTGGCAAGGCCTTGTTAAAGAAAAATCTCAATGGGTGACTGTAGAACTTTTGTGTCGTGAAATTCACAGGAGGAAAGTGACAAAAATTAACCAACGTGTTAGATTTCTATGGATCAAGGGTGTTTTTTTGCTCTGTTTCCAATTTAGTACGTTTACATCTGAAGATGTTTTGATCCTTCTTAACCGTTACCCTGAATGGCAGTGGGACGAAATTACACGTTATATTAATCACTTTCGCTTTTGGAGGAGATTTGATTCTGTGCAAAATATACACTGATGATCTTCGACCTAAAGAAGGATAAAAGAGAACGACCATACCACAACCTTTATCACTTGTGATCAAACAGATTCCGTGGAAGGATATCAATGAGAAGATTCACACGGTGAAAGATTACGAACACTTATTACAAGAAATGTGTCCCATGAATGAGGGTCGACGTGTAGTGTGTGTTTTAGTGACTTGCTTTCTGGGATTTCGTTTACCTGTCGATTCCTTGTGGACACTTTACGAACACTACCTACCAAAAAAGACAGTATGTTGACTCCTTTAAATGTCAACGAGATACTCATTCTGTTAAAAGCCTTACGCTTTCATCTGGATACGTCTCGACCTCTACAGGAAAAAAGATTCGTCAACTTTAACGTACGGAAGCGGTGTACGAAGATGTGTGTGTAGCTTGTGACTTACACCCTCATTGGACAGATGTACGTAACTGGAAAAGTTGGGATTTTGAGGCTTGGACAAACGAAGCATCCCATTATGCCCAAACGTTGTGTTCGTAAAATTCATCGTCGAGTGAAAAAAGTCACTTTTAAACCTGTGTTAGTAACAGTACCAGAAGAAGAAGAAAAAGAATCTGTCACCGAAGACAATCCCTCTGTTCAAGACAAAACTGTCATTGACATTCCCCCACAAAGACCCTTTCGAGAGGACACGTATGTGACTGTACCCTATGTAGAGACTATAAGAACATTGCACACTACCTCTAGGGCACCTTCGTTACCCAAACAATGTTGTACAGTGACTTGTTTATATGACACATTGATCGTTTCCATGTGTATTTTATTCCTGTATTTATCCATTTGGCTTTTATGTATTTTTGTCTTTCGTGTTGTTCTCATTTAAACATGCATTGAAATAAACGTGTCTTGAAAAAAGTATAAAAACCTCTTGTCTTGTCTGTTTTTGTGTCAATCGTGTCATACCACTACACTACTATGGCTCACGCTGCTATTTCTACTACTCCTTCCTCCTCGACATTCAAAGTCATTGACGAACACTTAGATCATGCTAGTTGGGAGGCCTTGTATCTTCGTCAAACCGAATTTGTCAAACGTTTGATCGAACATAAACATCATTTGATCGATCGTTCACCTCAACGTATTGTGTGGTGTTACTAAGAGTGGCAATCGGTATACAGCCTCTTGCAAGAAAGTCAAGGTGATTCCATTGTGTTTGTAGAAGGCATTCCTAAAGAAGACGAGGGGATCGTGTCTGACCCTAGTCAAACTCATTGGGTTATTTTTGACGACATGTTAGGAGAAGATGAAGAAGAAATTAAACTGTGGTTTACGCGTAAAGGGCATCATCGTAATGCAAGTGTCATTTACATTACACAAAATTTATTTCAACAAAGTAAAGCCCATCGTACCATTAGTCTCAATGCTCATTACGTGGTCTTGTTTAAAAGTCCTCGAGATAAATCACAAGTGCATGTCTTAGCCAAACGGTTAGGAACACCTTGGCTGACTCATGCGTACGAAGATGCCACTCAAACGCCACACGCCAATTTACTCGTGGATTTAAAACCCACTACCCCTGATTATTTACGATTTCGTACCGATTTGTTTCACGACTAGTGTCAAGACGGAGGACCTGTCGTGTACACGTCCTCATCGTCGAAATAACCATATGAACCACTAACAAATCTGTACAAACCTTGGGTTACTTTGACCTTGTCTCATACATCGTCAACATGACGTCCCTTCAGTCTCATCTTCCCATCAAATTGATTCGTGCCTTGTACGGTATAAGTCGCGAAAAAAATCTACAAATACGTGCTCACGTCTTAGAAGCCAGTCTCAAAGAAGTCTTACGATGGTTTACGGTGACAGCACGTCAAATACTGCAAGGAATCATTCACATTCCACATCAAACCAAACGCTTTTTTGACAGAAACAAAGTAGCCTTGACGCAACTGGCCAATACTCGCATTGACACTCAAATCAAAAAGCAAATCATATTGAAACCTGGAGGTAGTGGTTCTCTAGGAGGTGTCATCAATCGTACCCTTTTAAAATGGGATCCCAATGCTTCCAAAGTTCACTCCAAGAAAACAAAAACCAAACGAACCCTTAAGAAAAAGAACAAGGGTACCAAGACCAAAACACAGAAAAAGAAAAGTACACAGAAAAACGCTGTCACCCGCAAAAGAGGCACTTCGGCCAGGACACAGCCTTATCTTCGTCAACCACGACCTGTAAGAAAAGATCTACAAGGACGTTTGGCAGGGACTGCGTTTCCAGTAGCCTCAGGTGCTTCCACTTCTCCGTTGTTGGTGATGCCAGCCAAAGCCAATTTGACACCCGTTTTTCCTAATTTGAAGAAACATTGGAAATCTGCGTCTCCCAAAACGTCTCCTCCACCGGTGACACCCTCGTCCACATTAGCGTCAGTAGCAGTTGCTCACAAAGTACCTGCCCCCAAAGTCAAAGTCCAAGAAAGATTTGGTATGTTAAAGAGTTTACTAGATTTGTCGAAACAAGAACTGTCCCGATTGAGTCCATTGCGAGCTCCTTCACGACGTGTGTTACCTGCCATGAAGTTGATACGACGGAAAGATAATCAGTGGCGACGCATTCCAGTATAAAATTGACTTGAAGACCACGACGTGAATCAGTATTTTCTGTGCTACTGCTGAACACTCAACTACCGTCCAGAAAGGAAAAGGAAAAAGACAATTTCGTCATTCTACCAAACGCTCAAAAACCAAACAACGACGTCCTCCCCTTAAAAGACACAGTCATCCAAAGAAAAAGAGAAGTCACCAAAGGGGAGGCATATTTACTGGTCTTTTTAAAGGTATGCACAAACTAGACAAAGCAGCTCAGAAATAAACTGGTATCTTTAGCGATGAATTTAAAGATTTAGCGAAGAACTCCATTACCTTTTGGAGAAACCAATAGAAAAAAGAAGATAAAAGAGGGTGTGTACCAAGTCTTTGACGGCAGTGTATTTCTGGAACTAATAAGCAAAGATGTCACCTTGCAGAAAACATTCTTATTCACCCCACAAAGGAAAGAAAAGGAAAGGACTACCTCCTGGTTTAGCCAAACACGGAGACATGTTGTCCGTCCTGTCCAAAGCCTCTCCACCCATGAGAAAACAAATCATTAAAACAGCCTCCAAAGATGTCATCGATACCGTGTGCGAATGCTGTTTGAATGTCTTGAAAGGTACGATACTTTTGTCTCCACACCAGAAAAAAATGCTTTGCCAAACATCGACACGTTCTTCGTCAAATGGTCCAAAAGAAAATATCCGTCCGTCAAAAGAAAAAGATGTTGGTGCAACACGGAGGATTTTTACCTATTCTTGCTCCTATGTTGACAAGCTTAATACCAGGTTTGATACAAGGGATGGCACAAGGGATGACTCAAGGGATGTCCCAAGGGTTTCCCCAAGGAATGGGTAGAAGATTAAAGGACCCTATAGAGCACAACAATCTCAGACATAACCTTTGAAAGCCTATGGAAGGACGAAAACTGACTTTGGTTCCTTACAAACGATGGATGGAATACCATCATAGGCAAGAACAATGACCCCCCCCCCCACCATTTACCACCCAATCCTAATTTGGCCGAGATGTCCCAATTACAACACGAATTACAATCCTTGATCCATCGCCACGATTTATCCGAAACCGAAAAATCGCAAAAGTACGGTCAACTCTTGAAACGACGGCAACTCTTTCATCGGAAAGCTGAGGAACAAACAGCTCTACCCACTTCGTCCGATTTTAAGGCTCTAATGAATAGTCCGTCGCCCTCACTCTCTACAGTGGTCAAAACAGACGTCACCCCACCATTACATAAGGAAGAAGAACCCCATGATCTCTTTCAAACACCCACTACCACTCCCATTCCGAGTAAGATTGCCGCTCCCTTGTTGACCCCTTCCCCAACTCCCCCACGAGAAGAATTCAAAACTTGGGTTAAAAAGATGATGGCTATTCCTCCTTCGACAGATGTGAAAAAGAAAGAAAGGAAACCAGAAGTGAGGAAAGAAAAGAAGGCCAAAGAAGCTATCCCATTACCACCACCACCACCACCACCAGTACCCTCGACGTCAACTCCTGTGGCACATCGGACACGTAACACCGTTTCCAAACAACCCCCATTTCGTCCCACCCAAAGCAATATCATCGAAGAGTGTGTACCTTATTAACAAAACCATGGAGAAGGTATTAGCCAGCATTTACTACGATCCAGCTCACCCTGCAGGTTATGAAGGCATTCAGAAATTGTATCGTGCTGCAAAAACTCGCCTGAAAAAGCTCCGTTTACCTGCAGTACAACGATGGTTACAAGAACAAGCGAAGTGCACTTTACACAAGCCCATTCGACGAAAATTTCACAGAAGTCGCTCTCAAGTGGAAGGCATCGATCATCAATGGCAAGCCGATTTAGCCGATGTCTCTCATTTAGCCACTTACAATCGTGGCTACAAATATTTGTTTTGTGTCATCGACGTCTTTTCTAAATTTGCCTGGGTCGTACCATTGACATCCAAATCGAGCGAAGAGTTAGTAAGAGCTTTGCAACTGGTGTTGAAACAAAGTGGTCGTCACCCTTTTCGATGACAAACCGACAAAGGCACCGAATTTCTGAACCAAGCTTTCCAACGAGAATTAAAAAAACGTGACATTCATTTTTTCACCACCGAAAATCCTCAAACCAAAAGCCAGTATTGTGGAACGTTTTCAACGTACCTTGAAAGAACGCATGTGGAAATATTTTACGCATCAACACACTCTCAAGTACATCGACGTCTTACCACACTTAGTCCAAGCCTACAATCAATCTTACCATAGAAGCATTGGACGTTCCCCACAAGATGTAACAAGTGACAACGAAGTAACTGTTTTTGAACGTCTGTTTGGTACGTCCCGGACGATGGCTGTCCCCAAGAAAGGTAGAGAAGTGTTAACCCCGGGAGATTGGGTACGCATTGGCAAAACCAAACGCACTTTCGACAAAGGTTACTTACCCAACTGGACCACCGAATTGTTTCGTGTTACTGGACGAGTGCGTGATCGTCATCCTACCGTCTATAAATTGGAAGACATGAACGGAGAAGTATTAAAAGGAACGTTTTACTTGCCTGAGTTACAACGTGTCACCAAAAAAAAAACGACGTGTACGACATTGAAAGCATTCTCGAACGAGGAACCCGTGAAGTAGGAAAACGTCGTGTCAAAGAAGTCAAAGTACGTTGGAAAGGATATCCTCCTAGTTTTGATTCTTGGATTGACGCTGCACAAGTCATCGACTATAAAAAGAAATGACCATTATGCCCTTCAATACAGCTTCAGCGACCACAGTGACTACTCCTTCACCCACTTCATCTCTGCAAGATTTTCAAAAGCAACCCTTGTGGGTGTGGTGTGGAGAACGTGTCCCTAAAACGCAAATCGTTTTTTTCTGTCAAATCTTTGTGGTATATTGTGTCATTGGTGCAGCCATTGCTAATTTGAGTTTGCAACAAGGAGACAAACAATTGTGGACTATTTTACTCAGCAGTTGCATCGGGTATCTTCTTCCCAATCCTTCCCTGAAATACTATTACAACGGGAACAACACAACAGTAACAATATTGGGAGTCTTGCGTCCAACGTTAGTCCTTCTCCTGACAGTCACTCTTCCAATCACAATCCTCTTTTAGACACTCCTTTAACCTCGAGTGACTCCTCGGACAGAAGAACATTGGAAATATGAACAACACTATTAACCAATTTTACTTAACGTTAGCAGCAGAGAGGGTGAGCCGGACAACATTTTTAGACAAGTATTCACTGAAATCACGCTTAAAATCAATGAAACCAATGACATCAGACCCCAAAGTCAATGACATCTGGTCCCAAATATGTGTGTGTTTCATGGATGAGGTCCAAAAAAAATTATGAAAAAATCAATGAAATTAATGAAATCAAAAACTTTTCAACTATTACATTTTTTTGGAAAAAGGGACTACAACATCGTTGTCACTCACCCTCTCTGCTGCTATGGGTTAACCGAATATTTGATCCAGTCCGATACGATATCGTGTTCGAGGGTCATGTAAATCACTACGACGAAAATCACTACGATTTCACAAATAGACTAATTTGTAAAACCTCCTCTTGTAAATCAATCAGATTATTAGACTGGTCAGTGAGTTTGAAATTAATTCTGGTTAATGAATTATTATGACATCGCATATAGACTGGATTCACCGGGGACTCAATTATTAAAAACCCTGGAGGAGCTGTTGGTGCAAATGAATACAAAATATATCCTTGCTGAGCTTGATTTGATCGTTCTAAATTTATTTGATAGCTTCCTTCGATCACATCACATACTAAATTGAGCGCAATCACCGTTGAAATATTCACATTGAACGGAGCGATATGCCTGCCACCACCATCTGGGTCATTATTATGGGTCAGGATTTTTATTTCCGGTGATGTTGCTTTTTTCCACGTATCATGAATTATTTTAAAACCAATATCGATGGCATCACTGAGAGATTTTTGTAGTTCTGGTACGTTATATCCTGGTAGTTTGACTGTGGGTATATCCTTGACGGGGATGCTCTTGCCTCCTGCAAAAATTGTTCTTGTTGTAGGATTACTGTCACCTAATATCTCTTGAATAATTTGTGAATTAAATGTTTCCATGTCATTGATGATTTTGTTACATGTTTTTACGACACTGATAAATTCATCTCGGGTAAGAGAGCCGGATTTAAGGGGTATTAACAACAGTGAAAAATCATTATTCATTGCTGTGAAATTTTCAGCGATTTTAAGTTCGTTAACAAAAAGATATTTCCCTCCCTTATCTATAGTGCCAAGAGCAAAAAAGATGCTAGCAATACTGTAATCTCTATAACTCTTTACTGGATTATCAGATTTTATCCTGTCTGTGATATAATCGGTTTTTTGAGGTTCTGGTAAATCAACGGTTCCCCCCTTTGGTGGTAATTCAGGCCATCCTAGTACGGTTCTTATTGAGCTTTGATAGATATCTACGACGTATTCTTCTGAGTTTATTTCAATGGCAGATGATAGTGTTGGTTCATGAACTGTTATAGCGATTTTTGACTCTACTCCAGTAATCGATTTTATTCTACGCGCGAATTCATTATTGATTTGTTCAATTTGATATGATCCGGTTGGTATGGAAACAACATTCCAGTCTGGGGTACCGTCGGGTTTATTCTTATTTGCAAATACCAGGGAATTATTTGGTTGTTGACCACCAAATGATTTTGACCTAATATTTGGCCAACTATGGTATACTCGTAATTTTGCTAGCGCGATTTCCTTCACTGGGACCGGAGAGGGGAAATTCACACTGAATTCTGGATTCGTTGAGGTTATTGAGATCATGCTTGTTTGTACTGGGTTTGTGTTCTCCACTATTTGTTGAAGTAATTCCATCTGTGTTGTCATTGTTATTATACTCATGTTTTTGTACTTCTAATTTTGACATCGCAGAATCATATATATCTACCATCGCTGAAAACTCACTCTCTGATATAATTGTATCATCGAGCGATGACGATATCAATGAGGATAATTGCGAGTATGCAGTGGACACAACATGAAATTGAATTATGTAGTCTTGTAGTTTCCGTTGGCTGCATGAGGATATTTTTTTTGTGATTATTGAAATTATTCCAGCGATTGTTGTTGCCGCAGAAATGCAAATTGGAACAGCTATCGGAGCCATCATTGTCACTGAAGACAGTATAATACCAGCTCCGGTGATTACACCACTCACAGCGTACACAGTAACATCAATTGCGGTAATTCTCCTGCGATATTTTTTAATTTTCAATTCATACTCCTCAGACAAGGTTTTGAGTCTAGTTTGATACTCTCTGACCTGATCATAGCGATATTGCGATGATGAAATCATTTTTTATTTTAAATATGCTAGCGTTTTCAATTACGATTTACTTAAATTCGCTACGAATTCCACATACCACGTTGTTGAGACCCTAACCAAATTTGTATCAGTAGATGTGATCGTGAACTTTTCAGTTGTATTCTTGTCGATGATCGTTGAAATCGTATTATTGAACCCCGATGAACTGGACGATGAAATCTTAAATTGAGATAATGGTGTTACTAGTGTTAATCGATAAATACCCTTGACGGTTGCAGTGATATCTAATGTGTTGTTTGTAGGTGTCCACTCAAATGATCCATGTTGGATTGTGTATACTAAGTTGTTGGTTTTCTCATGAGGAATTTTTGTTTTTCCAATGGCTGTTATCACCCTCGAAAGATCACCTTTGATGCCTTCGATGGAAGTTTTCGTCTCATCAATGGATTTTTTAATATCAGGGAGTTTTAGTTCAATTTTATCTAACGGGGTTCCAATAAATGTATCAATGGCGTCGGTTGTTGTTTTTGTTGCTTCGTTGATAACCTTTTGATCATCAACAAACGTTTTAATTTCAGCGATAGATGGTGTAACTACAATTGGGGATCCAAAGAACTTATGAACGACATTTCTACGGAAACTATTGTAGTTTCTTAAATGATCTTCAAATTCTTTATCGTGGTTTGTAAATCGATCTGTAATCGTCGAAAAAAGTACACCCGGTTTGAGTTTACCCTGATCGGAAAATAGCGCAACGGTGTTCTCGATTGCGTTTTGTTGTTTAACCAAAATATCATCCAGAGAAATATTACTGGATTTCAATTTACCCTGTTTGTCTTGAAATACAACTATTTCATTCGGGTCAACACTTGTTAAGTTCAACGTCTCAGCGATTTCATCTTTAATTTTTTTTTGTATATCCTTGATAGAATCAGGAGTTGCAGTGTCATCGGGGTTGGGTTTCAGAGGTCTTCCCCAAATATCAATCATGATATTTTATATATCTCTCTCTAAAAAGCGATTACTAGTGTAGTCATTTACGACAATATGTGGTGGTTTTCCCCTTGGGTTACCCAAGGAGTTAGAAATAGCGTCAAGGACATTTAATACTTCACTGCCGCATATTGGTGGGTCATTGATTTGTTGTGTTGGTAACGTAGAATACCAAGTCTTCATTGGAAGGGTTTTTATATACCGCATAAACTCTTTTGGTGGGGCTAATCCATATGAATCAAAATAGACAATCCCACGTGGATCAATAGCGTATGCAACCCAGTGAGTTCCAGGTCCGGTGCTGTTATCGAGATTAATAATACCTGTTTCAGTTTTGTTTGGTTGATGTGGTAATTGATCTTTCATAAAAACACCTCTGAAATTTTTAATCACTAGTTGTTTAGCCGCATCCATTAAATCAAAATTGGACATGGGAACCATAGGTTCGGAAATTGAAGATTTCTGAATTAATAAACCGTTCCTGGTAGTCTTAGACCTTTTCCGCTGTACCATGAATACGGGGTTCCTGGTAGTCTTAGACCCAATCCTTGAACGGATCGTCTCTTTTTTTTATATCCTTGTCCAGCTGCCTTCTTAAGTGCCATTCCTGCTGCAGTACCAACGGCTCCTAACGCCGCTGCTTTAGCCACCGCTGGGGCTGCTGCTGCAATCAATGCTGGTATTGCAGCTAACAATGGAAATATACCGCCTGTTTTCATCATATTTTTAATAGCAGCCGCAGAGAGAGTAATCTGAACCCCCTTTTTATCCTTGAAAGCATCATTGAAATGTTTCACCTGACGAGTTGTCAGCGATAATTTATTTTCACCACCAGTCATTTGATTAGGTTTCAACGTGATTGTGGTTCCACATTTTTTAGCTGATTCTGATTGCAATTTTTTGATTTGACCAGGAGTTAACGTAACACTAATAACACTATATGACATTATATATAATTGATTGATTCTAATTCAATGAAAAATCGTTCAAAGATTTTCTACTGGGGCATCTACCACTCTCATTCTTCCACCAACACCTTCGAGTAGCATTGATTTATCACTGAGAATGACAGCAACCGCTCTATAATCAGCAGCACCAACAGGGCGATTCACATTAGCTCTAAAGTGTATATCAACAACTGACTGTCTTGTCAAATCGAGATGTTCCAGTGAGAAGTAGTAGATCGGATACAGATTCTTAAAATCAAATTGTGATATTTGCAAACCAGTATCGACATTTTGATCGCGTGCCATAAATGACAACAGACGATGATAAACTCGTGCAATATGATTTTCTGTGTAATTAAGTTGTATATCCTCAGATGGTTCCTGCTGGCCGTTTATTCTCAGTGAGACGTCTTTCACACCTAATTGATCAAATATCATATGACTGAAGATTTGATTGCCAACTCGTGTGTTATCTTGGAACGCAATAAATATATGACGTGGCGCAGAAACGCCTTGTTTTGATGCTAGGTTCCAAGTGAATAACCCGTTGATATTTGATTGTTTCACATCTGTACTCACGGTTAGCCAACTCAACAACGACTTTCCTCCTTGGTCCATAAATGATAGTAGTCGTTGTTCTGCGGTGATTGCTGGAGTCAACACTGGCATCCACAATGATATTTTTGTTAAAATGACTTTACCAGCATCATCATTTATATGTGCTGCAGCTGGGTTTGCTGGAATCCTCCAAATTGCGTCGTTATCATCACTCTTTCGTACAAGCGATACTGTATGCTTCGCCCCGTAGATAACTTTTCTGACGTTTCTACAGAATCCAAAAATATGATGCAGTGGAATCGCGCATGAAAATGATTTACGATCTCCTTGCAACATTGCGTTTCGTGTTGCAGCTCCTAGATTGAAATTAACATCGTTGTTTATAATCATATCTTCGGCATCAATATTAGCGGTGCCAGCATTATTCTTTGGTCGTCTTACAACAAATGGATTTCCACCAGCGGTATTCTTACCATCTTTTGCAAACATCATAGACGGACCCGCTGATCTTGTATAATCATCAGAATATCTCGCTAACCCTATGATTGTTGTGGCCACATCAACATCACGATCTATGGACTCAATTTCTTTTCCATCAATGAGATATCTAGCACTCTCAAATAACGCCATGATACCATTATTGACAAAACCGACTTGAGTACCAGCTGGATACTCTGTATCATTTGTTCGTATAATCTCTCCTTCTACTTCAATAAATGCTTCAGCGGGTAGAAAGTATTTACTGGTATCATGGACTTGAAGATCAATTCTTGCTCGACTATTTGAGTCTATGGCATGATAGGCGTAATATTGATAATCGCGTACAGAATCATCCTTGCCAACTGGGGCGTCTATATCAAACGCCGGATCATGTGATTTTTTGAACATTTTATTCTATTTATCAGAGTCTAAATAGTGAAATCGTAAACGATTTTTCCATTTTCATCGACGTAGTTTTTTAAGGCCACTTCCCGCTATCATGTTTGCAATATTGCTTTGGTCTCCTTGATTTACCATCGACGCTAATTTTTCATCTACTGCGTTATTTATAATTTTACTAACACTTGCAGGCATTTCTTCTGTAGACGGTAACGGTTTCTTTTTTCGACTCACTAATGATGTTATTTTATCCTTCGCAGTTGAAAATGCTTTCCCGGCAAGATTTCCAACAGTACTAATACCCTTATCACGAATAACATCAATGGCTTTCATTGATAACTGTTTAGCTAACGGCATCACTTTTGGGGCCATTCTTGAAAAGAATCCTAAAATGGTATTGCCGAGGCCATCTCCGTAGTATGCCTTATAAACTGGAAACCGTGAATTAACTACATAGACGGGGGTTGGTTTATCATGATTGTAATGGATGATCATTATTATAAAAACAATAGTGTTTTCAATTGTTATTTAATCACTATGATACCCATTTGCTAACTCGTCAATGAAATCTCGATAGGTTTTGATATCCATGATACCGCCGGCAAATAACCGTCTACAAATATCAGCTGCTTCATTAATTATTTCCGGTGAATTATTTCCAGCTCGTTTTCCTCCGATGAGAACATCTAATCGTGATATATCATTGATAACGCTATCAGGACAAATGTTTCCAATCCTTGGATTTCCTAATCCACTTCCGCTATAACCAGCTGCTTCATCTAGTTTTTCTAAATCCGTAGTTTGTAAATAATCATCATCATCATCATCATCAGGTGGTAGTTGTTGTGTTTTTTGTCTTCTTGTTTGTCTACGTGTTGGTGTTTGACGTTTTAGTTCTTGCCGTTCTTCTATTTCTCGTTGTCGCTCTTCTATTTGTTCTCTTTTATAATAACTAATTCCCTTTTTAAATTCCTTGTATCCTATCTCATCCTTATTCAAACGACCAATCCCTTTATTTAGTTTATACAAATTATCGAACCAATCATTACTTGATATTCTATCATTTTTATACTCGTCCTTTAAAAAATCTTTCTTTGAATTATAGCTTTGAGCAGCAAAATTACCAAAGGCTTGATAATCCTTTGATTTCAATAAACTAGGTTTTTTTATTTCTATTTTAGCATGATCAGTAAATTTATTCAACAGAGAAACAGTCGTTTTTTTCGGATCAGTTTGTTCAGTTTGTTCAGTTTTCGCTGCTAGTTTTTCAAGTACAGAAATAAGACCCTCTTCCTTTCTCTTACCGTCAGGATCATCTCCCAGTATAGCACGCTCTACCCCGTACGTTGCTGTGGTTACTGGTTTAAACAATTCTTCAGACCCCAGAGCAAAATCAGTTTGTAAACTCTGTCGTTGTTGCAGTTTATTCCGTACAGAGTCACGAATTGGTATAAATTTCTTAATTGCATCTAGTCGCTCACGAGCCAGTCGGGTTGTTAATGCTTCATTGACCATTATTTGAAATCAGAAACCATTTTTCAATTGTAAAACACTTTCCCCCACTTTTTTGACATGTCAGATGATTTTTGATACGGTCATGGAAGTGTTATTTCATCGTGAGACACCTTCTATCAATGATGTTGAAAGTATCATAATTGTATATAAAATAAATAATACTGATAGTTTCAACATTCGATTTTTTGACATGTCGGATGATTTTTAACACGGTCATGGAAGTGTTATTTCATTCTATAACAGCTTCTATCATTGATGAGGAAAGTGTGGAAATTGTATATAAAATAATTAATACCACAGTTTCCTCACTTTTGTTACATGTCGGATGATTTTTGATACGGTCATGGAAGTGTTATTTCATCGTGAGACACCCTCTATCATTGATGTTGAAAGTCACATAATTGTATATAAAATAAATAATACTGTGACTTTCAACATTCTAGTTTTGACCAATCTGACACATCCTCCATCGAATTTTGACACCCTCTTGAGGGTCGGCTAAAAAAAATGAGGGTCGGAATGATAATGGTCGGGCAATCAAAAAATGATACGGGTCGGGCAATCAATGGTCGGGCAATCAAAATTGTTCATTTTCTTGAATTAATGCTCGTAGGTTTCTAATTTTAGAGTTGACTTCTTTTTTCAATTCGTATTCGTTACCTAATTCTTTTCGTATTCCCTCTACGATAGTATACAACGGGACGAACACACTGATGTCACTGGAAAATGAAAGAGAGTCTTTAATAGAATTCTGAATTTTTTTGATGAGTGCATATTTCTTGGGTAGCATATATTTATTGTTGTTAACCCCGTATTCTATATCCTGAAAATCAGACACAATTTGGTCAGGATTTAATCCATCTGATAGTTTGATATCCTGATTTTTCAATTTTGCTATTTCAACTATGATGCTATTCATGTTTTCAGAATTCATTATTCTATAAGTATGACATATCTCTAATTGGAAATTATGACGCATTAGACATAACTAAATTGAACTTTTTGCCCCGTCTTTTTTGAAATAGCCGATCGATAAATCCCCTCTGCAACGAATCGTACAGAAGTCGGACAGATATTGAAATATTTTCCGGCTTCATTCATAGATGAAAATATTTTTTCTTCATTAGTTATTGTATTCAAAGATGTCACAGGTCTCTTCCCAACCGTTTTGCAAGTGCCAGTCTTTCCTTGTTTGGAATTCTCACTCAGTGTGATAGCCTGCAGATTGGAAACAGAATTATTCTTTGGATTAGAATCCTTGTGATAAATAACAAAACCATCTTTGATCAATCCATTAAAACATTCAAATACGAAACGATGAATGAGATAATTTTTCGTTTTTTTTTCTCCGCCAACAGTAAACCTCAAATACCCTTGATTAGTCACAAAACCAACTGATTTTTTCAGTCTACGGTTTCTGACAGTACCATCACTGGATGCTTCATATTTTGTAATCACTGGATGTGGTCTGAATTCTTGGTCCATATATACTATTCTATTGTTTGTCTAATTCAGTGTTTGGTTCAATAATTACATCACTGGAAAATCTTTCGATATAGTCTTGCGGGGTTCTTATGATTTTATCCTTGATGTTGTCAGGGTCAAGGGCCTTTTCAGGGTCATAATTTCTGATGGATTGTCCATTTTTTATTCTTTTATCATAATAACGCTTCAATTCCCTATATCGCTTACCACCACAATCACTACACAATTGTGATCTTCCTTTGACCCCAACCCCACATCGAATACAGGGTAACGGACCAAGACTTCCACGTCGAAAACTTTGCATATGATACCTACAGTATTCATTTTTTCTGCATGATTTGTTACACGGGGTTACATTTCCCATCATGAGCCATTTGCAGTGATTCATTATACATAAAACTTTCATTTAAATGTTTGTTTTTTATATAGCATGAAGGAGTTCAAGAGATTGACTTCGAAAAATGCTAAATTCAATGCTGATAGAGAGTTCAAGAGATTATTGAAAATCAATCCTAGATTTAATCTCGATAGACCAAAAAAACGTCAAAAACGTCCAAGAGACGGAAACATGAAAGAGTTTAAGAGATTATTAAAAATCAATCCTAGATTTAATCTCGATAAACCCAAAAAACGTCCAATAGACGGAAACAAACGTAACAAACGTCCAAGAGACGGAAACATGAAAGAGTTTAAGAGATTATTGAAAATTAACCCTAAATTTAATATCGATAAACCCAAAAAACGTCCAAAACGCCCAATAGACGGAAACATGAAAGAGTTTAAGAGATTATTGAAAATCAATCCTAGATTTAATCGCGATAGACCCAAAAAACGTAACAAACGTCCAAGAGACGGAAACATGAGATCATCATGGAAGGATGCTCAATTCAATCTTGATATAGTTTCTAATACACCCAAGAATAAAATTCTTGATAAACCCATCAGAGACTGTTTTAATGAATTCAAGCGTGATGGAGCATCCTATTGCTGGTCCACATTTCGAATTGATGGTGTTGTTGACGCTACCATGAATGATGAAAAGGCAGCAGCGATCATTTCACATGTTGGGGAAAAAAGTCATTTTTTCCGAATTAAATTCATTATCCGTGAAAATGGCAAATGGATTATTAAGGATAAATTTGAACCCATTCTCAAGGGTAAAAAAACTATCACCGTGAATCAAGATTCCAAACCGGGAATTTTGACCGGAATTGATAAACCCTACTACGAAAGATCTTATCCTGTCACAGCAGTTGTTTACGGGATCTATCCGCTCAATGAAAAACCTGATATTTCAAAACTAGCACCCATGAAATATTCGACAGGGCTCAATTGTGTAGCAACACGAATAATAGAACACTTCACAAATGCATCCCGGGGGAATAAACTCACTGATCTAAGACGAAAAAAAATAACCGAGTGGGAGTTCACGGTAAAAGAGCATGGAGCAACAATTCAGGATATAACTAAATTAGAAACATCATTAAGATTTCCAATATCGGTAAGAACAATCACCGGTGAAGTATTAAAAGAACCGAAATATCAATCAAAAAAAGGAAACCCCATTGAAATTATTGATCATAACGCGCACGCGTGGTCATCTGCAGTAACAATATTCCCACGGGAAAGAACCGTAAAATATCTATCCCCAGCAGGGTTGGGACCTGAAGAATGTTTTACCGAGCAGAAATTATTTGATGCTATTTACCATTTGAGTAAAAACGATCCTGTGTCAGCGTGGCTATTTCATAGTAATTCAGACGAGGAATGCAGATTTGATCAGTTTGTAAGGCCCAATGGAGAATTATACCGTACTGAAGAACTGCAGAATCAAATGAAACAACTAGCTAGTGAGTTTTCTGAGGACGGAGAAGAAGACGATCAATTATTAGCAAACTGTTTTACAGTACCATCCATTGCAGCACATTTTGCTAGAAAGAAAAACGCGTGGAAACCAACACGAAGTGAGTTTTTATCAGATGTCAAATTGTCCTGTCTTGAATACAGCCACGGCGGATTATGGAACACAAAATACACCTCTGATTCCGTTATTTCAGTTGATATGATAGCGTGTTATCCAGGAAGTTTTCTTGGGTATGGAGAATGCGAGAAATATTTCAAACGATTTGGACACCCTACACACGAAATGACCCGTGTTGCTATTAATGGACCACTTCCTGATTTTGATTTAACCGGATTCGCTTGTGTGGTATCATTTGAAATGGCTGCAGGACTTCATCCGTGTAGTTATCTTTGGATTGGTAAACACATGTCTGAAAAACACTGGATGCCAATAGTGCTATTGAGATATATGCTTGATTGTAAAATGTTAAAATCATTAATTGTCAGTGAAGCAATTATATCCTATCGGGCACAGAAATCAGTCTGGTTACCACAACCTGATCTAGAAAAAATAATTAGCGAAGAGCGAAAACTGTTTCCTGATTTTAATGAACAACAAATCATGGATTGGTCCAGACAGTTATTTGAAATCAGAAACAATGAAGCAAAAAATCTTGGACGAAGAATAATCGGTAAATTTACCCAAGGTGGCAAAGATGATAATACGAAATATTCTTCACGATTGATTATAGACAACGCTGAATACGATTTTGTAATGGCGGATTTAACGAATAAGGGCTTATATGTCAATCGTAAGGACGCATTTATGTCCGATGGAACCAAATTGGGTACAATTGTTACCTACAATGATGGATACCATCCGCAGTACACACATTTGAGAGCTTCTATGCTCGGTTATGCTTCTATTAATCTGTTTTCGATGATCAATAAATTTCCTACCACCGCAGTTAGAGTTGCCACTGATTCATTTTACATAAATAGCAAAATGGCTGATTTTAAGGTTACTGGCAACGAGAAATGGGGGACATGGAGAATTAAGAAAGAAATGATTCATGATTATATTCCATCAGCAGATGTTACCATTGAAAATAATTACTTAGAAAGCAATCAGTGTTCAGAATTTTCTAGTGCACCACCGATTTCTGATCCAATATGCCTGTATAAAACAGTTTATTTAAACGGCTGTGGTGGGTCAGGAAAAACAACCCGGGTAATTGAGTTATTCCGTAGAAACGCTAGTGTTTCTAACATGATTGTGCTAACACCAACTCATAGACTTGCAAGAGAAATGATACAGAGAGGGGTAAATGCTTGCACTTATCACAGCTTTTTCCGATGGAAGGGAGATAAATGGACTCCTGAGCGCATGGGAGAGAAATTTATTCCTGAATTCATCATGTGGGATGAAATAGACACAGTGTCCGAAGATGTCTTAAAAATATTTCTTGAGTGGTTGTTATTGAAGAATACAAAAGTCGTAATGTGCGGTGATCACGGCCAACCTCCACCATTTGTCGGTGCATCTCCCCATGAATGGCTAAAGGGTTTTGTAGACTATTATGAAGAAATTGATACTGATCATAGATCACTTGATAATGAATTAAAAGAATTGAAGAAACTAATTAGATTGCAACCGGATAGAATCCAGTGTGAAATAACCCGTGAAATAATTTCGGAAACTCCCATGAATGATTTCTGGGAAATGTGGAGACCAAATGATTTAATCATTGCAAGTAGAAAAATAGTCAGGGACACACTTCAGATGAAGTTATTTGAATTGCATAAACAAAAATTTGCAACACTTCCAGTACCGTTATGTTATAGGCCATCGGATACGCGAAAACAGAATATTGAAGTTGATATTCCAGGACAAAGTCAAAAACAGAATTTAGTATTAAATGATATTGTGCTGGTTGATATCAATGTTGTTGAAGATGCATTGCGTGCTAATAAATCCCCGTGGACGCTAGGTTATGCAGCAACAATACACTCTTCACAAGGATTGACTATATCGGATACAACTCTTTGGATGGTAGATAATCGCATAGAATGGTCGAATTTAGTCTATCTCGCAGTGTCTAGAGTACGAAAAATAAATCAACTTCGAAGAATTGTCTTCGATGATGAAATCATTGGCGATGATAATGACACCACAATAGATGATATTATTGATAAAAAACTCTCCGGTTACAAACAACAGGACAAAAAAAAACAACGAGAATTTGATATTGATGCTGAATTAATAATCACTTTGAAGAAACAACAGAATAATCACTGCGCAAGTTGCAATTGTATAATGCGTTGGCAGTATTCGGATAAGGATCCTCGCCAATTCACCGTAGACAGAAAAAATAACAATCTCGGTCATGTCAGAAATAATGTGATGTTGACTTGTCTTGAGTGCAATAGACGCAAGGGTGCTAGTTAAGCCCATGGGGTGGCAATTGAGTATCCTCGGGTATCACTTGTAATTGTTGTCTAGTAAAACCCCGTTGAGGGGCAGTTGAATCCAGTTTATAGATTGGAGGTCTACCCGTAGATCGTGTTATACTAGATATCTTATGCGTAGTGACGCTCCAAATAGGATCAGTAGCCCTTTTTCTATCCCCTTCAAGCTCTCCTGGTTCATATAAATACCTCACAATGACATTACTACCAAGAATTGGTTGGGAAACGCTAGCGTTTCTAAGGAAATCTTTTTGTGGTTTTTCAGGTATCGACTTCTTTTTAATCGCGTTGATAGGTTTCATGTTGATGGTTCTAGTAATCTCGTTATTCAGTGCGGTAACTACACCTGGTAATCTCTTCACCCATTCACGAGATCTTTTTTCTTGGATGAATTCTTTTGCATATTGATATCCAAATAACCGCTCAGCAAGGGTTTTATTAAACCGTTCTACAATGGCCTGATCACGATGCAGTGCAGTATGCCCTCGTCTGATAGCGACATTGTGATATTTCATTGTAGATAACACTGCACCCTGAAATTCCTTGCCCGGGTCAACTTGTAACAGATTTGGCCAGTGCAGAGGACCTCGTCGATAAATCCTTTCAAATGCAGAAGCCACTTCAATGGCTGATTTTGTTTTTAACGGTTCTGCTTCTTTGTATCGACTTGCAATATCAACTACAGTTAACGCATATTTGTAACCACGATCATGTGGCAGAAATAATAGATCAGCCTGATGAACTTCATTGGGTCCGGTTACATCAAAATGCGAGAATTGAATTTGTTTAGGCGGTGGTAGATAAATTTGCCATAGTGCCTGTTTGGATAACCAATGAGCCGCAGTGTTTTTTTTCACTTTTGCGGCGCTAGCGAGTTTACTGATTGCAGCGTTACCCTTCCAGTATCCTCTTGGGGAATAGTAAATAGATTCCATGTTGCTATTAATTACCAGCACCTAACATCAATTTACTTTTCATAGCCGATTTTATCAAAAATGAAGCCAATTTTTCTTTGAAGGATTTATCAGTGATAGAATTCAACGCATGAATTAATTTCACATCTGCTAGATGCCTGTGTTGCAAATTGCTGCTTTTATAAGCAACATCATGAAGGTGACAGGCCTTATCAATAGCGTTTATTGGTTCCTCACCGAGTCGGGGCTGATTTTGATCATTGAGTCTGATATCAAGTCTTGTTCCCGGTCCACAATAACTATACCCTGGAAGGTGTTTTTCTCCGGGGTATTTTGCCCATGGGGTTCCAGGGAGTTTTGCTAATTTGGCAGCGATATCACCTCCTCGTTTTTTTTTAAAGGTTCCTTGGGTTCCTTGGGTTTAGAAACAAATCTAAATTTCTTTGTACTACACTGTACGCATTTACCAGAAAGCGCTGATCGGTTATTTTTAGTTGTAATCGTCGTCAAGTCATCTGTGCCAGTACGCGCCTTACACTTCACGCAATATAGATCCATAATTTATGTATAGAGATATGAATATAATTGATTTTTCAGCGACTAAAACAAGAGAACCAGTGAAGCATCATGCAGCGCTACCAAACTCTATCCGCGCAATTATAATCGGGCCATCTGGATCCGGTAAAACGCAATTGTTGCTCAATTTAATAATGAGATGGATGAAGTGGGATAAATTGTATTTAATTGCCCCTAGCGTAGATGACCAACGATGCTATGAAGTGCTAAAAGATTTTAATGAAAACGCTTCAGAGATTGCCGGCGAGGATGTTATTGAATTTATAACCGATATTGACGAGGCACCATCCGTGAATGACCTCGATGGAAGTATCAACAATTTAGTGGTATACGACGATGTCATGTTAGATAATCAAAAAAATCCTGCTAGAATATTTTCCCGAGGCAGGCATAAAAACACGGACGTGATCTATGTCACTCAACGATACACTCAGATTCCAAAAGTGATCAGAGATAATTGTAATATGCTTGCTGTATTCAACGGCGTTGATACACATACGCTACGAAATATTTGGCAGACATGGTGCTCCGATATGGATTTCAATCAATTTAGAAATTTCTTTAGTCATGCTCAGTCTGCCCCACACGGATTTGTAACAATAAATTTACATGACCCTCGAACACGATATCGTATCGGACTGGATCAAATATTCGGTTAACCCTGAACTGAAAGTTCCAACAGCAGAGAGGGTGAGTGACAACGATGTTGTAGTCCCTTTTTCCCAAAAAATCGATGGAGGATTTCATTAATTTCATTGATTTTTTCATATTTTTTTTTTGGACCTCATCCATGAAACACACACATATTTGGGACCAGATGTCATTGACTTTGGGGTCTGATGTCATTGGTTTCATTGATTTTAAGCGTGATTTCAGTGAATACTTGTCTAAAAATGTTGTCCGGCTCACCCTCTCTGCTGCTACGTTACCTAGTGACAGTTCCATGGAGGTGTTTCCTAACAACACATTGTGTTGTTACACGTCTAAATTACCTCAAGCCATGCATTTGGATCAAGATGATCATTGGGAAGCAGCTTTAGTGGAAATAATACACCCGACACAAATCAAAAACATCGTCGAAAATCAAAACTTTTTCACAGTTGAAGTGTATGACAAGCAATTGCAACAAGCCTTAGATGAACGAGTCATAACTGGCATTGACACCAAGAAATCAGATGGACTCACAACTAAACAACTGTCCATTCATGTGTTCACCATTCCTGCAGGCTACTATTTTAGCGTTCAACATTTAGTGACTACGATTGCAACCAGGTTCAATGTTGTGTTTGGTAAACCCTTGGAAAAAATCAAAGAAAGTGTTACCTTTGAGTACATTAAAGTGGCTCGTCGCCACATGATCAAATTTTCAGAGAAGACATTAATAGCCATTACCTTTTGCCCTGAATTGTATGATATTTTAGGTGGAGACCTCAAGATGCTCCCGAACAAAAAAGAAATACCAGGCATAAGCAGTATCTTGGATTTTACAAAATATTTTCGATTCCCTGTAGAAATGAACCAATGACTCAACTTGATGTTTGTGTACTCCGATGTGGTGGAGTACAACGTGGTAGGACACACCTCTGTACCGTTACTGCGTGTCATTCCTTTCAAAGTGGATACCAGTACTGCTGACGAGGAAGGTGTAAATACCTATCACATTCACCGCGAATTTGTGCATCCTCATTATTTACCCGTCAGTAAGTCGTATTTCGACAGTGTCAATATTACTATAAAAGGAGAACTAGGTCAAAATATTCCATTTACCAAAGGGAAAGTCACAGTGAAACTCCATTTTCAAACACGATTCTCAAACAACTGAAAAAGTGATGTATCCTGTGTACCAAGGAGTCACTCGACAACGAGGACATGGCTTAGGAGATATGTTTAAATCAGCCTTTCGTTCCGTGGTCCCTGTTTTAAAACCGATGGTGACACGAGGATTGCACGCCTTAAAAGATGCCGCATCGACTCACGGCAAAGATTTTCTTCAAAATGTTTTCATTGACAAACAAAACCTTAAAGAAGCTTTTTTGAGAGCAGGCAAAAATGTCTTGCTTCAAACGGGTAAAGAGATTTTAGGTCCAAGAGAAAGTCCTATAAATGCTCTGAACGGTACCGAGTCTGACATTCCTGCTTCCCTGAGGACACAGCAAGGACAAGGTAGAAAGCGTCGACGAAGACACCCTTCCAAAAGTCTCCATATCTCTAAAGTTCGAAAGACAAAGAAAAAAAGAACCGCTCGAGACTTAGACATTTTTGATTATCAAAAGTAAAACATAGAGACTGAGAAGAAAAATTGATGCACCAAGAATCTTGTGCCTGTTCCAAGTCGGAATTGGATCTCTTTGACATGCCACCCACGATGATGACCATGCAAGAAGCCCAATGGGTCAAATTTCATCCCGTCTCCTCTTTGACGGATTCAGCTCCCATCGAGTTCGAAATCAAAGGACAACCCGAAGATTACATCGATCTCAACAACAGTTACTTGTATTTGAAAGTGAAAGTAACCAAAACGGACAACACCAATCCAGGAGCCAATGATAGAGTAGCTCCTGTCAACAATTTCATGCATTCCTTGTTCAGCGATGTGGATTTGTACATGAATAACAAACTGATCAGCAGTAGCATGGATACTTACCCTTACCGAGAGTACCTCGAAAATCTCTTGACGTACGGAAAAGAAGCCAAGAACACTCATCTAGATGCTTGCGTGGTACGGAAACCTGACACAGCAGATAAGTTTAACGACACAGCCTTGCCCGTAGCAGCTGAGGGTGTCAATCCTGCCGATCCTCACAATGAAGGTTTTAACGAGCGTCGAAAGAAAATTTTGCAAGGACGTAGTTTAGAACTGTTCGATCGTTTGCATTTGGACATGTGGTTTCAAGAGAAGTATTTGCTGAACGGAGTAGATATTCGCTTGAGACTGAATCGTAGTAGTACTGCTTTCCATTTGATGGCCCATGCCAACGAATACAAAACCATTATCCGAGAAGCCAGGTTATACGTGCGTCGCGTGGAAGTGTTACCTAAAGTGGGAAATGATATCAGTCACACTTTGAGCAGAACGACAGCCAAATATCCGATACGACGCGTGGAAGTCAAAATTTTCACCATTGCCGCTGAACTCCGATCTAAGATCGAAGATCATCTGTTTCAAGGACAGTTACCCAAACGTTTATTCATTGGTATCGTCAGCAATGCAGGCCTCAATGGTGCCCACGATGAAAATCCATTCCAGTTTAAGCACTGCAGAGTATCCAAAATCGAAGTCAGTCGCGATGGCAAAACTTTGTGTACCAGACCCTTCGAACCCGACTTTGGCGAACAGAAGAATTACTTGAGGTCGTACTTGTCGCTGTACGAAGCCACAGGACAGTTAGGAACCAACACCAGTCACGGTATTTCCTACGACGACTATGCAAGAGGTTACACTTTGTGGGCTTTTGATTTCACTCCAGACCAAGGCAGCGATGAGGGACATTTCCATCCTATAAAATCTGGGCAACTGCGTGTGGAACTTCAGTTTGCAGCACCTCTTACCGAAACGGTGAATATCATTATGTATGCTGAATTCGATAATACCATAGAAATCAACAGTTTGAGAGAAGTCATTCTAGACTATTAGACATTATGGAAGACCCTTGTCCTTTTTTTAATAGTGGAGAATCCATGGAATGGGAGGTTACAGTAAAAGCAGATCCCCAAGACCAAAAAGAAGAAGTAGTGATCATGCAATCCAGGTGGCCAGAACAGGAACAACAGTTAGTTGCTTGTTTTGCACAACACTTGGAGGATACAATGAGAGACATGATTAAAAAAGATTGTTATGGATGTCAAATCGATCATCGCAGTCAAATTCAACACGATAAATGTATGATGATGAG
Organism: Unio delphinus; assembly: GCA_029339505.1. Taxonomy (NCBI): domain Eukaryota; kingdom Metazoa; phylum Mollusca; class Bivalvia; order Unionida; family Unionidae; genus Unio; species Unio delphinus. Next base: position 664,474 of record JAQISU010000275.1, read on the forward strand.
TCAAGAAGAAAAATTGGACAATTATCTGAACGAAGCTTTGAGTCTCATCTTAGAAGAGGACGTGTTACTTCAGTGGTATAAAGGCTTACGTGATCATTCCTCTTATCCATTGTTTGCTCAAGAAATTGATCGCATCGAAGCTCTCTTGGCCAAAAGTAAGGAGACGAATCAAACGAACAGTTACTTGACAGACCGTTTCAAGCAAAAAGTCTGGATTGAATTGATGACTTATCATCACCTGTGAAGAAAGGAAAATAACAAGGCTACAAAACAAAAAATGGATACCTGGGAACTGTATTATCTTTTGAACCGTAGTTCGTACACTGCTAGTTGGAATCCTGTCGTGTGTGCTAAAGATGAACTACCTCATCGCAAACCTCAAGAGAATCAAGCTTATGTCATCAACACAGATGACAGTCATCTTCCAGGAACTCACTGGGTAGCTGTCTACTTTCCTCAAGAGGGTTGTGCGGAGTATTTTGATTCGTATGGATTACCCCCTTTCGAAGATGATATCATTGACTTTATGAGAAGAAATGCTCAGACGACACGATTCAATAATGTGAAATTACAAGGCACATATTCTATGGTGTGTGGACAATATTGTGTCTATTATCTGCGTCATCGCAGTTACGGATATTCTTTAGAACATTCAGTGACTTATTTTGATCGTCATTCGTCTCGAAACGATGACAAAGTAGATAGATGGTTTTGTGACCATTATGGCTATCTGTTGTCTTTAGCTAGGAAACGTAGTGTACATCAATCGCCCAATGACTTCCAACAATGGAAATCTCAATTTAATTCACAACGTTGTCAACCATGTCAAAGACAATGTATTAGTGTTATGGAAGAAAAAATGTTTGTTATTTGAAAAATGTTTGTTATTTGAAAAAAATGTTTGTTATTTTTATAATTAATATGAGTAAAGTATAAAAGTGAGTGAGTCTTTTCTTTTAAGTCTACGTGTTTTGGTGATGATAGGGATAATGTAAGTTTTTGGATCTAGGGGAGTGTTTTCCATCACGTCCGCGTGTTTTGGTAATGATAGGGATAATGAAAGTTTTTTGGATCTAGGGGGTGTTTTCCATCACGTCCGCGTGTTTTGGTAATGATAGGGATAATGTAAGTTTTTTGGATCTAGGGGGGTGTTTTCCATCACGTCCGCGTGTTTTGGTAATGATAGGGATAATGTAAGTTTTTGGGATCTAGGGGGTGTTTTCCATCACGTCCGCGTGTTTTGGTAATGATAGGGATAATGTAAGTTTTTTGGATATAGGGGTGTTTTCCATCACGTCCGCGTGTTTTGGTAATGATAGGGATAATGTAAGTTTTTTGGATCTAGGGGGTGTTTTCCATCACGTCCGCGCTTGTGCTACACTCCTGGCCATAAATAAGTCCAATATCCCATTTAGAAAAAATCTAAAACTGAAATTACCCATGGGAAAGCAAGTACATCAATTAAAAACAATATTACCAGTAGACCTATTCCCATTAGAACATAGCGTAGTGTACAAACATGAACCTTGGAATAACGTAAAACCAAAGTCAACACCTCCCTAACTCTAAAAGGCAATAAACAAAATCAAGAAAACAACCTCAAAACAGAAGCCTTAGAAATTATCAACACTCAGTACCACCAATACACTAAAATATACACGGATGGATCCAAAATTACTAATCCATACAAAACAGCTCCAGCAATGGTCATACCAGAGCATAAAGTTCAGATAGGCAGACGTCTCCCAGACTACTGCTCTATTTATACAGCTGAATTTTGGGCCATCCTTAAATCATTAAAATGGATTGAAGAATACAAACCCAATAAGACAGTGATTATTAGTGACTCGCTAAGTGTCCTTTCTTCAATCCAGACAAACACCACCAAAAGTAGGGATGAGTTTCTTAATCAAATGAATGCCAAACTAAAAACTAAATAACGAAAATATGATAGTAGAATTCATGTGGATACCTTCACACATAGAAATTAAAGGCAACGAAATGGCTGACAAACTAGCTAAAGAAAAACTAAGTGAACCAAATTTCGAGCCACTACAATATAGTACATCTGAACTATACAGTATAATTAATACCCAAATAGAAAAAATATGGCAAAATGATTGGGATACAAGTACACTAGGGAGAGTGTTATACACTACTGTTAAAGAAGTAAATAGAAATAGAAAACCGCCCAAGGGCTCACCTATCGAACAAACAACCATAAATAGGATAATTATAGGAAAAACCAAGCTGGCAAACAGCCACGGAAAATACATAGGACCCTTTCCTCATAATATTAACTGCTACAATTGTAACACCCCTGAAGATCTCCACCATATCTTCAACAATTGTATTAAAACCAAAAAAGAAAGGGACCAATTCAGATCAAAACAGCAAGATATGGAAGCCCCTTATACATACCCAGAAATTATACAGGAAACCAACACTAACATATTAGGAACATACAAAAATATGCTAGAATTTCTTAAAAACATAGGAAAAATAGTAAACATCTAAATTAACACCTTAAACAACTTAAATAACCCGGATGGGCCAGGTAGTGTAGGCCCAAAAGATAAATAAATCATAATTAAACCTCTAAGGGCAGGAAAGCTAAGCAACGGTTACGACCATGGTACGGTTTATCGCTGGAACAATCACATAATTGTGAAAAATAATCAATAATCTCATCGGTATTTATTTTCTCATCGCTGGGTCGTATTACATTTTCTTTATGGAAATATACAAGCGTCTCGTATTTATATTTGTATCAAGATCAAACACATGATATCTTTTTTCTGTTTGTTCGAATAATTTCAAAGACAGAGGATTGTCCAGGAAAATCACCGGAGATGAAATTAAAATCATCGTCCGAAGTAAACATGTAAAATTTATCAAAATGTTATACTATTATACCCTGCAGCAGATAGTTATATTCCAGGAAATCATCTAGTGCTTGTTGTTTGTTATCGAAATAATTCACTTTGTTAAGTGAATCGACATACTGTGAAGAATACTTGCGTAAATTAAAATATCGTATTTAGCGATGTCTTGAAACGTAGTGACATAAATATTATGGGGTAGTTATTAAAATCAAGAATTTGGCATTCCAAAAATTATAGCTTCTTAGCTTCTTCTTGTGCCTCAAAAACAAGAATTGCCCATAGTTATTTACAGAAACGTGATTTATGGGTCAAATTTCAAACTTTATTGTTTCTAAAGAGATTTATTAAACTATTAATGTTTTGAGGAAGTCTGATATTCTTGATACACCACAAATTGCCATCTCGAGTTCGGCTTTTGGCATATAGCCAATAAATAGGAATTTTCGTCCTTGTTTTGACAAAGGACATATGTTCAAACGAGTGAAATAATATTGGATTTACCCGTGTCCTTTGCCAGGAAGTTTTGACCTAAATAAATATTAACATTGTGCTCACACAAAACTCTAAAATCCGATATGTCTGCATTGCACTATATTTGCAATTTGAACCTAACATAAAATATTAATAGTACAGAATCACAAGTATGTAAAAGCAAGTGAACAGACAGACAGACAGACAAACAGGCCGACAGACAGACAGACAGACAGACAGATAGATAGATAGATAGATAGATAGATAGATAGATAGATAGATAGATAGATAGATAGATAGATAGATAGATAGATAGATAGATAGATAGAATGTTTAACTTTGAATAAAAGACCGACCATTTAATTTTTCATGGTAGGGGAATTTTTTTATATAATATTTTCTATTGATTTGATAAAAGTAATCTTGTTCTGAGTTATAAAACCTACTATGGCCATTTAGTAAATAAAATATAAAAAATTGTAAAAGAAAACAAGGTATCGTTTTGTAATTCAACGTATAATTTACTTTGTATCTTGTAATATAGGTAGTTTTAATACACCAACCATGCAATTTGAAAACAATTTTCTTGGTTGTCAAACCCAATTTGACCTATCTGTGTCAACAACGACCAATGTGTAGCTAAAGTTCGGGAGTGGTAGGTTATGGGGTATTAGTCAAAATAAAGACTGTGGCATTCTAAAATGTCGTATATCTAAGCTTCGTCTTGTGCAACAAACACCAGAATAGATAGCACATAGTTATTTACAGAAAAGTGATTTATGGGTCTAATTTCAAACTTCATTGCCTTTAATTAACTTTTGAGGAAGCTTGAGATTCAGGGTACACCACAAATCACGATCTCGATTTCGGCGTTTTGCTTTACAAATATTAAATGTATTTTTAGCTAAGTGTTCAGGTGAATGAGATAATATTGAAGTTCTCTTGTCCTTTACTAGGAAGTTTGACCCAAATATCAGGTTAAAACCATGAATCAGACATGTAAAAATTTATTTTACTTCCTAGTACACTATAATGCAATTTAAAATACTAAAAAGTAGTAAAGAATGTTAAAGAAAGATAGATAGATAATTGCAGTGTTTAATCATATGTCTGACTTTGAATAAAGAACCACCCATCCAATTTTTCATGACTAGGGTGATTTTCTTACTTTATTTTTTTTTTATTTTATAAAATTCGGTTCCTAACTTGAGAAATCTTGCTCTGATTTATGTAATCCGAAATCATTACCAAATCCTTTATGGTAGTCAAAAATATTACTTAACCTGAGGCAAGAGGAAACATAGTATTGTCTTTAATTCTTCGCATTGTTTACTTTGTATATTTTTCTAATATATGTCGTGTTGTAAACAGCAAAATCAATCATAAGCCATTCGTTTTCAAAATATTTTATCTTTGCTGTCAACCCTCATCACACAGACCTATGACAACAACGACCAACGCGTGGGTTTAAGCTAGGATAAAAACTAAAACTTTCTAGTTTTGTCATTGAATATTTGAATAGAATATTTAGAACAATGGATAGGAATGTTAGAATACTGTGGGTGGGTGGGTGATTTGTATTTTTAAATGTAGTTTTACAAAATGTCAGTCACATCACTACGACGTCTGCGGTGTGGCAGGTTATAGTGATTCTGAGCTCTGGGGCATTATGCCGCAGACAGTAGCATCATGTCGCACCCAGTCACATAATCCTGACACCAAGCTGATCAGTCATAACACTAACCTCCTAATGCTGAGCGCCAAGCGAGGCAGCTTTTAGAACCATTTTTGCAAGTGTTTGGTATGCCTCGACCAGGTCTGGAACCCGCGACCTCATGCGTCCGAGGAGGACGTTCTAACCACTTAGGCTACAGAGGCGGTTTTAAAATAATGTAGGGCATCACTGATACACATGAAAACAAGACAATATTTATTTAAGATCAATATATATTTTTTAAAAAAAGCTGCAGTAGGGATGACAAAATGGCTTCTGAAACCCTCCGGCGTCCTTTTTATCAAACATGAAGTCAAAGAGCAGATTCTTGGCTGAGTTTTATCTCGTATGGCCATCATACCCGCGCTGATTCTGAAACACTGCAGGAATTTTTATTTGACTTGGTTTAATTCATAATTGTAAATGGTGTGCGCTGTGTAAAGCTCCTCTATACGCGCCAGTGATGTGACAGTGGTTACGAACTGTGCTTATCTTTTCAGTTTAAAAAATTAATTCTCAAATTGAAAATGCCATTATTAAATCTATTCTTTACACTACCAGGATTAGTAACTGCAATCCTGGCTTATCATTCCATCGACATTGTCTACGTTGTTAGATTCGTTGTTAACAATGTTCTATATTTATTGCATCAGTTAATGATTATTTTCCTCGTGCACGTTAATAGCAACAAATACAAAGTTGATTATATGATTTGACTGCGATGCTGCATTCAAAAATTGATCCAGCACCTATAACCACATGTAACACTAGTAAAATTGTGATTTACAGTATTTATAATGGCATCAACTGCCGCAGAGTTCATGTTTTCTGAGGCATAGAACTTTACAGTTATTGAGTCTTAATGCCATTTCTACAACAGTACAACCTCTTGTGTTGTATAGTTAGTCTATATTATAGGCCTGACTGCAAACTTTACCATGCAATTTATAAGCAGCATCATAATGGTTGTTTTTATGGTTACTGACTTACACACAAACACACACACACACACACACACACGTGATCAACTAGCTATCTGCTGATTTTAATTCGTAAATCATCAAAGTAAACCACTATTGGTCTGTTGTCTGACAATTCTTAATTTATTGTTCATTATCCTATGTTGTATTCATTTACATGTGACAGTGACATTGGTAATTGTCGAATCATGAGGGATACAAGGCCATGGCCTACATCAGTACAAACTTCCTAAGTCCTCATTATTACACTACTATATGTAGTATAAATAAATTGCAAATTAAGTGTAAACTCTTACTCTACACAAGGCCTAATAAACAGATAGATTCCACTGTAAGAACACATAGATGTCTTCATGTATACATTTCAAACTCACTGTCTTCGACCACGTTATGCTATACTTGGTCTGCAATCATGATGAGTAACAAACATAGCATCCAACATGTCTGAAGGAACAACCTTAAAATAAAGTATGCAATTTTTCATATATCTACTGATCAGTTCTTAATTTCATATAATTAAAGTTGTTTTTTTTATCCACTCTTCTGCTTTACTTCCCCGTGATAACACTTTGTTGACAGCAAAATGGTCAGATGAGAGTGCTTAATTCAGTTTCAAGAATGTATTGTTCCGACTGTAACTGCTCAGTTGCTCGTTTGAACTCATTATGTAAACGTAGTGACATAAATATTTAGGGATAGTTGTCAAAATCTAGAATTTCGCATTCCAAAATATATTGCTTCTTAGCTTCGTCTTATGCCTCAAACACAAAAATAGCCCATAGTTATTTACAGAAACGTGATTTATGGGTCAAATTGCAAATTTTATTGCTCATAAGTAGATTTATTAAACTATTGAACTTTTGAGATTCTTGGTACACAACAAATGGCCATCTCGAGTTCGGCTTTTAGCCAATACATATGTATTTTCGTCCTTGTTGTAACAAAGGATATATGTTCAAACGAGTGAAATATTATTGGATTTACCCGTGTCCTTTACCAGGAAGTTTTGACCTAAATAAATATCACCATTGTGCTCACACAAAACTCTTATATTCGATATGTAAAATATTTATATTCGCAGTGCAATATATTTGCAATTTGAACCTAACACAAAATATTAATAGTAGAATCACATGTATGTTAAAGCAAGTGAACAGACATAGATAGATAGATAGATAGATAGATAGATAGATAGATAGATAGATAGATAGATAGATAGATAGATAGATAGATAGATAGAACGTCCGACTTTGAATAAAAGACCGACCGTTTATTTTGTCATGGTGGGGAAATCTTTTTTATTTTTAAATATTTTATATTGATTTGATAAAAGTAATCTTGTTCTGATTTATAAGACCAAATATGGCCATTTAGTAAATAAAATATAAAATAATGTAAAAGAAAATAAGGTATCGTTCTGTAATTCAACGTATAATTTACTTTGTATTTTGTCATATAGGTCGTTTTTACTCACTGCAAAGTCAATTATAAACCATACAATTCGAAAATAATTTTCTTGGTTGTCAAACCCCATCTACCCAATTTTTTTCAACAACGACCAACGAATGGCTAAAGTTCGGGAGCGGTAGGTTATGGGGTACTTGTCAAAATAAAGAATGTGGCATTCTAAAATTTATTATTTCTAAGCTTCGTCCTGTGCTTGAAACACGAGAATAGTCCATAGATATTTACAGACACGTGATTTATGGTTCAAATTTCAAACTTCATTGCCTTTAGAAAGATATCGTAAAACAATTAAATTTTGAGGAAGCCTCAGATTCAGAGTACACCACAAATCATCATCTCTAGTTCGGCGTTTTGGCAAATAAATATGAAATGTATATTTTCTTCCTCGTTATAACAAAAGCTAAGTGTTCAGGTGAGTGAGATAACATTAGAGTTATCTTGTCCTTTACTAGGAAGTTGAACCCAAATATCAAGTACAAACCATGAATCAGAGATGTAAAAATCTATCTTAATCGCTTCACAGTACACTATAATGTCATATTAAAATACTAAAAAGTAGCAAAGAATGTTAAATAAAGAATAGATAGGTAGGTAATTGCAGTGGTTAATCATACGTCTGACTTTGAATTAAAGACAAATCAATTAATTTTTCATGATTTGAGAATCTTTTACTTTATATTTTAAAATTTGTTTTATAAAATTCGGTTCCTAACTTGAGTAATCTTGCTCTGATTTATAGCCCGAAATCTCTACTATATCCTTACGGTAGTTAAAAATATTAATGAACTTGAGGCGAAAGAAAACATAGTATCGATTGTAATTCATCGCATTGTTTACTTTGTATTTTTCCTAATATATGTCGTGTTGTAAACAGCAAAGTCAATTATAAATCATATTATTAGAAAATAATGTTCTTGGTTGTCAAACCCCATCTAACCTATATGTGTCAACAACGATCAACTTGTGGCTAAAGTTCGGGAGTGGTAGGTTTAGGGGTACGTGTCAAATAAAAGAATATGGCATTCTAAAATGTCGTATTTCTAGGCTTCGTCTTGTGCCTCAGACACCAAAAATATCCCATAGTCATTTACAGAAACGTGATTTATGGGTCAAATTTCAAACTTTATTGCTTCTAAGTAGATTTATTAAACTATTAATCTTTTGAGGAGGCCCGAGACTCGTGGTACACCACAAATCGCCATCTTGAGTTCGGCTTTTGGCATATAGCCAATAAATATGTATTTTCGTCCTTGTCGTGAAAAATGACATGTTCAAACAAGTGACATAATCGTGGGTTTATCCGTGTCCTTTACCAGGAAGTTTTGACCTAAATAAATACCACCATTGTGCTCACACAAAACTCTTAAATCCGATATATAAAATATTTATCTCCGCAGTGCACTATATTTGGAATTCGAACCTAACAAAAAAAGTAATAGTAGAATCACAAGTATGTTAAAGCAAGTGAACAGACAGAGAGAGATAGATAGATAGATAGTCAGACACGGATAGATAGATAGATAGATAGATAGATAGATAGATAGATAGATAGATAGATAGATAGATAGATAGATAGATAGATAGATAGATAGATAGATTGTCCGACTTTGAATAAAAGACTGACCATTTAATTTTTCATGGTGGTGAATTTTTAATTTTTCAATATTTTATATTGTTTTGATAAAAGTAATCTTGTTCTGATTTATAAGACCTACTATGGCCATTTAGTAAATAAAATATAAATAATTGTAAAAGAAAACAAGGTATCGTTATGTAATTCAACGTATAATTTACTTTGTATTTTGTCATATTGGTCATTGTTACACACTGCAAAGTCAAATATAAACCATACAATTCGAAAATAATTTTCTTTGCTGTCAAACCCCATCTACCCAATTTTTTTCAACAACGACCAACGAATGGCTAAGGTTCGCGAGTAGTAGATTTCGGGGTACTTGTCAAAATAAAGAATGTTGCAATCTAAAATTTCTTATTTCTAAGCTTCGTCTTATGCTTCAATCACCAAAAAACCCATAGTTATTTACAGACACGTTGTTTATGGGTCTAATTTCAAAATGCATTGCCTTTAAGAAGATATCGGAAAACAATCAACTTTTGATGAAGCCTGAGATTCAGAGTATACCACAAATCACCATCTCAAGTTCGTCGTTTTCGCATATATTTATTAAATGTATTTTTTTCTTCCTCATTATAACAAAAGCTAAGTGTTCAGGTGAGTGAGATATTACTGGAGTTCTCTTATCCTTTACTAGGAAGTTGAACCCAAATATCAAGTACAAATCATGAATCAGATATGTAAAATATTTATAATCAGATATGTAAAATATTTATAATCTGATATGTAAAATATTTATAATCAGATATGTAAAATATTTATCTTAATCGCTTTACAGTGCACTAATTATCGCCATTTTAAAATACTAAAATGTAGTAAAGAATTTTAAATAAAGAACATATAGGTATGTAGTTGCAGTGGTTAATCAAATGTCTAACTTTGAAAAACATACCGACCATTTAATTTTTCATGATTAGGAGGATTATCTTACTTTATATTTTAAAATTTGTTTTATAAAATTCGGTTTCTAACTTGAGTAATCTTGCTCTGATTTATAGCCCGAAATCTCTACTATATCCTTACGGTAGTTAAAAATATTAATGAACTTGAGGTAAAAGGAAACATTGAATTGTTTTTGAATTCATCGCCTTGTTTACCTGGTATTTTTTTGATATATGTCGTGTTAAAAACAGCAAAATCAATTATAAACCATACGTTTCGAAAATATTTTATCTTTGTTGTCAACCCTCGTCTCACCGACCTGTGTCAACAATGACCAATGTGGGTTTAGGCTAGGTTACAAAGTAAAATTTTCTAGTTTTATCATTGAGCATTTAAATAGATTATTTAGAAGAATGTGTAGGAATCTTAAAATGTGTATGTATGTGTGTATGTGTTTGTGTGTGTGTGTGTGTGTGTGTGTGTGTGTGTGTGTGTGTCATTTGGATTTTAAAACGTAGCTTTAAAAACTTTCAGTCATATCATTACGATGTCTGCAGTGTGGCAGTTCTATCTTTAATTACGTTGACGCAGTCACACTTGACTATTAAGCAACGGGTGGTGCGTGGTCAAAGATACAGTAAAGACGGAAGTGATTGGACAGTCAGAAGAGTAATGACAGGAAAAGCAGAAATAAGTAAAAGAGTGTCAGTGTACGTTATCGTCCCTTCATACTCAGACCAATCCGGCTACCGTAGCGGCAATCGTATATGGAACCTCAACTGCATAGCCCTGAGCAGCAGGGGGTGGAAGGGCGAACCTTACAACTTTTTTTGGGTTCCAATCCCCGAAATAGACCCTTCTACAAAAAGGATTTGAATGACTTAAAACGACCTTTGTATTTCAGTGATTGGAACCAACTCGTTGTCGCCCTCTTCCCCACCCCCCTGCTGCTCCGATCAAGTTTTCAGACCGACTGAGTGATGAAATCGTAAACTCCCCCAGTCGGTTGCAAAAAAACAGTCGCCCATTAATTAGAAATTTTAGCTTCCACATTAATAAAATTTGCAATGAGAGATAAATTAGTGCTAGTATATAAAATGCGTCTATGGTGGCTTCTATCCGATGAATTACACAGTGATATTCATTATCGATCACTGTTTGATGGACTAATTTTCAACGATGAAAATTTAGGACCAATCTATGTTCGTTTTAAAACTTCATAACAACACTGATCATCAACACTTGGTACTACCAAATACAACTTATCCCATTTCATCCATTTCATTATCAAATTAAGTAACAGTTGCGTTTTACCAGATCCAGATAGACCTATAATAATCATTCGGACAGAATTTGGTAGCGCAGCATTATGTTTGACTGGTTCTCGTTTTCTTGTCACGGAAAAGTCAATGACTTTCATATTATTCATATTATATAAAAGATAAATAGAATATGGATCTATATTGTGTGAAATGCAAGGCGCGTAACCCAACAAGTACACTAACAACTATCACAACAAACAATAACAGATCAGTGCTTACAGGTAAGTGTGCACAATGCGGTACAAACATTTTTTTTTTATCCGCAGTGATAAAATCACCGACAATAGCAAGTCAGCATTAAAAGAAAATTACGATGGGTGATATTGCAGCAAATTAGGAAAATTACCAGGGACTCCGTGGGCTAAGTATCCAGGGGAAAAACACCCCCCTCGATATAATTAATGTGGCCCTGGAACCAGACTTGATATCAGACTCGATGATCAAGACCAACCAAGACCCGGTGAGTATCCAGTAAACGCTATCGACGGAGCCTGCTACAATCCTGACTTAGCTTATCGGAGTAAAGATCTTCAACAACAACATCTCGCATATGTGAATTTGATTCATGCGTTAAATTCTATCCCTGATAAATCACTCCGAGATAAGAACAACTCCCTGGTGTGTAGGAGGTGTTTATGATAAAGTTGTAGGAGAAACATTGATTTTGTTGATGCCTGTGCAAACCCTTTCACTGACTACAGGATAACGTTTGTTATCGTTTATACAATCTGCAACCGCATGAACGCTGTCATTTCTCACAGACACTACAGATGCGTATCCAACAAATGATTGGCAAATGCGTTTATCGCGTTACAACTTACAGAGTGAGATAGATAAAAGTCAAATTCATAGTAAGATATTTGACAACGTGGAAATGTCTGAAATTTCTTTGCGGTTAAATAATTATCTGAAACCTTCAGAAGAAATTCAGATTGATTACAGAGATACCACTCCCCATATTGCACGTGCACGTCACAATTTGTTGTCGCACATGGACCGGCATCAAAACGTTGATACGGATCTGCAAATTTCCCAGCAAGACTTTCGTACGTTGTACCGATGTATTACTTTTCACTGGAACACTTGGAATTGTTTAGACAATCAGTTGTTGACATGTATTTTCATACACGTGCAGATGCAGCTGATGGTGGTTATCGATATTATGTTGTGATACGTTCTGACAAGACTGCTATTGGAGGGTACTAGTGGCTGAATGAGGGTCATTGATGCAACCCTAGAAAAAACATATTTGAATGTGTTACATATCTAAATAATAGGGTCGGCCTAGGTGAAAATCAGCTAGAAAAAGAACAACAAAATCCTATTAAAAACAATTATGGGGAAACAATTAAACTTTCTCCGGCAAAATTAATTAGAAAAGTCCTCATGTGGTTGACGCAAATGCACCTCGCTTACATTAATGTTGCTAAGTATAATACAACCTTGGTGACATTAAATTATCCAAGTAAGAGGTGACACAAATGCAAACGACTGATGAAATATTTCCATTCTTTGCAGCATCATCAGTTGAAAATGCTGCGTCGTTAGGAGCTGTCAAAACTTTTCTCACAAATTTCTCCTCAGAATAACGGGCGACCAACCTTACAGAGACCAATATACAAATCTCTTACATAAGTTTCACATTTGTACACCACTACGTACGAATAACTACTACTTCTATGAATATGGTAACACGTACACACGATCTAAATCTTGATATTTTTATATACATAAATCTAGGACATAATTAATAAAGTATTATTCATACTGCTTGCGTCATAGGAATCAAAGAAGACATACATAACTCAACCATAGTCTATGTTCATACAACTAGAAATATACCCTCATTACATTCTAATAAATGCAAATACACATCATAACTTAACGCTGAGAATGACAGCAACCGCTCTATAATTAGCAATAGTGCCAAGAAGGACATTGGCTCTGAAGTGTATATCAACGACGGATTGCCTTGTTAAATCAAGATGTTCCAGCGAAAAGTAGTAGATCGGATACAAGTTCTTAAAATCATGTTGCGATATTTGCAAACCAGTATCAACATTTTGATCACGGCCCATATATGACAGCATACGTTGGTACACGCGCGCAATATGGTTTTGACCGAAATTGAGTTGTATGTCTTCGGATGGTTCCTGCTGACCATTTATTCTCAATGAGACCTCAGTAACTCCTAATTGATCAAATATCATATGACTGTGCAATTGTGATTCCACTCGTCATATCCTGCAACGTGATAAATATATGACGTGGAGCTGAAACGCCTTGTTGTGATGCCAAGTTCCATGTAAATGTACTATTGATATTTGATTGCTTAACAGCTGTTGTTGTTGTTAGCCAACTTAGCAATGATTTGCCACCCGCATCCATAAATGATAGTAGTCGCTGTTCTGTGGTAATTGATTGGGTCATTACTGGCATCCACAAGACCCATTTAGTTAAAATGACTTTACCAGCGTCAGCATCTGGATTTGCAGGATCCGCTTGAATTCTCCGGACTGCATCATTGTCACAACCCTTTCGCACGAGTACTACTGTATGCTTCGCTCCATAAATAACTTTTCGTACATTTCTACAGAATCCAAATATATGATGCAACGGAATCGCACATGAAAACGATCTACGTTGTCCTGCCAACATTGCTATTCGTGTTGCAGCTCCTAGATTGTACTGGAGATCAGTATTTATAATCATATCCTCGATAGCAGCACGGGCGGGAGGACCAGCACGATCATTTGGTCGTCGTACAATAAATTGAGTGTGTCCAGCAGTGTTTTTATTATCTTTTGCAAACATCATAGACGGACCTGCTGATCTTGTATAATCGTCAGAATATCTTGCTAACCCAATTATTGTTGTAGCCACATCAACATCACGTTCTATAGACTCAATCTCTTTTCCGTCAATGAGATATCTCGCGGATTCAAATAGCGCCATGATACCATTATTGACTAAGCCGACTTTGGTACCATCTGGATACGGTGCGGGTACAGCAGGAGTATCAGTAAGTCGTACAAGTTCTCCTTCTACTTCGATAAACGCTTCAGCTGGTAGAAAGTATTTGCTGGTATCATGGACTTGAAGTTCAATTCGCGATCGAATATCTGCTTGTATTGCATGATAGGAATAAAATTGATAATCGCGGACGGAATTGTCCTTGGGTACTGGGGCTTCCATATCTAACGCGGGATCAGCTGTTCGTTTAAACATTATATTAACATACTAGCATTTTAAATTGTGAAATTCTTTGTAATCATCGTCGTTTTTGTTTTCGTTTCAAACCACTTCCTGCTATCATGTTTGCGATATCATCTTGGTTACTGTTCGCCAGCGGCGGAGACACGGATGACGGAGTCACCGAAGCAGCCAACGACGCTAATTTTTCTTCCACTGCGCTATTTATTGCTTTGCTGACACTTGCAGGCATCACTGTTGTAGATGGCAGTACAACTGGTTGCTTTTTTCGTCGTCGCACCAATGATGTTATTTTATCTTTCGCGGCAGAAAATGCCTTTCCGGCAAGATTTCCAACAGCGCTGATTCCCTTATCACGAATAATATCAATGGCTTTCATTGAAAATTGTTTAGCTAACGGCGCCACTTTTTGAGCCATTCTTGTAAATAACCCCGCAATGGTATTGCCGAAACCATCTCCGTAATATGCTCTATAAACAGGCAATCGTGAGTTCACCACGTAGACGCTTACGGGTTTATCATGGTTGTAGTGTATGATCATCTTGTTATAAAACTAGTAGTTTTTCAATTAGTGATCAATCGCTAAAATCCATAGGATTTTCATCATAACCATGGGCATCTCTGTGATTTTCAACTAATTCAGCAATGAGTTCTCGATATACATCAATGCCCATGATACCGCCGGCAAATAATCGTCTACAGATATCAGCTGCTTCATTAATTATCTCGACGGAGTTGTTTCCGGCTCGCTTTCCACCCATAAGTACTTCTAACCGTGATATATCACTGAGAATATTACCAGGACATGTCACGGTTGCGTTGAAATCCAAAGGATTTCCAATCGAATATCCTTTTCCGCTTGTTTTCTTTGAACCGGCTTCTGCTCTTATGTCTATTTGTTCCGGGATTGGATCCTCCGTATAAGGTGGTGGTTGTGTACTGCCTTTAACCGCAGCTAGAAAGCTATTATAACCAGGGTGCCGTGACGCTGAGATTTTATCTCCGCCGCGTTTCGCCAAATATCCAAGTGTCTCTGGTTTTTTATAAAACTTTCAAACCTGTCGTTTAATAAATTCTCTCTTTTATCCTTTGGAAAATTTTCTCTAATAAAATCAGCTAATTCGGAATCCGTACCGAGTTCTCCAATTCTATTTAACGTTGCGACTGTAAATATATTTACAGGTGAATAATCTTTTCTTGCTGCTGCATCTTGTTGTTCTTCTTCGCGTTCTTCAATTTCGTCCAGTCGATATACCTGTGCGTGGGGTGTAGAATCATCAATATCAGCTAATCGTTCATACTCGTGTTGGGTTTTTATATCACTGGATAGCTGTTGTATCCCTGCGCGTGATTGTTCGGTCTCTGCTGCTATCGTTCAAGCGTATCAAGCAGCGGCGCTTTCTTTACTCGTTCTCGTTCAGGAATATCTCCGTATATCGCTGATTCAGTTAACTTTTTCACATCTTTGGTCGCACTTGTTATCGGAGTAAACAGTTGATCACTTGACACAGAAAAGTCATTCTGCGCTTGTTGTCGTTGTTGAAGTTTTTAGCTAAGTCTGTCTCGAACCGGTATAAACTTTTTAATTGCTGCTATCCGCTCTCGGGCTAATTTAGTTGTAAGCGATTCACCTACCATATATTGTTTGTGAACTGAGTTTTCAAATGTGAAACTATCACAATTAAAAGCTTGAGTTATTAAATAAATGTACTATCAAGCTAACGTATCCATCTCCGACAAGGTTAAACTGTACGACGCTATCCGCGAGTGTTTCAGAAATAACATCGCTGTGGGTTTCAGAATTGTAATATCTGAGAACGGCGATGAACGATTTTTGTTAACGACGCGGCAACAACAACAACTACGTGAAAATGGAGGCGTCGCGGTGATTACTTGCTACCACAACCAGATCATCCAGTACGCACATAACTGCATGAACAAGCCCAAACTGCTGAGTATCCTTTCAGGAGAAAATCCCATGTGACAAGTGTTACAAAAAACGCTAAAAAAATATTTCAGTAAAAAAATACTGAAAGCCTATTTTTTATAGTAACGCTCACGTGGTTAGGATGCGGGTTTTTCCTCGTTTAACATTTTTCTAAGATCACGAACCTTAGATCTAATTTCAGTTCTTTTTTGATACTCTTGGCCGAGCATTTGACGTATTGCTTCAACGGTGCTAAATAGCGTTATAAATACATTAATGTCGTTACCGTACAAACAAGCATTGATGGAATTTTGAATTCCTTTCACGAGCCTGTACATCTTGGGTAAAACATAACGACCCTTACTAGACTGATAATCAATGTCTTCATATTCCGAGGCAATCCTGTCACAGTCGAGACCTTCAGATAATAATATCCCTCGATTTTTTAAATTTGAGATTTCAGCAATTATAGAATTTACATCATTGATATCCATTATTTATAAAAAAATATATTATATTATATTTTATCTTTAATTTTTAAAAAAAAATAACACTCATTTGGCAATCTCGCTGGCGCCCTATGACGTCAGAGAGACCCAGAGGTTACTTTATTAACTTAATTAAGGACAGCACATACATGAAAACCCCATTTGGCATCCTCGCTGGCGCCCTATGACGTCAGAGAGACCCTGAGGTTACTTAATTAACTTAATTAAGGACAGCACATACATGAAAACCCCATTTGGCAATCTCGCTGGCGCCCTATGACGTCAGAGAGACCCAGAGGTTACTTTATTAACTTAATTAAGGATGGAATTTGCGATGTCCCCAAAGCATACATCTCCGAAAGGGAGGGCTAAGGTGACAAACATCATCTTAGACCGCCCAGAAGATATGCTTGGGAGGACATTCACAACCATGTACTTAATTAATGGACAGTACAATGCCGTATATATCTCCACTCGAGTGTTGCGGCAGATTTTAGGCATAACATGTACTTAATTAACTTAATTAAGGATGGATATGTTCAATGAAACGATGATGGAATTTGTGATGTAATGATGTGGGACGGCACAAGACAGCACAAACATGAAACGACGGGGCGGATTTTCTACGGCCAATCCAACCAATCAAAAGTAACCCAATTAAATTAACCCGGTTGCATGATTGTGAACAAAAGACAACCACACGCCCAAGTTAAATGGCGTGGGTTAGTTTTGATCGGTCGAATTGGCCTTCGAAAGCCCCAAGCTTATTACGAGTCTAAACGTATATAAAGTGACTAATACAGCAGCGTTGATTCACGGGTGTGTTATTTTATTTCCTTGAATTACTTATTAATGCTGTTTCACAACATTTAAATGAGACAAAATAATTAAATAAAACACTAAACAAAAGAATAAAGTTGTTAGATAACAGCGTGTATTTCATTAGTTTTCATCGTAAAATGATTAATTAATCGTAATATTAATTGGACTTCAAGGGGCGTAACTCTGTCATGCGACTTTATTATTATACGATTTATCTCCCTTGATATATGAAAATTATATCCTGTGTGCACGTAGTAGTAATTGAACTTCAAGGGGCGTAACTCTGTCATGCGACTTTATTACTGTACGATTTATCTCCCTTGATATATGAAAATTGTATCCTATGTGTGTTTTTCTTTGACAGAGCTGATTTAGTTATATTTTCTGCTACTCTTTGTACTGAAGGCATACAAATGTCAAAATATCTACTAGCTTCATTCATCACTGAAATTTCTTCTCCTCGTTAGTTGATGTATCAAATGGTTTGACGGATCTCTTTCCAACTGACTTAAAAGTCCCTGAGCAGCAGAGAGGGTGAACAGACCACGATTTCAAGCAAAAATAAGGCTTCCAGATCATGTTTTCGAACAAAATATGGCCTATAGATAACGTTTTCGAACAAAATATCAGGTATCCAACAAATCTCATTTAACCAAAAAAAAAGTCTCCATTTTTGCAAAAACGGAGATTTTACGATTTTTTAATCAATTTTGCTCGCAACAATGTGGTCATCCACCCTCTCTGCTGCTAAAGTTTTCAGTTCTGGGATAACAAAAAATAATAAATGATTTTAACCGAATATTTGATCAAGTCCTTAGGACTTTACAAACAAACTAATCGCTAACACCTCTTCTTGTAAATCAATCAGATTATTTGACTGGTCGGTGAGTTTGAAATTAATTCTCGTTAACGAATTATTATGGCATCGCATGTAGACAGGATTAATTGGGTTTTCAATTATTAAAAATCCTGGAGGAGCTGTTGGTGCAAACGAATAAAGAATATATCCTTGCTGAGCTTGATTTGATCGTTCGAGATTAATCTGATAGCTTCCTTCGATAACATCACATACTAAATTGAGCGCAATCACTGAGGATATATTCACGTTGAACGGAGCGATATGCCTGCCGCCACCGTCTGGGTCATTATTGTGTTTGAGGATTTTTATTTCCGATGATGTTGTTTTTCTCCATGTATCATGAATTATTTTAAAACCAACATCGATGGCATCACTGAGAAGTTTTTTTAGTTCTGGTACGTTATATCCTGGTAGTTTAAATGTTGGAATATCCTTGACGGGGATTTTATATTCATCTGCAAATAAATACTTTGTTTCAGGGCTATTGTCACCTAATATCTCTTGAATAATTTGTGAATTAAATGTTTCCATATCATTGATGATTTTGTTGCATGTTTCTACGACGCTGATAAATTCATCTCGGGTGAGAGAGCCGGATTTAAGAGATATTAACAGCAACGAAATATCGTTATTGAACGCTGTGAAATTTTCAGTGATTTTATCCTGTCGAATTAAGTATAAATCTTTCTTAACGATGGGATTTTTCAATACATTAAAAACATTAAATTTATTGTAATAGTTATAGCTTTTTATTGGATTATCGGGTTTTATTCTGTCGGTGATATAATCAGTTTTTTGTGGTTCGGGTAAATTAACGGTTTCCTCCAGAGTTTTACTCTGGGGTGGTAATTCAGGCCATCCTAGTACGGTTCTAATAGAACTCTTATAGATATCTACGACGTATCCTTCTGTGCTTATCTCAATCGCGGATGATAGCGTCGGCTCATGAACTGTTATAGCGATTTTTGATTCTTTTCCAGTAATCGATTTTATTCTACGCGCGAATTCATTATTGATTTGTTCGATTTGGTATGACCCTGTTGGTATCGAAACGACGTTCCAGTCTGGAGTTCCGTCGGGTTTATTTTTATTTGCAAACACTAAAGAATTATTCGGTTGTTGACCACCAAATGATTTTGATCTGATATTAGGCCAACTGTGATACATTCGTAGTTTTGCTAGCGCTATCTCCTTCACTGGGACCGGAGAGGGGAAATTCACACTGAATTCTGGATTCGTTGATGTTATTGATATCATGCTTGTTTGTACTGGGTTCGTGTTCTCCACTATTCGTTGAAGTAATTCCTGCGGTGTTGTCATCGTTATTATACTCATGATTTATTTCTAATTTTGGTATCGAGGAATCATAAATACTGACCATCACTGAGAACTCACAATCTGGTAATGTTGATATTATTGAGATCATTTTGTTTTTTGGGTTCGTGTTTTCTGATTCCATCGGTGTTGTCATTGTTATTATACTCATGTTGTCGCTCTAATTTCGATAACGCGGAATCAAAAATACTGACCATCGCTGAGAATTCACTATCTGATATAATCGTATTATCGAGTGACGATGATATCATCAGGGATAATTGCGAGTATGCGGTTGATGCAATATGAAATTGAAGTAAGTAATTCTGCAGTTTACTCTGGCTGCATGATGATATCTTTTTTGCTATCCCGGTTGATATACCCCCGATTGTAGCCACCGCAGAAATGCAAATTGGAACTACGACCGGGGCAATCATTGTAACAGATGCAAGTATCATTCCGGCGCCAGCGAGAACGCTTGACAAAGAGTATATAATAACATCAATTGCGGTGATTCTTCGTCGGTATTTTTTTATTTTTATTTGATACTCCTCAGTAAGGGTTTTGAGTCTATTTTGAAATTCTCTGACCTGATCATAGCGACATTGAGTTGATGAAATCATTGTTATTTTTAAAACACTAGCGTTTTCAATTACGATTTCAATTTAGTTATTTGCTCAGATCTACTACGAATTCCAGATACCATGTTACTAATGCCCTATCCAAACTTTTATCATCGGCTTTTATCGTTAACCGTTCAGTTGTATCCTTGTCGATGATCGTTGAAATCGTATTGTTGACCCCGGATGAACTCGACGATGATATATTAAATTGAATTGGTGCTACCAGCGTTAATCGATAAATACCCTTGATAGTAGCTGTGATGGGTAAAATAGCATGTGGCGATATCCACTCAAATGTTCCAGATTGAAGTGTGTATAAGTTATTGCTGAAGCTATGATGAGGAATTTTTATTTTTTCAAGTCGCGGGAGATTGTTGTTGATCGTAGCGATATATTCAGTGATGTTATCTATAGTTATTTTAACATCTTCAGGTCTAGTATTTCGTTTACCAAAACATTTATCAACGATGTCAGTGTTTCTGAGGGTGATCAATCGTACTGTGTTATAAAAACTTGTATGAACATCATAATCAGATCGTAGCTTTGCTAAATCATCGATTGCGGTTTTTATCGTTCCAATATTCGGTGCGGACACTGGTGGATCACCAAGAAATTCTTGTAGCGGTTGATTGAATTTAGCAATGGCTTCACCGGTTCTGCTTATTCCTCTTCGTAGTGCGTTAAAAGCAGTTATATGAGCATCATAGTCAGCTCGTAGCTTTGCTAAATTGTTGATTGTGGTTTTTATCGTTTCAATATTCGGTGCGGACACTGGTGGATCACCAAGAAATTCTTGTAGCGGTTGATTGAATTTAACGAATTCATCGTTGAGTGATTTTAATGAGTTTGCTGTGTTATCTACTGTTGTTAGTTTCTCTGTGACCGTCGAAACAAGTATGCCTGGTTTGAGTTTACCATCTTGAAACAGTGCAATAGCGTCATCGGTGGCGTCATGTCTTCGTGTTAAAATGTCATTCAATGACACATCACTGGATTTCAATTTACCCTGTTTGTCTTGAAATACAACTATTTCATTAGGATCAACATTTGTTAAGTTCAACGTCTCAGTTATTTCATCTTTGATTAGTTTTTTTACATCCTTGACAGAATCAGGTGGTGCAGTGTCATCGGGTTTGGGTTTCAAAGATCTCCCCCAAATATCAATCATGTTATTGTAAAACTCTTTCTCTCTCTAAAATCGTTTCGATTTCCAGCGATTACTATTGTATTCATTAACGACAACATGTGGTGGTTTTCCGCTTGGGTTACTCAAGGAGTTAGAAATAGCGTCAAGGACATTTAATACTTCGCTGCCGCATATTGGTGGGTCAATCATCGTTTGTGTTGGTAGCGTAGAATACCAAGTCTTCATTGGAAGGGTTTTTATATACCGCATAAACTCTTTTGGTGGGGCTAATCCATATGAATCAAAATAGACAATCCCACGTGGATCAATAGCGTATGCAACCCAGTGAGTACCAGGTCCGGTGCTGTTATCTAAATTAATGATTCCGGTTTCAACGCTGTTTGATTGATGTGGAAATTGATCTTTCATAAAGACACCTCTAAAGATTTTAATTGCTAGTTTTTTAGCAGCATCCATTAAATAAAAATTGGACATAGGAATCTTCGATTCCTGAATTAATAAATCGTTCCTGGTAGTCTTAGACCCTTTCCGCTGTACCACGAATACGGGTTCCTGGTAGTATTAGACCCTTTCCCTTTTTTTAATATCCTTTCCCAGTTGCTTTCTTTAGTGCCATTCCTGCTGCAGTACCAACGGCTCCTAACGCTGCCGCTTTAGCCACCGCTGGGGCTGCTGCTGCAATTAATGCTGGAATCGCAGCTAACAACGGAAATATACCGCCTGTTTTAATCATATTTTTGATAGCAGCCGCAGAGAGAGTAATCTGAACACCCTTTTTTGCTGCAAGTGCATCATTGAAATGTTTTATTTGACGAGTTGTCAGTGATAATTTATTTGCACCACCAGTCATTTGGTTGGGTTTCAACGTGATTGTGGTTCCACATTTTTTAGCTGATTCCGATTGCAATTTTTTTAATTGACCAGGAGTTAACGCAACACTAATAACACTATATGACATTATATATAATTGATTGATTCTAATTCAATGAAAAATCGAGAAAATCAATCAAAGATTTTCTACTGGCGCATCTACCACTCTCATTCTTCCTCCAACACCTTCGAGTAGCATTGATTTATCACTGAGAATGACAGCAACCGCTCTATAATTATCAATAGCATCAGGACGGGTTACATTAGCTCTAAAGTGTATATCAACGACGGATTGTCTTGTTAAATCAAGATGTTCCAGCGAAAAGTAATAGATCGGATATAGATTCTTAAAATCTAATTGTGATATTTGCAAACCAGTATCAACATTTTGATCACGTGCCATGAACGACAGCAATCTATGATACACGCGTGCAATATGATTTTCTGTGTAATCGAGTTGCACATCTTCGGATGGTTCCTGCTGACCGTTTATTCTCAGTGAGACGTCTTTCACACCTAATGGATCAAATATCATATGACTGAAACGTTGATCGCCAACTCGTGTGTTATCCTGTAGCGCTACAAATATATGACGTGGAGCTGAAACACCTTGTTTTGATGCTAGATTCCACGTGAATAACCCGTTCAGATTTGATTGTTTAACATCTGTACTCACGGTTAACCAACTTAACAACGACTTTCCTCCTTGGTCCATAAATGATAGTAATCGTTCTTCTGCGGTGATTGCTGGAGTCAACATTGGCATCCACAATGATATTTTTGTTAAAATAACTTTACCGGCATCAGCATTGGGATTTGCAGCATCTGCTGGAATCCTCCAAATTGCGTCATTATCATCACCCTTTCGTACAAGCGCTACTGTATGCTTCGCCCCGTAGATAACTTTTCGGACGTTTCTACAGAATCCAAATATGTGATGCAGTGGAATAGCGCATGAAAATGATTTACTAGCCCCTTGCAACATTGAAATACGTGTTGCGGCTCCTAGATTGAAATTAACGTCGTTGTTTATAACTACAGCCTCGACATCAGCATCATCATTAGCAGCACTGGCTTTTTTTGGTCGTCTTACAACAAATTGAATTCCTCCAGCGGTATTTTTAACATCCTTTGCAAACATCATAGAAGGTCCTGCTGATCTTGTATAATCATCAGAATATCTCGCTAACCCGATTATTGTAGTAGCCACATCAACATCGCGATCTATCGACTCTATTTCTTTTCCATCAATGAGGTATCTTGCACTCTCAAATAACGCCATAATACCATTATTGACAAAACCGACTTGAGTACCAGCTGGATATGATGCTCCAGCAGCTGTTACAAGTTTTCCTTCTACTTCGATAAACGCTTCACAAGGCAAAAAATATTTACTGGTATCATGGACTTGAAGTTCAATTCGCGATCGACTATTTGCGTCTATTGCATGATAAGCGTAATATTGATAATCGCGTACAGAATCATCCTTGCCAACTGGGGTGTCTATATCAAACGCCGGATCATGTGATTTTTTGAACATTTTATTCTATTTATCAGAGTCTAAATCGTGAAATCATAAACGATTTTCATCGACGTAGTTTTTTAAAGCCGCTTCCTGCTATCATATTTGCAATATTGCTTTGGTCGGGGGTTAAAGCCATCGACGCTAATTTTTCGTCTACTGCGTTATTTATAATTCTACTAACACTTGCAGGCATTTCCGCTGTAGATGGTAACGGTTTCTTTTTTCGTCTCACTAATGATGTTAATTTATTCTTCGCAGTTGAAAATGCTTTTCCAGCAAGATCTCCAACAGCACCAATACCCTTATCACGAATAACTTCAATTGCTTTCATTCCTAGTTGTTTAGCTAACGGCATCACTTTTGGAGCCATTCTCGCAAATAACCCTGCAATGGTATTGCCTAAACCATCTCCGTAGTATGCTCTATAAACCGGAAACCGTGAATTAACTACATAGACGGGGGTTGGTTTATCATGATTGTAGTGTATGATCATTATTTGAAATCAGAAACAATTTTTCAATTGGAAACGCTAGCGTTTTTATTCAATCCCGGTGATTAATCACTGTGATAATCCTCCACTAACTCGCCAATGAAATCTCGATATGTGCTAATATCCATGATACCACCTTGAAATAAACGTCTACAGATATCAGATGCTTCCTTAATTATTTCCGGTGAGTTATTTCCAGCTCGGAACCCTCCTACAAGAACTTCTAATCGTGATATATCACTGAGAACACTACCAGGACATGAAATCCAAGGATTTTCCCTCGAAGAGTTTCCAACGCTAGCGTTTTGCAATCCACTTCCGCTATAACCAGTTGCTTCATCCGGTTCTTCTAAATCGGCTTCTTGTAAATAATCAAGAAAATCATCATCATCAGGTGGTAGTTGTTGTTGTTTTTTAGGCGAGTAGACTACTTTCTTTGTAGGTTGTTGTCGCTTTCCTCGCAATTTTCGCGGTTTTCGTTGTTGTTTAAACTCTTCGTATTTTTCATACACTATATCCACCGCATTTCTATATTGAATATATGATGCACTCTTCTTATTAATTCTACCTGTTTTCTCAGTTTTGATTTTGTAGAATATATCAGCCCAATGATCTAAATTTCTAACAAACTTATGATATTCTGGTTTCAACATATCTTTCCTGTTTTCATAATTCGTAACAACAAGCTCAGGAATTCCTGTTGGATCAGTCTTATTAATTTTTGCTAACCCCGCCTCGTTAAATATCACGCGTAAATCATCTACTATTTCTTTTGATTCCATTTGTTTTATTTGTTCAGTTTTCGCTGCTATTTTTTCGAGTTCACCAATAACAGATTTTCCCGTCTCGGGAACATCTCCCAGTATAGCACGCTCTATCCCCTTCGTTGCTGTGGTTACTGGTTTAAACAATTCTTCAGATCCCGCAGCAAAATCAGTCTGAAGACTCTGTCGTTGTTGTAGTTTATTCCGTACAGAGTCACGAATTGGTACAAATCTCCTGATTGCATCCAGTCGTTCACGAGCCAATCGGGTTGTTAATGCTTCATTGACCATTATTTGAAATCAGAAACAATTTTCCAATTGCAAAACAATTTTTCAATCCCGACCTAACACCATCGGATGGTCATGGAAGTGTTATTTCATCCTATAACGGCTTCGTTCATCGATGGCGAAAGTATCATAATTGTATATAATATTATATAATACTGATAGTTTCGCCATTCTATTTTTGATCAATCCGAACCAGCCATCAATTTTTTATTCACTGATTTCAACAGTTTTAATCAAAAAATGCTAAAAAAAATTAAAATCTCTATGAGAGACGGTCACAATCAAATAATGATAAATGGTTGGTCAATCAAAATTGTTCATTTTCTTGAATTAACGCCCGTAGGTTTCTAACTTTAGAATTAACCTCCTTTTTCAATTCGTATTCGTACCCCAATTCTTTTCGTATTCGTTCTACGATGGTATACAACGGAGCGAACACACTTACGTCACTGGAAAATGCGAGAGAGTCCTTAATAGAATTCTGAATTCTTTTGATGAGCGCATACTTCTTTGGTAGCATATATTTATTGTTGTTAACTCCGTATTCTATATCCTGAAAATCAGACATGATTTGATCAGGATTTAACCCATCTGATAGTTCAATATCCCAACTTTTCAATTTTGAAATCTCGGATAAAATGCTATTCATGTTTTCAGAATTCATTATTCTATAATAATGATATATTTCTAAATGAAAAATATGACGCATTAGACGTAACTAAATCGAATTTTCTGTCCTGTCTTTTTTGAAATCGCCGTTTTGGTTATCCCCTCTGCAACTCTTCGTACTGAGGATCCACAAATATCGAAGTGCCTACCGGTTTCATTCATTGATTGAAATATTTTTTCTTCGTTAGTTATCGTATTCAAAGATTTTACTGGTCTCGCTTTTTTCGAGTATTTCCCAGTCCCCCCTCGTTCGGAATTTTCACTTTGTGTGATAGCCTGCAGATTTGATAAAGAATTGTTCTTTGGATTAGAATCGATATGATCAATAACAAAATCATCCTGGATCAATCCATAAAAACACTCAAATGCGAAACGATGATTGAGATATCTCTTCTTCCCAACAGTGAACACCAAATACCCCATACCATTGTCAGCACCAACTGGTTTCTTCAGTCTACGATTTCTTACAACACCATCACTGGATGCTTCATAATTTGTGATCACAGGGTGTTGTCTGAATTCTTGGTTCATTCGTATACATAATACTATTGTTTATCTAATTCATTGTTTGGTTTAATGATAAATCTTTCGATGTAGTCTTGAGGAGTTCTTATGATTTTATCCTTGATACTGACTTTGTCAGCGTCAAGAATACTGACTTTGTCAGCGTCAAGAATACTGACTTTGTCAGCGTCAGGGTCATAATTTCTGATTGATTGTCCATTTTTTATTCTTTTATCATAATAACGCTTCAATTCCCTGTATCGCTTACCACCGCAATTTAGACACAACTGAGATTTTCCCCTGACCCCAACTCCACATAGAATACAAGGTAACGGACCAAGGCTTCCACGACGATAGCTTTGCATATGATACCCACAAAACTCATTTCTGCATGATTTGTTACACGGGGTTACTGATCCAATCATAAGCCACTTGCAGTGATTCATTATATAAAAATCTTTCATTTAAATGCTTGTTTTAACTATAGCATGAGGGAATTAAGGAGAACGCCTTCAAAAAATGCTGATAAGGAGTTTAAGAGATTATTAAAAATCAATCCTAGATTTAATCTCGATAGACCCAAAAAACGTCCAATAGACGGAAACATGAAAGAGTTTAAGAGATTATTAAAAATCAATCCTAGATTTAATCTCGATAAACCCAAAAAACGTAACAAACGTCCAATAGACGGAAACATGAAAGAGTTTAAGAGATTATTAAAAATTAGTCCTAGATTTAATCTCGATAAACCAAAAAAACGTAACAAACGTCCAATAGACGGAAACATGAAAGAGTTTAAGAGATTATTAAAAATCAATCCTAGATTTAATCTCGATAGACCCAAAAAACGTAACAAAATCAATCCTAGATTTAATCTCGATAAACCCAAAAAACGTCCAATAGACGGAAACATGAAAGAGTTTAAGAGATTATTGAAAATCAATCCTAGATTTAATCTCGATAAACCAAAAAAAACGTCCAAGAGAGATTACCCTTGGAAAGATGCTCAATTCAATCTCGATATAGTTTCTAATACACCAAAGAATACAATTCTTGATAAAGCCATGATTAGTAAAATCAGAGATTGTTTTAATGAATTCAAGCGTGATGGAGCATCTTATTGTTGGTCAACATTTCGAATTGATGGTGTTGTTGACGCTACCATGACTGATGAAAAAGCAGCAGTGATAATTTCACGTGTTGGGGAAAAACGGCATTTTTTCCGAATCAAATTCATTATCGAAGTCGATGGCAAATGGATTATTAGGGATAAATTTGAACCAATCCTCAAGAATAAAAAAGCTGTCATTGTGAGTAGAGATTCCAAACCAGGAATTCTAACCGGCATTGACAAACCATACTACGAAAGATCTTATCCCGTAACAGCAATGGTTTATGGGATATATCCGTTAAATGATAAACCCGATATCGCAAAACTAGCTCCTATGAAATATTCGTCAGGGCTTAATTGTGTAGCAGAACGAATAATAGAACACTTCACAAATGCGTCCCGGGGGAATAAACTAACTGATCTAAGACGAAAAAAAATAACCGAGTGGGAATTAACGGTAAAACAGCACGGTGCAAAGATTTCTGATATAGCTAAATTAGAAGCATCATTAAAATTCCCAATATCAGTAACAACAATAACCGGAGAAGTATTATACGAACCGAAATATCAATCACGAGGAGCCCCAATACAGATTATTGATCATAACAAACACGCGTGGACACCTGCGGTAACAATATTTCCACGAGAACGAACCGTGAAATATATCCCTAAGGAGTTCGTCGGGGATGTTTTCTATGAAGAGAGATTATTTGATGCTATTCATGCGTTGTGTAAGGATGATCCTGTGTCAGTGTGGTTACTTAGAAGTGATGAAGAATTCGATCAATTTGTAAAACCAAATGGTGAATTATATCGCATTGAAGAATTAGATAACAGAATGAGAAAAATCGCTAGTGATTTTTCACCGGAGAATTCCCATGAAAAACTACTCACGGATAGTTTTACTATTCCATCAGTGGTAGCTCACTTCGCAAGAGAAAAAAACTCATGGCGTCCAACACGAAGTGATTTTCTCAAGGATGTTAAATTGAGTTGCGTCGAATTTGGTCATGGAGGACTGTGGAATACGAAATACTCACGTGATGGTATGATTTCAATTGATATAGCCGCGTGTTATCCCGGAAGTTTTCTCGGATATGGGGAATGCGCTGAGTACTTCAAACGATTTGGACACCCCACGCATGAAATGACTCGTGTTGCGATTAATGGACCATTGCCTGATTTTGATTTAACCGGATTCGCTCGTTTGATATCATTTGAATTAGCTACAGGGTTACATCCGTGTAGTTATGTTTGGCTCGGTAGACACCTATCTGTAAAACACTGGATGCCAATAGTGCTATTGAGATATATGATTGATTGTGGTATGCTAATATCGTTGATTGTTTCCGAGGCTATTATATGCTATCGAGCTCAGAAAGAAGTTTGGCTACCACAACCCGATCTAGATAGA
Organism: Unio delphinus; assembly: GCA_029339505.1. Lineage (NCBI taxonomy): Eukaryota > Metazoa > Mollusca > Bivalvia > Unionida > Unionidae > Unio > Unio delphinus. The sequence continues at coordinate 693,859 of JAQISU010000275.1, forward strand.
ATAATCAACGAACTACGAAAACAGTTTCCAGATTTCAGTGAAGAAGAAATCATAAATTGGTCTAAGAAGTTATTTGAAATTAAAAAAGAACAAGCAAAAGATCTCGGAAGAAGAATAATCGGTAAATTTACCCAGGGTGGACGATACGATAACGCAAAATACTCTTCGCGGTTGATCATAGATGTCGCTGAATACGATTTTATTGTAGCGGATTTAATGAAACAGGGAAAACTTGTATCCCGTAAGGATGCTTTTCTATCCAATGGTGAGAAATTAGGTACGGTTGTTACCTACTGTGATGGATATAATTCCCAGTACACACATTTGAGAAGTTCAATGCTAGCCTATGCTTCTATTAATCTATTTTCGATGATAAATAGATTTCCTAATACCGCGGTTAGAGTGGCCACTGATTCGATGTATATACACAATAAGTACAAATCAGCTGTAGCGGCATTCACAGATCCCGAAGAAAATTGGGGGCGTTGGCGATTTAAAAAGGAGATGCTACATGAGTATTGTGAATCCGCAGACGTTGCCATGGATGATAAATATCTTTGTTGTAACCGTATTGAAATTCAATCAGAATTTTCTAATGCACCACCGGTATCTGATCCAGTATGTAGATATAAGACAGTTTATTTAAACGGTTGTGGTGGGTCAGGAAAGACAACTGGTGCAATTGAATTATTTCGTCGTGGAAACGCTAACGTTTCTAACATGATTGTGCTAACACCGACTCACAAACTCGCCAGAGAGATGATACAACGAGGGGTAAATGCTTGCACTTATCACAGTTTTTTTCGATGGAAGGGTGACAAATGGACTCCTGAGCGTATGGGTGATAAATTCATTCCTGAAATCATAATTTGGGATGAAATATGCACAGTGTCATTAGATGTATTAAAAACATTTCTTGAGTGGTTGTTAAACAAAAACACAAAAGTCGTCATGTGCGGTGATCAAGGCCAACCACCATCATTTGTCGGTGCATCTCCACATGAATGGCTAAAGGGTTTTGTAGACTACTATGAAGAAATCACCACTGATTATAGATCACTTGATGAACGATTACGCGAGTTCAAAGCGCTAATTAGATTACAACCGGATAGAATCCAATGCGAAATAGCGCGTGAAGTGATTTCAGAAACCCCAATGAATGATTTCTGGGAAGCGTGGAGACTAAACGATTTGATCATTGCAAGTAGAAAAATAGTCAGGGATACACTTCAGATGAAGTTATTTGAATTGCATAAAGAAAAATTTGCAACGCTTCCAGTACCCCTTTGTTATAGGCCATCGGATACACGAAAACAGAATATTGAAGTTGATATTCCAGGACAGAGTGAAAAACAAATTCTCGTATTAAATGATATTGTGCTGGTTGATATCAATGTCGTTGAAGATGCATTGCGTGCTAATAAATCCCCGTGGACGCTAGGATACGCAGCAACAATACACTCTTCACAGGGATTGACTATATCGAATACAATTGTTTGGATGGTGGATAATCACATCGAATGGTCAAATTTAGTCTATCTCGCAGTATCCAGAGTACGAAACATAAATCAACTTCGAAGAGTTGTTTTCGATGATAATGACACAACAATAAGTGATATTGATGTTAGCATCATTAATAAAAAACTCTCCGGTTACAAACAACAGGAAAAAAAAAACAACGAGAATTTGATATTGATGCTGAACTAATAATCACTTTGAAGAAACAACAGAATAATCACTGCGCGAGTTGCAATAGTATAATGCGTTGGCAGTATTCGGATAAGGATCCTCGCCAATTCACCGTAGACAGAAAAAATAACAATCTCGGTCATGTCAGAAATAATGTGATGTTGACTTGTCTTGAGTGCAATAGACGCAACGGTGCTAGTTAAGACCATGAGGTGGCAATTGAGTATCCTCGGGAATCACTTGTAGTTGTTGTCGAGTAAAACCCCGCTGAGGGGCAGTTGAATCCAGTTTATAGACTGGAGGTCTACCAGTTGATCGTGTTATACTAGATATCTTATGCGTAGTGACGCTCCAAATAGGATCAGTAGCCCTTTTTCTACCCCCTTCAAGCTCTCCTGGTTCGTATAAGTACCTCACAATGACATTACTAGCAAGAATTGGTTGGGAAATTTTGTGGTTGTACGGGTATTGACTTCTTTTTAATCGCGTTGATAGGTTTCATGTTGATTGTTCTAGTAATCTCGTTATTCAGTGCAGTAATCACAGATGGTAATCTTTTAACCCATTCACGGGATCGCTTTTCTTGAATGAATTCTTTTGCGTATTGATATCCAAATAACCGCTCAGCAATCGTCCGATTAAATCGTTCTACAATGGCCTGATCGCGATGTAGCGCAGTATGCCCTCGTCGTATGGTGACATTATGATGTTTCATTGTAGATAACACTGCACCCTGAAATTCCTTGCCAGGATCAACCTGCAATAGATTTGGCCAGTGCAGAGGACTTCGTCAATAAATCCTTTCAAATGCAGAAGCGACTTCAGTGGCTGATTTTGTTTTTAACGGTTCTGCTTCTTTGTATCGACTTGCAATATCAACTACGGTTAACGCATATTTGTAACCACGATCATGTGGCAGAAATAATATATTAGCCTGATGAACTTCATTAGGAGCGGTCACATCAAAATGCGAGAATTGAATTTGTTTAGGCGGTGGTAGATAAATTTGCCATAGTGCCTGTTTGGATAACCAATTAGCCGCAGTGGTTTTTTTCACTTTTGCAGCGCTAGCGAGTTTATGGACTGCTGATTTACCCCTCCAGTATCCTCTTGGGGAATAATAAATTGATTCCATATTATTAATTACCAGCACCTAACATCAATTTACTTTTCATAGCCGATTTTATCAAAAATGAAGACAATTTTTCTTTGAAGGGTTTATCAGGAATAGCATTTAACGCATGAATTAATTTCACATCTGCGAGATGCCTGTGTTGCAGATTGCTGCTTTTATAAGCAACATCATGAAGGTGACAGGCCTTATCAATGGCGTTTATTCGTTCTTCACCGGGGTTGGGTTGATTTTGATTATTGAGTCTGATATCAAGTCTGGTTCCCGGTCCACAGTAGCTATATCCTGGAAGGTGCTTTTCTCCGGGGTATTTTTGCCCATGGGGTTCCAGGGAGCTTTGCCAATTTGGCTGCGATATCACCTCCTCGTTTTTTTTTAAATCAGATCTCATAGACACAAATCTAAATTTCTTTGTACCACATTGCACGCATTTACCAGAAAGCGCTGATCGGTTATTTTTAGTTGTAACCGTCGTCACATCATCTGTGCCAGTACGCGTTTTACACTTCACACAATATAGATCCGTAATTTATGTATAGAAATATGGATATAATTGATTTTTCAGCGACTAAAACAAGAGAACCAATTAAGCATCATGCAGCGCTACCAAACTCTATCCGGATGATTATAATCGGGCCATCTGGATCCGGTAAAACGCAATTGTTGCTCAATTTAATAATGAGATGGATGAAGTGGGATAAGTTGTATTTAATTGCCCCTAGCGTAGATGATCAACGATGTTATGAAGTGTTAAAGGATTTTAACGAGAATGCATCAGAAATTAAGGGTGAGAACGCCATTGATTTTATAACCGATATCGATGAAGCACCGAGTATTGATGATATTGATGGAGATATTAACAATTTAGTCGTATACGACGATATAATGTTGGATAAACAAAAAAATCCTGCTAGAATATTTTCCCCTGGGCGTCACAAAAACACTGACGTGATATATGTCACTCAACGCTACACTCAGGTTCCAAAAGTCATCAGAGATAACTGCAATATTCTTTCTGTATTCAACGGAGTTGATACTCATACTCTTAGAAATATTTGGCAGACATGGTGCTCTGATATGGACTTTAATCAATTTCGAGATTTCTTTAGTCATGCTCTGTCGACTCCGCACGGATTCGCAACAATAAATCTACATGATCCTCGGACACGATATCGTATCGGACTTGGTCAAATATTCGGTTAAAATCATTTATTATTTTTTGTTATCCCAGAACTGAAAACTTTAGCAGCAGAGAGGGTGGATGACCACATTGTTGCGAGCAAAATTGATTAAAAAATCGTAAAATCTCCGTTTTTGCAAAAATGGAGACTTTTTTTTTGGTTAAATGAGATTTGTTGGAAACCTGATATTTTGTTCGAAAACGTTATCTATAGGCCATATTTTGTTCGAAAACATGATCTGGAAGCCTTATTTTTGCTTGAAATCGTGGTCTGTTCACCCTCTCTGCTGCTCCCTGTCCTGCCCATTTTTGCATTCTGACTTTGTGAGACGGCTTGAAGATTCTCAAGACAATTATCAGTCTTCACGCCATTTATGTGATCAATAACAAGGCCGTCTTTGATTAATACATAAAATGCTTCAAAAATAATTCTGTGACAGAGATATTTCTTCTTCCCAGCTGTAAACATCAAGAATCCCATATTATTTACCTGTCCAACCGGCTACTTTAGTCTGCAATTTCTAACAACACCATCACGGGATGCTTCATAATTAACAAGCATTGGATGAGGTCTGAAATCTTGGCTCATTTGTATACTAATACTACTTGTCTAATTTATTATTTGCTTTAATTATAAGTCTATCAATGTAGTCTTGAGGGGTTTTGATGACTTTGTCATTGAACGGGTCATTGATTCGTTTGTCATAGTAGCGTTTTAGTTCTCTGTATCGTTTGCCGCCACAATTGAGACATAATTGTGATTTCCCAAGAACGCCAATATGGCAAACCAGACAAGGGGTAGGACCAAAACTTCCTCGCCGAACACTTTGTAAATGATACCCACAAAATTCGCTTCTGCATGATTTGTTACACGGGGTTGTTGATCCAATCATTAGCCACTTGCAGTGATTCATTATACTATATTTTTCTATTTAAATACTTGTTTTAATTATATGAATGATGAATTCGAGAGATTATCATCAATTAAGCCTTTCAAAAACATTAAATTCAATCTTTGATAGAACCCTCAAAGATGTGCCAAAACGGGCAATAAGGGATAGAGCCCTGATAAATAAAATACGCGATTGTATTAATGAATTCAAGCACGACGGTGCATCTCATAGCTGGTCAACATTTCGAATTGATGGCGCTGTTGATGCCACCATGAACGACAGCAACGCAGGGTTGATGTTATCACAACTTGGCAACAAAAAGTATTTTTTTAGAGTGAAATTCATTATCCGTGTAGAATCAGGCGGTAGGATTATACGAGACAAATTTGAACCGATTCTCAAAGACAAGAAAACAGTCGTTGTTAGCCGTGATTCTAAGCCAGGCCTGTTAACTGGAATTGACAAACCATACTATGAACGAGCATATCCTGAAACAGCAGTTGTGTATGGGATATATCCGTTAAATGAAAAACCTGATATAAGAAAACTTAAACCAATTAAACAGTCGTCACCGGCGACTTCGTCGTCAGTGGCTTTGCCACTCAATTGTGTAGCAGCACGAATAACAGAACATTTTACAAATATACCCCGAGGGAACAAACTTACCGATATACGGCGTAGCAAAATAGCTCAATGGGAGTTAACGGTGAAAGACCGCGGAGCGACTATTAGCGATATAGCAAAATTAGAAACGTCGCTGAGATTTCCAATAACTGTTACAACGATAACCGGAGCAGTTTGATACGAATCAAAATATAAATCAAAGAGAGCCCCAATTAAAATTATTGATCATAACGAACACGCATGGACATTCGTGGTCACAATATTTCAACGAAACAGAACGATAAAGTATATACCTGACGAATTCTTACAAGAATTTTCCATGGATGGTTTTCTCGTTGAAAAGAAACTATTCGATGCTATTGCGCATTTGAGTAAAAACGACCCCGTGTCGGTGTGGTTACTTCGCAGCACTGAAAACGACATGGGTACGTTTGATCAGTTTGTAAGACCAAACGGTGAATTATACCGCACTGAAGCATTTCATAACAAAATGAAAAAAAACAGCTAGTGGGTTTTAACGGCGTGTGGCGAAGGCACCGATGAAATCATCAACGATGATGAACAATTATTGACAAATTGTTTTACAATCCCGTTGGTTGCAGCTCATTTTGGGAGAATCAAAAACGCATGGAAACCAACACGCGTAGAATTCTTGCCAGACATTGAGGCTAGTTGTTTAGAATTTAATCATGGCGGTTTATGGAATAACAAATACGACAGTAATAATATCATTTCAGTTGATATGGTTGCTTGTTATCCAGCGAGTTTTCTTGGTTATGGAGAGTGTACTGAGTATTTTAAACGATTTGGACACCCCGTACATGAAATGACTCGTGTTGCAATTAATGGACCGCTGCCTGATTTTGATTTAACTGGATTCGCTCGTGTAGTATCATTTGAATTTGCAGCAGGACTTTATCGCGCTTGATATATTTGGATTGGTAGACACATGTCTGAAAAGAAGTGGCTGCCAATAGCGCTATTACGATTCATGATTGATACAAAACTGTTAATTTCGCTGACAGTCAGTGAAGCAATTAGATCATATCGGAAACAAATCAAGGTCTGGTTACCAACACCGGAACGTCTTGATAGTATAATTGACGAATTCAGAAAACATATTGATGCCGGCGAAGAATATATCATTGAGTGGTCCAAACGGATATTTAATCAACGAAACATCGAAGCAAAAGATCTCGATAGAAGAATAATCGGAAAATTTACTCAGGGAGGAAAAAAATGCGACTATAAACGATATTGTTCACGGCTGATTATGGATAACACCGAATATGACTTTGTAATCGCGGATGCAGTATCCAAAAACATATATGTGGATCGTAAAGATGCTTTTTTGTCCGATGGAACAAAATTGGGTACAGTTGTTACTTATAGCGACGGCTACAGATCCCCGTATACACATTTGAGGTCGTCGATGCTGGGTTATGCTTGTATTAATTTATTTTCAATGATAAATAGGTTTCCTGACACTGCATTCATTTTACATTAACAGCAAGTACAGTTGCGCAGTTGCTGAATTCCCTAATTCGGATGAAAGTTGGGGATCATGGAGAATTCAAAAAGAAATGCTGCGCGAGTATTCTGAATCAGCAGACGTTGAAAGTAAAAGTAATTACTTACGCGGTGATAATTTATCAGAGCGTTCTAATGCACCATCGATATCAGATCCAATTTGTAGATATAAAACAGTTTATTTAAATGGCTGTGGCGGGTCAGGAAAAACGACTCGTGCGATTGAGTTATTTCTTGGGAAAAATCCTATGGATTTCACAAATATGATTGTGCTAACACCAACACACAGACTTGCCAGAGAGATGAAACAACGAAACGTTGAAGCTTGTACTTATCACAGCTTTTTGGGATACAAGGGCGATGAATGGACCCCTGAACGAATGGGGGATAAATTCTTCCCTGCGGTTATTAATTGGGATGAGATATGTACCGTTTCAGTAGATGTATTAAAATATTTCTTGATTGGTTGCTGCAAAAGAATACAGCGGTGATAATATCGGCGATCATGGCCAACCACCACCATTTGTCGGCGCGGGTCCACACGATTGGTTAAAGAATTTTGTTGACTATTGTGAAGAAATCGATACTGACTATAGAGCACTTGATGAACCATTACGTACACTTAAGAATTTAATTAGACTGAAACACGATAAAGTTCAGTGTGAGATAATCAGAGAAATAATTTCTGAAACTCCCATGGAGGAATTTTGGGAAGCATGGAGACCAAACGATTTTGTAGTGGCGAGTAGAAAAATAGTCAGAGATACAATTCAGCGGCAATTATTTGAGCTACACAAACAAAAATATCCGATGTTACAAGTTCCATTGTGTTACAGACCAGCTGACACCCGCAAGCAAAACATCGAGGTGGAAATACCCGGCGGAGGCAAACAAATACTTGTGCTAAATGATATTGTATGCGTTGATATACAATTTGTTGAACGCGCATTGAACGCTAAATCATCGCCATGGACACTCGGATATGTAACAACAATACATTCCTCGCAGGGATTAACCATCGCGGATACAATTGTTTGGATAGTCGATAATCGCATTGAGTGGTCAAATTTAGTCTATCTTGCAGTGTCTAGAGTACGGCGAATAAATCAACTCCGGAGAATTGTTTTCGATGATGACATCACAATGGATGATATTGATGTTAGCATCATTAATAAAAAAAACTCTCCGGTTACAAACAACAAGAAAAAAAAAACAACGAGAATTTGATATTGATGCTGAATTAATAATCGCATTGAAGCAACAATAAAATAATCACTGCGCGAGTTGCAATTGTATAATGCAGTATTCGGATAAAGATCCTCGCCAATTTACCGTAGACAGAAAAAATAACAATCTCGGTCATGTCAGAAATAATGTGATGTTGACTTGACTTGAGTGTAATAGACGCAACGGTGCTAGTTACGACCATGCGGTGGCAATTGAGTATCATCAGGAATCACTTGTAGTTGTTCGCGTGTAAAACCCCGCTGAGGGGCAGTTGAATCCAATTTATAGATTGGTTGTCTACCAGTTGATCGTGTTATTGCAGATATGCTATGCGTAGTGACGCTCCAAATAGGATCAGCAGCCCTTTTTTTACCACCTTCAAGCTCTCCTGGTTCATATAAATATCTCACGGTGACATTGCTGAGAATTGGCTGAGAAACGCTATCCCGCTGTGGTTGTGGTATATACTTTTTCTTTATTGCGCTGTTAGGTTTCATATTGATTGCTCTGGTAATCTCGTTATTTAGCGCTGCAACTACCCCTGGTAACCTTTTGACCCATTCACGTGATCGCTTTTCTTGGATCAATTCTTTTGCGTATTGATATCCAAATAACCGCTCAGCAAGAGTCCGATTAAATCGTTCAACAATTGCCTGATCGCGATGTAGTGCAGTATGCCCTCGTCTGATGGTGACATTGTGATCTTTCATCGCTGATAAAACAGCGCCTTGAAATTCCTTGCCAGGATCAACTTGTAACAGATTTGGCCAGCGCAGAGGACCTCGTCGATAAATCTTTTCAAATGCAGAAGCAACTTCAGGTGATGATTTTGTTTTTAGCGGTTCTGCTTGTTTGTATCGACTCGCAACGTCAACTACGGTTAGAGCGTATTTGTAACCGTTGTCATGTGGCAAAAACAATAAATCCGCTTGATGAACTTCTTTGGGTGTGGTAACATCAAAATGCGAGAAATTGATTTGTTTAGGACGCGGTAGATAAATTTGCCATATAGCCTGTTTGGATAACCAATTAGCCGCAGTGGCCTTTTTCACTTTTGCAGCGTTGGCGAGTTTATTGATTCAGCGTTACCCCTCCAGTATCCTTTTGGAGAATAATAAATAGATTACATATTATTAATTACCAGCGCCCATCATCAATTTACCTGTCATAGCTGATTTTACCAACCATGAAGCCAACTTTTCTTTAAAAGATTTATCAGAAATAGCATTTAACGCATGAATTAATTTCACATCCGCGAGATGTTTATTTCGCAGATTGATGCTTTTATATGCAACATCATGAGCATGACACGCCTTATCAATAGCGCTTATCGGATACTCGCCGGGTCGGGGCTGATTTTGATCATCAAGTCTGATATCTAATCGTGTTCCGGGGCCACAGTAGCTATATCCTGGAAGGTGCTTTTCTCCAGGGTACTTTGCCCATAGGGTTCCAGGGAGCTTTGCCAATTTGGCTGCGATATCACCTCCTCGTTTTTTTTAAAAAACATCTTCACATTTCATAGAAACAAATCTAAACTTTTTTGTACCACAGGTTGCACATCTACCAGTTAGTGCTGATCTGTTATTTTTAGTTGTAATCGTCGTCACATCATTTGTGTTAGTACGCGTTTTACACTTCACACAACATGGATCCATAATTTATGTATAGAGATATGAATATAATTGATTTTCAGCGACTAAAACAAGAGAACCAGTTAAGCATCATGCAGCGCTACCAAACTCTATCCGCGCAATTATAATCGGGCCATCTGGATCCGGCAAGACGCAATTGTTGCTCAGTTTAATAGTGAGATGGATGAAGTGGAATAAGTTGTATTTAGTTGCTCCTAGCGTAGATGATCAACGATGCTATGAAGTGTTAAAGGATTTTAACGAGAATGCATCAGAAATCAATGGCAAGGGCATTATTGAATTTATAACCGATATTGACGAGGCACCATCCGTGGATGATCTTGATGGGAGCATTAACAATTTAGTCGTATATGACGATGGGATGTTAGACAATCAAAAAAACCCAGCTAGAATATTTTCCCGAGGCAGGCACAAAAACACCGACGTGATATATGTCACTCAACGCTACACTCAGATTCCAAAAGTGATCAGAGATAACTGTAATATTCTTGCTGTATTCAACGGCGTTGATACACATACGCTACGAAATATTTGGCAGACATGGTGTTCTGATATGGACTTCAATCAATTTAAAAATTTCTTTAGTAACGCTCAGTCAACCCCGCATGGATTTATAACAATAAATTTACATGATCCTCGGACACGATATCGTATCGGACTCGATCAAATATTTGGTTGAAATAAATTATTAACCCATAGCAGCAGGGGGAGGGGGGGCAATGACAACCCGATGCGACTTTTTATGGTTTAGCAACGAAAACGCGAATAGAGCATCACCCGCGCAAATTCATGTTTTGAGCAAGAAATCAATAAGGCTCTATTTACCAAATGGAGACTATTTTTTTGTGTGGTTAAAACATGAGATTTCGCAGGAAGGCTCTATTTGCCGTTTTGAGGTGTTTATCGATTTTTTCGGAAAAAGTTGTCCGATTCCCCCTCCCCCTGCTGCTTTACGGTATCATACATGTATCATGTTTTGTACACGGTATTGGATATATTTTCAGCTGTTAAACGTACGGGGTGTCCGGAGCTGTCAAACGTCGGAAGCTGTGTTTAAATGCACTGGTGTGTCCAGAGCTGTTTAATATGCCGGAGTGTCTCGTGTCTAGCGTCCGGAGTGTCTAATGTCAAGAGTAACAAGAGTGACCCAGCTGTAGAGCTGTCTAAATGACCAGAGTGTCCGGAGGATCTAATAATTGGAGGGTCTGGAGGGTCTAATGTTTCGTAGTATTCCGAGTGTCCGGGGTCTGTAGAAATTATGAAGTTTAATTGTACCAGCTGTGGAGCTGGTACAGTATACTAATAGCCGATTATATATATTTACTAGTAATTTGTTAGCCGTGGGCTAATTTTGGGTTTGCGAAACCCAGTATATCTTTTGGGACTGGAAAGATAAGTCGTATATCTGTCCCTTTATTATTTTCAAATATAGTTTCGCTACTTGAGCGTATACATACTTTACTACATGAGTAATGTTTTTCTCATCGTTTGCTACCTGAGCAAGTTACATTCATCCTTTGTCTTTGTATTGTAAAATCAGCCCATTTGTATTTTTCATATTGGAATTGTGCGTTTTTATGTTAAATAGATCCAATATTTGGATTGTATAGATGCGCATTGTGGGAAATTTTTCCTCTTAATTTTTTCGTGGTCTTCAAAGAACTTTTTGGGGTTGTATAGACTAATTAGTTGCGTAAAACATTCATTCGTATTTCTTTCCGCCTATTGGAGATTAATAATAGCAACATATATACAAGGTGCAAATAGTTGTGACAACTACATGACGTATGATTACATAATAAATATATCAACCCATGCGATGGTAAACGATAATATATTTTTAACTTGATTTGCAAGATCTTTCCTGACTATTTACAGTTTTAATATTGTACTGTTTTGTAGCTTATGAGAAATCGTTGTGACGTTAAGATTCCGTGTAATTTGACATATGATATCACTTTATAAATACTTTTGAATTACAATAGACTCGGAGGAGGTATGTAAGATTAGAAGGGATATGTTTATTATTTGCATACCACTAGAAGAGTGGGGGTGGACCCTCTAACAATAGGTGTATGAATTATATATTCCATAATAAGCATACAGTCTACTATTTACCTAAAATCCGAAAGAACGTTATTGAAGTCATACATGCCCTGTCACACAAGATTTTGGTGTTTTGGAGACCAGGTAAACAATGTGCTGTGAATGATAACGTCATACATCCAGATATCTAGACTTGGCTGAGATAGATAATAGACCATTTCTAATCTTTAGTGCTTTGGAATGAAATCACAATTTGTAAATATGTAACATTTTACATTGGGGGAATTATATGATTTTGAAGATGTTAATTTTTTCCTTAAGAAGATTTAAATGTCTTAAGGTATTGTTATTATTTGTTTTCCAGGTTTGTTAGTCTTGGTATGAGATTATCAAATATCAGTGAACAGATATCAGTGAACAGACTTCGAAACTGTATCTAATATATTATTAATCACCATCACTACCTAACTCCCCTCCAGCTATCATTTGATACGCACAAGATGATAAATAAATTATACGTGCATATGTATCTGGATAGACAGACAGACATACAGTCAGATATACGACTCTTCATTTCTGTTTCTAATTTAGAAACAGTGTGGTAGTATTTCAGTGCCACGACACATACACAGGTACAACACACATGCACTTCAGTGCCATGACACATACACAGGTACAACACACATGCACTTCAGTGTCATGACACATACACAGGTACGACACACATGCACTTCAGTGCCATGACACACTCACAGGTACGAAACACATGTACTTCAGTGCCATGACACATACACAGGTACGACACACATGCACTTCAGTGCCATGACACATACACAGGTGCGACACACATGTATTTCAGCGCCATGACATATACACAGGTACGACACACATGTACTTCAGTGCCATGACACATACACAGGTGCGACACACATGTATTTCAGTGCCATGACAAATACACAGGCACGACACACATGTACTTCAGTGCCATGACACATACACAAGTGCGACACACATGTACTTCAGTGCCATGACATATACACAGGCACGACACACGTGCTACAGTGCCATGACACATACACAGGTACGACACACATGTGCTACAGTGCCATGACACATACACAGGCACGACACACATGTGCTTCAGTGAATTGACACATACACAGGTAATACACACATGTGATTCAGTGCCGTGACACATACACAAGTACGACACACATGTGCTTCAGTGCCTTGACAAAATACACAGGTACGACACACATGTGCTTCAGTACCGTGACACATATACAGGTACGACACTCGTGTACTTCAGTGCCGTGACACTTGTTCAGGTACGACACACATGTGCTTCAGTGTCGTGACATATACACAGGTACGACACACATAAATACTTCAGTGCCGTGTGACATATACAGGCACGACACACATGTGCTTCAGTGGAATGAATCAAACACTGGTGCGATGCACACGTATACGGGTGGGACGCACACGTATAATCTATAGTGGCAGACCCAATCAGAAGGTGGAGGAGTTATATGACCCGGGCATCAACCTCTACCTGGCTTCAAAAGGCATTTTAAAAATATAAACAATTCTGAAAATAATAACTATACTTCGTTGGGTACATAGTTGGATTTTAAATCTTTTTATAGTAAATTATACGGGTTTATTTTGGCATTCGGTTCATTTCCAAATTTCAGTATAAACAAGTCCCACGGGCCTCAATCTCTCGAGTGGCCCGAGCCTCTCTTAACCTCATAGGGACCTGTATAGCAGTATTTATACATCAGTTTGAGTTCCATACTTAAGGAATAAACCAGGAAAATAAATCCATTACCTAAGTTGCTCATAACATCTGTAAAACCATTTTAAATCGATGTTTGCTAATAAATCCGTCACATGCTGTCACATGTTTATAATATATTAAACATTTTGAACACCAGCTACACGTGAATAAAGACATGCTAAATCAATTTCAAATACAAGTACTTATTTCGATGCAGTAGAAACATCTGCCGCCTGAAATCCACTTCTTCCTACAGCAGATATCGGTGGTGATACAGTTATTGAAAGTTTCGGTGGCTAGTTGTCAATGTATTTCTAATTGTGAGTAATTGTAAAAGCTACTTTAAATATTATAAAATAAAATATAAATTTACTCTATTTATTATTATTATTATTATTATTATTATTATTATTATTATTATTATTATTATTATTATTATAAAAGTTCCAACGTTCAATTGATTGACATACAATTACAGTTCTTGGTTGACATGCGAGCGACATGCGACTTTATTTATAGTTACGTTGCTGCAGGAAATTCAATACGTGATATTATACCTCCTGTTCCAGAATAAAAACAATACAACTTTGACATATCGAAACGGCACGATCGGCTTATTTAAAAAGGAAGACAATATAGCCCACAAAATCTAAGGCCAGTTCTTGAAATAAACTTTGCTCATTATAAAAGATGCGTGCAAGGTTCCATGTGCATCGTATCGCGACGAATGAGTGTGAGATGCCACACCACCACAATCAGACCAAGAAAAAAGCTAGACATTGGTGCATACAATGTCGTATGTCTGCTCCGAACTACAAGCTTCGTGTCATGGATTTATCAATTTATAAAATAGATGCTCAATTTACCAACAATACTGACATAGCATCACAACTACCAGCGAATATCTTTACTATGTTTAGAAGGTACTATGTCTTCCCTGTTCAATTTGTCTAAACAGCGAACTTCAGACCTATGGCACCTTTAGGAAAATATTGTTACGACGTTACATGTTTGAATACATGCAGAAAGAGTCGATTTTATTTACGGTAAACAATAAGATTGATATAAGGGTCGTACTTCTTTTAATCAAAGTCACAGCAACATTTCTGAATCCTGACTCTGTTTCATAGTTTTACAATAGCCTATCAAGAGCATGAGACGGAGTAACGTGAATCATACCTATGTCTGGTTTCAAAATAAATTAAAGATGACAACTCTAAAACTGGTTTTGGTACATCGCTGTGAACGAGCCAACGTGTTTTGGTGTACAGTCAGTTATGTTTTAGATTCCTGGCTAAATCCAAATCATGATTTCCAATAAAGAAATACAGTCAGTACTTCCCTAACGAAACTACTAATATTCCAACTAAGTCCTATGAGATCGAAAGATATCCAGTAGTAGCAATATTCATGTTGTGGATTTTTCGGATTAAACCGTACTTTTTTTATATAGGCCACTGCCTCTATACCCATGACTTTTGCTCATGGGTAAAGAGCCATATGTGCAACCCAAGGATTATAATCCGTGAAAAGTGAAAGAGACCAAACAAGCTGCTAGAGGCTGTTGATCATAGATCAGCAACAAACAAAAGATATTTTAACATACTACTACTAAGATTAGAAACGGTGAAAGACACAACCAGTTTCATTACAGTAGTTGCCAAGCAACCAGACCAATCGATACTTAACATTGCATAAAATATTTCCTTGTTGACCATACTATAGGTCTAATTAACAAAACTATATTATCTTATATGTTTTGCGGATCGTCTGAATGAAGCTCAACAAGTTCTCATTTTCAAAAAGATCATGGATGCAAGACCACTCTGTTAAGTTTGCTTAAAGGCTGGAGATAGGCTCTTGGTAAAACCAAATATGTAGCTGCTGTTCGGATGGATTTGTTGACTGTCTCCCTCGTGATATTCTTGTAAAGGGCTTAAAGTGCGTCATTTGACACTTTAGGACTATTGCTTAGGAGTCTGTCGAACTTAAAGTAGCAAGTTTATTGCAGGTTGTCTTGAGTAGCTGAATTAAAATTAAAAATTGGTTTGTGCAATAAATTTTCACTGAATTTAGTAGTAATTTGAAGTCGCAAATCTGGTTTTCACAAATAAACAGGGTAATTGTCTTTAGCATCATAAAACTCTTATGAAAAGATATTTCGTATAACATTGCGTCTGCCCAAGTGAGCTCAAATGACCGATCAGGGCAAAGTATTTCACCAACTCGAATACGGCCATTCTAATAGTGTTATATACCTTAGAGCATTTGTAAATTTCCTCAAAAGGCATTACTCCATTACTTTAAGTAATAGCTTCTGAAAATTGTTTCCAATGCTTGCGTTGCCTCTCTTCTGCCTTGTTGTATTCCATTTGGCGAATGTTGATGCCATCGTTATGTTAATAGCAGAAATATTTCTCTAATTAATTTACAATTGGTGATCTTTATTACTGAAGCTACTACATTCAGTTGATAAATCAATATCGCAATCGTAGTAATCGTCATATGTTCTAACCTTAGCACCCTTTGTCTTGCACAATCTCAAATAATAACTCTAAGATAATTTCCAAGTTAATTAATATATCAATATGCTCCAATGTGTGTTCGATAAAGCGCATAACATCCTTTGGGATTCTGTGGTAAATCAGTGTGATCCATTCAAAAGAAACAGCGATTTGATCTTGTTGATAACGTTTTCTCACTCCAATCTTCTGGCAGAATGATACAGCGATCACATAACTCCCTAAATTCTTTCAAAATACTACATGCACCTATCAGTCAATTTTTTGCCATTATATACTATGATAACTCTTTAATATGAAAGGAGATATCTCCGCTCCGGGTGTGTTTGTGAATTGGTATCTTTGAGATTATTGGTACGCAAATAGTTGCAAGATCTTACATATGAAGTTCTGACGTTAAGCTATTGTGTCCAGTTCATATCAATTATAACACTCCAATATAACTCCATATGAGGTCTGAAAGTGCCACGCAACATATCAGAAGACCCAGAGGTAATAGAATGCCAATACGCCTCAATGAGTTATGCATGCCACGTTTTGTAACTGTAATTAACGTTGCATCATCAATATAAATTTCATCTTTTTACAAAACCTATATGAGCTTTGACATCTCCTCAATTATTACATAAAATATTATTTGCTTCGAGTTAGACTCCAAACAGTAGTATAGTGATTGATAGTATAGCACTATAAGTCACTCAGCCACTGCCGATGCTGAACAAGCAAATGAAACCTTTTATTTGAAATTATGTGGCTGATGGGAAAAAATATGCACGCATACGCTCACTGTTAAAAGCAAATATAGTTGTTACGCCCTTTCGAATTATTATTTCAAGACTTATTATATACATTATTACGACTCTATGGTCTTATACTAAGAAGTGGAAAAGAGCCAAAACCAAGAGGTTTTGTAAAATTCAACAAATTATTTATATCCCTAGAATACAAACTTTAAAAACATGTAAAAATAACTTACGGTATTGCGAATTCAATCTCAAATAATCTTAACATTTATAACACAAGTTCTAATGAATAAAGTTCTGAATAAACTTTAGTTGTATTCCAAAATAAATCCAATGCTGAAATTATTAGTGTGCCTTTGATGGCCTGTGTCGTAGTGCTGTACCAACAGTCACTTGCTGAAGCACAATAATATACAATCCAAAACTATACCCTTATTTGTATTTCACTGTATCTCCAATTTGATGGTAATGGTGGTAGTGCTTACACTATACCTACCAACACTCTGATTTTTAAGATTAAGTAACTTTTGAAAGGCATAGACATATACGTCCATTTATACAGCCTGTTAGATGACATCGAAAAAAGGTACTACTCAAATGGTTTCCAAATGAAAGACAAGGAAAATGGCTCCACTATAATTATCTCTCTATGTAATTGCGTATAAGAAGGTTTGTGGGTATAGTGAGTGTAAGCAATTCGATTATTTTTGAATATCAGAGACTTTGTTGAGGGAAAAAGATAAACAAAGATTTAGTTAACGCTGTAAAATAAATATATAAATCGGAAGACATAAACGGCGAAATATTAAAAGGAACATTTTACTTTACAACGCGTAACTTAGGAAGATGACTGTTTGTACGATATTGAATGCATTCTTGATATTGAAGAACACGTACATTTGGAAAACGTCAACTATAAGAAATGAAAGATCGTTGGAAAGAATTACTACTTAGTTTCGATTCATGAATAGCAGCTTGTCAAGTTGTCGACTTTAAAAAAAGCAGAACTGAGCACCATACAGTTACCACAGCAGCTTCATCTCCTTCTCATGATTACTATCTTCAAGAACTACAGATAGAATCTCTGACGGTGTGGTGTGGAGAATGTTTCCCTAAAGATCAAATCGTCTTTTCCTGCCAAATATTTGGAATTTTGGAATTGCAACAAGAAGATAAATAATTGTGGACTATAACACTTAGCAATTATATGGATTACCTTCTTCCGAGTCATTCGTTTAAATATAACGACAATAATGGCAACAACAACGGTTGCCCTACTACCAACGCCAATCGTCATTGTTGCAATAAAAGTGGCATCCCTCTTTTTGAAAATTTGAAAAATCATTGTCCTTTAGCAGCAGAGAGGGTGAACCCTACAACTTTTCAGACAAAAAATTGATTGAGCCCTCAAAACAAAAAATAGAGCCTTCCTTCGAAATCTCATATTTTAACCCCCAAAAAATAAGTCTCCATTTGGCAAACGGAGACTTTGCGATTTTTCAATCAATTTTGGTCGCAACGTTGTTGTCATTCACCCTCTCTGCTGCTGGAAGTCAGTTCTGGTTAACAAAAATAATAAATGATTTTAACCGAATATTTGATCGAGTCCTAGGACTTCACAAACAGACTAATCGCTAACACCTCATCCTGCAGATCAATCATATTATTTGACTGGTCAATAAGTTTGAAATTAATTCTGGTTAGCGAATCATTATGACACCGCATATAGACTGGATTAACCGGAGACTCAATTATTAAAAATCCTGGAGGGGCTATTGGTGCAAATGAGTATAGAATATATCCTTGCTGATCTTGATTTGATCGTTCGAGATTGATTTGATAGCTTCCTTCGATAACATCGCATACTAAATTGAGCGCAATCACTGAGGATATATTCACGTTGAACGGAGCGATATGTCTGCCGCCACCGTCTGGGTCATTATTATGTTTGAGGATTTTTATTTCCGATGATGTTGTTTTTCTCCATGCATCATGAATTATTTTAAAACCAACATCGATGGTGTCACTGAGAAGGTTTTTTAGTTCTGGTACGTTATATCCTGGTAGTTTGACTGTTGGAATATCTTTAACGGGGATACTAAGGGTTGTTGCAAATCTTGTTCTCGATAGGGGATTATCGTCATCTAATATATCCTGAATAATTTTCAAATTAAATGTTTCCATATCGTCGATAATTTTATTGCATGTTTCTACGACGCTGATAAATTCATCTCGGGTGAGAGAGCCGGATTTAAGAGATATTAACAACAGTGAAATATCTTTATTCATCGCTGTAAAATTTTCAACGATTTTAGGTTCGTTAATAAAATGATGTCCCTCTATTTCTTCCCCTTCCTTCTCTTTCCCAGTTGCTTGGTATCCGAGACCAAAAAATTTTATAGTGATTTGGTGATCTTTATAACTCTTTATTGGATTATCAGATTTTATTCTGTCGGTGATATAATCAGTTTTTTGTGGTTCGGGTATATCAACGAGTTTTCCTCGGGGTGGTAATTCAGGCCATCCTAGTACGGTTCTAATAGAACTCTGATAGATATCTACGACGTATCCTTCTGTGCTTATTTCAATTGCGGATGATAGCGTCGGCTCATGAACCGTTAAAGCGATTTTCGATTCTGTTCCAGTAATGGATTTTATTCTACGCGCGAATTCATTATTGATTTGTTCAATTTGGTAGGACCCTGTTGGTATCGAAACAACGTTCCAGTCTGGAGTCCCGTCTTCTTTATTCTTATTCGCGAACACCAAGGAATTATTCGGTTGTTGACCACCAAATGATTTTGATCTAATATTAGGCCAACTGTGATACACTCGTAGTTTTGCTAGCGCTATCTCCTTCACGGGGACTGGGATAGGGAAATTCACACTGAATTCTGGATTCGTTGATGTTATTGATATCATGCTTGTTTGTACTGGGTTCGTGTTCTCCACTATTCGTTGAAGTAATTCCATCGGTGTTGTCATCGTTGCTATACTCATGTTGTCGCTCTAATTTTGATATCGCGGAATCATAAACACTGACCATCACTGAGAATTCACTATCTGATATCGTTGAGGTAATTGAGATCGTGCTGGTTTTCGGGTTTGTGTTTTCTAATTCCATCGGTGTTGTCATTGTTATTATAATCATACTATCTGATATAATTGTATTATCGAGTGACGACGATATCATCGAGGAAAATTGCGAGTACGCGGTTGATACAACATTAAATTGAATTAAGTAATTTTGCAGTTTATTCTGGCTGCATGATGATATCTTTTTAATTATCCCGGTCGATATACCCGCGATTGTAGCCGCCGCAGAAATGCAAATTGGAACTACGACCGGGGCAATCATTGTAACTGATGCAAGTATTATTCCGGCGCCAGCGAGAACGCTTGACACCGAGTACATAGTAATATCAATTGCGGTGATTCTTCGTCTGTTTTTTTTTTTTTTATTTGATACTCCTCGGCGAGAGTTTTGAGTCTAGTTTGAAATTCTCTGACCTGATTATAGCGACATTGCGTTGATGAAATAATTTTTATTTTAAAAACGCTAGCGTTTTCAATTGTGAAATCCTTCGGATTTCCCTTTCAATTTAGTTATTTACTTAAATCCGCTACGAATTCTAAATACCACGTTGTTGAAACCCTAACCAAATTTTTATCAGTAGATGTTATTGTGAACTTTTCAGTTGTATCCTTGTCGATGATCGTTGAAATCGTATTGTTGACCCCGGATGAACTCGACGATGAAATATTAAATTGAGTCGTTGTCACTAGTGTTAATCGATAAATACCCTTAACGGTTGCAGTGATATCTAATTTGTTGTTTGTAGGTGTCCACGCAAATGATCCGTGTTGGATCGTGTATACTACGTTATTAGTTTTCTCATGAGGAATTTTTGCTTTTTCAATGATTGTTATCATCCTCGGAAAATCAGTTTTGATGGCTTCGATGAAGTTTTTCATTTCTTCGATGGATTTTTTGATATCCGGGAGTTTTATGTCGAGTCTATCGAATGTAGTTCGAATGAATGTAGTTCCAAGAAATTTATCCATGATAATTCTACGAAAAATTGAAAACTGTTTTCCGTGTTCTTCAATTTTAGATCGAAGTACTGCTATTTCCAACACAGAATCGTTGAGATCTTTTATTCTCTCTGTAATAGTCGGAAAAAATTCACCCCGTTTGAGTTTACCCTGATCGGAAAATAACGCGATAGTATCCTCGATTGCGTTTTGTTGTTTAACCAAAATGTCATCCAGAGAAATATTATTAGTTTTCAATTTACCCTGACGATCTTGAAATACAACTATTTCATTGGGATCAACACTTGTTAAATTTAAAGTCTCAGCTATTTCATCTTCGATTATTTTTTTTATATTACCGGTTGCAGTGTCATCGGGTTTGGGTTTCAGAGGTCTTCCCCAAATATCAATCATGTTATTGTAAAACTCTCTCTCTCTCTCTAAAATCGTTTCGTTGAAAAATCTATGATTTTCGCCAGCGATTGATGGTGTATTCATTTACGACAACATGTGGTGTTTTTCCCATTGGGTTACCCAAGGAGTTAGAAATAGCGTCAAGGATATTTAATACTTCGCTGCCGCATATTGGTGGATCATTCATTTGTTGTGTTGGTAGCGTAGAATACCAAGTCTTCATTGGAAAAGTTTTTATATAACGCATAAACTCTTTTGGCGGTGCTAATCCATATGAATCAAAATAGACAATCCCACGTGGATCAATAGCGTATGCAGCCCAGTGGGTTCCAGGTCCGGTGCTGTTATCGAGATTAATGATACCGGTTTCAACACTGTTGGGTTGTGTCGGTAATTGATCCTTCATAAAGACACCTCTGAAGTTTTTAATCGCGAGTTTTTTTAGCTTCATCGAGTAAATCAAAATTGGACATTGGCGTGAAATCCGAAGGATTTCCAATCGAAGATTCCTGAACCAAAGGTTCCAGAGTTAATAAACCGGTCCTAGTCTTAGACCTTTTCCGCTGTACCACGAATACGAGGTTCCTGGTAGTCTCAGACCTTTTCCGCTGTACCACAAATACGGGGTTCCTGGTAGTCTTAGACCCTTTCCCTTTTTTTTATAACCCTGCCCAGTTGCCTTTTTTAGTGCCATTCCTGCCGCGGTACCAACAGCCCCTAACGCTGCCGCTTTAGCCACCGCTGGGGCTGCTGCCGCAATCAACGCTGGTAACGCAGCAAACAACGGAAATATACCGCCTGTTTTAATCATGTTTTTTATAGCAGCCGCAGAAATAGTAATTTGGACACCCTTTTTTGCTACAAGTGCATCATTGAAATGTTTTACTTGACGAGTTGTCAACGACAATTTATTCGCCAGTCATTTGATTGGGTTCCAGCGTGATTGTGGTTCCACATTGCTTAGCTGATTTGGATTGTAATTTTTTTAATTGACCAGGTGTCAACGACACATTGATATTACCATACGACATTATACAATAACAGATTGATCTAATTGCTATAAAGTTTCGATTACATGTTTTTGAAAATCAAAGATTTTCCACTGGCGCATCTACCACTCTCATTCTTCCTCCAACACCTTCGAGTAGCATTGATTTATCACTGAGAATGACAGCAACCGCTCTATAATTAGCAATAGCACCACGGCTCACAGTAGCTCTAAAGTGTATATCCACGACAGACTGTCTTGTTAAATCAAGATGTTCCAGCGAAAAGTAATAGATCGGATATAAACTCTTAAAATCCAATTGTGATATTTGTAGACCAGTATCGACATTTTAATCGCGTGTCATAAATGACAACAATCTATGATACACTCGTGCAAAATGATTTTGACCGTAATCAAGTTGTACATCTTCGGATGGTTCCTGCTGGCCGTTTATTCTCAGTGAGACGTCTTTAACACCTAATGGATCAAATATCATATGACTGAAACGTTGATCGCCAACTCGTGTGTTATCCTGTAACGCAATAAATATATGACGTGGCGCAACAACACCTTGTTTTGATGCTAGGTTCCAAGTGAATAAACAGTTGATATTTGATTGTTTAACATCTGTACTCACGGTTAGCCAACTTAGTAATGATTTTCCTCCTTGGTCCATAAATGATAGTAATCGTTCTTCTGCGGTGATTGATGGAGTCAACACTGGCATCCACAATGATATTTTTGTTAAATTGACTTTACCGGCATCATCATTTACATGATCTTCAGCTGGGTTTGCTGGAATCCTCCAAATTGCGTCATTATCATCACTCTTTCGTACAAGCGATACTGTATGCTTCGCCCCGTAGATAACTTTTCGGACGTTTCTACAGAATCCAAATATGTGATGCAGTGGAATCGCGCATGAAAATGATTTACGCGCTCCTTGCAGCATTGAAATACGTGTTGCAGCTCCTAGATTGAAGTTAGGATCGTTGTTTATAATCATATTCTCGACATCAACATTAGCAGCACCAGCATTATTCTGTGGTCGTCTTATAATAAATTGATTTCCTCCAGCGGTATTTTTAACATCTTTTGCAAACATCATAGAAGGTCCCGCCGATCTTCAGAATATCTCGCTAACCAGATAATTGTTGTAGCCACATCAACATCGCGATCTATCGACTCGATTTCTTTTCCATCGATGAGGTATCTAGCACTATCAAATAACGCCATAATACCATTATTGACAAAACCGAATTGAGTACCAGCTGGATACGGCGCTGGTACAGCAGTAGTATCAGCAGCTGTTACAAGTTCTCCTTCTACTTCAATAAACGCTTCAGCGGGTAGAAAATACTTACTGGTATCATGAACCTGAAGTTCAATTCGCGATCGACTATTTGAGTCTATTGCATGATAGGCGTAATATTGATAATCGCGTACAAAATCATCCTTGCCAACTGGGGCGTCTATATCAAACGCTGGATCAGATGACTTTTTGAACATTTTATTCTATTTATCAGAGTCTAAATCGTGAAATCGTAAACGATTTTCATCGTCGTAGTTTTTTAAAGCCGCTTCCTGCTATCACATTTGCAATATTGCTTTGGTCGGGTTTTATCAACGATGATAGTTTCTGTTCTACTGCGTTATTTATAATTTTACTAACACTCGCAGGCATTTCCGCTGTAGACGGTAACGGTTTCTTTCTCCGTGATTTCACTAATGATGTTATTTTATTCTTTGCGGCTGAAAACGCTTTCCCGGCAAGATCTCCAACAGCACTGATACCCTTATCATGAATAACATGAATTGCTTTCATTGATAATTGTTTAGCTAACGGCATCACTTTTGGAGCCATTCTTGCAAATAACCCCGCAATGGTATTACCTAAACCATCACCATAGTATGCTCTATAAACTGGAAACCGTGAATTAACTACATAGACCGGGGTTGGTTTATCATGGTTGTAGTGTATGATCATTATTTGAAAGCAGAAACAATTTTTCAATTTGAATTCAGTCACTGTGATACCCACTTTCCACTAACTCGCCAATGAAATCTCGATATGTGCTGATATCCATGATACCGCCTTGAAATAACCGTCTACAGATATCAGCTGCTTCATTATTTCCGGTGAGTTATTTCCAGCTCATTTTCCTCCGATGAGAACTTCTAATCGTGATATATCACTGAGAACACTACCAGGACAAAAACCCGAAGAGTTTCCAACGCTAGCGTTTTCACTGGAATCTTGCAATCCACTTCCGCTATAACCAGTTGCTTTATCCAGTTCTTTATTCAGTTTTTCTAAATCGGTTTCTTGTAAATAATCAAGAACATCATCATCTCGATCAGGTGGTAGTTGTTGTTGTTTTTTAGGTGAAAAAGATATTTTCTTTGCAGGTTGCTGTCGCTTTTGCGGTTTTTGTTGTTGTTTAAAATCTTCAAATCGTTTATACACTATATCCACCGCATTGATATATTCAATGTATGATGCACTATCTGTCTTAATTTGACTTGTTTTAGTTTTGATTTTGTAGGAATATATCAGCCCAATGAGTTATACTCCTAACAAACTTATGATGTTCTGGTTTCAACATTTTTTTTCTGTTTTCATAAGTCGTAACAACAAGCGCAGGAATTTCTGTTGGATCAGTCTTATCGATTTCTACTAACCCTTCCTCGTTAAATCTCACGCGTAAATCATCTACTGTTCTTTTTGGTTCCATTTTTTGTACAGCCTGTTTTGTTTGTTCAGTTTTCGCTGCTATTTTTTCAAGTTCACCAATAACAAATTTCTCCGTCTCGGGAACATCTCCCAGTATAGCACGCTCTACCCCCTTCGTTGCTGTGGTTACTGGTTTAAACAATTCTTCAGATCCCACAGTAAAATCAGTTTGTAAACTCTGTCGTTGTTGCAGTTTATTCCTTACAGAGTCTCGAATTGGTATAAATCTCTTGATTGCATCTAGTCGTTCACGAGCCAGTCGGGTCGTTAATGCTTCATTGACCATTATTTGAAATCGCAAACAATTTTTCAATTGTAAAACAATTTTCCCGTAGCCCTTTCGATTGATAATTGTTGGATTGATTTTATTTTTTT
Organism: Unio delphinus; assembly: GCA_029339505.1. NCBI lineage: Eukaryota > Metazoa > Mollusca > Bivalvia > Unionida > Unionidae > Unio > Unio delphinus. Next base: position 719,429 of record JAQISU010000275.1, read on the forward strand.
ATAAACAGAAATTTCATTTTTTATTCAGTGTGAAATATTTTGTATTCAATGATTTTGACATTTCAATCAAAAAATGCTAAAAAAAAAAAAAATCTCTCTGAGGGTCGGTAACAATCAAAAAATGACAAAATCTCTTTGAGGGGTCGGTCACGGTCAAAATCGTTCATTTTTTTGAATTAACGTTCTTATGTTTTTAACTTTAGAATTGATATCCTTTTTCAATTCGTATTCGTTACCTAATTCTTTTCGTATTCCCTCTACGATAGTAAATAACGGCACAAACGCACTTACGTCACTGGAAAATGAAAGAGAGTCCCGAATAGAATTTTGAATTTTTTTATTAGCGCATATTTCTTGGGCAGCATATACTTGCTAGTGTTAACTCCGTATTCTATATCTTGAAAATCTGACATGATTTGATCAGGATTTAACCCATCTGATAGTTTGATATCCTGACTTTTCAATTTTGAAATTTCAGCAATAATGCTATTCATTTTTTCAAAATTCATCTTCTATGGTGACTACATATTTCTAAATGAAAAATATGACGCATCAGACATAAATAAATTGAATTTTCTGTTCGGTCTTTTTTGAAATCGCCGTCTTGGTTATTCCCTCTGCAACTTTTTGAACAGAAGGTGAACAAATATCGAAATGCCTACCGGCGCTTGTTATGGATTGAAATATTTTTTCTTCTTTAGTTGTTGTATTAAATGATTTCACAGGTCTCACTTTTTTCAAGTATTTCCCAGTCCAACCTCGTTTGGAATTCTCACTTGGGGTAACAGCTTGCAGATTTGATAAAGAATTGTTCTTCGGATTAGAATCGATATGATCAATAACAAAATCACCCTCGATCAATCCATAAAAGCATTCAAATACGAAACGATGATTGTGATAAGTTTTCTTTTCTTTCCTCCCCCATACAGTAAACCTCAAATACCCTTGATTACTCACAACACCAACCGATTTTTTCAGTCTACGGTTTCTTACGATACCATCACTGGATGCTTCATAGTTTTTAATCAAAGGATGTGGTCTGAATTCATGGTTCATTTATATACATAATACTATTGTTTGTCTAATTCATTGTTTGGTTTAATAATGAATCTTTCAATGTAGTCTTGAGGAGTTCTTATGATTTTTTCGCTGACTCTGACAGTGTCAGGGTCAGTGACTTTGTCAGGGTCAGAATTTTTGATTGAAAATCCATTTTTAATTCTTTTGTCATAATAACACTTCAACTCTCTGTATCGTTTGCCACCACAATTCAGACACAATTGCGATTTTCCCCTAACCCCAACCCTACATCGTATGCAGGGTAACGGACCAAGGCTTCCACGTCGAAAACTTTGCATATGATACCCACAGAATTCATTTCTGCATGATTTGTTACACGGAGTCGTTGATCCAATCATGAGCCATTTGCAGTGATTCATTATACATAAATCTTTCATTTAAATGCTTGTTTTAATTATAGTATGGAGGAGTTCAAGAGGTAATCGAAAATTAAGCCTTGGAAAAATGTTAAATTCAATCTCGATAGAGTCTCTGATACACCAAAACGTCTAATCGGTGATAGAATTATACTGAAGGAGTTCAAGAGATTATCGAAAATTAAACCCTGGAAAAATGTTAAATTCAATCTCGATAAGGAGTTGAAGAGATTATCGAAAATGAAGCCCTGGAAAAATGCTAATTTTAATCTCGATAGAGTCTCTGATACACCAAAACGTCTAATCGGTGATAGAACTATACTGGGTAAAACCAGGGAGTGTTTTAATTAATTCTACCGAGACGGTGCAGTACACTGTTGGTCGACATTTCGAATTATCAATGATAATGTCAATGTACCCAACATCGATGCTACTATGAACGATGAAAGAGCAGCTGAGGTGATTTCACACCTTGACCCGCCAGCGGGTTGGAAATCCAAAGGATTTTCATTGCAAAGTAATTCTCAACAGAAGTATTTTTTCAGAATAAAATTCATTATCGAAGTCGAAGGCAAATGGATTATCAGGGATAAATTTGATCCAATTCTCAAGGATAAAAAAACTGTCATTGTGAGTAGAGATTCCAAACCAGGAATTCTAACTGGAATCGACAAACCATACTACGAGAGATCTTATCCTGTAACAGCAATCGTTTATGGAATATATCCGTTAAATGATAAACCCAATATTGCAAAACTAGCTTCTATGAAATATTCTAGTTCACTGAATTGTGTAGCAACACGGGTAATGGAACACTTCACAAATGCATCCCGAGGAAATAAACTAACTGATCTGCGACGTAGGAAAATAACCGAATGGGAACTGACAGTGAAACAGCACGGTGCAAAGATTTCTGATATAGCTAAATTAGAAGCATCATTAAGATTCCCAATAACCGTTATGACGATAACCGGAGAAGTATTACACGAACCGAAATGTAACAAAAACGGAGCGCCAATACAAATTATTGATCATAACGAACACGCGTGGACACCTGCAGTAACAATATTTCCAAGAGATAGATCCGTGAGATATATCCCCCCGGAATTTTCCGGGGAATCCCTCGGGGGTGTTTTCTATGAAGAGAAATTATTTGATGCTATTCATGCGTTGTGTAAAGATGATCCTGTGTCAGTGTGGTTACTTAGTAGTGCTGGTTCCGAATCAGGATTCGAACAATTTGTAAGACCAAATGGTGAATTATATCGCGTTGAAGAGTTAGATACTAGAATGAGAAAAATTGCTAATGATTTTTCACCGGAGAGTTTCCATGAAAAACTATTAACGGATAGTTTTACTATTCCATCAGTGGTAGCTCACTTTGCAAGAGAAAAAAACTCATGGCGTCCAACACGAAGTGATTTTCTCGAGGACGTTAAATTGAGTTGCGTCGGATTCGGTCATGGAGGACTGTGGAATACAAAATACTCACGTGATGGTATGATTTCAATTGATATATCCGCGTGTTATCCTGGATGTTTTCTCGGGTATGGGGAATGTAGTAACTATTTTAAACGATTTGGATACCCCGCGCATGAAATGACTTGTGTTGCGATTAATGGTCCATTGCCTGATTTTGATTTAACTGGATTCGCTCGTGTGATATCATTCGAATTAGCTACAGGGTTACATCCGTGTAGTTATTTTTGGCTTGGTAGACACCTATCTGAAAAGGCGTGGATGCCAATAGTGTTACTACGATATATGATTGATTGTGAGATGTTACAATCGTTAATTGTCAGCGAAGCTATTATATGCTATCGAGCTCAGAAAGAAGTTTGGCTACCACAACCCGATTTAGATAGAATAATTAGCGAACAGCGAAAACAATTTCCTGATTTCAATGAAGAACAAATCATGAATTGGTCTAAGGAGTTATTTGAAATTAAAAAAGTGCAAGCCAAAGATTTTGGACGAAGAATAATCGGTAAATTTACCCAGGGTGGAAGATACGACAATGCAAAATATTCTTCGCGGTTGATCATAGACGTCGCTGAATACGATTTTATTGTAACGGATTTAACGAAACAAGGAAAACTTGTATCCCGTAAGGATGCTTTTCTATCCAATGGTGAGAAATTAGGTACGGTTGTTACCTACTGTGATGGATATAATTCCCAGTACACACATTTGAGAAGTTCTATGCTGGCCTATGCTTCTATTAATCTATTTTCGATGATAAATAGATTTCCTAATACCGCGGTTAGAGTAGCCACTGATTCGATGTATATACACAATAAATACAAATCAGCTGTAGCGGCACACATCTCCCGAGGAAAATTGGGACGTTGGCGATTTAAAAAGGAAACACTACATGAGTATTGTGAATCCGCAGACGTTACCATGGATGATAAATATCTTTGTTGTAACCGTATTGAAATTCAATCAGAATTTTCTAATGCACCACCCGTATCTGATCCCGTATGTAGATACAAGACAGTTTATTTAAACGGTTGTGGTGGGTCAGGAAAGACAACTCGTGCAATCGAATTATTTCGTCGGTCAACCATGATTGTGCTAACACCAACTCACAGACTCGCCAGAAAAATGATACAACGAGGGGTAAATGCCTATACTTATCACAGTTTTTTTCGATGGAAAGGTAACAAATGGACTCCTGAGCGTATGGGTGATAAATTCATTACTGAAATCATAATTTGGGATGAAATATGCACAGTGTCATTAGATGTATTACAAACATTTATCGAGTGGTTGTTAAACAAAAACACAAAGGTCGTCATGTGCGGTGATCACGGCCAACCAACACCATTTATCGGTGCATCCCCACATAAATGGCTAAAGGGTTTTGTAGACTATTATGAAGAAATTAACACTGATTATAGATCACTTGATGAACAATTACGAGAATTCAAAGCGCTAATTAGATTACAACCGGATAGAATCCAGTGTGAAATAGCGCGTGAAATAATTTCAGAAACTCCCATGAATGATTTTTGGGAAACGTGGAGACCAAACGATTTGATAATTGCAAGTAGAAAGATAGTCAGAGACACACTTCAGATGAAGTTATTTGAATTGCATCAAGAAAAATTTGTAACACTTCCAGTACCGTTGTGTTATAGGCCTTCGGATACACGAAAGCAGAATATAGAAGTTGATATTCCAGGACAGCGTGAAAAACAAATTCTCGTATTAAATGATATTGTGCTGGTTGATATCAGCGTCGTTGAAGATGCATTGAGTGCTAATAAATCCCCATGGACGCTAGGATACGCAGCGACGATACATTCTTCACAGGGATTGACTATCACAGACACAATTGTTTGGATGGTAGATAATCGCATCGAATGGTCGAATTAGTCTATCTCGCAGTATCCAGAGTACGAAAGATAAATCAGCTTAGAAGAATTGTCCTTGAAAATCCTAATGACAATACAATAATTGATACTGTCAGCGCCGATGATATCATCACTAAGGACATAATCAGAAAAAAACTTTCTGGTTATAAACAGCAGGATAAAAAAAAATAATAGAGAATTTACCGTGCATAGAAAAAATAGCAGTATTGGTCATACAAGAGATAATGTGATGCTAACATGTCTTGAGTGCAACAGGCGCCGGGGTGCCAGCACAATGCCTCTGGGGGGTGCTAGTTAAGACCCCGTGGTGGTAATCGAGTATCCTCGGGTATTACTTGCAGTTGTCGTCGAGTAAATCCTCGTTGAGGGGCAGTTGAATCCTGTCTATAAATTGCTGGTCTACCAGTTGATCGTGTTATGCCAGATATTTTATGCGCGGTAACACTCCAAATAGGATCAGTAGCTCTTTTTGTGCCACCTTCCAGCTCTCCTGGTTCGTATAAATACCTAACAGTGACATTACTACCAAGAATGGGCTGAGAAATGCTAGAATCTCTTTGCATTTCCATTTTAGGTATAGACTTCTTTTTAATCGCGTCGTTAGGTTTCATGTTAATTGTTCTAGTAATCTCATTATTTAGCGCTGCAACTACCCCTGGTAACCTTTTGACCCATTCACGGGATCGCTTTTCTTGGATGAATTCTTTTGCGTATTGATATCCAAATAACCGCTCAGCAAGAGTCCGATTAAATCGTTCTACAATTGCCTGATCGCGATGTAACGCAGTATGCCCTCGTCTGATGGTGACATTGTGATGTTTCATTGTAGATGCAACCACACCTTGAAATTCCTTGCCAGGATCAACTTGTAACAGATTTGGCCAACGCAGAAGACCTCGTCGATAAATCCTTTCAAATGCAGAAGCGACTTCAATTGATGATTTTGTTTTCAGCGGTTCTGCTTCTTTGTATCGACTCGCAACATCAACTACGGTTAACGCGTATTTGTAACCACGATCATGGGGCAAAAATAATATATCAGCTTGATGAACTTCATTAGGAACAGTCACATCAAAATGCGAGTAGTGAATTTGTTTAGGCGCTGGTAGATAAATTTGCCATATAGCTTGCTTGGATAACCAATTAGCCGCAGTAGCTTTTTTCACTTTTGCAGCGCTAGCGAGTTTATTGATTGCAGCGCTACCCCTCCAGTATCCTTTTGGAGAATAATAGATAGATTCCATGTTGTTATTAATTACCAGCACCTAACATCAATTTGCTTTTCATAGCCGATTTTATCAAAAATGAAGCTAATTTTTCTTTGAAGGATTTATCAGGAATAGCATTTAATGCATGAATTAATTTCAAATCTGCTAGATGCCTGTGTTGCAAATCACTGCTTTTATGTGCAACATCATGAGCGTGACACGCCTTATCAATGGCGTTTATTGGTTCTTCACCGGGTTTGGGTTGGTTATGATTATTGAGTCTGATATCAAGTCTTGTTCCCGGTCCACAATAACTATACCCTGGAAGGTGCTTTTCTCCGGGATACTTTGCCCATGGGGTTCCAGGGAGCTTTGCCAATTTGGCTGCGATATCACCTCCTCGTTTTTTTTAAAATCATCAGAAATGATAGCATTTCCTGCAGATCTCATAGACAAAAATCTAAATTTCTTTGTACCACATTGTACGCATTTACCAGAAAGCGCTGATCGGTTATTTTTAGTTGTAAGCGTCGTCAAGTCATCTGTGCCAGTACACGTTTTACACTTCACACAATACAGATCCATAATGTATGTATAGAAATATGGATATAATTGATTTTCAGCGACTAAAGCAAGAGAACCGGTTAAGCATCATGCAGCGCTACCAAACTCTATACGGATGATTATAATCGGGCCATTTGGATCCGGCAAGACGCAATTGTTGCTCAATTTAATAATGAGATGGATGAAGTGGGATAAGTTGTATTTAATTGCCCCTAGCGTAGATGATCAACGATGCTATGAAGTGTTAAAGGATTTTAAATAGAATGCATCAGAAATTAAAGGTGAGAACGTCGTTGATTTTATAACCGATATTGACGACGCACCATCAGTAGAAGACCTCGAATGAAGTATTAACAATTTAGTTGTATACGACGATGTAATGTTAGATAAACAAAAAAATCCTGCTAGAATATTTTCACGAGGCAGGCATAAAAACACCGACGTGATATATGTCACTCAACGCTACACACAGATTCCAAGAGTGATCAGAGATAACTGAAATTTATTGTGTGTATTTAACGGAGTTGATACACATACTCTTAGAAATATTTGGCAAACTTGGTGCTGCGGTGATATCGATCATAATCAATTTAGAAATTTCTTTAGTAACGCTCAGTCAACCCCGTACGGATTTGTAACAATAAATTTGCATGACCCTCGGACACAATATGATATCGGGCTTGATCAAATATTCGGTTGAAATCATTTATTATTTTTGTTAACCAGAACTGACTTCCAGCAGCAGAGAGGGTGAATGACAACAACGTTGCGACCAAAATTGATTGAAAAATCGCAAAGTCTCCGTTTGCCAAATGGAGACTTATTTTTTGGGGGTTAAAATATGAGATTTCGAAGGAAGGCTCTATTTTTTTGTCTTGAGGGCTCAATCAATTTTTTGTCTGAAAAGTTGTAGGGTTCAAACTCTCTGCTGCTCCTTTAACCATGAGTGATATTTGGGACAGGAGCATCGAACTTCGAATAATCAATTTTATTTAACAGTACCTAGAGGAGACTTTTCTACAGATGTCTTTACAACAACTCAAAATGTTGTTTTGCAGCCAAATCATATAATTGGAGAATGAAGCTCATTGGGAAGTGGCTTTAGTGGAAATCTTTTATCCCACTCAAGTCAACAATGCGGTTGGAGACTGCAACGAACTCGTGCTCGTATGAGACTTTTCTGTTGAGATAACATTCCTGGACCGCCAAAATACTTCAAAGAGACAAAGTCATTTTTTTCTTAGCCTAGGTAATGCCCGAGGTGTAGTTGGATTTCTTATACATCCGGTGTTGTGAACCAGCCATACTGACAGTAAATTCAAACGATGCGTGCAAACTATATAAAATAGAGACCTAACATTGATGTCGGGGGTGGGGGGGGTGTCTAAAAAACTTAAGCGGGAAACGAAGACTTTATTCAATTCGGCAGTGCATTAGAGAATTCGGAAAGAGGTAGATGCGTTAGCGTCTAGAGCAGGGGTGGACAAACTACGGCCCGCGGCCGCATGCGGAGTATATTATGTGGCCCGTAGGCACGCACATGTTGCAATCCTACGTCGATGTTAATTTTGTTCGATTATAATTTTCACTATTTTATTCCGAGTATTTGATTAGAATCTAGGGATATTAAATTGTTTTTTATGGCTCCAGAATTGATTAGTCATTAATCGTCAACATCCCTATTCGAAACTGCGTTTCCGCTCAACCGGAAGTGGCTTTTGTTCACATTTTGAAAGGTTTTGTAAAAATTGTAATTTAAAAGCGAATAGACGTTGATTTAACCATGAGTGCTGGCAAAAAAAGAAAGATTGAGGACGAATGTCGTGTTTTTAATGACGAATGGACTGCTAAGTACTGCTTCACGAACGTTGGGAGCCAAGCAGTCTGCTTGCTGTGCCGTGAGTGTGTGAGCGTCTTTAAGGAGTACAATTTAAAAAGACACCACCAAACAAAACATTTGGATTTTGGGCACAATTTAACGAACGAAGAGAGAAAAAGGAAATTCCAGGAGTTGGTTAACAATTTAAAGAAGCAGCAAACTGTTTTCACCAAACAGTCTTTAATACAAGATGCTGCAGCCGAAGCCAGTTTGGTGCCGTCTCATAAGATTGTAAAACGGAACAAGCCTTTTCTGACGGCGAGTTCATCAAGAAATGCTTGTCAGATGCAGCAAACATTATGTGTCCAGAACAGAAAACAAAATTTGACAGCATTTATTTATCAAGGAGAACTGTAGTCAGGCGTGCTGAAAAGATAAGTGACAATTTGATGCACCAACTTCGAGATGCAAGCAAAGACTCTTTGTGGTACTCTCTTGCGTTGGACGAAAGTACCGATGTACAGGACACAGCACAATTGTTGGTATTTATACGGCGAATAAACACCCGTTTCGACCTTACCGAGGAATTACTTAGTGTTGAGTCACTCAAAGACACAACCACAGGCCAGGATTTATTCAGTGCTGTTGTGAATTGTGTTGAAAGAACTGGGTTGGTGTGGAATAAGATAGCAAGTGTAACAACCGATGGCTCGCGTGCTTTGACTGGGAAAAATGTAGGTCTGGTGAAGTTGATGAATAATAAAATTAATGAAGAACGCCCTGACCACACACTCTTACCTCTTCACTGTGCCATCCATCAGGAAAGTCTGTGTAAAGCTGCGTTGAATATCAAGCATGTTATTGACCCAGTTGTCAATGTGATAAACCTCATCAGAGCCAGGGCACTTAACCACAGGCAAGTTCAAGACAATGCTTGAAGATTTCGAAACTGAACATTCTGATATTATCTACCACAGCAGTGTCCGCTGGCTGAGCATGGGCAAGATATTGAGGCGAGTGTGGGATCTCAAGGAAGCAATAGTTATGTTCCTGGAGATGAAGGGTATTGATTGTGACTTTGTTACTAACATTGTTAATGAAGAGTGGAAGTCAGACTTCATGTTTGCCATTGACATTATGGAAAAGTTGAATGAACTGAATGTCAAACTTCAGGGCAATAGCTTGTTTGCACATGAAATGTATGTGCATGTTAAATCTTTTCAGGCAAAACTCTCCCTGTTCTCCAGGCAAGCAGGTGAAAGCCGGTTTTGCCATTTCCCTTTGCTGAAACAGAAAACCATTTCTGGTGAAATGGCAGACAGGTACAAGGCTCTGTTGGATGCCTTGGTTGTGGAATTTTAAAGGAGGTTCCAAGACTTCAAGAACTTGGAACCACTCTTCAATATCCTCAGTTCGCCATTTAGTGCAGAAGCTGATTCAGCCCCAGAGGATATATAGTTTGAGCTGCTTGACCTACAAGCAGATTATGACCTGAAGGAGAAGTTCAAGTCAGTTCTTCTGCCTGAGTTTTATGGATCTTTGTCAGCAGCAGCATTTCCACACTAAAAAAAATATGCTGCCAAACTTTTGTCACTATTTGGGTCCACATACATCTGTGAACATGCTTTTTCTTGTCTGAAAATCAACAAGTCTAAGAACAGGTCGATGGTGACTGACTGCAATTTGAATGCAGTCATGCGAATCGCAACCAGTAAACTGGTTCCACAGTTCAAGAACATTATCCAAAATTGTAAACAGTTACATACTTCTTATTAATTATAATTGTACTCTGTGGTCAGATTGTATGTAAATTAAGTTCCTTCTTCTTCATAATTATTTGGATAGGTAACAATAAACTTTTGTTGAAATAATTATGAATAGTAAAATCTTATTACCAAATTAGAAACTGTTTCAAGTTCGTATTTTAAAATATAATGTGCATGTGTAATACAGTGTGAATGTGCAATAAAATGACAAATATATGGTTATTATTATTAATTCATATTTTCATACGTTGTAAATTGTAATTGAAGTAGACAAAATATATATGCGGCCCCCCGAAAACAATAAAGTTTTCAATGTGGCCCTCCGTAGAAAATGTTTGCCCACCCCTGATCTAGGTTATCTTGTCTACGGAAAACAATATTGAAAGATCAGATTTAATGCAAAACTTTGACAGAATACAACGCAATGAGTTACTAAGTATGTCAACATAACATAAACATTGTTAAAAATGGAGCATTATTTGAGACAAAACCTACTCTAAAAAACATAGCTCTGATCAGTACCGGATTTACCATTGTGCTTAGGTGTGCTTAAGCACAGGACCCCTGTTGGACAGTGGGCCCATCTTCTTGGCAAAAGGGGCCTCATAACTTAACTAGCATAGAGCCTCATTTGTCCTAAATCCGGTACTGACTCTGACAGGCTTTTGCACCAAAAGATGCCCTAACAATGAATGGATAATTAATTTACATACGACACTGCGCGAGAATGGAGGATCTTATAGTTAACAACCAACCTTCATGGAAACGCCGCCAATATGACATCGAAAAAGTGATACCTCTACCTTAGCCATAAATGGCATAACAAAATCAATCAATTAATAATAAGAATCTCTCGAAGGAACTGACGGTCTACTGGCCGAAAAGACCTTCCAGTAATTCAAGATACGACTATTTCTTCCTATAACTGCTGAATATGAAACCATTTCTGATATTTTTGAGGAATGACAAACATTTAAAGTAACCGCCATATCTTCCATATTGGATGTAAAATGCGCATTATTTCCATTTAGTAAATAATTAGACATCACTAAACGTCCTTTAGTAAATACTTCGAATGAATATGACCACTCCCATTCAGGAGTTGCTACTACGAGACTTTCAAGATTGCTGTGGTGGTAACCACACTGGATGTCACATCAGTATCTTTTTCATTTAGGACCAAGTGTGCATAATAAAAAGTCTTTTGGTGAAAACCTCATGCTAATATTTCCATTTAATAAGGGGGGATCAATAACTAGATTTTCAAAACGGCAAACATAGCAGCCATATTGGAGGTCAGATCAGCGCCATTTTAATTTAAAACCATCTCAATATCATGGACATCATTTCAAGTTTTTCAACTTTTTTCAAGGGGGGGGGGGGGGAAACTTTATGTGGAGGGGGGACAAAACTTGACGGGCTTGTTAATTTTCGTATATAGGCAACAGCAATTTTACAGCATATGCAAATTTGGGGGGGGGATGACCCCCCCCCCCCCATGACGTCCCTGCTCAATATCATAAGAAATCCTCTGGTGCAAACCCCGTTATCACTACAGCTTTCCGTTGCCGAAATATAGCAATAACAAGATTTAATAGATGTAAGATGTGCACCATTTTCATTTAAGTCAAACTAGAAATTAAAATTTTTTGGTGGAAAACCCCATGTTGATATTACTATCCATCTGAGGTGAGGAGCGATAAAAATGTATTTTCAAGACAGCTGCCGAATTGGGGGTCAAATCGGCACCATTTTCATTGGAGCCAACTAGACATCATCATGAAATGCCCATGTTCAATATGGCTTCTGTTCTGAATGATAAAAATGATTTTCAAGATGGCGGCATCGGAAATCAGAGCTGCACCATTGGAATCCAACTGAACACTATAGGAAGTCTTCTGGTGAAAACACCATGACAATATGTCTATCGGTTTAGGAGTAACAATAAAAAGATTTCCAAAATGGCTAACATAGCATGCATATTAGCTCTCAGATCGGCACCATTTTTATAGGACCAGCCTGACATCAAAAGAAGTCCTTCAGTGAAAACCCCATGTTAATATGACAATCTATTCAGGAGGAGTAGCGATAATAAGATTTTCAAGATGGTCTCTATGGTGGACATAACTGATGTCTCCACAGCACCCACTTTAATTTTTAGGATCAACTAGACCATGGGACTATTGGCTATCATCAAATTAGTTTAGGAGTTGTAGCAGCAATGTACAGACAATCGATCCCATTCGCTTTTCTGGTTTATGACCAGTAGAACTAAACATGAATGTCCTAAAATGCTATGAAGATATTGTTCTCGGTGGATCGCAGTTCCATCAGAGGGCAAATTGTATTAATTTTGTGTATAAAAAGTGTCTAAGACTGAAAATGTATCATAGATGCATTAAATCTTGCTACACGTCGCTCACAACTCAAAATGCTTACATTGCAAAGAAGCTTTATATATCACTGATATCATTTTGTCTGGTGTAGCAGCAAAGTCAGAAAATCTTCAAATTTATATGGGTTTTGGTATTTCATTTCAAGGCCAACTAGACATTGTAAATAGTCTTTAAATGACAACTTCTGATGATATTAACATCTGGTGAGGAGGAGTAGTAATAATCTTTCCAAGGTGGCACTCTGGTGGCCATGTTGATACAAGCATCCTTACAGGAGGCATACTAATAACACGATTCTCAAAACAAATGACTGCTGCATTAGATGTGCAAGTGGAATAATTTCCATGGTAATCCACCAAGTACATGTAATTTAGGAGGAATAATGATAACAATCTTGTTCTAATGGACAGACAGACCACGGACGACGACAGATTATTCCATAAGCTCTGTAAGTCTATGACCAATAAAGATAAAAATGAAAGAAGTGCATGACAGTAGTGTATCATTATAAAGGCAAGTAGTTAAACTGAAGAACTATATTTTGCAATAACATAAAATGGTAAATTTATTGAGTCGAGAAACGATACATGCTGTGTAAACAACAATCTGATGATTGCTGGATATCTGAATCCAAATTTTCTCTATAGAATTCTGATTTCAGGCACTGGTTGTCTTTTGGCAAATTTTTCTTCTTGCATGACATTTTCTCTAAATATCATATGCATGATTAAACAGTATTTTTCTTGTGATACTTTTGTATGTTATTTTTCTTTTATTTTTTAGGTGTACCTTCAACTGCCAGTTGGTGAGCAATTTTGCTTTGTTGACAAATTGTGCCTAAACATGCTAACATGATACTTCAGTCAAATGATAGTTTTGACATGTTTGTAAGTGAAATTGAATTTTAAAGTTTTAGGTTATTTATAGCCTTTTTTGCAACAAGTTTTAAAATATTTTTGCGGTTTAAGACACACAACAGTTACAAGATTATTTCCATGATGCATAACATTAAAAATCTGATAAAGTATGCTTTGGGTTTGTTCCCAAATAAAATGAAAATAAAGATAAAGTGAAAATTAATAAATAAATAAAATGACCGAATTATTAAATTTGAATAGTTCTAGTACTTTAGAGATTGCTAGGTAAACCTAACGAAAAACAGTGTGCGGGGTCAGGTAAGAGCTGTTCACCATTTATTTCCAAAAATGTAGGTGTTTATTATTTATGTTTCTTTTGGTTTTCAAGGCTTTTGTAAAGGTCGCTAAGGTCAAAATGAAATTTTAGGTTTATCTAGGTTTTTGAGGTTCACTTCTAACCCTGTTTTGAAGACTGCAAAGTAGTCTTCTGGTGACATAGGGAAAGTCCTAATTTAGAATATTTAAGATTTAAGGCAAAAGGTATTCATTTTCACTACCAAATTCTAATCAAAGAATAAGTGTGGATGGTATATTTGTACCCATTGCATATTTTTTTGCTTGATGAGAAATCAGCATGAGCACACACATATAGCAATACCACTCACTGCACATTTCAGTGCATGGTTGCATGAGTGGTCTCATTACATCATTTGAGTAATCATTTCATTATGTCATCAAGTTGTCCATATCCCTTCCCCACTGCCATGTGGATATTTTTTTTTAAAATATCGATGGATTTGAATTTTTGTTTCTTTTTTGTAAAGCTTATTTTTACATTGTTTATAATACAAATAGCCATGCATTTTCATTTTCAAGTCATTTTCAATATTTGATACAATATAGTTCTGAAGTTACTTACGGTGCGGATATTATAACACAATATGAAGTTATTAAACCCTAAATGTTCTAAATTTTTATTTGTCTGTACATGCTGCCCTTCCCAATCAATGATCAAGTTACTTGTATCCTGTAAAAATGTAAAATCGGCATCCTAGTAACGACTAACTGGGTAAAAACCGATCCTATTTTCCATGGCATTAAATAATGCGACTCTTACTGACATTCTTTCTTATTGACCTAATTACAAATAAGTTTGCTGAAGCTAACTATGCTCTAAGATATTTCAATAGATTCAACTACATTTTTCCTTCTCATTTATTTACTTACTTACCAACCTGTACATCTACCAACCTATCTATGCATGTATGTACATCTTTGCTGGCTACATTAGGTTATTTCACCACAACTTGCTTAGGTTAACTTTCCTTTTCTTTCCAAACAACCGTATTTCTCCAAAGTTCTGATTTGTCCAATGTGATCATATTTTGTAAACCATTTGTAATGATTTAAATTAAAAGAAATTTGATAAAAATACTACCTAGTGAGAAGATATTTTGAATTAAAACTATCACAACAGAATATAAATAACGTTTGTGAATTACTGAAGATGCTGCACATATCAAATAATCATAAATATGTCATATACTACATGCTATTCCAGATTTGTCTTAATTCATTTCTTTATTGGTTTGATTTTTTTTATTTTTTAAATTTTTTTAAAAAAATCTAACAAAGTCAAACATGGACCTTATAAACACATTAGCAATATTAATGAATAATATGCATCAATCTTGATATAACAAACATTTTTTCACAATGAACTCACTGAACAGGTTAGTTATTCCAAATATATCAATCATGGTTATTCTTGTTAAACATTATCTTGACAATATTATTAATATTATTAGTATGGGGTATCTGGCCGAATCCCTGATATGTATTCACTAGTTCTGGATCTGAATGTAATATCTCCAATTAGTCTAGAGCTGCTGAATTTTTAAGTTTCTTATCTGATCTTCACTTCAATATTAGAACTTAGAAATCAGGTCAACAACTTTAAAGAGTATGAGAAAGAAAACTCTATTGCCAGTTTAAAAAATGGACAATCTGGGATGTTATGATATATGTTGTAAGGTGCTTAAGGTATATAATGTTGTATTAAGGAAACCAGACAAATTCAAGATTTTGTAAACGATTCCTTTCAAAATATCTATGTAAATTTTATTATCTTCATCAAAATTAGCTTTGACTGGTTGAGCATAAATCTTGAGTTTAGGTTCAAGCTACAATGTTTACAGGTTTCATAATACACTGACCTGACATATTATCGTCTTAACAAAACTCAACTTGAATGTGCATTCAAAGTGAAACCTTCACAAACACGTTTTTTTTCTTCAAAGTTTCATACAATAAACTAGCTGCATTTCAAATATTTCTATGAAGGCTGGCTTAAGTTTTAAACTTTTCATACGTGTTATTCTATTCAAATCAGACGTAAAACCTTAGTTTGAGAGCACATTTATGTTCTGATGCTTGGTGAATGTGTGGTTAGATGAATACATATGAAGTTTTATTACATGATTACTGTTATTTATGTTAATATACCAATTATCATAATTTGCATCTACATGGAACACATGTAATTACACCTCATGACATAAACAAATAACAACATGCAAAGAAAAGGTGTAATGACCAAAATATATCTCAAAGTCATTCCACTACATCATTCTTCAAGTTTTCATCATGCATCAAATATAATCTTCCATTTGTGTTCTGAGCCAAAGCTTACAAAATTGAGAAATTATTGAACTTGTGTCATAAATTAGTTTAAACAGAACACTAATGTATGATCCTTTACACAAATACAACATCAAAAATTTTATGAAGAACCTGCATACTTAGAGGTTTTGATTCAATATTAAAAGTCGAAACAGGCTTTTAAAAAAAAAAGGTTAAGAGAAATTAAAGCAACAACTTTTACAGAAAACAACACAACTTGACCACGGTGAAGTAGCTAAACCCATACTATTTAGAAATCTAAAGGTGTTATTTTTTTCTCTCCACTCTGTATCTCCTCTGGCTTTTTAGACCCCTCACTATTTCTTACAGATGTGCTCTATAAAGGAAAAAAAAACATTTAAATAAAATACTGGAGAATATAAGACTTACTATATCTAATCAATCTTGTTGCTTAGAAGTTTACCATATCATCTGATTAAAATAAATAAAGACAATATGTTCTCAGTGTGCCAGTCTCCAGTTTTAAATTTACTAGTGACTAACTGTTTCATTAGGTAGGGAGATTGATTGTTTAGCCAAGGATATATTTTTCATGAAAAAGATGTTTTGTAGCATATCTCATGAGCATTCTGGAGTCAACTTGGCCATGAAACCATTTAAAACCAATTGTGATGGAAGACAAAAATATCAGACAATATTTGTTGCCAATAAGAAAAGTTAAGATGTCATTGAGAATTAAACAAACTTCATAAAAATGCATGGTTAAAGTTGATCTAAATCTGCAGTACTATTTCTAACTCAACTGTATGAAGACATTCCTAACTCCAGTCACATTTAGCTAATATATCTTGTGGGATATTGTGAGAAAAATGAAAACTGAAGCACATGCAGAAGCTGGTACACTGATACGTCACACTTTAAGGCTCATTACAAGATTGCTAATGAACAGACATATCAGGATAAAAAATATTAATATAGTGATAGCAAGCTTCCCTTTATAGCCAAACATTTAGATCTGTGACCGTTTTTTGTTGCAAAATTTCTAGCTCTTTAAGTAGGTGTTAAGTGCTTAAAATAGAATTAGTAGTTACAGTGTAATCTGGAATTAAGCTCATAAGGAATATTTTCCAAGTAATCCTACTCAAAATATCAGTTTTGGAAATTCTAGTACAAATTAAATCTTTCTATGAAGTGTGTGTAGATGGTGGATATATGGCTATAATTTGATAACTGAAATTTAGACCTTGTGCTTTTGGTTTGTCTGCTAACAATATTAGGTCTTTAAGTTTGTTCTTGCATTCGAAATAGGTGAGATTTAAGAGCACTCTTGAATGGAATCACTGTGTCTTTGTGTCAAAGTTCAGCAGGCAATTCATTCCATGTTGCTGGGCCCTGGTATACAAAAGAACGTTGTCCATATGACTTCATTTTCATAGTGGAAATAATAAGTATACGATTGTCAGAAGAGGAGCGTAAGTATCTTGCTGGTGTGTACACATGGGTGAGACCAGATAGGTATGTTGGACTGGAGTCCGTCAGTGAAACATTGCATAGAGAACAGATTTTTTGTTTGATTCTGGATCGAATAGGTAGCCAGTGTATGGTACAGAGCAGCGGGGACGTGTTCTCTGATCGTGGTACGCTAAGGATGATCCGAGCTGCTGTGTTTTGAACTTTTTGAAGTTTCCGAAGCAGATATTGAGGTGAACCAGACAGAATTGAGTTACAATAGTCCAGTCTTGAAAGTACTAATGAACACACAAGTGTTTTAGTGGCATAAACTGAAAGATATCTGCGAATGGAGCTGATGAGTTTGAGCTCAAGATATGCAGCCTTGAATATGTTCATGACATGTTGGTGCAATGTGAGAGAACTGTCCAGAGTAACACCTAGGTTTTAATATTCATTGTTTGAGGTAAAGGATGTAAATAAGAAAGTCTTTGTGTTGTGGTCAGAATAGTCCCTGTTTTATCATCATTCATCTGCAGCTTGTTACTAGTCATCCATGATTTCATATCGGAAATACACCTCTCTACACCATGGATGGTAGCATCAACTTCAGTTGGGTGGCTAGATTTGTATATTTGGGTGTCGTCAGCGTACAATTGGTGAGACACTGGATGATGATCTATGACACTCGAGAGCGGCTGAGTGTAAAGAATGAAGAGAACAGGTCCCTGTAGAACACCACAACATAGATCCACTGGGCAGGAGTGTATTCCATTTGCAGACACAATTTGTGTTCTGTTGACCAAGTAGGACTTGAACCACAGTAAGGCTGTATCATGAATGCCAAATACATGCTGGAGACGGTGAAGTAATATATCATGGTCTATTGTGTCAAATGCTGCAGATAAATCAAGGAGGGTGAGGACTGTAATCTTTCCACTGTCCAATGCAGAGAGAATGTCATTAACAACTTTTAGAAGAGTAGTTTCAGTACTGTGGCAAGGGCGATATGCAGATTGTACATTGCTAATTATTGTTTGAATTCAGATGAGATACAAGTTGGGATAGAACAACTTTTTCAAAGAGTTTTTATATGAATGGTATGACACTGAGCGGTAGTTCTTTAAATCATTATGGTCGAGTGTTGGTTTCTTCAGCAGAGGTTTCACAATGGCAGTTTTAAAAAAGATGGGAATTCCCCAGATGAGAGAGAGGTATTATAAACATCAGTTAGTGAAGGCAATACTGGATCTAAGCACTCAAGCAAGCAGTGATGTTAGAATCGGATCAAGTTCACATGACTTTGGTGCACTCTTCATCACAATTTTACGTATTAAATCCATAGAGACAGGTTCAAATGCTGCTAATGGCTGCTGCTGAAATTCTGTATCGCAACTGTATGGTGATGACGCGTCAACTGGAATTGTGTTGTCAAGCTTATCTCTAATGATTTGTATTTTGTCATGAAGAAATTTGCAAACAGGTCCGGAAGGTCGACTGGAGAGAAGTTTGTTGGAAGTGGTGTATATTTGTTCCTTGACATTAGTTTGTTCGTAATCTCAAAAAGCTCTTTGCAGCTGAAACTTTCCATGATCTTAGTACTGTAGTGGGTTGATTTCGCTGCATGTACTATGTTTGTGACATTCTTCTTAGCGGCTTCATATATTTGCTTGTGAATAGTGAGTCTGGTGGAAAGCCAAAGTCTCTCCGCTTTACGACGGTCTCTTTTAGCAGTGCGAAGCTGGTCCCTAACACTACTATACCATGGAGAACACTTCTGAATTGATACTCTACGCTTGGTAGCTGGGTCATGTTTGTCAAGCAATGAACGCAGGCAGCTATCGAGTTGTTCTGCCGTAGTAGGTGAGAAAGCTGTTAGGTTTGCTTGGATGTCATTCATTAGTTTGCTTCTATTTATCATATGGAGGTTTCTCTTAGTAGCAAATAAAGGTGGATTAGTAGCAAATAAAGGTGGAGGGTTTGGGACTGATACATCAAGATGGCATATAATGCAGAGGTGATCCAATGCAAGTTTGTGGGATACCAGGGAGGATTGAAGAATATTATCATCAGGACTATGAAGAATCCAGTCTAAGATGTGACCATGTTTATGGGTGGGTTGGTTAACTGACTGCTTGAGGTTGAAAACATTAATGGAATCTAGAAGTTTTGATGTGTATGGGTTTCCAGGACAGTCAAAGTGAAAGTTGAAATCTCCAAGAATAATCAGGTTGCCACCTATGGAATTTCCATACTCCAGGAGATTCGGAAAATGCTCCAAAAAGAGATATTCAGTCAGCTTGTTTTTTCTACTAGGAGTAGGGCGGTAGAGGCAGAAAAAATGGACTGACCTTCAGAACAGAAAGTTCTTTCTTTAAAAAAAGTCTTTATTCAGAACGCAGAACAAAAGTTGTCATCTCGCAGAAAGCTAAATTCGATAGACTGTTGATGTTTTACACCATTTCAACAAACGCAGACTGTAGCCAGTCAAAGAAGTTGCGAACAACTGGCAGACCATCATCACTGCTTTCTGTTGCGGAAGTTGATGATGCACAGTGCCGGATTACCAAATAGGCAGAGTATGCACCGGTCTACGGGCCCGCGACAACAGATCAAAATAATATTGATAAAACGTAATTGGAGATATTTTGCGATTGGGGGGGGGGGGGCAAGATTTTTACTGCATAAGGGCTTAAGGGCCTCTACAGGGTTTAATCTGGGACTGATGATGCAGTTAGCAGAATAGTGCTAACAGATTCAGGCCCCACAGTACCGACGTCTGCCACTTTAGCTTCCAGGGGATCACCCACAAAGGACGTCCACAAAACATACTGGAATATACGCAGTAGACTTAAAGCAGCTGTTCAACACAGAATATCATAGCAAAAAAATACTAGCTTGCAGGCGTCCGCAAGGTCCTGAACTAAATTAGTACCAGGAGTCCTATAGAGGGTTTCACGGTTGCAACGGAGTTACTGATTGTAGCGCTTAAAATTACCTCTCTTAGCTCCAATGCGCATGCCCACAAAAAATTCCACTTCAGGATAGTTCAGAATTTCGCACCGTTTTACGCTTGGTTAGCGAAACATAAAGTCAACAAAGGAAGGAATCTTAGCTGTACTCACATATCATTATGGTTAAACCAATGTATAAATTATATATGTCTAACATCTTGTGTTCATACTAGAAGAATAATTATAGACATTTCATCAGATAATTAGATTCAATGTCCATACTTACATTATATCAGATAATTAAATAATATTTACTGTCCATACATAAATGATATCAAATAATTAATTACACTGACCATATTTATATTATACCAGATAATATAGATTCATTATCCATAATTTCTAACACATTTGTAGGAACATTTAACTCTGCTCTCCGAATTTAAACATTTATTGCACATTTTTAGCTGCATAACTTTAACGAAAACTATCTCAACAATTTGCATTTTTCAAACGTTGATATATCCTTCTTTCTCAGTTATTTTCCCAAGGCTAATAGTTCATTTATAACACAAGTTAAAAAAGTTTTAGCACAAGTTCGATAAGAAAATTATAACACGAGTTTGATACATCAGCTGTTCTGTAATGCTGAATATTTTAAACCAGAACAGTTTTTTTAAAATAGAACACAGTATATTAATGTATTCAGAGGAACTTAACAACGCATTAATTGCATTAGCTATCATAAAGATAAAGAAGTGCAATTAATGCAGATTGAATATTTTTTCATATTTGGGTGTAAATATCGTACAATATTCAGATTAATTAGCATGCCCAATGATGTATTTTTTTTTTGTTTCATTTTCTTTTTTGATGGGAAGGGACGGGTTCTCCCATCTATAAACAATCAAAAAAGTATTTCTTCATCTACATATTTTTTTCTTGCTATGTAGAGTCAAATATAGCCATGCATTCATTCAGCCTAGTATTTAATTATTCACATTCCTCGCTGGTTTTCTCAAAACTTGAAACATCAAGTATCGGACGGTGCATGCAATAACTTTCAGCATGATTTTTCTTTGCTTACGCTGACACGTAATAACTCTCAAATTTACTGGGGTCTTTAGACAACATTTCTGGTTGCCACCAGCAAATTCATCTGGAACAGCCTTCTTAAGATTAGTTTAATTCTGTTTAACTTTCCTTGCATCAAATATGTAAGTTGAAAAGATCTAATTATTTCAGATTCCGTCCTATACTGTGGTTCGCCGTTCAAATTAATATTGATCCACGTGACCGGATGTAAAATTGAAGACAGTATGATTTAAAAAAGAGACTGTTTGTAAGAACATGCTCTTCAAGTCAATAATAAACGGATACTCACAAATATTCATATCTGTAGTCTTTATCTATCAGTCACTCTTTCTACCTTAGCACCATTATATACTCGTTTTTAACCAGAAGTATGTTTATGTAATATACGTATGCCAACACATTGATTCAAGCATATACATACCCATGTACCAGATGAAATGAGACAGACAGACATACAGACAGATAGGTTAGAGCCACAAATGTCCTATACATGCATAGTGTGTCTAACATCAATATTTCTCCAAACTGTATACTCTAAAAATCCAACAGTTCAAGGAAATAAAATTAAAATAAGTAGACTCGTACGTGCACCTGTCTGTTCAAGCGTGAATAACATTAGTGCATTGTGAAAAAAATATATCCTTCCTAGATATAACTCAAGTTATTTCATGAAAAATATAATGAACATTAATAGAAATGGAAGAGTCTAAATTAATAATAAAAGAACCCTAAGAAGTTAGAATTTTGTTCTTGTTGTCTTTCAACCTCCAGTAACTGCAATGATTAAAACTGTAAAAAATAAATATAATTTCCTTATTCTTCAAACGAGATAAACTGCAATAACAATCTTTTTACGCAGTGATACACTTTTGCACAATCAAATAATACAAACTAGAGCATGAGCTAATAATGGAAAGATAATGAAGTTTTGAAATGGGCAGAGAACATTTACTTGAAAGCTGGGAACAGCGCAAGTTAGTAAAAAAAATAAAAAAAAAAAGAAGTAAAAACAAGATATCGATCTTGCTTGCGAAATGTGAGCAGTCTGTCACATTTTCTTGATCTACATCTGCCATCTTATTGATTGAACTATCTGGAAGTGAGTTACACCCAGACGCCCTCTGGTGGTTTCTAGGGGAGATAATAACCGTGAAATGGTCTTTATGACAGCTATGGCAATACAGTGACTCCACTTATGCATATGCAATTAACAGTACTATAAATGCAATCATATGGCTCTGTTTGTGGATAACATGCAAAATTAATACCTTCTGGAAACCAAAGAGTGATTTTCAGTTGGATATTAAACACATTCAGATATATCAACTGTTGCCAAGAAGGGGGGAGGGGGAACAGTGTGTAGATTTGACTATGTTAGGTGGAGTGTTTTGCACTTTGGTTTATCTCTATGCATTAACATATATAAATTTTATATAATGTATGATCTATAGAGTAATTATGTTGATCAATATGATATTTCCTTGTGTTTTTAAACATTTTGCTTCAGTTTTGATCATTTAGGTCTCCACCACCTTGTTTAATGGTGATGACCTCTCATGACTTTGCATCCCACTAATTTCTTTCAGTAAATGTTTTTAAACTTTATATTTTGTATTTTAATGGACTTATTTATACTCTACTTTAGTTTTAAATTATATGTGTTGGGGGGGGGGGTTAAGTAATTTATGTCATTTAAATCTCCTTTTCTGCAGTAATACATGCACATATAGATGGTCACATTGCCCTTTTACTCATTAATTAAATAATACAACATGGTTGGTAACATATTTCAGCCTTAAATTGAAGAGAGATAAATGGTGATAGTAAAAAAGTAACTCTTATTAGACAGCTTTATTTTAATATTTTTTCTGATTTTCTTAAATAAAGCTGAATACTTAAATGTTGTCTGAAACACACCATTGCTACATAGGTGAACATGAACCTGCAATATAATTTAATATTCATTAATGTAAGCTTTGACAAGCAGAACATTGCTTACTTATGCATTGTGTTATGTATATTTAATATATAGGTTTGTTAGTTTTTTTTAAAGTTTTAAAAATTTATTTATTACATTGTAAGTTGGACTTGACCTTGTCCAAAATTGAGTTCATTCCTGCTTTACCTTATTGACTTCTTTTCATTTTATTTTGTGAAACAACTAATACATAGTTAAACTATTCTCTGTGTATGGGCTTAATATCAGGATGATAATTAATAGAAGAAATAAATATGTTTTTTGGGGTCTACATTTTGGAATTTCCCAAGTGTTATCCAGGTTATGGTTTTGTATTTTTGTAAACATTAGAATCATTCTCGAAGGTTATTTTCCATTAGGTAATGTTTTGGGCTGCAATTCATTTTGTTCAAATTACTGAATTCAAGTGATTGTTTTGTCTGGAAATACAAAAGTGCTCTGATAATATTCTTCGACAGAGACATTAAATTACTAGAACTTGTGTCTTTAATTCTTGGATTATTTTGGGATTTAATTCGCAATACTGAAAGTTTTTTTCTCATTTTCACTTTGTATTCTAGGAAAATAAATTATTTGTTAAATTTTACATAGCTTGTTATCTTTCACTCTTTTCTGTTACTTATTTTAAGAGCATAGACTCGTAACAATTGAACTACTATTCCTAGGTCTGTCAAGAAAATCAAGGGTGGATATAGGACACATAGTACTAATTGTATGGAAAAATGGGAACCAGTCTTAAAATGGGTGAACATTAAATAGAGTATATATGGATTTGGCTGGCCAGGATTGCTTGATAATGAAAGTTATTTTCCAGGAAAACAAACCTGAATAAAATAAAGTTTAATTGATGGAATTTCAGTCCTTCAATAGTCTCGAGTTTGGAACACTGAAATTAGCACCTGACTCTTTGGTGCAGAATTAAAGCACATGTTTCAAACACATGAAAAAAGTTATAATTATTTTTTTTCGTGTCCCAGAACTTATGGTGAACTTTTTTTAAACTTACATCGTGTGTCCCAAGACTTAGGAAATGAAAAACATGTTCAATTCCCCCCCCCACCCCCCCGCCAACAACTGGCCACACCGCATGTTATAATAAAATAGATAAATAAAATGCGTATTTGATCATAAAATAAAATAAACAAGAAACTAAACTTGTACTGTCATCATTTATTCACATTTTTTGTCGACATTAGCATTTTATTAAAGGAAAAATATATCCACAAACTCCGTATGAGTAGCGCATGAATCCATTATCCATAGTGTAATAGCTTTCGTCAGACAACGCAACACATTAGTCATTGACGTGAATATTGAAAAACGAATCATGTTTAGTTGTCCTCAAAGGTTTGAATGTTATGAAAATGAAAACTGGATTCCGCAAAATCACATATGAATGAGATAGAGAAAGAAAGAGTGAGAATTATCAGCTCCATTGGTCGAAAGCAACTGACATTTACGCGTGATACGGTGTACGGTACAAAATAACCAAGAGTGTATTATATCCAGGGTAACAATATGACAATATCTCGCAAACTAAAATCATTATTAGAAATACATTCAATGTGAGTACAAATGACAATCTTTTCGATTCCATGGGATACAAAAAGTATTATAAAGGCAAGTTAATGCTGTATATACTATTTACCGAATAACTCGAAACCAGATTGTATCAATTATGACTGCAGACGGCATATAAATGAAAGCCCAGGTGTTGAAAAAACACACCTTGTAACAGCCATAAACTCATTGTTTGAACTTACTGGCAGGATATCAAATACAAAGGTTAATTTATTACAAAACAAACCGACCCCGGAAGCTGACATTGGATTCCTATTAGCGTGGAGATTTTTTTAACTATGCATGTGTATACAAAGTCGGCCGACATAGGGAAGCCAAGGAAAATGACCACACGTCTCGTATTAAGAGTGCAGATAAACAAACAGTTGTGGACTGTATTTTGAAAGCAGTCGAATCGCTTCAGGACAAGCCAGATCTGATCTGAAAATCATTTAAAGTTTGTGGGTACAGTCCCACCCATTTATCTCGTTATCCTCGGGCCCGAGGAAATATTGCCGACCTAGGCGGATGTTAAGATAAGTGGGGGGGGGTGAAAAAAAAAGATAACATGAAGACAGTATCAGTGTGAAATACACTTGCATATTGAAATATTACATTTTGGTTACCTTTGTGTATTAAAATCCAAATTAAAATATTGCATTGATCACATCCTGATACGAAATTCAACGTCGGCATTATCACATTATCAAAAAATTTCACAGACCTCTTTGCGCGATGTACATCCCTTAACTTCCTTACAAGCCAGATATTTAGTTTCCAGAAACTGTAAATTTAATTTGCGTTGTACCTTGAAGTTGGTAGCCATCGTAAATGTAAATAAAGTTAAAAACGAAACTTTCACAGCAAAAAAAAAACAACTTGTTTTAATCACCGATCACTTTCAAATGTCTCGGAAATGCGTAATCCGTATTTTCACACAATTTTTATATATGGGATTCAGAAAATCACGTATACAGGAGTCCTCTGTACGCATCAATTTCCTGGACTGTAAATTTAAGGGCTTGCTAATCCTGCTTCGACCACCTGTTGATTGGAAAATTGTGTTCATCAATTGATCCTTTTAGCTGTGCTGATATTTACAATCAGAAAATTCAGTGGCTGAATGACCCACAGATGTAAATGCTGTCATTGTAAGAGTACATCTGAAGAACATGACTCACAAGCGAGGCGGCAAGATCAAAGACTTAACTAGCTGAAGAGTGGTGAGAAAATGTGCTGCTATGTTTTTTTGATCCGACCGCGACATCAAAAGCCTAGCGGCAAGATCAACTAATTGTTGAACAAAGTATGGGTCGGAACTGGCAGTTTGTCGACATAAATTATTAGAAAACAAAGTACAGTCACTATCTACTGGTATATCTCTCTCTGTCTCTTTCTTTTTCTCTCTCTCTGAATATATTTTTACGAAAAGTGAAAATAAACAACACTCGAAGTTTTCTTTTTTAAAGTTTTACTTAATAAAATATACGTTTGTGTACATTTTCTGACATGTACTTTTCGAATGATTTAAAAGGTGTCCCACAACTTACGACTCAAGAAAAGTTATGTGTCCCAGAATATACAGTGCACAAAAAAATTACTTTTAAAATAAAATTATGGTGTCCCAACAAATACGGTGTCCCAACATATACGGTAAATACGGTACTCTAACCCATTTTTCTTTGAACCACAAATTACTTTAACCTTCAATATGTCTACATCAACTTCAATAGATCTCTTCCATACCTTAAGAGCAAAATCTCCACAAGATCTGGTCAAAGGCATGTGGTCCAGAACTAAAGTTATTATGCAAAATCAATTTTCTGCTATTAGTCAGTGACCTTGATCTGTTTGACCCCTTAATTAATAGGTTTCATCCTTATCCCATGTGCATGCTATCTACAAAACTGGCTGTAGGTCTGTCATTTAGAACTAATATTAACATGCAGAAACCATGTTTTTTTCTTACCAACACAATAACAATGACCTTAACTTTATGACCCACCAATTAAAAGATTTCTTTTTTATCCCAAGTGCAAGATTCAAGAAAACATAATATGCTAGGGCTTATGGTGGACATACCAAACTCCATTTGTAATACTTATGTACAGTACTTGAAAAAAACAATTCTTAATTTGTCTGAACTCATTCTTTCTTTGTAAATCCATAGTTATCAGAAATACATCATACATATATCTGGAACCATTAAATATACAACTTGAAGTATCATTAGCAATTCTTTCATCAAAGGTAACAGACTAAAATCTAGCCATATTATATTAATGGAATCAGTTGTTTAAACCTATGTGGTACTTCAATATTACAATTTTGCTTGAAAAAGAATTGGTTAAGATAACTGGAAACTCAAACTAAGTCTAAATCATGTCCAGCTTCTTGACTGCTTGTTTAAAAAGTCTCACAGTAAATTCCTTTGGTAACTTCTTGCTTTTGTTGCTAGTCAACATTTGGTACAACCAAGTCAGTCAATTAAAACAATAAAGAATGGTGAGAGTAGCCTCAATCAACAAGGGAAAATGAAAAGGTATTGCTTTTGTTATGATACAACACCATATTTCATAATCCTGTTTATCTGTAGTTAAAAATACCAGGTATGACTTAACACAAATCCTTCTAAATTTACAACTTTTAAGAAAAATCATTAAAAATTTGGATTGAGCTCTTTATAGAATCATGAAAATATATACCTACATTACTTTTACCATTTCCATAACTACCTCTGTATAGTCTATTCATACTTAATCAACAAATATTTTGGTTGGGTGTTTTATGGCTTGGCAATGCTAGTAGGTTATTTAGTGTCAAATTAAGGAAAGATGAGTAAAGTTCCATGCCCAAAGGAAACCAACCCATGCTGAGCCAATGGTAGTATTCGAAACCACAACTGTTTAATTGTGAGTATGGCATGCTATACACTGTGCTATTACAATATGCAGGTGAGCACATTATGCCTATTCTAAAGCCATTCTCCTGAAGAGTCTAAAACATTTTAGGACAATAGTGTATGCTTAAAATTAAGAAATTACAACATTACTAGAGAGCAATCATGGTTTCTGTAAAATGCAATGTTAAAAGATGCTGTTTAAGCATAAAGAGATCATCTGTCTTGTTATTAAAATGATCACTGCCAGTCTGTATTAGTAAAGAAAACATCACAGCACATTTAAAAAAGTTGTATTGACCATTCATGTAAAGCATATCAGTTAAAAACTATTCTTGAATCCATACAACTGTTATATTATGAATAGAGAATATGCAAAGTCTATGGTCACACTTTATTTCTGAGTAACAAAACAACAAAACTAGTCTCTTTTGTGACAGTCATTCTTTATTTACTATACATGCTACACTTAAAAACTGATCTAATACAAAAAATACAACCCAATACAAAAGTTATGTTATGGCACAATATATGTAGTATCATAAAAATAAAATGTATAGTTCACAAAATATTATAAGAATCAAGGGCACTCAAGTCACATAAAAACAAGATTAAAACAGAAGAATTGAAAAATGTGTTTAAACCTTATAAAAAAACCAGTGTTCATTTTTTTAAAAGTAAATTACAGTTGGTATGGATTTACAATTCTTGCTGGTAAAATGTGTAGAGTTTTTTGTGGATATAAAATACAACTGCAATGACATCACAGATTCTGATAACATTTTAGGCGATATTTGATAACAATGTTCAAGTTATTGCAAAAGAAACATATATTTCAAAATGGAAATATATCTGGTGTGTGTGGATATCAGTACATTTCCAAAAGGAAAGACACAAATAGGCTTAAGATGACTCACCTGGCTGACATCTGCCTAACAGATAAATGCAGGTGTCATAGGAAAAAAAATGTGGGTCAGGATGCTTTTCATCAAAACTGGTAAAATTATGTTGAAAACCTCGAGCAGATAAAGTTGACTGAGTTGTTGAATTTATTTATGATGTCAACATCTCAAGGCAGAATGGCATCCAAAGTACAAATATTTTTTTTAAAAATTTCTTTACAATCAGGATGCTCTGAATAAAATTCTGTCAAATTCTCCTAATCCCTTTCTTGAAAATCATTTAATAGCTGATATGTGATATGTTGTTATTTGAAACCTTGGTAATTTCTGAAGGTGTATTACCATCACTGACAGATGTACAACACCTTCATGCAAGGGTACCTTTGTCAATTTGGTTAAATCCTGTTGTGCAGTTTTAAAAGTTGTTTAAAGTTGTTTAAATGTTCATATATTTTTAGCAATGATGGCCAAATCTGATGGTGAGCAGTATTATTTTTATGTGTTTGAATGGCCTTTGTACTTCATACAGAATCATATGCAAGTTGGTCAAGCAGTTTTAAGATGTTGTAAACAACAACAGTTATGGAAAATAGATGATGCATGCATTACAAACAACACACAATGCATGAATACAAATTCAAGACTATCTTAAACAGATGGATACATATTTAAACCAGACAGTAAGAAATGACTGCATAGCTCACCTCTGCATCTATTGGTCTCCAGTAACCATTGTCAACATTATCATGCAAAAACTGAATTCACACTTAGCCCATTTTTCATATAAAGATTTTGTGCAATCTTTAAATCTGAACTTGTAATCATATGAAAATGTTAAAATTTAACTTGTAATTGGCACCAGTATTGTGCTGACTTATTGTGAAACTAACTACCTACCCTCCCACCCATCTACCACCTACTTAATGAGACAAGGCATAAAAGACATAAAATAAACATAAAAAAGAACAGTAGGGATAATAAAGTGTTAATAAACAGATCAATGATATTCTGTATTAATTTTTGTAGACTATTGTTCTTAAAATCTACTTGAAGAGGCATTATCATTGTCCAACAGTTGAAGTCAGAAATTACTTTGTGATAATGATAGCCAGGGTATAAATTTGATGCAACAATAATTACCTTGAATGCCAAGAGGTGAGACCTTATATTAAACATGTGCAGCACACAGTAGACTTCTTACATACATTCACATGTGTAGTACACAGTTAACTTCCAGATGGCATCAATGTGATCACAAACACAAATACTTAACTCATGTTGGTAAAACCAAAATTTAGTGAAATATGGGTCACAGTGACCTACTTTAATAAAGAGGGTGTAGTACTTATGAACCCTTTTCAATGTATGTTACAATGAATTTTTATTGTAGAGCTGTTGTGCTAATAGGGATTCAAACAGTTATGAGTTTGATGAATCTGGCATAAATAGTGGTTGAGACTGAAAAGAAAGGCAATGAAGCACAAAATATTGGCAAAAAATGACCTACTGCAACAGTAACGGTGTAGCATTCATGAAGACAGACACCTCCAGTGGCCTAGTGGTTAGAGCATCCGCCTCGGATGTAGGAGGTTGCGGATTCAAACCCAGGCCGAGTCAAGCCAAAGACATAAAAATGGTACTAGTAGCTGCCTCACTAGGTGCTCAGCATTAAGAGGTCAGTGTTAGGACTGGTCAGCCTGATGTCATGATAATGTGACTGGCTGGGACATAATGCTACATGTCTGCAGCATGATGCCCAAGTGCTAGACATCATATAAACTGCCACACTGCAGACATTGTAGCTATATGACTGAAAAATTGTTCAAGCTATATCAAAAATCCAACTCACACACAAACACTCATCACAACACATTCATAAGCAAAAATTTCATGAATATTAGCTTAACATCATGTATACCAGATCCTAAAAAAGATCATGACCCAAACCCCTAAAACAACCTAAGCTAGTAAATGTAGGTCACAATGACCTTCTTTTGGTGCAGAGGTGTTGTACTAAGAGATAAGTACAATCTATCTAGTCTGATGATTCTAGCATAAACAAAGTTTGCGAAATAATCTTAAAACACAGAATTGAACCAAAGTTACTGAAGCATAAAATAATGGTTATGGTGACCTACTTCTTTGGTGAAAGTGTAGTATTCATTCAGATGCATCCCCTCACCAATTTTCATGATTCTAAATACAACAGTATAGGGTGCTAAAATCCTATTTCGTCATAAGCCACAAGGAAAAAACTTAAGCCAGTGAAACGTGAAATGTTGGGTATTTATATCTATATTTTGTACGTAACTATTATCATCCATACACACACACAAGCACATGGTACTAAAAAGTTTATTGTTGTCAGTTAGAGTATGGTACTAACAGACATGCATAAAATCATATAGCTTTATTATTCTAAGAAAGACAGAGCTTGGGAAATATACTTTAAATACAAAATTTTACCAAAGTTGGTGAAGTATAAAGTTTAGGTCACAGTGACCAACTTCTGCAATGAGGGTATAGTATTCATTAAAATGCATCTTCTCCCCAACCTTATGAATCTACATATAACAGTATATATCAACAGTGTGCTAATATACAATTTGATCATAGTTAAATACAAAATCTTAACCAAAGCCATTAGAAGGTTAAATGTAGGCCATAGTGACATTCTTTTGCAACATAAAATTGGTACTAACAGAGATGCATACATATATATAGTCTGATGATCATAACATGACCTACTTGAGAAACGAACATAATAAATAAAATTTAACCAAAATCAGTGAAGAAATATAGGTCAAAATGACCTACTTTTGTAATAAGAGTGAAATACTCATCAAGATGCATTCCTTCACCAAGCTTCATGAATCTAGTATAACATTATATAGTCATGATACACAATTTAAATAAAAACAGCGAAGCATGAAATATAGGTCAGTGGCCTACATTTCTGATGAGGGTGTACTATCATTAAGATGCCAAGTTTCATGATTCCAGGCATAACAGTATTTATACAGCGTGCAAAAAAGTTAAATGCAAAATCTTAACAAAGAATGTTTGCATCAATTTAGCCCCCTCCAGTGAAAGTTGGTGCTATGAAACCCTCCCAAAACGGTTGCCTCTGATGTAGGAAGAATGAATGGGTGACATTCAATGAGGTTGTACACATGTATATGCATTTATTTGTGTGGATGCTGAAGCAGATGCCAAGGTTAGTATAATAGCTTGCTTCCACTTCATAGAGGTGAGATATCAAAATGAGAAGGAAAAAAAATATGATGGAGAACAATGATGAAAAAAGAAACTGCTTCTATTAATATTCCTTTGAGTTACAACAAATTTTTGTTGTAAAAAATTACCTTGTGGTGGGGAAGTTTTATTGTACCCAGCAACACAATACTTTGTGTCTGAAGGTTCAAATTTTCCTTTTTGCATGCTATTGCTACTTATCTGGGTACAAACAACTAATTCAATTCTACATGCAGGCAGCAATGTTACTTTAATGGCTTGCAAAATTTCAGGTGATGGAAAAATCAATTTATTGTTCAGAACCAGTTTTCTTCTTTTAGTCATTGTGACCGTAACCTTGGCCTTCTTCCAGTGCAAGCCAACCACAGAGTGTTATAGCTGTTGATGATGGAGTACTAGAGTTATTGTTTAAAATAGCATAATAGCATTGAAGTTTACACAGGATTTTGGTTCTGGCTCCTGAAGTAATAGTAAATGCATTTCATGAGAATAATAATTAGGTAAATCTTTGTACTTCACTAATTGTTGTTGTTGTTGTTGTGGGGTTTAACGCCATTTTTCAAAACACAATAGGCTATGCATGGCGACCAGTATTAATGGTGAGGAAGAACCCAGGAAAACCCTGGGAAGAACCACCGTGTACTTCACTAATCAAGTTTACATTCAAAATCTGACTGCAAGAACATCATAAAAAAGTGAATTATTCTTGCCAAAATGTTGAAGGCTATAGTCGTTCAAACATTAATTTATACATGTTGTGTATGCTGGAAAAAACCAAACCCAACTAAATTAATGTGAATACAACAAAGTGACTCAATTGCTAATATTTACAGAAAGGCAATAGAGGTACAATAAGAACATACAAAATATCACAGATATTATCACATGCCACAGTCTACTATAATAAAATGTTATTTACAAAAGATTCCAAAGAAGACCCATCTCACTCTACTGGCTTCTTGTGCCTTAAAAATAATGGCAGCAATTTCTCAATAATACCAAAAGTACATTTTGAAGAATTCACTTCAGATCATGTATATTTTATTAAACAAAAGGCAAATGTCTATTTATCTTAATAGTTCCTACTTTGAAGAAGCATACCAAACAAAAATGACATTGTTTAAAGTAAACAATTCCCCAAGATGCTGATGAAAAGAGGAATTAGCTTGATTCTAAAATCTATCTCTAAAGTTTCTGACATAAATCTATATTTGGTTTTCGTTTAGGTTACATATATTAGGTCTGTGCCATTACAAGATAAAACATCCAAGATAGATGATGAAACATCTGCTTCAAATTCAGTAGATATGAAGACAAAAGTAGAATTTTTTGTTAAATTGTATTATCCAGTATAAAAATATGCTTGAAGGACGGATTCAATACACTGCATTAACTAATATGACAAAATTATCCATATAATTGTAAATATTTTCATTAACCAATGTACAAAATATAATAGTACTTGCCAATTAATTCATTCATTATTCATTCATATAAATATACCTCTATGATGTTTCAACACATCATGTACACATGTGTCTCTCAACAATACAACAAATGTCCACAAATCTGATATCAAAACAGCTAATTTGGTTCTCAAAGAAATGTTTGCAGACATAGCTAGTGGTAGACTAACATTTTCACATTAGAATATAAGAGGGCATATCGAATTTATGATGATTGCACTAAAACTGAATTAAGATACATGACTAAAACACAATTTTCACTTGACAAAACTTATTTCATTGCTATTTAAATTTCTTAAAAAAAGAGTTGACACTGATAGGCATTAGAGACATTTGCACTGATCAAAACTTTATCCTAGATTTTTATTTACATTGTACTGAGAATATTTCTTGTAAAGAAAATGAGAAAAAAATATAGGATTTCTTATCCTAAGTTGAGACTTTCATGATGTTGATTAAAATTTCTAGACACTGTCTTTTTAGACTGTATCACAAGAAATATATCAGGGTTTTATTTACAAATTTTGATAGTGATTTTCCTTACGTTCAACAAATAATGGTCAATTCCATTGGCATTTTGAGAAGAAATAACAGGTGCAAGTTATTGAGGGAGTGGTTTATTTCTATATTTAGTTTTGTTAAATAACAATGTTAAAAAAAGAAAATAAAGATATAACACTGACCTTCATGTTATTTTCTTTTCAGCACATATTGTCATACATTTGATACCAATTCAAATTAGAGGCCAGATATGCACTGTTTTCATTTGAGGACAAATCTTCATGCTTAAACCCCAAGATGACACGATATTCCGTTCAAGAGTAGTGATAACAAGCTTCTCAAGATAGCTGCTATTGTGGCCATATTGGATGTCAGATTGGTACCAGTTCCACTGAGAATCAGCTAGCATTATAAAAGTATTACAATCAATTTAGGAGAAGTGGCAATTACAGACACTCCCATGTCAGCACTAATGGATGTCAGATCAGTATCAATTTTCATTCAGCACCAACAAGATATGATAAGAATTCTTTCAGTGAATACTCCCAATTAATATGACCATCCATTCAGCATTCATCATATTCATTTAGGACCAACAGACCATGGGATGAATTGGTGTAAAATTTTATATCAATACTCCATGAAGTTTAGAGAGGAGTGATAAAAAACTGGTGCTAATGGGAGTATGGCTTACTGATGACAGTTGATGGAGAACGGGACATCCCATATGCTCTTCTGGTTTTTGACCAGTAGAACTAAAACTTAAGTTTACATAAGCCTTTTTTCCTATACAAAGGACTAACTGTCTGTCAACTATCACTGGATGACAAATTACAGCTCAAAATTTCTAACGTGATTGCTGAATTATATGTGAAATATATTTGAAATGGATTAGTTGTTTCTGGACACTTTCTGAACAATTATTTGTAGAATGATTATTATGTAAAAAAAATACTGCTGAACAGTTTCTGCTTTTTACTGAATTTCAACGACATTTACATTAGAGCTTCTATATTTTGAAATTATTTAAAATTTCAATAAATAATTTCTGAATCTTTTTTTAAGTATAAAACATAATATTTTTTTGAAAACTTTTTGAAGAAGTATTAATTTCTTACATATTTCAGAATAATCAGTAAAAAATATATTAGCAAAAAGTAAAATGCTTTATCAAAAATTCCCAAGTCTGTTCAGCTGCTTTTCAAGAACTTATGGTCTTGGGGGCAAACAATCAAAACTTTGAAGCCTACATAGACAGAAGACAGAATATTCAAATTCTGATGTATTATTTTTTTTGCCCTTATCTCTAGCTCCTTTAATTACCCCACCTCCACCCTCACTCCCAAAATTTAAGGAAAGCAACTGTTAAACATGTTTTTAAAAAAACTCAAAATGTTAGCCCAGCCAAAATGTTGACTGCAGTTTATCAGACTGTGAGAGAAAAACATACAGTTGGTTCAGCTGTACCAATGATTTGCATATTCGGACTTTAAGTAATAAAGATTTGATTTTTGGTGAAGTTTGCTGCCTTTCATTTTCTGAGACACCTGAGTCCTCTTATGAGTATCTTTATCCTTCTCTTGCCTTTACTTCTTCTTCAGTGCTCCCTTCATGTTTCTCTTCCTTCTTCTGTTTCTTCCTTTTCTTTTTCTGCTGTCCACCATCAGGTGGACGATTTACACTTCTAAGAGGCAATGAAGGTAATTCACGGGGCAAAGGGCGACGTTCACTTGTGTCAAAAGTTTTAATAGGATTTGCCTCTGAGTCAGCACTGATTGGGAATTTAGGATGGTTTGCTGCATGTCTGGAAATTAAGAATCCCTGTCACTGATATAATACTGGAGGTAATTGAACATTTTGTCTGCATGATAAAAAGAATCAAATTCCGGAGCAAATTCAAACTGTACGAAGAATGATTACACATGGCATTACAATGGTGAGAACTGTCTTGCTACATGCAGTGCCACATAACAGAGATAACATTTCTAAAAGCCAAAGAAAAACCAGTTTGCACACTGAATTAAAGATGCATAAGAGAGCCTCACTATTCACTAGGATATGGTCTAGAGATCCCCCATAAATATGGGGAAATCTGTAAATACTGTACTGATAATAAAGACTTGTGCACAAAGAAGGATTTGTTCATGACATAAAACTACAACATTTTCACTGTAATAATGTAATAAACAGGTGATTAATATCTGATGTCACAATGCAATAAATATATGTAATATGTAACATAAAAGTAAAATAAACTAAAAACATTTCAGTTTAATGGTGCATGGGGAAATAGCATGGGTTGGTGCAGTGCACCACATATTGCAAATTTGTGAATAACGAGGGTTTGCTGTACTGCAAACGTGATAATGTGACCTATATTAATAAAATTTTGAAGTGAGGCATGAAGTGGTTACATTGACACAAATGGTTTTATTTTGACATCAAGATATCCAAACTGTTGCAGCAGTCAAGAGATAGTGTTGCAAACACCAGTGCAGTGAAATATCCTAGTCTGTGCCAAGCTCTGAAATGTTCTGCAGTGTTACAGCATATAACTAATAGAACTTCCTACTGAAGCTATACTGTTCATACAAGAAAATGAATATCATTCACTATATAGAGCAGGAATTAAAAAAAGTCCCTTAACATCTTTATGTAACAAATTTGTTAGGTCAATTCTTCAATGTTGTAAATTTAAATGAAAATGAAAGTTTAAACTTGATTACATACATTGGCATAAAAACTGGCATGAATGTTTAGTTGTAGATTTTCACATCATGAACAGAGAAAGTGTGCTTTACATGATTAATCTTGTAGCCTTGTAATTTCTCATTTATCTTGTTAATGGGACATAAGCTAGAAGGTAGTCTATTGATTAATTTAGAATTCATTTTATATCAACCAGGTTTAGCAAGAAGTGACATTTATTAAATAAATGATGATGTAACATGATTTCAGATTATATATTATGAATAAGTTAAATATAAATTATACATGATGAATACTGAATGATGGCTATCTTTAAAGATTGTTACTTGCTATCAAATATGCTGTAATAACAATAATCCCACTAAATATTAATGACTTGGTTAGAAAACAACAAACCTTGCCCGCACATATTTATCCAGACACTAAAGGTTTGTATTTTGTTAATCACCCTGATGATCAATACTAACTGAACACAATCCAACTTGTTGATTTACATGACTGGGATTTACTTGTCTCGCTCCAAACCCCAATGTAAATTAGTTTTCTCACATCGGGAGCTGTGTTTAAATGCACTGGTGTGTCCAGAGCTGATAAATGTGCCGGAGTGTCTCATGTCTAGCGTCCGGTGTGTCTAATGTCAAGAGTGACATGGGTAACCCAGCTGTGGAGCTGTCTAAATGACCAGAGTGTCTGGAGGGTCTAATGTTTCGTAGTATTCCGAGTGTCCGGAGTCTGTAGAAATTGTGAAGTTCTATTGTACCAGCTGTGGAGCTGTATACTAATAGTTGATTATATATATTTATTCGTAATTTGTTAGCCGTGGGCTAATGTGGGTTTGCGGAACCCAGTATATGGTTTGGGACTGGAAAGATAAGTTGTTATCTGTCCTATTATTTTTCAAACATAGTTTCGCTACTTGAGCATATACATTTTTACTATGAGTAATCCTGCATTGTTTACTACATGAGTAA
The DNA here is from genome assembly GCA_029339505.1 of Unio delphinus. NCBI lineage: Eukaryota > Metazoa > Mollusca > Bivalvia > Unionida > Unionidae > Unio > Unio delphinus. The sequence goes on from JAQISU010000275.1 coordinate 757,237, forward strand.
ACTGTATTCATTTTTTTTTTGTATATTTTTTTCGCTGGGGTTTTGTATCATTGTTTTTGTATCATTGTATCATTGATTCGTATCATTGTATCATTGATTTGTATCATTGTATAATTTGTTCGCATCTTCTAATCTGTGCGTTATTATGTTTAATTAAATCCAATATTTGGATTACAAAACGCACTCATTTCATTCTTTTGTTTATATATATATCGCCACATTAAACCATGATCTTTGTATCTGTATCATAAAACGTGTTCTGTTATCAATCCGAAATATCCGTCCCGGTTATCTTGTTACAAGCTGGCAAGTGAGAATCACCATCATACTTCAAATCAAAATTTTGATTTAGCAAGGAATATTAGATTAGTGCCCCCTTTCAAAGAAAAAGAAGTTGACAAATATTTTATTCTTTTTGAAAAGTGGCAGAAAATTTAAAGTGGCCAAGAGAGAATTGGACTCAGTTACTACAATGTGTACTTACTGGTAAGGCTAGCAAGATTTACACTTCACAGTCTGTTCATCAAAGTAGTGACTATGATGTAGTTAAAGAATGCATTTTAAGAGGTTATGAGTTAGTTCCTGAAGCTTATAGGCAAAAATTTAGAAATTACAGAAAAGAAGCTGGACAAACTCATGTCGACTTTGCTAGACAAAAAGAGCAGTTGTTTGATAGATGGTGTTTAGCCAAGAAAGTCGTGCAAGATTATCAAAATCTCAAGCAAATTATATTAATTGAAGAGTTCAAAAACTGTGTTCATAATGATGTTAAAACTTATCTTGATGAGCATAAGATTGAAACCTTGGAAAATGCTGCTCGAGCTGCTGACGAATATTCTTTGACACATAAAGTTCCTTTTGTTAACAAGACTTCTACTCAACAATTTAATGGCAGAAAAGAATTTCCGCCTAATTCAAGCCCTTCTAAAACTCAAACTAACACAACTTTCAAAAATCAGACTTCAGAGAAGTTTGATTCTAGATCCTTGTCTCTTCCAACGTGTACATTTTGCAAGAAAAAAGGACATGTTATTTCTGATTGCTACAAATTGAAAAATAGGCATCAGAATCAAGATAGACCTGTTCCAAATGCTCTTATTTACAAGAGGTCAAGGTCACAGTCATGTATTGAAAGCAATACATTTGTTGAGTCTAATAAATCCCAGTCTGATTTTGATATGGAGAATTATGAACCATTCATATCGAAGGGTTCTATATAACTTTTGGGTGATTCGGCCAATCCCACCCCTATTAAAATTTTAAGGGACACAGGAGCCTCTCAGAGTCTTTTATTATCAGGTACTTTGCCTTTATCTGAGAAGTCTTCTTCTAATGAAAGTGTTCTTGTTCAGGGAGTAGAGTGCGGCTTTGTTAATGTTCCTCTCCATTGTGTAAATTTGTCATCAGACTTAGTGTCAGGACCTGTGACAATCGGAACAGTCTCGGTTTTACCCGTTGAGGGAATAGATTTATTGCTAGGCAACGACTTAGCTGGGGACAAGGTTGTGGTTAATCCACTTGTAACTGACAAGCCTAATTTGGATCAGAAAGTTGATCCAATTGATAAAGAAATCCCTGATATATTTCAAGCTTGTACAGTTACTAGAGCTATGGTAAAGAAAGCTCTTGAGAATGAAGTTGAAAAGGGCAGTATTCCCTTCATTGACACATGCACGGGTCAGGTTTATGTTATTGAGGACAGTATTCCCTTATCTGACACCTGCGTGGGTCAGGCTTATGTTGAAAAAGCCAGTATTCCTTCAACTGACGCTTGTATAGGTCAGGTTTTTGATGAGGTCACTTTTACTCTTGGTTTAGATCAATCAGAAAGTATTGATCATAGTGATCCTCTTTTGACAACTCATTCTCTTTATTCTAATCAGGGTGATGATCTTGAGAATGATGTTACAGGAGGCAGCATTCCTTCAACTGATGCTTGTATAGGTCAGGTTTTTGATGAGGTCACTTTTACTCTTGGTTTAGATCAATCAGAAGGTATTGATCATAGTGATCCTCTTTTAATAACTCATTCTCTTAATCAAGGTGATAAACGACGGTCACTTGTCGTCGAACAGGAAAAAGATCCTGAGATCTCCTGTTTGTTTCAAAGGGTCATAAATGAGACTGAAGTTACTGTCTGTTATTTCATTAAAAATGGAATTCTTAGGAGAAAATGGAGACCTCCCGAGGTACAGGCTCGTGATGAATGGTCAGTGAACTATCAAATAGTAGTTCCAAAACCTTACAGACAGGAGATACTTAATTTGGCCCATGAAACTCCTTTGGCTTGTCATTTAGGGATTAATAAAATGCATCACAAGATCTTGACTCACTTCTATTGGCCAAAAATCAAAAGTGATGTTCTCAAATACTGTAGATCTTGTCATACTTGTCAAATAGTAGGAAAACCCAATCAGAAGATACTTAAGGCTCATCTGCAACCTATTCCTGCGTTTGATGAAACATTCAGTAGAATTATGGTAGATTCCTTACCCAAGACCAAGTCAAGTAAACAATTAAAGTTAAAAATGAAACTATGGTTTGAAAGAACTGAAAGGGAGAGAACTTTTGAGTCTGATAATGGAGTTGTGTTACTCTTGTTCATTCTTCTTACTTTTCTTCAAATTAGATATTACGGTCCTTACAAAGTTAAGAAGAAAATGAATTAGTTAAGTTATAGTATTAGTGCTCCTGGGATCTAAATTAATTATAGGAGTACCAGTATATTGAAAGAAATAGCCATGTTAAATATGTAATAAATTTAATTGTGCCTGTCCTACTCGGTGAAGAAATATCATCGGATTCTACTGATATAATAATAAGTTATTATTATATGAGCACTTATGTCCAGATATTCTTACAAGGACAAACAAAATTTTCATGACTTTGAGATTGAGAATTCCATGCAGGATGAGTCCACTCAAACAGGAATACTTGAAAAAGGAAATTCAATATTTGCTGGAGAATGATTTTTATCAAGCCCAGTAAAAGTGATTGGAGTTCACTATGCATACTTGTCCCTAAACCAGATAAAACTTTCCGTATGTGCACTGATTATAGGAAAGTGAACAGAGTGACAAAAACAGATTCATTCCCACAAGAATTGACTATTCTATTGATAAAATTGGGAATGCCAAGTACGTCACCAAATTCTGACCTTCTGAAAGGATTCTGGCAGATTCCACTACGGAAAGAGCAAAGGAAAACTCAACATTGCGACTCCAAAAAGACTCTACCAATATAAAGAAAGTCCATTTCAACGTCTCATAAAAATGTTCATCTCTGGTCTAGAGATTTGTGACGTCATCATCTACAACGACACCTGGAAAGAACATCTAGCAACAATTCGATAATTCTTTAACAGACTCACTAATGTATGTTTGAAAATTAATTTGTCTAAAAGTGAGTTCTGCTGTGCTTGTGTGCCTTTCCTAGGACATTTTGTGGGACATGGACAAGTTAAAAATTTGAGGCTATTTCTTGATAATATAATTGTAGACACTCTTTCCCATGTATAATTTATTATATTGTGTAATTTATGCTAGTTCTTTTAACCTCAGATGTAAATTGGTTTGTGATAAAAAGAAAGTTTTATCATATAAACCTTTCTTTTTATTTTATGGGGGAAGGTGTTACGGCTATTGGATTTAAATTATTTATTTATTTTTTAATTGTTAAATCCAAATTTGTCATTTAGGGTTTAATATTCATTAATTGGGAAATTATTCTGGAAAGTTTAGGCTGACATACACTCTAGCTGTAAACAAGTTTTGACCTTGGCTTGTGGATCTATTCCTGACCTTGCTTTGGACATTGTCAACAAGTCTCTAACACTATTGGTTAATTTCAAGGACAACATTTTATTTTTAGTTCTTAGTGGTAGGAAATATCTAGAGTATGTGATTTTTAGTGACCTTCCATGAACCTCTATCAATTTCTAGAAAATCATGTGATCACTTGTTTACTTAAAAAAACAGTAATATAGACTGTTGTTTTGGATAGGAGTTCAGTAGAATTTGGGCTTATTTTAATGTTAAGTTGTGTATTTTCTCTTTGAGTTTAATTATTTTGTTCTGGACTTTGTGTCAATTTGTTGGAAAAGAAGAATTATTCTATTTATCTGGAAAAGGACATATGTTTCATAATTTCATTTGGATGATTATAAAAAAGAACTGCATCACGTGACATTGTCAGCCATTTTGGATTACATCGTCAAGATTCGAACCTGGAACTATTAGAACATTTATTTATCAGGACTTGCAATTCCATTAGTGGATTATTTTGTGAATTTTATATTTGTTGGATTTGATTCTCTAAAACCGTAAGTTTATTTATTTTATGAAAATAATTGTACTTAATAAAAATCATTGTTAAAGTTTTACAAGCTTGTTAGTTTTCACTCTTTCTGTGTTGCTGCTTATTCGAGCCTAAGCACGTAACAGCGTTATTAAATATACCGGTAGCTAACAGTATATAATTTTTTATTACACAAAGTATTTAAATTTAGTTAAGTGGCTTTAGCTGCATTTAATGACACTGACCTGAAAATGTACTGAATTAGGCCTGCATATAGGATAAAATTAACCATGCTGTGCAAAATGAACTAGCAAAATAACATAGCCCGACTCTTATGAGTGTGTGCGTCTCTCTCAAAATGTTTTGTATGGTGTGTTCTCAAAGATAGATTGACCTTAAGTTATTATGTTTTTTGTTATATATTTGTTGTTGTTGCTGTTGTTTGTTTTTAGAAAAACTACATCAGGCACAGCAGAAGACAACAAGGTTTTCTGTTTTTAAAGTACTTCTGCGCACGTGGACACCTTGACTGAGACGACTGGTCTGAGATGACTATACTGAGATAAGAAAAGTAAGGTTAGCAAAACAGCTAGATTTCTCTGTCGCATGGGTGAGAAACTTTAATATACATCACCATGACCATGACCCAGAAAACCCCAAATTTGATGGAATATATGTATACTATGATGCATCCCTTAATTTAGAATAGAATATTACTGAAAGAAAATAACTATTTATCTTGTGTGACTTGTATGTTAATGCTAATGTCTAATATCACATGTTAACAAATAAGCTTACTTGTCAGGGTAAACAGAAAATCATTTCTAGTCTCTAAGAAAGCATTACTACTGGAAGATACTATATTTAGTAAAGTTAGTAAGCAGCTTATGGAAGCTATGTATCTCAGCATTACTCACTCATTACTTACTCATCCATTGGTTTTCCACTATCATTACTGTTGTCTCTTTTCTCATTTCTTTTCTTATTACCATCCACTTTACCGCCTATATATATATATATATATATTTCTGAATTAGTTTGATTAGCATAACATGATTATACAAAATTACAATGCTAATCATTTAAGCCTGGAAACTCAGTCTTCTTTAAAGTGGGCTGTAACATTAAATGATCCAATCTTATCAAACAATCAGGAATGGCCTTGGCAAATGTGCAGGCCTGATTTGTATCATTTTGGCGAGGCCCCCTGGATTTACATGTGGAGCCCCCTGTAAGCATGACATTTGGAAATAAAGTTTTTCACAAGTTTTATATGATATTGAACCTAAAAATTTCTTCCATGGCTTTAAAATTACTTTCTCTCTATAGATATATTTTTCACAATTATTAATGCTTGAGACCCCTGTCAGCATGGGGCCTGATTGGGCCAAATCGATCCAATTGCCCTATAAGGCCGGCCCTACAAACAATGGTCATTAGCTGATTTTCTAAGCTACAAGCTAAAAAATTTTTCCCTGCTCAAAATATAAACATGAATTAAACACTAGGTAATTTAAGCTAAAGCCATTCAACAAAAACACTTAATTGCCACAATACACATTTTATTCTAAACACAGTAGGACTATAACAGGCAACTTATAATAATGAAATCATGTGTGTGTGTGTGTGTGTGATTTGGATTTTTAAAGTAAATTTAACAATTTTTCAGTCATATAGCTATAATGTCTGTTTATAGTGATGTCTAGCACTGAGGCATCATGCCGCAGATATGTAGAATCATGAATGATGTCCCACCCAGTCACATTATCCTGACACCAGACCAACCAGTCCTAACACTAACCTCTTATTACTGAACGCCTAGCAAGGCAGCTGTTAGTACCATTTTTGTTAAGTCTTTGGTATGACTCGGCCAGGGTTTGAACCCATGACCTCCTTCAAAATGGAGATTTATAGGCTAGACTAAGAATTTCCTGTTGATATGACTTAGAACAACAATTTTATAGCTCTATGAGCCCTTGTCACCACCTCTTACCTTAGGTGATCTACATTTTCTCCACCAGGACCCCATTTTGCACAAATTAAAAAAGTTTGCCAACAACCTTCTGAAACAAACAGACCTCAGGATCCTGTTCCTTTTTAACAATCTTTTGTCACCATGATTAGAATAAAGAGAATAAGTAGTAAAAGGTGGATCAACGCTATAAATACCTTTTAACTGACCCAAATGAGGAGCAAAAGTGACCTCATAAACAACCTGACCAATACATGTGTCAGATAAAGGGATACTTTCCTGATAACTTAATTCTTGAGATCTCTCTGCCACAGCTCTGGTAACTGCATAAGCTGGGTACAAATCAATGATTTGAATCTTAACAGGATCAACATTCTGATCCAAACAAGGCTTGTCAGTTACAAGTGGATTAACCACAACCTTATCTCCAGCTAGGTCAGTGTATCGTAATAAATTAATGCCCTCAATAGGTACTGTTTTGAATGTCACAAGGCCTGAGACCAAGTCTGATGCCAAATTGACACAGTGTAGAGAAACATTAACAAAGCCACACTCTCTTCCCTGAATATGTACACTTTCACAAGAAGATGACTTCTGAGACAAAGGCAAAATACCTGATTATAAAAGGCTCTGAGAAGCTACTGTGTCTCTTAATATTTTTATAGGGATAGGCTTGGCAGAATCACCAAAACTAGATATGTAACTTTTTGAAATGAATGGTTCATAATTCTCCATAACAGAATGATATGACCCAACCAATTTATTACATACCCATTTAATCTTACACAGCTAATCTGACATTCAAACAGTCCATGATTCCATATCACACAACTCAAGCGTCTGTATGACAAACCCAGCCTGGAACTACCATAACAACCTGAAGTATTCAATAATAGTCATGACTTATAAAATATCAGGAATGATTATTGCAATACAATTTAAATTATTAAATAAATTTCATGTTTGTAACTTTAAGAAATGTAGTCATATTGGGTGGAAATGGATGCTTCTGCTCCTGGGTTTTAATGGGAGATTACTGTAAGCAGCGACAAGCATTTCATGGCAGACAAATTAGAGTCAGTTGAGGTGGACAAGAACAATTTATACTGAATGTTTGATTATGAGTTCTCAGATGAAACTGGTGTGCAAAGTGACATCATACACGAGAGAGAGAGAGAGAGAGAGAGAGAGAGAGAGAGAGAGAGAGAGAGAGAAAGCTTATTTTACTGCTGAAATCTTGTCTTGAAAGTTTTTAAAATCCAGACAAAGTAAGAAAGACTCAAAGAGTCATGTCAATATTCAAGGCATGCTAGAAATGCCCCACATTTGGAGAAAATATATCCCATGTTTTTCAATTCCCAAGAGATATTCTACAGTATAAATTTTTTAAAATACCAAACTCCACAAAGATTTCAGCTTTAGAGTTTTAAAACTATGGTCTGCAGAATTATATTTTTAAAGGATCAAGTTTAAGAGGAGGAACTAACAACTTCAGGTCTATTAAAATTACTGAGAAATCAACATTGTTTAACAAATCTAAGGATAAAACTGACAAACATCTGCAACAAAAAGGTTGATATATCTATTTTGATTGTGACACAAAATGTATAAGAATTACATCTTGTTACAATGTTGTTGAGACATTTTCATCACTAGGGCATATGGAGGGAACTGTATGTTTACATTTTAAATTCTTCTGACAGTTCAAGTACAAAATGCAGGTAAAGAGAAGAAAACAGAACAATATTGCAATATTGTTTAGACTTTTCTTGTTAAAATATATCCAAATTCATACTAAAAGTCTAGTGCACATGTTAGAAGGAGACAGAATCTTTGATTTCTTAAAAATAAATGCTTAAATTGTTAAAAGTTTAATGCATCAATAATTTATTGTATTAAATGAAACATAAAAATAGGGAGCTTGAATGGACTGATAAATAATGAGTTGTCTGTATAAAATTGAATGTATTGAATTCCTGTTATCCTTTTAAATTTGCCCTGAAATTTGCTTTTAAGTTGAGTGTCTAATTGCTAAGTAGAGTATAAGGAAAGAGTCACTTACTGGTCCAAAATCTATGCTCCATTGGAGCAGGATGGAAAAAAATTCACTTGCCTGTGACTGCTGATTAAATCCAATCTTATGTCCCATACAACATTTTTAAAAATTGAAAACTAAAGAGTAAATCCACATCTGCAATGCAGACAGGATGATAATGCAACTGGACAGTATATGTGTAAGTCTAGCCCCAGTTACATACATTAGGGATTTTTCATAAAATGCCAAATGTCTAATTCATTTTTAAAAGTAAGACAGTTCTGTCAGAAGATTGATTTTTAAAAGTTCTCCACATTGAGATTTGGAAGTACTCATATCAGACCAAGATGATTTTATTTCACCAAAAATCTGATGAGTTTGACTTAATGAATCTTTGCAAGTCAGGGAATAATCATTCACTGTTCAACTAGCATTTTCCAAAGTTCTGCTCATCAAGATACCTCTGTAGATGCAATCCTAGAACTCTGAAACTAATATGAGCTGGCTGAGGTTATCATAATTTTGATCAACCTTCCTTGCTGAACACACCCTATCAAATAGCTGTTCTTTTTCCCTAGCAATTTCAACATGGATTTGTGCAGTTTCTTTACTATATTTCCTAGACCTCTGTCAATATTTCTCGAGTGCTAACGCATGGCCCTTCCAATTACATTCCTTAACTACATTAAAATCAGCACTTTGTCATACCAATAGTGAAGTGTACAGTTCACAAGTTTTGCCAATAAGTACCATCTGCAATAACCAAGTCTAATGCTCTCGTGGCCATTTCAAGTTTTCATCAATTTTCTCAAAATGAGGAAAATATTGATCTACATCTTTCTCTTTAAAAGGGGGTACTAACCTAATTGTTTTGGTAACATCAAAACTTGAACCTGTGTGACAAGGGGGCGGGGCGGGTGCTCTCCCTGCCAGTTCTAATTCTTTCAATTTCAATTGCATTTCCCTCTCTATCTGTCTGTCTCTGCATTTCCCCCTCTGCCCTCTGCAGACTGCATTCATATTTGCTTTTCCTTCTGCTTTTTCGGCATTAATATTTCTATTTATATTAAGATTATAAAACAATCTACTTGTCCGAGGTCACAATTAGCATTTTCTGTAACTATTACCATTCAATGGAATTTTCAATTCTAGGACATTCTCTGTTACTACAATTATAATGCAGAATGTTGTCAACATAATGTACATGACACAGACTAAGTTATTAGTCTTAATATTAAACATATACTCACAGAGAAATATAAACTAAATTAGTTGTTTAATGAATAATAATAAAGACAATGAGTTTGGTTAATGAACTTGATTTTGGACAAAGTCTGTCACAAGATACAATTTTACATAAATCACAACATATAATAAAATTTTAAAAAATAACAAAGAATGCAAATTAAATATACATAACAACTTTTATCCCAAATATTACTTTCCACCAAATACTGAATCAAAACATTCTTTTTCTCTTGCTTCATTAAAGAAGAATTCACTTCAGAAAGCTCATAATGTCCGGCAAGCTCAAGCAACTTCTCATTTTTCCAAGAATCCAACCCTTCCAGAGTAGGATTTAAAATAAAGTTCTCCACTTCAGATGATACCATGAAAGCTTGGTGGTTTCACTAGAGATGTCTCAAATATGTGAAATTAAAATCTTTTGTTTAAAAAAAATTCAGATCCTGGATGAGCCCCCAATTTCTGTTAGAACTCCATGGTCTTAAAACTAAGAAACAGAAACAGAAAAGCCAACATGTTTAGGAAAAGTCTGCAAATAATTGATTTCCTTAGAATAGTGTTTCCCAAAGTGTGGTACTTGCTTTTTGTACATTTACCACTAGTCATACGCAAAAGAGTTTCAGGGGATGTACAGCAGAAAATAAATCACTGAAATCTGCACTAAAAAAATTGTCCCAAATGGGGAACACAAATGTTATAATTTTGGGAAATACTGCCTTAGAATAGAAAGTGAAAATTTATAAGGAACTTACAGCATTGCTAATTAAATCCCAAATAATCTTAATTGTTCTGTACCAAATCCAAAAGTACAGTGTTCTGAATGAATCCTGTATTGAATCTGCTGATGTACCAATGGCCTTGAATGAGCTGATGTGCCAGCAGTCTTGATGTATGTGGTTGTAAACCAGAAAAGATTTTAGGAAGTTGTGGTCCATTTGAAACAGGTCTGATAACATGGTATTTTCCAGAATAGTTATTAATAGAGGTGGACTAGATATGATTTTCTGACTTTGTTGGGAGTGGTAAAAATTTTGGAGGGTAAAGTAGTAAACCTGATTGGCTAAGCTAAATTAAGGTGTTTGTGTTCCCAGATGGAATTAATAGTTTAGGTAAACCTCCATCATAAGATTAGGCAAACCAACTTTTCTTCCAAGGGGGAAAGTCTGAGGGACCCCCTGAAAATTAATAAGTAATTTCTCTCATTCAAAAAATTGTTCAAAGGACAAAGGGATCTGGAACATTTAGAGACCAGTATCCAGAGAAGGACAGAGGGAATTCTCTGATGATAAGCAAGTAAGGGCTCAAATAAAGCAAAAAGAAAAAGCTCTACACACACCTATATTGTACAGTCTGCAAACATCAGGCTGATGACTTGAAGAGAATAAAATTTGAGAGAAAGAAGAAAAGGAAAGGAAATGCCAACTGACTACCAGCAGTGATTTGGAAAAGGCACTAGGTGATGCTGTCATGCCAGGGAATTTGAGTTCAATCTGTCACTCGATCATATGATGAAATTTGTTCTATCAGTAACTCTATTTCTGAGAGAGAGCTAATCATTCACATGTCATGTTGATTTCATTTTGTTTATGTATTGGATTAGATTGTTATAGTTTACATATGTAGACTCATGTTATTCTATATCTCTGCTCTGACCTCTGTTATTCCATCTATTAATTTCATCATTTACTTTATTGTTTACTCAATCCAGGCAATAACATCTCGGTTGAAAATCTCTCAGATAACAATAACCAAACACCTTATAGAATTGAGGGGTGGGGGTGGGGAGGATCTCTCACATCATCCACCACTCCATAACAGGATTCCTTGCAAATTATATCTGTACTCAACAGTAATCAAAAGTTGGCTTCCAGACCCATCTAAAACTTTATTTTTAAAAAACTTGACCTTGAACTCAATCATCAATAAACAACCTATATATAACTTACAAACAAGACAAAAGGCAAATATGCACCAAAACTTTATCCGCAATTAATGTGTCAAGACAATGGAATGTACATTAATTCCAAAAAGACCACTGCAGTGCTAGTAGGAACCTCAAACATTATCCATGGACAGGATGCTCATATGGACCAAAAAAACTGAAGAACAGCTAGTTGACAGACAAAATAAGAAAACTTGAAAAATGGAGAAAATATTACAGCAAGCTGTCAAAAAAAAACAGCACCAGCAACATACACTTTATATAAACACTGGAGAAATTAGCAGAGATGAGGTGCTTGAAGCACCATTGAGCTTTAAGAACATTAACTTGAAGCATCAGGGATGGTTAAAATCAGTACAGAAATGCTAAAAGATGATTACGAGATGGCGATAGATAAAATGAGCAAACTATGCAACCAAAACTCTGTATAGAAAAAATGATCCAAGATGATCAGAAGAAAGGGATTATTATCAGCATACTGAAGAAAGATGTTCAGCAGAAATGCAATAATTACCAAGGAATCACACTACTTTCTTTTCCGGTGACCCGTCAAAAGAGCGCACGACAAAAGAGCAACGACAAAAGAGCGCAGACATAAGAGCGCCGACATAAGAGCGCAGACAAAAGAGCGCAGACAATTGGGCGCTCTTAAACAAATACTTGATGTACGATAAACGAATAGGACAGGGTTAGAAAGGAACTTTAATTTGTGTTCGCTAAGGCTAATACTTGTTTACACTGAAACAATTGGAGATACGATCAAACGATATCACATCTATTTGTGTTTACCTATACGATTATACCAGTTTTTTTTAGCTAAAGGAACTGAACACTTAATTTTTTTCGCCAATACTTGTTTTTAATGAAGCATAAAAAGAGTTACCATCAAACAATGCCGTCTGATCTAAGTTAATTTTCTTGTTTCTATTTTTTTTAAATATTTGTTTCCGATCTTTAGTTTGCGCTCTTATGTCGGCGCTCTTTTGTCGGCAAATTAGTGCGCTCTTATGTCTGCGCTCTTATGTCGGCACTCTTATGTCTGCGCTCTTTTGTCGGCGCTCTTTTGTCGTGCGCTCTTTTGACAGGGTGCCTTCTTTTCCTAATATGGATGAAATGATTCATGGATATATCAATGCATCAATACTTTTGCTGTACCGATACACATATCAATACAAAAGGTGGAAAATCGATACAAAATGATACCTACCATATGCAAGTTATTTTAATCTTCAATAATTATTAATTTGGGTTTTTGTTCTTTAAATTGAGAATTCATCTCAGACAGCTGCTACAGGCACAGGCACTCATTTTTGTAAGTAAAAACAAAAAAAAGCTTGATAACAGTAACTCACCTTCTAGAAAATTAACACAAAGTGATGTGATTCGTATATATATTGCCCCGACCCTCCCAGGCTAATTCCATGCTAATTTTTTTTATCCCAACAGCTTTTTCAGCATAAAGGAGACATTCCAAATGTGTTCTACAGTGAATCAAGTACTTTGCTCATCATTTATTAAGCGTATTGCATGAAGTTTCTTTGTTGATTTGTATATTGCCTGCATTAGGTCGAATTTGAAAGGTACACTAATGGTATCATGCAGTGAAATATGTTAACTAAATCCTCATGGGTGGTTATTGTATGTTCTAGTCAGGGGTAAACAATAACCACCAATCATCATTTATGGTAGCTTATTTGCTGCATGGCAACGGGTATAGCTACTTGTAAGGTCATGTGACTTGTATTGTTTACGACTCATAAATGTAGCATCTGGTTCCTAAATCAACCATTGTCTTGTAGCCATATGTTTGGATTCATTAAAAATTTGATTTAAAGAGGGGTATAAAAAAAGAAGAAATGACTAGCAAACTCTAAGAACATTTATTTGTGTCTACAAAAACTTTGTTCTCTTTATAAATCCACCAAGTTAATTTCTGCAAAGCAAAACATAGAACTGCCATGCTATCATATATTATTAACTCATCTATAGAAGTGCAGTCTGCCATAGTATCAAATTGATTATTGATAAACAGTCCTTGTGGAATCTTCAGGTTATCAATGGGGTTCATATATGATTTATGTATGTTTTCCTCTACTTTTAACACAGTTCCACAAGGTTTACTTTCTTGTTCTATGTATTGATGTGTGCTCCAGACAAATGTTGGAGTTACGATGTCTTCAACTACCACCCAGTTTGAGAATTATTTTCAAGTTCTATTTGACATGTAGATTCTGTATTCAATAAATTGGTTTATTCATTTGTCAGTAATGTCCAATCTATTGATTGGGTCAATGGGTCCTTGTATTGTTGCTGCATAAACAAAATATCAGCACAGCTAACAGGATCAATTGATGAACACAATTTCCCAATCGACAGGTGGTCGAAGCAGGACTAGCAAGCCCTTAAATTTGCCGTCCAGGAAATTAATACATACAGAGGACTCCTGTATACGTGATTTTCTGAATCCAATATTTAAAAATTGCGTGAAAATATGGATTACGCGTTTCCGAGACATTTGAAAGTGATCGGTGATTAAAACAAGTTTTTTTTTTGCTGTGAAAGTTTCGTTTCTAACTTTATTTACATTTACAATGGCTAACAACAGCAGGGTAATACGCAAATTAAATTTACAGTTTCTGGAAACTAAATATCTGGCTGTTAAGGAAGATAAGGGATGAACATCTCGCAAAGAGGTCTGTGAAATTTTTTCACTTAAAAATAACACGCGTCCAGGAAGGATGAAAGCTGCCGAGTCTATAAAGAAAGACTAAGTTGAAGGTAACTGCGCTCCCCAAAGGAAGAAGCAAGACTGCTACATTTGAAGACGTGGAGGAAGCATCAAAATGGTTCAATGAAGCATTATCGATAACACTTAGTGTGGCGAACTTTGCTACAACAAGTGGTTGGTTCAGTTGCTTTATTTAATGTTCGTCATAATATCGGATACAAAAGTATTTGTGGAGAATACATGTACTGTTGACAGTTTTTCACTTCCCTGTGAATAGCCCCATCCCGTTCCTTGCCTCAATAAGATGGGAACAGACTGAACAAAATCGAGGCCAATTTAAGTACATGTACATGAAGCATGTAAATTACAACTTCCGAGCCATGTGCTAATGCCGACGTTGAATATTGTAACGTTTTTCGTATCAGGATGTGATCAATGCAATATTTTAATTTGGATTTTATTACACAAAGGTAACCAAAATGTAATTTGTCAATATACCAGTGTATTTCACACTGATTCTGTCTTCATGTTCTAAAAATTTCCATTTTTAGTCTCAAAGTGTAAATGCTATTCACTGACAACGGGTCACCCTTTGCTGACGAATTTTTAATTTTATCTTTTTTCAGCCCCACCCCCCCCCACTTATCTCGACATCCGCATATGTCCACAATATTTCCTCGGGCCCGAGGATAACGAGATAAACCGGTAGGACTGTACCACAAACTTTAAATGATTTTCGGATCAGATCTGGCTTGTCCTGAAGCGATTCGACTGCTTTCACAATACAGTCCACAACTGTTTGTTTATCTGCACTTTTAATACGAGACGTGTTGTCATTTTCCTTGGCTTCCCCATGTCGGCCGACTTTGTATACACATGCATAGTTAAAAAAAATCTCCACGCTAATAGGAATCCAAAGTCTGCTTCCGGGCTCGGCTTGCTTTGCAATAAATTAACCTTTGTATTTGATATCCTGCCAGTAAGTTCAAACAATGAGTTTATGGCTGTTAAAAGGTGTGTTTATTCAACACCTGGGCTTTCATTTATATGCCGTCTGTAATCATAATTGACACAAACTGGTTTCGAGTTATTCGGTAAATAGTATACACAGCATTAACTTGCTTTAATAATACTTTTTGTAACCCATGGAATCAAAAAGATTGTCATTTGTACTCACAGTGAATGTATTTCTAATAATGATTTTAGTTTGCAAGATATTGTCATATTGTTACCCTGGATATAATACACTCTTGGTTATTTTGTACCTTACACCGTATCACACGTAAATATCAGTCGCTTTCGACCAATGGGGTTAGATAATTCTCACTCGGATCCAATTTTAATTTTTATAACATTCAAATCTTTGAGGACCAACTAAACATGATTAGTTTCTCAATATTCACGTCAGTGACTAATGTATTGTGTTGTCTGACGAAAGCTATTACACTATGGATAATGGATTCACGCGCTACTCATACGGAGTTTGTGGATATATCTTTCCTTTAATAAAATGCTAATGTCGACCAAAAATTTGAATAAATGATAACAGTTCAAGGTTAGTTTCTTGTTTCTTTCATTTTATTATCAAATACGCATTTTATTTATCTATTTTATTGTAACATGCTGGGGGGGGGGGGGCAAATTGACCATAATGTTTTTTATTTCCTAAGTCTTGGGACACATGATGTAGGTTTAAAAAAAGTTGACCATAAGTTCTGGGACACGAAAAATTTTTTTTATTTTTTCGTGTCCCAACATATGCGGTAAATACGGTAGACAAAAAGCATCTTGGTATATTATGAGATCTATCCTTCTTTCTTTTAAAGATCTTTCCGAATTATTTCCACCTCAGAGTCAATCCCTATCATAAATATATCATCAATAAACCTAAGGTAGATGTACGGTTTAAAGGGTGCTGATTTTAGCATTTTCCGTTGAAGCTCAACCATAAAAATATCGGCGTATGATGAGGCCACTTTTGTTCCCATTGCAGTTCCACTAATATGTAGATAACGGATGTCATTGAAAGTGAAGTTGATGCAATCCAATACCAATTTTAATAAAGCCAAGATGCTATGATTAGAGAGACAATATTTCAGTTTATTTAAATCTATGGGTCTAGTTATAGAGGTTAAACCTTCATGGTTCAGTATATTGGTGTAGAGAGAGGTGACATCCATTGTGATCAAAAAGAATTCATCCGGTAAATTGTGAATCACGTATTGATTTTACAGATGTCTAAATGGGAGTTTAGTCATTTTCAACTTATTTATGACTTCAGTCAGGTAACAAACTGAAAACTTGCATTCAGTTATAAGGTGAGAACTGATGGGTTGTCTTTTGCATTTCTGTGAAGTTAAAGAGTTTTTTTTTTTTTGAAGTTTAACTTCAAAAAAAGGTATTATTTAGTGCATAACAAACAAGAAGTAACAATTTGGGGACAAATGATTAAGAATCTCAATTACCCCCAACAACCATTCTGTATTAACTGAAAACTATATATATTTTTCTGGGGATGAAGTTTGCTTTAAGTTACTGTTTAAAAGCAAAAAATGTTTAAACTTATTTATTTCTAAGTAGATTGTACTGTAAATACATTCAGCCTTCATTATACAAGATAATACTGATTTAGTGAGGTAAAACATTGTAAATCATGAACAATCAATATTCTTTCTCAATGTAATTTTTGAAGAAAAAAATGTGCTTCCTTTACCTCAACACATAACAATGCAATGTCAAACTAGATAACTGCTGCTAATAAAATCCTGGTACATGGACATGCACATATTTCAGACATGTTCTAACAATGATAGTAAACATCAAAAAAGAAAACTGTACCCGCAGTGAATAACTAAAAACAATATGACCACATATTCTGAACTCTTGTCAAGTAAATAAAATATTGATAAAATTATGGTGCTTGATGTTTTATTTTTTATTCAGTACAAATCTGTTAGAATCAAACTGGTTATTTATTTATTTCTAAATAACTGTGCATCCTGAGTGTTCTCACAATGATAGTAGGTCAGCATATGTACAGTGTATAAGGCTGCTGAAATAGTCAATGCGTTTTCCTCCATACAGGACCATCAGTGAGAAGAAGTAGACAGTAACTGTTATGTTTTGAAGTTTCAACTCAGGAAAAAGAAGCATGCTATCCGTTTAGCCATTTATACATTTGTAACTCTAGTGAATTAGAGAGAGGAGAAAAATAAATGCAGTTACTGTCTGCAAATCTAACAAGGGCAAAATTCTAATCATCCTGACTGACAATTACCAAGCCTAGAAAATGCAACAAATTGTTTTAAAAAGTCTTCTATGAAGCAAGGGGGTGGCGGGAGAAAACAAGGAGAGAATTATATAAATGATGGTATAGAATTGACCGAAGTGTCTCACTCAAATAATTCAACATCCTCTATCCACTATTGTTCCTATGAGGCAAATGTAGGAATTGACATAGCAGTGGTATATAACAACTGAGTTATTCGGGTTTCTGGTTTATTTCATTATCATGCTTCTTACACATCTTTAGGCAATCTATTCCATATAAATGGGCCAAAACATTATTTTTATAATTCTTTTAGTAGTTTTCTTACTTTTTTATTTTTACTTGACAAATAAAAAAGCTGAATAAATTTGACTTGCAGCTGTTTGATCACAGGAGATATCGAGGATCCTCCTGGTTTGAAATTTTACCCATAAGACATTCTTATACAATTCCTTTACTTGATTGAAGTATTCCTAGTTGGTCCACTGCATGAACAGATCCATATAATTTTCATCTTAAATGTACAGTTTAGTCAGATAAGTCTGCTGACAATTTCCCCATTGACTTTTCAACAAATGACTTGTCAACACTTACCATGACTCCCCTTCTTGAAACAATGTATGTAGATAATGACTCCAGCAACTATTAGGCCAGCCCCTGCCACAATTCCTACAACTATTCCAGCAATTACTGCTGCTTTGTCACCTGTGGAAAAAAAACAAAACAATACATTAACTTGAAAAGCTGTAAGTCACAGAATTGTGTATATTTATTGTTTACATATTATTTGGAATAAATACAATATACTTGGGTTTCGTTTCTGTGGTTAATATATATCATACATTATTTTGATGTAGTGAGTTCAGATCACCCCATGCTGCAACAAGTGCTTACGATGGGAAAATCGATATACCTTGTGTGCACAGACTGTATTGCAACATAGCCTGTGTACTTATAGACTCGTGGTAGAGTCAAACATTACATTACAGAAAGTCTTGTCAGTGAGCGGTCCACTTTAAGACGTGATATCTCCAGCTGTAGATGTATGTGAATTTTTAAATGTTATTTTCCTATTTTGTATTATACGATAGAATTTTGTTTTCTCATATTTGTCATGTATTTTAGGTAGTTCCCACTTGTGTCATATAATGTAATGTTATTAGATTTATTATAGTCTGTTTCAAGTTTACCAGTGTGTAACTCAACAAAACGAATGCATTCACATTAATGCTGCATGTATTAAGGGATGAGAGAATGTTACTATGAGTTCTGTAAGATTCTTGTCAGATACAGGTTCACTTATCAACCTTATTATTATAACCTTGTACAGTCAAACCCGGTTATATCGATTACGTCGGGGGTGTAAAGAAATCGTCGACATAACCGGGTCTCGAGATATCCGGGTTCATAAAAACCAGTAATTTTAAATATGTCCTTGAGCATTACTCCTGTCTCTTGCTGGTGTTTACTGGAATCCCCTCCCACTGCATGTTACAATAAAATAAACAAAAGGCTTAATTGATAATAAAATGAAATGAACTAACCTGGTGTTGTTATCATTTATTCCTTTTTTATCATCATAAGTAATTTATTAAAGAAAAAATATATCTATGAACTCCTTATATCACATGTAGCATATGCATCCATTACTGTAGTGTGCATCACTTATGTCAGATAACACACGACGCATTTTTATAATTGATGTGAATATTGAAAAACAAATCATGTTTGGTTGTACTCAGAGGTTTGAATATGTTATCAGATTGAAAAATGGATCAAAGAAAATCACAAACGAGAGAGTGAGAGAGAAACATCCACCGATTGCTTTCAGGCACCCGCCATTCACGCATAACGCGGTGTTAGGTGCAAAATAACCAAGATTGTATTATATCCAGGTTAATATATGACAGTATGTCACAGATAAAGATCAATAAATGTTTTTGAAAATACATGTACATGTACATTGACTGTGAGTGCAAATGACACTCCTTTCGCTAGCATGGGTTACAAAGAGTATTTATTAAAGCAAGTTAATGTTGAGTAGACTACTTACCCCGCAGGCATCAATGAGAGTTTGTATCAATTATGATTCCAGATGGCAAATAAATAGATGCACGGGTGGTGAATAAACACATCCGGTAGCGAGCAGTAAACTAATTCTTTGAACTTACCGGCAGGATATCAAATACAAAGGTTATTTTATTGCAAAGCAAACCGACCCTGGAAACTGACTTTTGATTCTTTCAAGTGTGCCGATTCTTATTTTCTTTTCTGTTTTTTTTTTTGCCGACTTGGGTTCCCCTTTACTGGTATTCACAGGAATTTTGAAAATAACTTAAAACAATGGAAGCCAATTTTTCTGCCAGACCTAAATAAGATATATTATAAATAAGAAAACAAAACAAAATTAAGAAGACCTCAAGCATGAGAACCAAATTATGGGGCCTCGACTGCCATTGTATAGAAGCCAAGTGCCTGAGATTATCCATTCGCGTGCATATATACGAGCATATATATAGGGTGATATTCTGCCTAGAAGTATATCTGTTCTGTTTATTTTCTGTTGACAAGTACATGTACAGTATATGCTGTTTCATGAGAGAGAAAAAAATGTTCCAAAAGAGAAAGATTTCAAACCAAAACATTGAACTGAAGTATGAAATTTTGCTACAACTTGAAAAAGGCGAAAAGTGTGCTGATTTGGCAAAAAAGTACAACATTCCATCAAACACTATTTCAGGCTGGAAGAAAAATGCTGATAAAATCAAAACTGCTTATGAACTTGGACAATTTGGTCCCGATAGAAAGAAAATGCGTACCGCAAAATTCGATGATGTCGACGAGGCAACACTAAAATGGTTTAAAAACGTCCGTGCCGAAAATATCCCAGTAGATGGCCCTCGTATCCAGCAACAGGCTGAGAAATTTGCAAAAGACTTGGGACACGAAACATGGAAAGCATCACATGGCTGGTTAGATCGTTTCAAACAGCGCAATAATATGTTTTAAAACCGTGTGTGGAGAGAGTGCATCTGTTTCAGATGTGGCTGTTAAGGAATGGCAAAAAGAAGTTTTGCCAAAACTCTTAGATGATGATGATGCCAATGCCTATGGTGAACTTACTGATGAGGAAATAATCCAATCGGTGACAACGAAGCAGATACAATCATGCAAGCAAGATGATGATGATGATGATGATGATGATGATGATGATGATGATGATGATGATCAGCCTATCACTATCCCAAGCTACAGTGAAATGGATGAATGCATTAAAAAAATGAAATTGTTTGTGGCAAGTGTCGACAGTGCCGAGCATATGTATGAAAACGTAAGTGCTTTTGAATCGTTCGTTACAAATCAGCACTGGAGTAAACAAAAGCAGACCGATATTACTTCATATTTTCTACAAAAATAATGTAGTGCACATTATGATATGTTTATGTACTTGTGTGTTTTATAGATGTATAGATTCAAAATGAAAAAAGTATTCATTTTTTTTATTCATATATAGTATGCGTTTATTGTACATGTACGTGTAGGTAATTTTACCGTATATTTTTGCATTTCCACTACATTATGTTCAGTTTATAATTCCTAGATATTTTGAAAATATTGCTGACATGTTTGGCTATTTTGTCATAAAATGCTATACAATAAATCGTCATGATATTACGTGCATATGGAGCAATTTCATGACCTGAATATTCAGCCGATCAGCACTTTTCCGTCTGCACATTGATTATTAATGTGTATATGTACATAATATTTCATTACTTGTATCTCCTTGATTGTTGTTTCTTGTATACATGTACTTCGGAACATAATTCATATCTGAAATGTACCTTAGTTTTCGTAAAATAAAGTTACATTGTAATTTGTGCACACTCTTGTCTTTGTGAATCCTTGAATATTTTATGTAGTGAACATGATATATTCTTAATAAACTAATCAATTAAGCTACTCTTATGAACCAAAAATAGAAAGAATATGAAATAAACATGTGACTACTGCCGTAACGGACCAAAATTGTGCCTGAAAATCGATCGCTTTTGCTGACTATTTCTTGTACAATTTCTGTGAGATTGACGTTAAAAAGTTGCATTTCGGCGAATTAAGCGGGTCCACATGTTACTTCGGACCGAAACTTATGCCCGACATAACCGGGTTATCGACTTAACAGAGGTCGAGATAAGCGGATAAAAAATAGCATAACAAAGAAGAATTTTTTCGGGACCGGACCAAAACGCTCGACATAAGCGGGTTGTTGAGATAACCGAGGTCGAGATAAGTGGGTTTGACTGTATTGTGGTCCTGACTGATTTTTACAAAGCAATTAACTCCAATTGCATCACATATGTCATTACATGTTATACATGACCGTGTCACAGATATTAGATGGATTTAGATGTTATACTTTCAGCTGTGAAAGGGGTGAAGGGCTGAAGGAGTGATAGAGCTATGTTGCATCTCCGTGTTTGCACCGTACTGAAGGTGTCGTTTTAGCCGTGGTGCTAATTTGGGTTGGGATATACCCCAGTGTGCTGCTGTTGGTGATTTAATTTCCACCATTTGGGCCCCTAACAAATAGTTTTAAAACCTATTTGGTTATCATGGTGAAAATATTATAAAGATTATTTACTGGCCTCATGCTCACATTTTTCATACATATTCTATATCAAAACAATTTTATTTACTAGGAACATAAATAAAAGTAATTTGGAATTTAAAATGAGTTTAGAAAGCGTGATTCTTTTGGCTCAAATTTGGATTGAACAAATATGGTGGCAGATGATTGAGAATGTGGCATAGAAAATTAAAGAATTAATCTTAAATTTTTTATAAAGTATTGCTGGCAAGTTTACCTTTATCATATCTGCATTATCACCATTGCTAATTCAGATCTTTATCAGCAAAAAATTTACAATTTTGAAAGCATGGATTCTGAATGTTTTGTCCCCAAAACCCCCGACATTCTGTAATTTGTCTGAAAGCTGGGACTATGCACTGAAATGTCTTAGACACACACACACACACACACACACACACACAAATATATATATATATATATATATATATATATATATATATAACGATGGTTTTAGTTTTAATTTCCTTGAGGGAATTTTGTGGATGCACTCATTATGTTCAGTAAGTATTTTTTGTTTGACTTGGTCGTAGGTAAGGAACCAACACAGTCTACCATTATTCTGCTAAATGGTTCATCAAACGCAGGAATAGGCTGCAGATAAGCCTTAGGTATCTTCTGATTGGATTTTCCTACCATTTGAAAGTTGTGACAAGATCTACTGTATTTAGTAAAATCACTTTTAATTTCTAGCCAATGAAAATGATTCAAGATCATGTGATAAGTCTTAGTGACTTTAAAATAACCAGCCAAGGTTGTTTCAATAAGAATTTCCTGTTGAGATGACTTTGGAACATGAATTTCATAGCTTTTTTGACTCTATGGTCTTAAATGAAGTAACAGAAAAGAGCTAGAACCAACAAGTTTTGTAAAATTCAGCAAAAAGTTTGTTTCAAGGTGGTCCATCACACACACACACACATTAAAACACTAAATTCCATTGTAATCTATTAGAAACACATACATACTCATGATATCTCTTTTTAAATATTGTAATATTTTCTGCAGATTTTACATGTGGTGGAGCATATATGTGACTTGGATTTTTAAATAGTTTTAACAATTTTCCAGTATTATCACTATGATGTCTGCAGTGTGGCAGTCTATAGTTATGTCAAGCACTGGGTCATCATGCCGCAGACATGTATCATGATGTCCCACCCAGTCACATTATCCTGACACCAGGCCAACCAGTCCTAAAAACTAACCTCCTAATGCTGAGCACCAAGTGAGGCAGCTGTTAGTACCAATTTTATAAGTCTTTGGTATGACTCAGTCAGGGTTTGAACCCGCGACCTCCCGCATCTGAGGCAGTTACATGTAGTGGAAGCTTGTTCCACATAACTGTAGGAGAGTACTGGAAGCTCTTTTTAATTGCTGTTCTTGGGTTTGGCGCTTGAAGGTTTCCATGTGCTATTGATCTCAACTGGTACTGTGTTGAAAAAGGCCTGAATTAAAAAAAAGACTGGTGTAGCTCCATGAAGATATTTATATACAAGAACTGCCTTGTGAAAATCTACCCTTTCAGTTCTGTAAACAATGCTTTTGAGGGATGATCAATAGATGCATCTAAAATTATGCATGCTGCTCGGTTCTGAAGTTTATAAATCCTGTCAAGCTCAGATTTAGCAGTTTCCCCATACATTAGAACAATAATCCATTGCTGGAAGAATATATGACTTGTGGTTTAGATTGTTAGTTTCCATAGGTAAATATTTCTTGATTCTGCTGAGTAGGGTAATTTTGGATGACAGTGTTTTACAATGCTTGGCAATATCATTATCCCATTGTAAGTTATTATCTACAGACATACCTACAAGCTTTTAATGTTTGACATTTTCTAACGGATAATCATTTATTGAATAGACATTTCTGGGTTGCCTAACTTGTGTAGCTTTTGTGATGCCATATCCCTTAATATTTTAATAGGGACAGGGTTGGCAGCATCACCAATAAGTAATACAGAACTTTTTGACATGAATGGTTCATAATTCTCTATAACAGAATCAGACTGGGGTTTGTTTGTTTGTTTGAACCAACCAATGTATATCAATAATGCCAAAACAAGACCGTGACCTCCATGAAATAAGAGCATTTGGAATAGCTGTCTTTAATCTGTTGCTTATTATCTTCTTATAAGTAGTAATCATAGGAAGAGATAAGGTTTTCTGTTCAGTCTTATCAGAAGTTTGTTTTCTAAAAGGAATAATCATCAGCTGTTCATGCAGCATTTTCCAACCTTTTGCTCAAAAAGATGGGTTTTGACCTCACTTCAAATCTTCAATTAATATGAGCTGTCTTAGGTTATCATAATTTTGATCAACATTCTTGGCTGAAAACAACCTAACAAATAGTTCTTCTTTTGCCCCTGCAAATTCAGCATCGGTTTGACAATTTTCTTTTTCTACAATTCCTAAACTTCTGTTGATATGCCTCAGGTGCTAACTCATGGCCCTTCCAAATACATACCTTAACTATATTAAAATCAGCACTTTGTTGTACCAAACAGTGAAGTATACACTTCACAAGCTTTTCCAGTAAGAACACTTTGTAATAACAAAGTCCAATGCTCTCTTTGACATTTCAAAGTTTCAACAATTTTCTCAAAATGAAGAAAATATTGAACTACGCGACTTTTCTTTAAAAGAGGAAACAAACCTAATATGTCTGGAAATATCAAAATCTGAACTGTACTGTGCAAATGGGTGTGTTCAACCTGCCAGTTACTTTTAATTCTTTTAATATCAATAGCAATTCCCTCTCTTCTAACTGCATTAATAATTCTCTCTCTCTCTCTCATTTTGATTTTGGATTTCAATCATTTCCTTCTAAATCTGAAATTTTCAGAACTCTATTTCCATCTGGTTCTTTTAACTGCAATTCTTTCAATTTCCTATTAAAACCAGATACAGACTGTTTGACAATTTTCTTTTTCTACAATTCCTAAACTTCTGTTGATATGCCTCAGGTGCTAACTCATGGCCCTTCCAAATACATACCTTAACTATATTAAAATCAGCACTTTGTTGTACCAAACAGTGAAGTATACACTTCACAAGCTTTTCCAGTAAGAACACTTTGTAATAACAAAGTCCAATGCTCTCTTTGACATTTCAAAGTTTCAACAATTTTCTCAAAATGAAGAAAATATTGAACTACGCGACTTTTCTTTAAAAGAGGAAACAAACCTAATATGTCTGGAAATATCAAAATCTGAACTGTACTGTGCAAATGGGTGTGTTCAACCTGCCAGTTACTTCTAATTCTTTTAATATCAATAGCAATTCCCTCTCTTCTAACTGCATTAATAATTCTCTCTCTCTCTCATTTTGATTTTGGATTTCAATCATTTCCTTCTAAATCTGAAATTTTCAGAACTCTATTTCCATCTGGTTCTTTTAACTGCAATTCTTTCAATTTCCTATTAAAACCAGATACAGACTGTCACTTACTAACCAAACCCAAAGTATTATTATGCAATAAATCTTTTTTCCATCATATATTGAATCAAAACATTTTTTACCTGTTGCTTTGGTAAAGAAGCCATTGCTTCAAAAAGATCATAATGTCTGGCAAGCTCAAGCAACTCATTCTTTTGCAAAGACTCTAACCCATACACATAGGCCTCCCTGTTAACTGTTACAGCAATGTAGCTTATGTTATGTTTAACATCAATTTTAACCACTTTACATTTTTGGTATTCATCTATTATGTATAGAAAGATTTAAGAGTAAAATCCGATCATTACAGCTGTATATTATTTCTCATGGAAGAATTTGTATGTGCTTTAAAATCTTGAGAACTCATTCACCATCAAGCCAGCGAAGCCGCGTGACCAACCATAGCTGCCATTTCTCATACTCCACATTTACAAGTTCTTTGTCTGCATCACTAAGTCATCTGAATTTGATAATTTATAAAAACTAATTGTTGCCTACATCAATATCAGAGCCTTTACTTAAGTTGTTGAAGCTTTCATAGTTTTGATTCTAATCATGCAAACTCAAGAAAGTACTGAATGAAATCCGCTGCCTCCATTTTGGAGAGTCGAGAATAAGACCCAGTTACTTTAAATAGCAGATTACGACCAGATCTTAAACAGCGACCACGTGATCTGACGTAATGGTCATTCACATCAATGAATGTAGTATCTAATAGGGTTTTTCCATGAAGGTGGCACTACGAAAACCAGCTCAAAATGGCTGATGTTTGCACCAGGCATCAAAAGGCACTTCCATGAGAATGGTGTAGAGGCATCAAAAGGTGCTTCCATGTGAATCAGGTAGAAGCGTCCAGAGGCGCTTACATGAGGTAAAGGGTTCATTTATTTAGAATATATATATATATATATATATATACAGTAAATAATTATTTATATTACATGAAAATTAATTGAGTGAATCATGATTAGAAAATATATGGACCTTAAGCTAGCAATGTGCTTTAAATGCTGGACTTAAAGAGGTTTAGTCAAGTGTAAAACTGACCCATGAGAGCAAATGTTCATTGAGGGCAAACAAGTTTTGGTTTATTTACTGGACTAATTTTTGATTAATTTCAAGAAATGATACAGGAACATACAAATATTTCAAATTTAAGATTTTTAATTTACTTGAGATGTGTCATTGTATACACACAAATTTTAAGTAAAGTGAAAGTGTTATACCATCTAAAAGAAATTTATATCTTACCTGGGCATGTAAGTTCGATACAAAGAGGATCCCCACTGTAGCAAGAATTGATTGCAGCTCCATTGGCACAACATTTGTATTTTCCTCCATACATAAGTATTGAACATGTAAGCTGCAAATGGAAGAAATAATGACTAATTAAAAAGCAATTAGTTAAATGGATACAGAAATGCATACCTTGTTGGGTAAATTCAAGGTTAAAGAAGACTTTTAGATATTGACTAATGTATCAAACTTAGACCATTTTGTTTATGTAGATCTCTACTACTAATGGAACGAGGGAATAATGTCCATGGACTGGGGATTATTGCTATTAAAATATGACTTTCTAGTTAGCAGTGGGAGAGATTGGTGAATCCTCTGTGAGAGAGTTATTTCTGAAACACATTACAAACTTTATCAGCCTCAACATGCTGAGATCTATCAACATGATCACTAAATAACTTATGACCAAGACTATTTTTGTATACAGAGAATATGCCTTTATAGTTTACTGGATATGATGT
Source organism: Unio delphinus (assembly GCA_029339505.1). Taxonomy (NCBI): domain Eukaryota; kingdom Metazoa; phylum Mollusca; class Bivalvia; order Unionida; family Unionidae; genus Unio; species Unio delphinus. Next base: position 784,568 of record JAQISU010000275.1, read on the forward strand.
GCCAAATGACTCCTAATCAAAGAACTAAATTTTCATATTAAAAACCTCATAATCTATTATTAGATAATATATTTTAAAAAAGCTTTATTTTATTTTCTGCATACAACATTACCATGGAAAGTGCAGTGTAATAATATATGATTAAAACATAAGAGAATTTTTTTATTTTCTTCTTGAAAGTGATACTAGAGATCTTTCTCCAACCCAATTTGGTAACAGTTATGAAATCGAATCAAAAAACTTACTGAGCCCATGTCATTGTTATTCCAAACAGCAACACTATAACTTTTTGCTGGACATGCATCAGGGATGGAGCAGGTCAATGTATAACCTTCAATTTTACCATCTGGTTTACAAGAGGCAGTTGGAGTTGCTGCAACAGAGATGCAATTAAATAATGCCAATATCATACTGTTGGGCTCAAAACACAAACTCATTCTCCTTATTAATATTAACTTTAAGGGAAAATATAACTATACATGTTAAATTGCCATGCATGTAATACATCTACTTCATAACTGAATAATAATAATACAGTTTTTTTTTATTTGAGGGTCATTCTTTTATGAGGGTGACACAATTAATAAAAAAACTAATCTCCCTTGTGGTCTTCAATTATCTAAATATGTACAGGCAAATATACAAAATACAGCTGGGAAACAAACATAATATAAAAAATAGCAGCCAAGTGTAGATTCTGCACACACAGTATCATATCCACAAACAACCAAGATGAAAACCTTTTTCACACACACACATGAACACACAGACACATTTTATATAATATATACATATACAAATATACCACAAAACTGTCCATAACTGGCTATGGATATCATCTGGATTGCATCCATTTCAAACATCTGTGATGAAAGGAAGGCACTAATGATGATTCTTTAACATTTTTAGGTTGACAGTTCCAAATGATTGGACCCAAGAAAGCCAAACTATTTTTATACAATTCAGAATTTCCTATCAAACATGGCTACATAATTGTCACAGATAAAACAAAAAAGGGATAAAATACATATTGTAAAGGTTTCTAAATTCTGAGAGGGTATATAAACCAAAATATTCAGTGCAAAATTAAAAATGATGTAAAAATGCAAACTGAATAAAAAGCTGCTGAAATCACAGTCATAAAATAATATAAGTCAACAGTTACATATTGAATATGATGACATCAAACACACAAATCAAAGTGGGCATGTGCCAATTAAAGCACTCTTGTGACACCTTTAACCAACGGGTAGAATTTACTATTCAACACTGATGCATGATAAATTCTTCTTCTTGGCACATTCCTCAATGAAAGAAAATGAGATTAGTGATTACATAGCTCTACTCAGACAACTTTCTCCAGTAGCTATAGTATATAGGAGGAAAAATAACATCAGAAAACAGTGATCATGACACCATCTCAAGTAAAGATTTGTTTTGTTACCTATTATCTTTACATCTGACTAAACATTTAAAATTTTGATATTTGAACTTTATATGATCAGTATTGTTCTGACATACTGTGAGATAACTACCCATCTACCTACCTATTGTGGCAGGAGTGCATAGAAACAATAAAACACACCGAAACACTGGAATGCACCAAAACAGAGAATGGGAATAAAAACACTGAAACGCACTTCATTTATATTGTATATACCATAGCGTATAATGCTTGTGTATGTATAATTCATATCTGTGAAATTAAATATTAGTTATATAATAAATTAATATATACTTTCTTTACTGCAAGTGATGCAACTCAAATTAACAAGAAGCTGGAAATTGCACATCTGGGCAACAGTTTTGAAAGTAAATAAACTGAATCCTTAACAGCATGTATTGCAATGCATACAAGAGTTTAATGCTTAAGCTATTAATAATAAACATATTATTAATGATTTATATAGGTGATTGTTATATTGTGGTTAGTAATAATTACATTTTTCTTATTAAGTTCCTGGATGTGAGATTTGCCACAACCAGCAAGTGAAACAGCTGTATAGTTTAAGTATAACTATCATTAATTATTTTAATGGTCTAAATGAAAAAAGAAACATGCAAGAATGGCATGTCAAATCATTTCCTTACTTATTTCAGTATTTATAACAAAAGTTGTTTGTGCGCGATTCAGAGAAGTTACATTTTCCATATTGATTACAATTACTGCAATTTTGTTTTGGTGTTGAAAAGTAAAAATCTATTTATGCATGTTTGTATAGTTTGGTGCTTATCAGCAGCTGTAATTTTAGAATTGCATACTATATTGTACTGTTCATTTTTTGGACAACCATTATGTACAATATTGTTGTAGTGTAAGGTATATGTGTAGAATTTGATATTATAATTTAATATTCATGTATTATCACTAATTGCTGTTATTATTAATAGATTTATAAATCTGACATTGCATTTCACTTAGCATTATTTTGTGTTTTAGTTGCTAATGCTAGTTAGACATTTTACCTTTTCTTCTTATCTATCTATCCCGCCATACAAAATTTTTTCTTTAAAATAACCCCTTAATTCTCATCCAATTCTGACCTGACCTTCACTGCAAACACAGTGCAATAACGGTGCCTACAAGACACACAATAGTGCAAACGTCTATTTAAAGCTTAAATTATATCAATAAAAATAAACTACACATACACATGTATTAACGATCTTGAATGTATGTGAAACAGGAAAAGAGTCAACAGTTATCACAAATGAAAATATTTATCCATCATTAATGGAATTGTCATTACTTAATTAAAGCATTACCATGACAAAGTTAGCATGCACAAGTCACATGTGGGCTATGCTAACTCGTATTCAGTGTTTGAATGTTATAACAAAGATGTTATCGGTTCACTTTGCTTCGAATGTTTTCTTTCACAATTAGTATCTGCCTTATTTGAACTTTCTCACATTTAGTAACTTGATTTATTTTCTTCTTTTTACATAGAACAAATAGTAACATGTCGCAATCAATTTCATGATCACTCGTGTATGATTGTGATATACTGCACAATCTTACTCTACTGCACAGTATTTAAAGATATTTCATAATAAAACATAAGGATTTTATAGTTATGTATTAGTTACTTTTTTATACATAATAGCAGTAATTAGTAACTGATACATAAATGGGCCTTTTGGGGTCGGGTCTCTTTGGACTGGGCCTTTTCAAGACTAGTCCATTTTGGCCATGAGCTCTTTTGGTATTGGCCTGTTTTGACCCTGATCCATATATACTATATTGCGTTTCGAAGTTTTCACTATGTTCTGGTGTTTTGGTGTTTCTGTGTTTCTATGCACCATTGTGGCAGGGCATTACCTACACAAAATAGTAATAAAAGTGTATTCTTTTCAATTTTATCAAAGTTATAAGCTGACAATAATTTAATTTCTGAATTAAATTTTTAAATCATTCTTTCTAAAATTTGTTTGAAAATATATTGCCATTGTCCAACCCTAGAAACTAGATATTAGTTGGTAAAAAGTCACAGGCTTCGAGTAACCTTCAAGTGTCAGTCAGAAGTGAAGTTCATAGTTCCTGCAACTGAATGAATAATTAAAATTATTATTATTATTATTATTATTATTATTATTATTATTATTATTATTTCGAAGGTAGCCAACAGGTACAAAGTCAAACAGTGGTTGTTTTATTTAGGTGATATTAATAAATTGTACAAAATATCAGAAGTTTTCTTTTAAAGGATTTCCTGTTACAAATTTATGATAAAAAGTGGTAAAGTGTATGCATCTCAACAAATGTCTGCATTACCAATCCAATTGGTGAGGGGATTCATGTTTATAATACAAAGGTGTTAAGAGTTTCCTTTGACAGCAGGTAGTTTTGAAAGGCATACAGCTCGTACATTTACATGTTATATCACATGTACATAAATTACAATAAAGAGTACATTATTTGACATATTTTAGTATATCATTCACTTCAGTAGAAATGTGGGGTCACATTTTGATATCACAACATGAAACATAATTACAACACTCATAACCATTATATAACACTTCCCCTCAGTCATCAGATGAGGATAACAGAACTGATAAACAGGAAAACAAGTAACATAACCATACGTCATCATCCTCCATCTTAGATTTTTCATCACGACTCCAACTCAGATTCATTTAGAACTTTTTTATTTCTAGGACTTCTAAATTTTTATTCTTGGATTATTTTTGGATTTGATTCATAGAACCTTAAATACTTTTCCTCATTTTTACCTGTTTTTCTAGGGAAATTAATTTATTTGTTAAATTTAGAAAGCTTGTTGTCTTCACTATTTTGTTCTTACTGTTTAAAAGAGCCTAAACATGTAACATTATATTAGAATTGATGCACAATCTCTTTCCCCAAAATGATACTTTTTACATGTTACTTTTCATACTTTTAAGAAAGAAAAACAAATTTTGTGTATGAGAAAAGTACATGTATATGAAATTTCGGGAGCCACACCACAACCGTGTTATATCCAAATTTGTGTTATAATGGAGCGTGCTATAGCAGGGTAACACTGTGTACATATATGTGTGTGTGTGTGTGTGTGTGTGTGTGTGTGTGTGTGTTGTTTTCATTCACTTATCCGAATTATGCTCTCTATTTCCCAGTATGCATATTTGCATTTAACATTGGTTTTAAGCAAAACTTTATTTTCAAGTAGAAAATGTTCTCAGTTTTATATATATTTTAAACACATTTGTTAAATAACTATCATATTCATATTCAGTGTATTTTGGCAATATGACTTAAACAGAGAACAACAAAAGCAAAACCTTGTAATTAATTTTAACTGAGTAACTAGATTACAGTATTGTAATTGCAAGTTAGTACAAATGCTTAATCAAATACCCATAATCAAGAAATTTTATTTTTATTTTCTGAAAGTTCACTATAAAATGGTATTTGAAAAGATTTCTAAACTTGTTTTGAAACAACCCCTTTACCAGATCATACTGTTTGTCCTAATTTTTTGTTGCCGATAAAATATACTGTACCTGTTCAAAGAAGAATTAAATTCAGTGTATGAATGAACTAAACTTTTTTTTCAACCGAATCGACACAGCCAACAAGCAAGTGCATCTATTTTTAGAAAAAGGGGTTTTCTTAATGTAACCACTCTTTTTATTTTAGCTTCATTACAACAGTACAATGATAGGATTGCAAATATAAGGTTTTATTATTTGTCTACATTATTGGAGTAACATTAGGCATTGGCTAAATAGTATTTTGATTTGCTGTTTTCTTTTCATTCTTCATATTTTCACAAAAACGAGTCGACTCAGAATACAACCTCGACCTCACACTTACACTTTTACAGCATTTTTCGAATTCCACAGCATAGCATTGTCCTGTATATTTCTGACATACATAAATGCATTTTAAAGCTATCATTTTTAATAACATAATATTTAGACTCTGCTTTCTATGAGTTGTATAATTAACTGAATATATTTACCCAATGGTTTATGAAAAGAGACAATATAACAGTGAAAACGGTACTTTCCAGAACAGCGATGTCTGTCATTATTTCTGCTTGACAGGTTCACTTACAGTTCCAAACTGAATTTTATAAAAAAAATAATGTTCATGCGGCAGTTAAAATATTCATGTTTCTAATTCTATTCTGAAAATTCAGATTGCTATTTACGTAAATTTAAGTTTCGAAACACAAGTTTGTATGTTTTTATCATCGAACGATAGCTTGCGTAAATCAGTCACTAATAATTGCTAACTTACTCTGGAAATGGTTATTTATCATGGTCACTCAGCTATATATGCCTGTGAATGTGCAAGAGTTTGTTTGTGGGCGTAATTGATATTAACACCAACTATCTGATGGCTTGAAGCCTACAGTTCACCTTGAGCTACATATAACATAACCCTGGAACTAACCTGACCAAGGCGAGGGAGCATTTAAAAAAGAATGGGTCATTCAATGTTCCTCTATAAAAAATCACAGAGCAAAGTCGTTCTCACTTTCCTAATAGAAGAAGGCAAAGTTTACATTTTTTAGGCAACTTAGTCACCCACTTCGCCTGATAGCATGACCCCTGTTAATATATATATGGTGTTCAATACATTCTATCAGTGGGTCCTGAAAAGTTTTAATCACATCTTAGGGTGGCTACCAAATTTCAAAACTGCCTTCCCCTGGTCCCATGTATGTTTTAATAGAACAGCCCTAATAATCTTGGTTAACCACGGGTGAGGCCTTGCATGAAAATCCACTTAATTCTTGTTCTCATTCACATGTACAACATAAAATTTAACATGCTGAGGATAATATATCACAATATACAGTGTATAGTCACTAATAATGAAAGTATACCATTGAATAAACAAATTTATTCCTATTTCCAACTGACTTTTTGGTCACAAAAAGCCTTCATAGCAGGATAAGGCATACATGGGTCTAGCATGGATGAACCAATGTGATCATTGTTACAACTCAGATTTTAGCTTGAAAACTTCTCTCTGGTCCTAAATTTAAGAATTTGCAAAACTTATCACGACTGCAAGACATATTATTTACATGTAAGGCTTCACACAGCAAATATAACAAATAGTGGGGACGTAAAAAATATCCATTTGCATCTAGATCCAGCATACTTACGATACACAGTCACTGCAGCACTTGCACTGTATGTAGCACTTCCAATGGAAAGAAAAATGTAGTATGTTCCATCATCAGAGACTGTCGCAGTTGACATTTTAATACCCACATCTCCAATCCTTGTTAACCTTCCAGTATAACCTGATGCTGCCTGAAAGCCAGTGAAGTCATCAGCAACATTTGTAAATCCACCTGTTCTACTTTTTTTCCACTCTCTTAGCGTGACAGTTTCACCAGAAGCAAGTGTGTAGCTCCAAATCAGATATATATCACTGCTTTCACATGTACTGTTGGATATAGAATTTGCAGTCCAAGACAAACCTAGGAAGAAAGAGAACAGCAAGAATGAGACTATAAAAACTGGCAATAAAGCATACAATTGACAATGCAAGACCCAAGTGGTCCTAAGACCACTCAACTAGCTGACATCTACTGTGAACAAATGTCTGAGCATTTGGCCAAGAAACCTCAATTCATGATTCTTTCAATCAAATTTTTCCATGTGTACATCTATGTAAATGTCAACTTTCTGTTAAAGCTGTGATGTTATAACAAGATTTTAAGATGGCTGCCATAATAGCCACAGTGGATGTCAGACTGGCATCATTTTTATGCAGATCCAGACCTTACAGGAAGGTTTTAGTGAAAACACCATGAATATATGACCATTCATTCTAGAGGAATAACAATAGGATGACTACCATTGTGGACATATTGGGCTTCAAGTCAGTGCCATTTTCTTTTGGGACCAACTAGACTTCGTAAGAAGTCTTTTCATTAAAACAAGATTTTCAAGATGGCTGCCATCTTGGATATCAGATCAGCATCATTTCCATTTATAATCAACTAGACATCATAAGAAAAGTCTTTCAGTGAAAGTCAGGTCTCGATAAGACCATCGATTCCAGAAAAGTGGTGATAAAAAGATTTTCAAGATGGCCACTGTGCAGCCATACTGGATGTCAGATTGAAACCATTTTCATTTAGGACCAACTATATATAAGTCTTTTATAGAAAATGCCATTTTTATATGACCATTCAGAAGGAGTAGTGAACAGCACAATCTTTGTTCAGGACTGACTTGTACATGGGATGAATATGTGTGTGTACAGTTTTAAGGTAATCCCTGAAGTAGTTTAGAAGGAGTAGTGATAACAAACTTGTGATAATGTATTCATGGACCTAGGACAAAAGACAATGGATGACAGATGCAACAGACCATCCCAAAAGCTCTTCTGATCTGACCAGCAGAGCTAAATATTTTAAGTTTTATGAATCTTATGTGCCTCATGGTCAAGGAATGTGGGTCAGGATGCTTGTTATTGCAATTTTGTTTCATGCTGGTGATTGCATGTTACAAAACAACTTTTACAATGTTTCTCTACTTTTTATATCTTCATTCATTTGCCTATTTTGTCCAACTGGCAAGGTAGTATTAGATTGGGTGTTCTTACCCCATCTTTGGGTCCTGATTAGTCACCACAGCCTTTACCCCACCATAACCTGACATGCAAGTGAAATACAGAGACGTGCAACCTATAGATGATTAATATACGAAAGTAGTCAAAACCTATACACATTTGGTTACTAGGCAATAGCAGTCCTGAATCAAATGATACTTGCTCAGATTATTTGCTGATCTTACTTGATCTTACTCGACTTTTGTCTGCAAATTCGTAACTGCAGTTTCTTATTTGTGCTTGGAGTTGTCTGTGATTTTCCATTACTGCCAGCACTGTTTTGATCATCATCCATACTACCTATTTTATCCTTGATAGCCACTGAATACAGTTTACTGTGTTCAGACTGATTTGTACTACTGCAAGCAGCTCTTAATCGGTACATAGTCATGAATGTAAACATGTTAAAATAAATTTACCACCAGAGACACCAGTTACTAATGAAATAGCTCCAACATTATTTCCAACTGTCACACCTACAATGGTTGCTGTGTTTGTGATTCCAGCCACATCAAGACTGCAAATATCATCGTACACCAAACATGTGTTTGTACTTTACAATCAATGCAGTTCACTTGGTGATGTCATCTCGCACTTGTTGTTCCACTTCAATTAATTTTGGCACGTCAGTAACACTGAGGGTCTATCATAGTTCATCTATTAATAATACAATCACGTAGTACAAATGCATGACTGACAGACCCTGTCCCAACTCATCACGTCTGGATGCAATATGCACACTTACTTACCAATAACCATTTTGTTCTGGCACAGTTGTCATAAAATCATAGAAAATTGGGGACTACCTTAAATCTCCAGCAACTTTTCATATAAAAACACACCGATTACACCATTACTGTTTGCGTTTAATGATCATCTTTTCCCAATAACTATTACCTGAACAAATTCATCCTTGTTGAATAATCTTTATCTTCTTAACTGAGTCAATGTCAGTGTAAAATATTCATTGATGCACTTAACTGAGGTGGGTACATCAGTGAATACCACTGCGCCATTGTAAAAATAATCCCTGTGCATTTTCACACTTTGTGTTGTGGCCAACAGTTAAGTGTTTTCACGTGCTAATGCCATAACACCCAGCTGACCTTGAGTTGGCATGTCTACACCACGGTGGTTCAAATGATCAATTTCTATTTTATGCTGAACACCATTATATTTCAGTATTTACAAGGGTCTAATAATGTCATTTTGATAGATATTCGTCAACAAGTGGGACAAAGTTATCATCACTGTTAGCATCCACTGTCAAATGGTCCAATGCCCTGACAGTAAATTCCACAACCTCAGTCAGAATCCATCATGTATATGATAAATCTAATCTTAAACGGAAATGCCAAAGATGGTTAACTATCCAGTCAGGTGTGAAATGCATCAGTCTGAATTTCATCTTTAGCTATCAACAACATTTTTGTCATGTATATGAAAGATTTTGGAGCACTGATGTTGGGGTTGCTACATAGTATTCATTCACCAGGCTTATTATTTATTAATGCTTTTACTCGACTACACTAGATAATAATAATTATAATAACCAGATAAAAAATAAATAATTATGATCAGGATTTGCAGGCTATTAACATGTGAGGTATAATCTGACCATTTGTCAGTATAGCACCAGTTATTTCTTTTTCTTTGCTTGTTAACAGTTTTTGGGATGTTCTAAATAAACTAATTACACTTGGTGGGGTGGGCATGCGAGTATTTCTTCTTGCAGTTATTGTCTTGTTGCAATATTAACTATATCAACATAGTTTTTGATAAACACAACTGACATGCTGCTGTCTCTGATTCCACCATTTTCAGTGTCCCAACCAGGTTCTTTGCAACAGATATTTCAACTTGACAATAATATCTTCAAAAATAACAAGCTCACCTGGGTAGACACCAATAACAACACTCAGAAAAATCTGCTTTTGTTGGAAAACTGCTCGGATCATGTCATCAAGCTGAATCATATCCATACATGTTAACAGACATTTGTAGAATATGTGCTTTAATGTGAAATCAATAAGTGCTGGCAGGGTTGGTGAATGCTCCAATGCATGCAATGCTTCAACAACAAGATGACCACATATGGGTCCATCCAACTGAGTTTGTACTGGTATAGTCAAACAAAACAACGGTAGACCACTCTGTCGTCCAAGTTCACCGTTCTTCAGCTGGTGGTGCAAGTCCATACGAGTCAAACTACAAACGATGTTGAGTTGTCACCACATGTGATCCAGTGAGTGTCAGGTCCTGTTGTCAGATCCTGGATGACAATACCAGTATCATGTGTGTGTGGTACTATCAATGAAAGTTCATTTTGCATAAAGACACCATGAAAATATTTAATTTTGCCATCATCAGTAAAGCAAGACTGGTCAGTGGATGGGTCATTGTGTGATATTCTTTGACCGGGTAATCAAAGACCTCTGTCTGATAATATCTGATGACTTATTCCTTGTAATCCTTTTTTCATGCATCTACCAACTGCCTTTTCAGCACCATCCCTGATACAGTTTTGATGGCCCCCAATGGCAAAGCTTCTACAGCTGCTGCTGCCAACAATGCTGGAGTCACAAGAAATGGAAATATTCCACCAGTCTATTGCATTTGTGTCCCCTCTGACCTGGATAATTTTAATGTTACTGAGGTATTGTTTTGTTTGGTCGCATTAAGCTGAGTGAGTTCTGTTTGGTCAACCACACAGGAGCATTTCCTGTTAATATTGCCTGAAAAAGTTTCTCCGTGACCCCACAAACATTTTCAATCGAGTTTTCTATTTTCGAAAGTTGATTTCATGATAGGACATTATATGCCATATTTCATGTAATTTTCGTACCCTTTAATTTTTTGTACACAACTCAGCTATAAAATTATGATTATTTACATGTATCATAATTTTTTTTACACGTAGCACTTTGTATTTGTCAGAAAATCCATTAAATTATAGTACATACAAGTTCTACTCAGAAGATTTAAGTTTGCACAAAATATAAAAAATACAGTATTGCCCTTTTGTTTTTATAAAAATTAATAATAAAATTATGATCATTAAGATGGGTTTTATTATTGATTTATTGTTTTGTATTATTTTTTAACCATATATTGATGTGCTAAAATTGGGAAGGTTTCTAGTTCAAACGGGTTCAAAAATATGCCAAGGTACGATTTATATACGTCCAATGATGAAAGTATTGTTTTGCTAAGTGTATGATATAAATTGTTATTAACTTCTGGGTAAGTTCTTAAGTGAGGCATCAAATAATGAAACAAGTGATTAAGAAATAAAATAATCACAATTTGTGATCACGCAGAAAGGTGAATCGTTTTCATTTGTTAATTAATTTTAAACCATTTATTTTGTATGGTTTTTTTTTTTGTCAAGATGAGAAGTTCTCATTTTAAACGGCTTGCAAAAATTATCAATGTACGATACTGATATGTCAAACTACCAATGTATGTTTTAATTAGCATATGTTTGATATAATCCTAAATGAAAAACAACTATTTGTTGCCTCTATTAAAACTTATCTGACTGTTTGATATCTTCCTGTAAATTTGTAATTGAGGCATTGAATAATGAAACCGCTACAGGAGATCAAGAAATCAAATAATGACCATTTATAATTTATTTCATTCTTTTATTACTTTTTTCACCACATATTTTGATGTTTTCTTTATTTGAATCAAGAAGTTTACATTTCAAAGGCTTGAAAAAATACTGATGTAAGACATAGATAGGTCAGACTACGACATGCAGACAGGTCACTAAACATTGCATTCTTTTATTACTTTTTTAACCACATATTTTTTATTTTTATATGACTAAAGAAAAAGTTCACATTTCAAACTGCTTTGAAAAAATACAGATTTATGATATGATACATGAAACTACGAATACATTTTTTGCTGAGAATATGTTTTATATAATACAAAATGAAAAACAAATAAAACTGACCCAATCTATTTCTTAACTTTGTGTATCACAGTGAATAATGAAATGGGAGATCAAGAAAAAAAGAAAGAAATCACTTATAATCGTACAGAAAGGTCTTTAATAATCTCTCATTGAAATGGCAATTCCTCTGTTAATCTATAGTCTCATTCATTGATCCACCCTTATTTGTCTTCTTCACTGGTGAGAAAATACAATAATTGATGCATAAACTCTCTTATTGTCATTACAATATGTACTGGTGTTTTTTAACGACTGGACAAAGGCCTTTATAGAACATAAACTTAAATATTAGCGTTAATTAGTTCGCTTTATTAAGTCCATTATTGTAACAAAACATCACATGCATTTTAAAATGAGCTCAAAGCCCTTTGATGTTTCCTTATCCAACAAAAATTACATCTCAGTATAAAACTAAAGTGAAGACCACAGACCACTGGTCAACTAGTCTTACTGTTTCATTATTGTCATACAAATATAAAATATACAAAACATGTCATTTTATATTGTAAATTTTAAAGTCACTGACTCTCTTAAATCGATTCGTATATATACTGTCTGTTAAGTGCATGTACTGTTTTGACTTGGAGATAATTAACATTTATTGTGAATCTATTCTATGACACACCCCTCTATTTTTGTAATCATTAAAAGTGAGTATGAATAACAAGTGATGATCGCTTGTACTTACAACATCTGTGTGGATAATGGCCTTGATAGCACATTGACAGACATTCATTTCCCTAAAGATAGCCTCATTTTCCCATTGGTATCCTTGCTGATTTGACCTCTTCTATCAACTCTTGCCCTCTGTTTGGTTTCAACTTAAATAACCTGACCAAAGCACTAAGCATATTTATTTAGCATGTAAATAACACTGCATAACCATGTGGTTGTTGATGTTGTGACAATGTATATTGTAAATAAAACATGAATCATGGAGTTAGAGGTGTAAATTGATAATATAGTAGTGTCCTTGCATGTGAGGAAGATCACAATTGTCAGGTAACTAAAAGTACTGATTACAATTGACCTGTAACCTCTATACAAAAGCTAAAAATAAAAGCTGCCTTGAATAAATACGGTCTTGCACACTGCCACAACAATGCTTCATATCTCTCTCTCTCATACACACACAAACGCATTAACAAAAAACAATTTTTTTAGTTCTTTTTTTGTTTATTGTAATTTGATAACAAGGTCCCTTCTGCTGTAATATTACAAGTTGCACTTAATTTCTGGACAACGTGGGCTCATATCGTTTCATACAAATTTACCGATAACTAATACCCATAACTAATACATGTTCAGACCATCTTGATCATTTTGCCAACATAACAAACTGTAACAGCTATAAAGTATGCTCTAAATGCAGATGAGTTTGCACACTGCAACATTAACATTTCAGCGCTCTCTCTCTCTCTCTCTGTCTCTCTCTCTCTCTCATTCTAGTTCATTAATAGCAACTAAAGTCTTTTTGAGTACCTTTAGTTTTATAGTAATCAGATTCTTGAGTTAATAGCAGAATAAGACAAAATTTGTACATTTATTTTTACGTCAGTACTGTTAGGTTGCTGACTATCATGTGTTCCATAGACCTGGTTCAGGTACGATCCCTTTATTTTTCGTACACGGTCAGTACCACAAAATGATAATTATTTACTTTAAATACAATTTTTTGCACTCTGAAATTAATATTTACTTTTTTGTGTACGAAAAATTACATGAAATACGGCAAACAAGTAACACATTCAATTGTGTATTTTTCATGACATATCCATTGGGATTACTGGTGTAACTTGTGATCGCATGATTGTGAGGACTGGAAAAGTAAATATTCTTTAAGAATTTTCAAATAACTGCTCTTGTTTGCCACAAGATTATCTCAAAACTGGCATGAGCATGCAATATTTCAAAGATGCACTAAAGGGGCATTTGGAACAGAAAGTAAACAAAAACTCAGTGGAGTAAACATCTGAATTTTATTTTCATGTTGCCAATTTTCACAAAAGCATGCTGTAAATAATAGGGTAAGTATATATTATTTATTTTATAAAGAAATCAAAGGGGTCAAGGTTTTTTGTTCATTTTCATTAAGCTACTTAACCGTTGTATTGCTGTGTGTATTGTCCTTAATACTGTAGTGCATTTCCGTACATGTTATCTGAATCTGTACATTTTCTGATGGAGAGAACAGCTGTATCTAGCGTTCAGTTTATTAAATTTTATTAACTAGGTCTTTCTTCATATTGTAAGAGTATTAATTCTTGAAAACTAGAGCATGAACTGAGTGAAAACAAGATTCGTCTGCGGTTCTATAAATCTGCTTGCAACAAACGTGTCATCAGCATGATATACATATCAGATATTGATGGCTTTCATAGCTCAATTAGTAAAGCGTTGATGTGCCATATTGACGCACCTGGACCCCCCCTCTCCTCCACTAACTTTTTTTTTTATTTTTATTTTTTTTATTCTTTTTGAAACATATATAACATCAAGAGCTGTCCATTTACAGATTTGAAACCAAATTTTATTAGCTGCTCTGTTGTCACAACCCACAGAAAATAATGCACAATATTGCAACAAAACAGTATGAATCCATTTACAGTATGACCCCGCTATAACACGGTATTTGGGAGCCATATAACCCGACCGTGTTATGCACCGAACCGTGTTATAATCGACCATGTACAGTACCTGTAATAAGGTAAATGAAATTTCAGGAGCCATGCCACGACCGCATTATATCCAAATTCACGTTATAAGAGAGCGCGTTATAGCAGGGTCACACTGTATATGTGAATCAATAATTTGCAAATCATTTTATAGTTATGTCCTGAAAACTAACATTTTTATGGGTATGGTATTCATCTAAAAGGAAACTTAAGGACAGTAGCATCAGAAAATGACTGTAGTGGAACTGGTGTTGTGCAGCGATTATTATTCCATAATTATTTAGGATAATTTTTTATACATGTTTGTTTACGCTAAATTTGTAAGACTTAACTATTATCACATTTTCCTCTGCATTAATCTACATCAAAAGAAAAACCGGTTTTGGACAGACATATACTGTTCATAAAATCTTTTCCATCACAAGAAGAACTGACTGGTTGGAAATCGCAAGCTCTGTGTATCATTATAGACTAAATACATCTGCCAAAGTTTATACTTCTAAAAGTATGAAAAGCACAACAAAATAAACTGAAAGCCTAAAGTATATCAATGTTCTTGGTACTTCAAAAGGCAAAACCTGAAGCCAGCAGAACAATATTTACAAAAGCTCTTCAAAAGCACACAGAGGAATTATTGCAAAGGTCTGTAACACAGAATGATATTGCTTACTCAAGTTGCCATAGAAAATATTATAGAACACTGTCACCCAGTCCCCAGCATGATCCAGATTTCAAGCTACCTAATACTTCAAATGCCATGATAAAAAGCCCCAAACCAATAGCTTCATATTAAGATCTCACAGATGTTGTGTTGTACGTAGAAGACCACATGGGCATCAAAATCATCTTTTTAAAGTTCAATCTGTGCCATTACCCAGTCTATTGCAGAGCGTAGTATTTTTATAAATTCATACAGCAGACGTTGTGAATTCCATTTGGACAGTTCCTACTTCACTAATGAAGCCCTACAATCTATATCTACAACAAAAGAGTTTGAAAACTCATCAAGAACGATATTGCCACAATTTTAAGAAATGTACACGAGTTAACTAAAACAAAGTCATATCTTAACTTTGCTGTTCCTTCTTCCTTATCTGATGATGACTATTTCCACCTTACTAGCTTGAAAATGGATAAATTCCTGGAACTGAATAAGGTTCAATTACTAGTTCAAGAGAACAACATTCTGAATAAGTGTAAATTATACTTCAAGATAGATGCATCCACTGGTGAACAGAATGAATTCCCTTGGCTATCAGTTGATTACCTGTGTGACATCGCTTTGGGCATTTATCAAGTCAAACAGGTTCCAATATATACAAACAAACATCTGACAGAGGACGGCACTCTGAGGTTATGGCATGCAGGGATTTTCCAGGTCTGTTACATGTAAAGATCCAGTCTCACCACTCCAAAAAAATATTAATTTTCTGTGGATCCAATACAAGCCAAAAGATTCCACAGACTACATCAAAGGATGGTACTGTACCTGCAAGGTTGGTGCTCAGGTTGTTGGGTGCTGTGCCCATGTATCTAGTGTCCTATGGTTTCTCGGCTGCAAAAGATCAGTAAATGATGAGTTGAGAAAGAAAGCATCATTAACTTGTCATCTTAAGGATGCATCATCTTTTCTATAATGTAATATTGCAATGTGGAATCAACTGATGAGAGACTTCAACACCACAACCCATACCTTCATCAGTAGTCATCTGGCTCCTTTCATGTATATATGACAAATGATAATTTTGTATAATTGAATTGTCATTCACATTATGATGTTTCCATTATTATGACATGTTATTTGAGTGATAATGATAGAGAGAGAATGATAATATATACCCAGTGCCAGATTAAGTCCATCCAGGGCCCTAAGCACTGAAAATATTATGGTGCCCCCACTCCTACAAAATTTAAAACTGAAGAAAAAAAACAATATCAGAAGCTAACAAGGTTGGAAAATACCAGTGTTGCCATCATTACAAATCAAAATGGTCATAAGTAATTCATTCAGTTTTATCATCAACAATTAATCTGAATTTTTGCTGGTGCCCCCGTTGGGCTGGTGCCCTACGCACATACATGTACTTAGTGTGCTTAATGGATAATCTGGCACTGTACATACCAATTTTAAATGAATACAAAATTGTATATTTTTAAAACATACTTATTGATTATTTAGACTTTTTATGTCTGACTGACTTGGTTTTTTAAATCATTTTTATTCTCTTCTGTCTTTAACGACTGTGCAGTCATTGCAAGTTTTGTATGATAGTTAGAAAATGGCAAATATGTAGCTGGCTATACACATCAAAGGTTTGATGTGTTGCCCACACAGTAAGCATTGGAAATAATGTTACTGTATAGCTTTTGGCCAATTTCCCAAGTCTCTAGGAAGGGCCTAAGGTTAAATACACAAAAAAACGGAAATTACAGTAACAGTTGCTCATCTCAACTTGACAGACAGTAGGAGTATATCACCCCTGGATTATGTTGTGGGTGGATGGGTAGAGATCAGGATTTGTGATTTGCTGTTGTTAACTGCTACTGTTATGTAATATATGTTTATTCAGTGCATTTCTTATAAAGTTAGCAGAAGCTTTGGTTTCTCTTTATGTAACTGCATAGATTTTCATTTTAACACTTCTCTGAACATCCAGTTATTTACGGTGAGATTCTTATGATTGTTGCATAGGAATATGGACAACCATGTTGGCCTACAATAGTGCACATGTATAGTGTACAGTACTTAAATATATGTAAAAAATATATGTAAAAAATGTGCCTTCAAAACCTCTAATTATAACAGTCAATGTAATAATGTGACAAGCTTTACTTTAATGATACATAGGAATTCTATTTTATTTTTTCAAATGTTTCTATACATTTTTGAATTTCTTTATTGCCCTCACTAAGGGTTCCAAGTTTTAGTCTGTACAAAGAATTAAATGTATATGCAGAGAATGAGAGCTAGAGAGAGTGAAAGAGTCATATATAGTTTCTTTAAACAATGAAAAGGTAGAAAAATACTTACCTTAACTCACTTTTCATCCAAGTTTATGTACACGTTTCTTCCAAACAGGAATTTCTTGGAAGCTGCATTCATTCTATAAACTCCGGAATTTTGTACAATATAAATCACCGTCTTTTTAGACTAAGCGCTGGTAAATGGTATTAGCAAAACGAATAATAAAATGAGTGTTGCCATTTGCTCATTATAAGTTCTTTATAAACATGTACATCCTTTCATATCACCTACAACTGTATGCAACGAGTGAAACAGTATTTCCCTGCTGGTTTGAAAATAGATGCACAAAGTCTACAGAGGAAAATACATCTAGTCTGTTTCTTTCCTGTATTCTTTGTTCTATTTTGATACCTTATCACCCTCCGGAATATAGTTGCTTTGCATATGTTGTCATGAACATTTTAATTGAGAGAGAGAGAGAGCGAGATTTGTAATGACGGCAGCATTGGTGAATAATGTATGAAGGTTATAGATAGTCATTTCCGGTGTTTACACTTTGCAGGCAAATATACAATTCAAAGTCTATCTGTCAGGAACTATATATTTGTTAATCCATGTATGCATATCATTATATGAAAGAGAGAGAGAGACAGAGAGAGAGTTGACTTGGGTTACTGTTTTGGAAATCAAAAGTGAACAAAGTCAAAAGAGAGGTTATGATTCAAACTCTTTCAAAAAATGGCTTGGTGATGACAGATATTAATAAATTTATATTAGCAAATAACATGGATTCGTAGATTTCTTCTACCCCACAGAAAATTGGTCACCTCACATGAAATATGCAAGATTAGAAACCTGTTCCTACTAGGAGATGAAAATGTGATGACTTTATCCAAAACGAACAACAAATGCTTTTTGGCATGATGTTTTACTGCCATGGCAGATGTTACTAGAGACAAATATACCTCGGACAGGAAGAGATATTATGAAAACAAGTTTATGGATGAACTCCGTTATAAGGGTGAACAAGGTACCCATTTTCTAAAGGAAATGGTTTGAACAAGTAGTAGAGAGGGTGAACCCTACAACTTTTACAGGCGTCAATTTAACAAACTGAGGCTTCCCGAAATTGCTGATATAAGCCTCAATTTAGTAAACTGAGGCTTCCTTAAAATTTTTATAATTTTTAAAAAAAATAATTTAAGCAAAAAAATAAAAAATAAATTTATGAAAAAAAGACGCCATTGTCGTTGGCGTTCACCCACTCTGCTGCTATGCGTTAACTAAATATCTGATCAAGTCTGACACGATATCTCGTCCGAGGATCTGATAAATTTATCATCACAAATCCATGTTGGATTGTCTGAGCGCGGCTAAAGAAATTTTTAAATTGATTATGATCCATATCACCTCCACACCAAGTTTGCCAAATATTTCTTAGCATGTGAGTATCAACACCGTTAAACACGCATAACAAATTGCAGTTATCTCTTATCACTTTTGGTATCTGAGTGTAACGTTGAGTGACATATATCACGTCGGTGTTTTTATGTCTGCCTCTGGAAAATATCCTAGCAGGATTCTTTTGATTATCTAACATGATATCATCATATACGACTAAATTGTTAATACTTCCATCGATGGAGTCAATGCTAGGTGCCTCTTCGATATCGGTTATAAACTCAATGATATCATCGCCGTTAATTTCTAGCGCGGCTTCGTTAAAATCATTTAACACTTCATAACATCGCTGATCATCTAGACTCGGAGCAATCATATACAACTTATCCCACTTCATCCATCTCGTTATCAAATTAAGTAGCAATTGTGTTTTACCACTTCCAGATGGTCCGATGATAATCGCGCGAATAGAATTTGGTAACATTGCATGGTGTTTAATAGGTTCCCGTCGTCTCGTAGCTGAATAATCAATTACATTCATGCCGTTATATATAAATTATGGATCTATATTGTGTGAAATGTAAGACGCGTACTGGCACAAATGACTTGACGACGATTACAACGAAAAATAATCGATCAGCGCTTTCTGGTAAATGCGTACAGTGTAGTACAAAGAAATTTAGATTTACTTCCCTTGGTAAATCCAAGGAACCTTTAAAAAAAAACCAGGAGGTGATATTGCAGCCAAGTTAGCAAAACTCCCAGGAACACCATGGGCAAAATACTCAGGAGAAAAGCACCTTCCAGGATATAGCTACTGTGGACCAGGAACACGATTAGATATCAGACTTGATGATATCAAAACCAACCTAAACCCGGTGAGTATCCAATAAACGCTATTGATAAGGCGTGTCATGTTCATGATGTTGCTTATAAAAGCAGCAATCTTTAACATAGACATCTCGCGGATGTGAAATTAATTCATGCGTTAAATGCTATTCCCGATAAATCTTTCAAAGAAAAATTGGCTTCGTGGTTGATAAAATCCGCTATGAAGGGTAAATTGATGTTAGGTGCTGGTAATTAAAAATATGGAATCTATTTATTATTCTCCGAGAGGATACTGGAGAGGCAAGGCGGCAATCAATAAACTCGCTAGTGCAGCAAAAGTAAAAAACACTACTGCGGCTAATTGGTTATCCAAATAGGCGATATGGCAAATTTATCTACCAGCTCCTAAACGAATTAATTACTCGCATTTTGATGTTACAACACCTAATGAAGTTCATCAAGCTGATATACTATTTCTGCCGCATGACAACGGTTACAAATACGCGTTAACCGCAGTTGATATTGCTAGTCGATACAAACAAGCAGAACCACTGAAGACAAAATCATCTACTGAAGTAGCTTCTGCATTTGAAAGGATTTATCGACGAGGTCCACTACGCTGGCCAAATCTGTTACAAGTTGATCCTGGCAAGGAATTTCAAGGCGCTGTTTTAACAACGATGAAACATCATAATACCACGTTACGACGAGGACATACTGCGCTACATCGCGATCAGGCAATTGTTGAACGATTTAATCGGACACTTGCTGAGCGGTTATTTGGATATCAATTCGCGAAAGAATTCATCCAAGAAAAGCGATCCCGTGAATGGGTCAAGAGATTACCAGGTGTAGTTACCGCAATCAATAATGAGATTACTAGAACAATCAACATGAAACCTAACAACGCTATTAAAAAAAAGTATATACCCATACAACCACAAAAAGATTTCAAAGAACCAATTCTTGGTAGTAATGTCACTGTTAGGTATTTATACGAACCAGGAGAGCTTGAAGGTGGTAAAAGAAGAGCTACCGATCCTATTTGGAGTGTTACTGCACACAAGATATCTACTATAACACGATCAACTGGTAGACCTCCAATCTATAAACTAGATTCAACTGCTCCTCAGCGAGGATTTACACGCGAACAATTACAAGTAATTCCTGATGATACTCAATTACCACCGCGGGGTCTTAACTAGCACCCAGGGTGCTGGCACCCCGGCGTCTATTGCACTCAAGACAAGTCAGCGTCACATTGTCGTTGGTATGACCAATGCTGCTATTCTTTCTGTCTATGGTAAATTGGCGGGGGTCTTTATCCGACCAACTCCAACGCATTATACAATTACAACTCGCGCAGTGATTATTCTGTTGTTGCTTTAGTGAAATTATCAATTCAGCATCAATGTCAAATTTTCTATTATTTTTTTTATCCTGTTGTTTATAACCAGAGAGTTTTTTTCTGATTATGTTCTCGATATCATCGGCGCTGATTGTAGTGTCATTATCGTCAACAACAATTCTTCGAAGCTGATTTATTCTTCGTACTCTGGATACTGCGAGATAAACTAAATTCGACCACTCGATGCGATTATCTACCATCCAAACAATTGTATCTGTGATAGTTAATCCTTGTGAAGAGTGTATTGTCGCTGCATAACCTAACGTCCACGGGGATTTATCAGCAGAACTCTTTGAGTTCCCCAATGCATCTTCGACAACGCTGATATCAACCAGCACAATATCATTTAACACTAAATTCTTCTTTTGTTGTTGTCCAGGAATATCAACTTCTATATTTTGTCGCCGTGTATCCGAAGGCCTATAACAAAGAGGCACTGGAAGTGTTGCAAATTTGCATTTATTTAATTCAAATAACTTCATCTGAAGTGCGTCTCTGACTATTTTTCTACTCGCGATTATTAAATCATCTGGCTTCCATGTTTCCCAAAAATCATTCATGGAAGTTTCTGAAATTATTTCACGCGCTATTTCACATTGGATTCTATCCGGTTGCAATTGTTCATCAAGTGATCTATAATCAGTGGTAATTTCTTCATAATAATCTACAAAACCCTTTAGCCATTCGTGTGGAGATCCACCGACAAATGGTGGTGGTTGGCCGTGATCCCCGCACATGACGACTTTTGTATTTTTCAATAACAACCATTCGAGAAATGTCTGTAATACACTCAATGATACAGTACATATT
Organism: Unio delphinus; assembly: GCA_029339505.1. NCBI lineage: Eukaryota > Metazoa > Mollusca > Bivalvia > Unionida > Unionidae > Unio > Unio delphinus. The sequence continues at coordinate 806,708 of JAQISU010000275.1, forward strand.
TCATCCCAGATTATGATTTCTGGAATGAATTTATCGCCCATTCGATCAGGAGTCCATGTATCGCCTTTCCATCGAAAGAAGCTGTGATAAGTACAGGCTTTTACTCCCCGCGCTATCATCTCTCTGGCGAGTCTGTGAGTTGGTGTTAACACAATCATGGTTGACCGACGAAATAATTTGATTGCACGAGTTGTCTTTCCTGACCCACCACAACCGTTTAAATAAACTGTCTTGTATCTACATACGGGATCAGATACCGGTGGTACATTAGAAAATTCTGATTGAATTTCAATACGGTTACAACAAAGATATTTATCGTCGTTGGCAACGTCTGCAGATTCACAATACTCGTGTAGTTTTTCCTTTTTAAATTGCCAACGTCCCCACGCTTCCTCGGGATCTGTGAATGCCGCTACAGCTGATCTGTATTTGTTGTGTATATACATCGAATCAGTAGCTACTCTAACCGCGGTATTAGGAAATCTATTTATCATCGAAAATAGATTAATAATAGAATAACCGAGCATAGAACTTCTCAAATGTGTATACTGGGGGCTATATCCATCACAGTAGGTAACAACCGTACCTGATTTCTCACCATTGGAAAGAAAAACATCCCTACGGGATACAAGTTTTCCCTGTTTCGTTAAATCCGCCACAATAAAATCGTATTCTGCGTTGTCTATGATCAACCTCGAAGAGTATTTTGCATTGTCAAATCTTCCACCTTGGGTAAATTTACCGATTATTTTTCGTCCAAAATCTTTGGCTTCTTTGTTTTTAATTTCAAATAACTGCATAGACAATTTCATGATTTCTTCTTCACTGAAATTCAAAGAATTTCCATTAGGAAACTGTTTTCGTATTTTATCAATTATTCTATCTAAATCGGGTTGTGGTAACCAAACATCCTTCTGAGCTCGATAACATATGATAGCTTCACCGACAATCAACGATTGTAACATCTCACAATCGATCATATACCGCAAAAACACAATTGGCATCCACGCCTTTTCAGATAGGTGTCTACCAAGCCAAACATAACTACACGGATGTAACCCTGCAGCGAATTTGAATGATATCACACGAGCGAATCCGGTTAAATCAAAATCAGGCAAACGACCATTAATCGCAACACGAGTCATTTCATGCGTGGGGTGTCCAAATCGTTTAGATATTGTATATTTATAATTGTCTGAAAAGAGACTGTGTACTATGAAAGTGTACATGTGCACTTGCATCTGTGTGTGTATTTTTCCTACACTATACGTATTCTCCCAAGATTATGTCAGATGTTTTGTCAGATGGTGATCTTGTTACGGGGACAATAAAAAAAATATTAAACATCATTCAATAATATTAGACAATATTTCATTTAAGAACAGTTTTATATTTAATGGTCAAGTACCATTTTTGTCAATGTAATTTAAATTTAGACACTTGATGCATAAGGTAGATATTCTTTTTTTAGTCTACAATGGACTCTTTTGGAATAGTTTTTGAAATTAAACTTTATTTATTGAACTTTATAAACTTTAAAATAAAAAAATGCATATTACAAATTTTAAACTGAGTGAATAGTTTATGGTAAAGCAGTATCTATTGAAAGCAAATGGAAAAGATGACTACTTTTCACATCTTTTTTTATAGTGTTTCGAGACCAACTAACCATGGCAACAGACATGTGAACACAGAACTGATGTCAGAAATAAATTTTAACTTATTTCATATGTGCAGTATACATCATATAAAGACATTTAGAGAGGGCAGATAATGGCTTTTATTCAATATAGTCCTTTGCCAGTACATTCTAGAACCCCCATTTTTCACTTGACCCCAGTTTTGTCACCAAGGGTTGTTTTTTGCTCTCAATTTTACACCCCTGGGGGATACTGTTAATGTGACTGTATGTTTGGACCCAAATATAACGTGAACATCTCGACAAAACCCAGATATGTGACTGAGAGGAAGTGAATACAAAAATTCTAATGAGGCTCCATGAAGTTGTTCTTTGCATGGAGCAAATCAACCAATATAAGTGCCTTTAACACCTACAATCACAGCTTGTACTCTGCATCGTTAGCGGAGTTGGTGTATGATTTAGGTCACCTAATTTTATACAGCTGTGAATCTGCATTATCAGATGTATCATTGATAAACATCATAATTGGACCAGCTTACCTAGTGTAATCATCATTGTATGGGTCCAATAATCATCATGGCAGCATCCAGACTGTCAAGAATTGATTTGATTTCCTTTCTATCAGTGGAATAATGTGCACTGTTAAGAAATGCCATAATTCTGTTGTTAACAAATCCAATTATTGACAGGATAACTGATATTATCATCATTAAATTTCTTTAATAATCATGGTGCTCTACTTCTGCATTGTGGTATATCAGTTTGCATAACTGTTCCAATTCCATTCTTATATAATATCCCCCTAACATCTGTTTAATTAACCTGCTCTTAGATGTCTTCATCATTACAGATAAAACATTTGCTAAAATCATCAAAGATTTCAGACTCTTCAGATGTAGAGGGCTTTTAAGATGTTTCAGATGTAGTAGGCGATGTCGTTAGAAACTCTTTTTTCTTGTACATATTTTATATATCTTTCTTTCTCTTTTCTTCAAAAGCCTGCCTTTATTTATTCTGTTCTATTTCTAAAGTCACTTCCAAGTTAATAAATAATAATATATATATTCATTATTCTAGTAGCATGTGGCTGCATAGACATTTATATGCTATTCTTTGATGAAAGTTTGTTGCCTTGCTTTGGTGAAGAATCATGTGTTATTGAAGGCACCTCTAAAGGTCTTCTTTAAAGGACCAAACAACAAATAAATGCCTGTTTGTTATTGCTGCATCAACATCAAATAATTGTAGAATATTGACTGAGACAGAATTTTTTTCTTCACATATATATATATATATATATATATATATATATATATATATATATATATATATATATATATATACAGAACGTTTGGTGCTTCAAAGGTAATAAGTTTTCATTGAAGCTTCGCAAAACTATTTTTCTGGTATATTTTTAAAAAAAACATTGCTGTCATCTGGTCGATTGTAGTCGTTCCCGTTCCAGCCTTCTGAGGTGGTTGATTGTAGCTAGTCAGGTAGCATGACTATTTGTGTTATATTATAGCATGCAGTAATAAGGCCTGACATCAGTATAAGCGGATTATGATATAACACTGCACCATTAGCATGGTTTGCCAATATGAACAAAGGATTCATGTAACAATAGATTCCAGTGCATTTTAGATCCAACTTGGCAGTTTCCTGTCATGGTGCCTTTGATTTCTCCACTCATAACCCTAGACTGTATATACAGTTTTTAACAGCCAAAAATGTTGTCTGCAAAAAATAACACTAGATGGTATATTTTGCTGCCAATGAAGAAAAAAAATTGCGACACTGGTGAAGCCCAGCGCTATCCCTGCTTTATACCAGGGTGTTCTGTGCCAAGTTTAGCTGAAACTGGTCTCGAGGAGTTTGAGAAGTTAAAAATAGTAACTGCTGATAGCTAAAGGAAAATGCACAACACAATGGACAAAAGTCCATAAGATATGCTATACTTACAGCCATGTGAGCTAGAAATTAAAAAATGTGTGTAATGGCCTGAAAATGTAATCAAGTCATCTACATATCAATACAAATATGCAAGCCAAATCCTAACAACATTCTCGGGACTGACAAATAGACAAAATATAAGGAAGAAATCAAAATGACCCTGCTGCAAGCAGTGGAAATATATATTAAATCCATAAAACCCCAGAATGATCTGGTGCAGTACACTGAGAACAAATATTTGCGTCTGCATTAGTTTTCAAAATACTATACATACAGGATCAAATGATAGGATCTCTAAATGCAAGGAAACTATTGCTTGTGATTGACGCAAATCTAGTATAATGATCTATGGCACTAAGGACACTTTCAAATACTCAAATATTTACCTCTGACATTCTGTGAACAAACAATCAGCAAAAACAAAAGTCTGATTTGTTCCATCTTCTTCATTACAGATTATATGTACTCAGGCAATACCTTCAAAGAAATTAAAATGGTATATTTAATCATTCATACTCATTGTAATCATTAGCTCAATAATTCCTTTCAAACAAGATATACTAGTAATAAGCAACCGATATGTCCAGCATAACATTATTTCACCTTGCTACAATTAAGCCGGTTCATCTTATGATACTTGTTAAATCTCTTCTATAATGCACTCTATTCCAGAATATCTATGACAATCGAAATTCCTAATTTTAACATTTAAAAGGTCTCAAAGTCGGTCTAATGTATTGGCTGGAGAATGGCAAAAAACATTAAAATAAAGCCACCATTTACAAACTATTGCTAACCAATTATGAAAAAAACTGGTTGAAAAGAACAAAACATAACCAATGAGACCTTCTAAGCATTTTATTTAAATGCTTTTAAAGTCTCATTTATTGTGTTTTATTCTTTTTCCTACAACCACCTTCAAAACTAAACAATTGTAGTAAGCCAAACTTTGGTTAGGTACACAAAGTTGGATGCCTTTGAGCTAAACAACAATGCCAAATTTATTACGCTATGCAAAATGTAACTTGAAGTATCAGCACTGATTCTTATATAAGTTACGTGACAGATGACCTCCCTTGTATATTTTTAAAATACAAGTATTACTGATAGGAAAATTACAAGCAATTATTCAAGCCCCTTGTGATTGATATCAGTGAGCTTGAGCCAAGTTGTTTGTTTTATTGTCACCAGCCAGTTACTATTCTGCAAAATTTACATGCCAATTAGAACTTTTGTTTGAAATTTTGAGTAATTTACTTGCAACTTTGAGTAATGCTCAAGTTAATGCGAACTTCAATGATGCTGCTTGCAAAACTTACAATAAATACTGTGAATTCATTTAATTTCATGGTTATCAAATTTTCATGATTTTGCACACAAAAAAATACTTTTTTGTGAAATGCTTAAATTTGTGGGGAGGAGAAATGATCCTATTGTATTCACACAGATATCACATTGTGTAGAAGCTTTGAATTTGTGGAAGGCAGTGATGACAAAATCCAGAAAAAATAATACTGAATTCACAATATTAAGTGACATAATCAGTGTTTCCCTTTACCCTCATTTGCTCTTCAGAGACCCCTCAATTTTTAATTTGATCCCAAATTCTGATACCAAAGTTTGTTTTTTTACTCAGTCTGACCCTCTGTTTTAACACCAAGGAGATTTTTGACTCTCAGTCTTGCACCCCTAGGGGATACACTGAAAATGCAACTACATTATACAGTAGACTTCATTGCTTAATTCATGCAATACAATGACTAGGAAAAAATATGAAAGGATATTTTCAACTGCTCACTCAGAACTGTCATTGCGATAAAAGTGTCCCAGATGAATATTTGCAAAAATTTGTGACATACATATAATGAATGGCACATTTTGTTTAAAAAAAAAAAAAGAATTAAGCACTCAACAGAATAAAGTTTAAAATTTAGATCATCACGGATAGAAGAACTGGAAATCTAAAATCTAAAAACTGGAAATCAGCCACTAAACAAAATCATAACTAATCTGAATCAAAAGGAATTCATACCTTTTTGTCTCAAATTCTGTTTAAATTAGTTTTATAGGAAGTCATGTAAAAGCTTTCATTTGTTAGTGTTAGAGGCCATGATGATGCAGCATAATTTGTAAAAGGCTTTGAAGACTTGCAAGAATTATTTCGCCAAAGTTGGCGAATATCTACTAAGTACTCAAAAATCAGTTTTTAAGAAGAGGTCATGCAAAGGTTATTCTACTTTCATCACAATGGCAGATATCATTACTGTAACAACCATAATACCATGATGATTTCTATCAAATTTGGTCAAATTTGTTGAACAGCTCTGGAGAAAATTAATTTCAATCTTTTTTTCTTCCTTTCTTAGTTTTAGTAATGGTGGCAAATCTGATCGCAAATTAGCATAATTTGTACAGTTTGAAAGCCCATTAATTTACAAGAATCGTTAATTCAATTCGAGAAAATTTATGTTCATGGAAACGCAGTAACCTAAAGGATGCATGATTGAATCCTAGCATCAGATCAGCCCTAATCAGCTACCATGGTGTGACCCTATAACAGACTCTTTACTTTAACTGTCCTGCTTTATGTTTTGCTGTACTGCAAGACACCAAACCAATCCAAAAATCTGTTCAGTAAGAGTTTTTTTTAAAAAAGCTGTTTAAAGCTTGTTCTGTTCCATTAACAAATGGCCATGTTGAATAGCAGATCACCACCATTTATACAAATGCCAGTATTATATCTATCAGCTGTTAGACTACATGGGAACTAAGAGGTAGAGCAAATAAATAAACTTTCGGCTCCATGTTAGCCAAACTGCAATGTATTGTTTTTGCAACTAAAGCAATACACACAATCAACAGTTTGTAACTGTGTATAAAGACATTTTGCATATTTTTGCGATTATGATATTGTTTGATGGTGCTATGTATAATAAGCTTGGCATATTTTTGCATTTATGATATTGTTTGATGGTGCTATGTATAATAAGCTTTCATAGTGTCTGGCTGTGATCTCATAGATAGGTATACTGATGAAACAAAGGTTTCACAAGAATCCCTTCAGCTCTATCTTGTGCAGGATCAATTAAGGCCTTGCCTACAGTTCATGTAGTTAAAATTCATACCATAATGCTTCATAAGAATATATAAAGTTTTTTATTCCATCTGGTTGAGCATCAGATAAGCGATGAATGACAACTGCCTTTGGTCAAGTACAAGAAATACAATGGTTACATTGGTATTGTCAGCTGTAAACCTGCTGCAGATGTTTTCCTCCAGCTTTACAAGGAATTTATTCCTTATCATTACAAACATTCGCGAGGGGAAGGGAAAAACTAGTTTTAATTATATAATACTCACTTTGCATTTCTTACCTTACTAAGATATATAGTCACACATTAAAGCTTCCTCCAAGCAGTGCTGAAAACTGATCTAAAACTGAAATAAGCAATATTCATCTGATACCTGCATCATAGTCCACATATGAGTTACTATCTACTTTGACTTGGACACAGAGTCCTGGAAATCAATCAGGCAGGAGGGTAATCCGCAGATTACCCTGATGACCCATTTTTATAAAAGACCATGTCTATCATACTATAAATGAGACAAGATAAGGAGCTTCCAAAAACTTAATAATGATAATAATAATAATAATAATAATAATAATAATAATAATAATAATAATGACTTTATTTAAAGATAAATATAATTTATCCCAGACGAGATATTTCATTATCATAGTAAGTAGTAGCTGAGTTTTACCACTACCTGATGGACCAATAATAATCATTCATATATAATTTGGTAACATTGCATGATGGTTAACCTGTGGTCGCTTCTTGAGCGCTGAGAAATCAATTACATTCATGTTTTATATATAAAATTATGGATTTATATTGTGTGAAGTGTCATACACGTACTGGTACAAGTACTTCAACAACAGTTGCAACTAAAAATAATCGGTTTGCAATTTCTGGTACATGTGATCGCTGCGGAATAAAAAAGTTTAGATTTATTAAAAAAAAAAAAACGGGGTTGAAATAGCATCCAAACTAGCTAAACTTCCAGGAACCCCGTGGGCTAAGTATCCAGGTGAAAAACACCTTCCAGGATATAGCTACTGCGGGCCAGGAACACGATTAGATATCAGACTTGATAATCAAAATCAGCCTAAACCAGGTGAAGATCCAATAAATGCTATTGATGAAGTTTGTCGGATACATGATATAGCTTACAAAAGCGGTGATTTACAACAGCGTCATATCGCAGATGTAAAATTAACATGCGCTAAATGCGATCACTGATTAAACCTTTAAGGAAAAATTAGCTTCTTGGTTAATAAAATCAGCTATGAAAGGTAAATTAATGATTGGAAGCGGAGCTTCTCGTGCTGGTAATTGAAAATGCTAGCATTTTAATAATATCATGGAATCTATTTATTATTCTCCGAGAGGTTACTGGAGGGGTAAAGCGGAAATTAGTAAATTAGCTAAAACTGCAAAAGTAAAATATACAACTGCAGCTGATTGGTTATCTAAACAAGCAATATGGCAAATTTATCTACCCGGTAATAAAAAAATTAATTATTCTCATTTTGATGTGGCCGTTCCCAATGAGGTTCACCAAGCTGATATATTATTTCTGCCACATGATAACGGTTATAAATACGCGTTAACTGTAGTTGATATTGCGAGTAGATACAAACAAGCAGAGCCGCTAAAAACAAAATCATCCGCGGAGGTCTCCTCAGCATTTGAAAAGATTTATCGAAGAGGTCCTCTAAGATGGCCAAATCTATTACAGGTTGATCCTGGCAAGGAATTTCAAGGTGTGGTTGCATCTACGATGAAAACCCATAATGTTACAATACGACGAGGACACACCGCAATACACCGTGATCAGGCAATTGCTGAACGATTTAATCGAACTCTTGCTGAGCGGTTATTTGGATATCAATACGCGAATGAATTCATTCAAGAAAAACGATCTCGTGAATACATCAAGAGGCTACCAGCTGTAATTCATACTCTCAAAAATGAGATTACTCGAACAATTAACATGAAACCTCGTAATGCAATTACAAAAAAATATGTATCTGGTTCTCCGCAAAAAGATTTCAAAGAACCAATTCTCGGTAATGTCAGATATGTATACGAACCAGGGGAACTCGAAGGTGGTACAAAAAAAGAGCTACTGATCCTATTTGGAGTATCTCCACACATAAAATATCAACCATAACACGATCTTCTGGTAGACCAGCAATTTATAGATTAGATTCAACTGCCCCTCAACGAGGATTTACACGCGAACAACTACTGGTGATTCCCGACGATACTCAATTACCACCGCGTGGTCTTAATTAGCATCAAGGGTGCAGGCACCCCGGCGTCTGTTACATTCGAGACATGTTAGTATCACATTATTTTTAATGTGACCAAGATTATTATTTTTTCTATCTACGGTAAATTGACGAGGGTCTTTATCAGACCAACACCAAAGCATTATACAGTTGCAAATCGTGCAATAATTTTTTTGTTGTTGTTTTAATTCAGTTTTTAGTTTTATATCAATATTAAATTCTTTGTTTTTCCTTGTCTTGTTTATACCCGGAGAGTTTTTTTTATTGATGACGTTAACATCAATGTTATTTGTTGGAATATGATCATCTAAAATTATTCTTCGAAGTTGGTTTATTCGTCTCACTCTAGATACTGCGAGATATCCCAAATTTGACCATTCGATATGATTATCAACAATGTAAATAATTGTATCGGTGATAGTTAATCCTTGAGAAGAATGAATTGTAGCTGCGTAACTGAGCGTCCACGGTGATTGATCAGCGCGTAGAGCATCTTTAACACATTTTATATCGACGAGTATAATATCGTTTAACACTAAAGATTGTTTTTCACCGCCGGGAATTTCAACTTCGATGTTTTGCAGTCGTGTGTCCAATGGTCTATAACACAACGGAACTAACATCGTTGGGTATTTACATTTATGTATTTTAAATAATTTCTTTTGAAGTTCATCTCGGATTATTTTCCTACTTGTTACGATCAAATCATTAGGAGTCCATGTTTCCCAAAATGTTTCAATCGGAGTTTCAGGAATTGTTTCTCTGATTATTTCACACTGAATTCTATTAGATTTTAACCTCATTTTAGATTTTAATTCTCGTAGTTGATCATCTAATGATCTAAAATCTGTTGTAACGTCTTCATAATAATCAACGTGTGTTTTCAGCCAATCATGTGGAGAACCTCCGATAAATGGCGGTGGTTAACCGTGATCACCGCACATTATCACTTTTGCATTTTTCGTTAACAACCACTCAAGAAATATTTTTAACATTATCAGTGACGCAGTACACACCTCATCAACTTTTCACCCATTCGCTCAGGGGTCCACGCATCACCTTTCTATCTGAAAAAACTATGATACGTACAAGCGTTTTACTCCTCGTTGTATCATTTCTCTAGCGAGTCTATGAGTGGGTGTTAGCACAACCATGTTAGTTTTATCTTTATATAAATTCAATTACTCGCGTTGTCTTTCCTGATCCTCCACAGCCGTTTAAATAAACTGTTTTATATCTCGTTACAGGATCTGATATCGGTGGTGCGTTAGATAATTCTGATAAATTTAGAATATTCGTGTAATTTTTCCTTTTTGATTCTCCATTCTACCCAACCCGTTCCTGTAAATGGTTTTATTTTATCAATATATTTCTCATGGATATACATTGAATCAGTGGCTACTCTCACAGCGATATCGGGAAATCTATTTATCATCGAAAATAAATTAATTGAAGTGTACGCCAACGAAGAACTTTTTAAATGTGCCCATTGGGAACTTTCACAATCTGTGTATGTGATAACTGTGCCATACTTATCCCCGTTTGATAAAAATGCTTCTTTTCGTGTTACAAGTTTATCATTTTCAACAAGGTGTTTAATAATGTCATATTCGACGTCGTCAATTACCAACCTCGAAGAATATTTTGAATTGTCAAATCTTCCTCCTTGTGTGAATTTTCAGATGATTTTTCTTACGAGATCTTTTGCAGATTTTTCTCTACAGTTGTATAACTCTTTAGCGGTTTCAATAATTTTTTCTTCGTTGAGATTAGGAAATTGATTTTTACATTCTTGTATTGTATCATCTAAATCAGGTTCAGGTAACCAAATATCTTTCTGCGATTGATAACTTATTATAGCTTCACCGATCGTCAACGATATTAACATTTCACTGTCAACCATATATCGTAATAATACAATTGGTACCCATGATTTTTCAGCTATGTGTCAACCGATCCAAATATAACTACATGGGTGAAGTCCTCTTTTAAGTTCAAACGATAATACTTTACCAAATCCATTTAAATCAATATCAGGTAACGGTCCATTAATCGCAACACGAGTCAGCTCATGCGTTGGATGTCCAAAGCGTTTAAAATATTTATTACACGCTCCATATCCGAGAAACCATCCTGGGTAACTAGCACTCATATCAAGAGCGATCATACCATCACGGATGTATTTTGTATTCCACAATCCCCCGTGACCATATTAACACAACTCAGCTTAACATCTTCGAGTAAATTTTTAGGGGTTTTCTTCCACGAGTTTTTCTCTCGAGCGTAATGAGCAGTAACAGACGAAACCGTAAATGAATTTTTAAGTAAATTCTCATCGAAGTCACTTATAAATTGTTTTGTAACATTTTTCATACGATTTTTTAATTCTTCAGTTCGATATAATTCTCCATTTGGTCTTACAAATTGATCAAATCCAATTTCGGGATCTTGTTCACTGGATAATAACCACACTGATACAGGATCATCCTTGTTGATTTTTTTTTATAACATCGAATAACTTCCCCACGTAGAATTTTTCAGTGTATTTCTCAGGTATATATTTTACAGTTCTCGTTCTTGGAAATATTGTTATAGCGGGGCTCCAAGCATGACCGTTATGGTCAATAATTGAAATTGGCGCCCTCTTTGATTTATATTTTCCGTCATATAACAACTCTCCTGTGATAGTTTCAACTGATATCGGAAACTTCAACGATGTTTCTAATTTTTTAACATCTTCGATTGTTGCTCCGGTTTCCTTTACCGTGTTATTCCACGTGATTATTTTTTCATGTCGTTGTTCCGTCAACTTATTTCCCCGGAGCGCATTCATAAAATGTTCCATTACCCGTTCTCCCACACAATTTAACGCTGAATCACCTTGTGATTTCGATGATACCCTCATTGGATATAATCGATCAATATAAATATCGTGATTTATTCGATATAATCCAACAATTACAACCGTCATCGGATAATCCCTTTCATAATAATTACTATCAATTCCTGTTAGCACTCCTGGATTAATATTTCGGTTTACAATAACGGTTTTCTTATTTCTCTTAACCGGGTGAACATTATCTCTGATAACCCATTTATCTTCTTCCTCTTTAATCCATTTTATTTTCATAAAAATTCTCCTGGGGGTAACACCGATAATAATATTGATGCTCGTGAATCATCCATCACCTCATCTAATATTGGTATATTTGTATCTTCGAAGTTTATTCTGTAAGTTGTGTAAGTATGAGCGGCTCCATCTCCGAAAAATTCTTTAATTGCTCTCTGTATCTTTTTAATAATTGATTTTATCTTTTATCTTTCGAAATGATAGTCCAGATAGTTTATCTAGGTTAAAATAAATATTTTTTTTCATACTATAATTAAGGCAAATATCTAATTAAAAATTATAATTAGAGCAAATGTTTTAATTATAATTTAAATAATTAAAGCAAATATATATAATGAATAGTTGTAAATGGCTTATGATTGGGGCAACAACCCCGTGTAATAAATTATCGAAAAATCAATATTGCGGTGTTCACATGACAAGAATACGACATGGTAGTATCGGCCCGAAACCTTGTATCGTATGTGGTAAGGGTGTACGAGGAAAAACTCCATTATGTATCACCTGCGATGGAAAGAAATATAGAGAGCTCAAAACGATATTATGATGTATTTACTCATATTAATCATCGTACTCCGGTTATAAATACTCCCAGCGATTATATAAATCGATGTTTCAATGATAATAATTAGACAAAGAATTCAGTATAAGATAATATGAACGACAACGAATACGTTTCGCATCCAATTTACGTTAACTAAGAAGCTTCACGAGATGGAACGGTTAGACATCGACAACGGAAGATTTCTCTTGGCTCTGTTAATAATATGGGTTATTTACGTATTACATTTATTCATAAACAAAAAAAAAAAAAATTGTTTCACTAATAGATTCATCGCTGAGGTTTTCATCGGCGATATCCCCAACGGTTTTGTAATCGATCACATCAACAGAAATAAATTAGATAATCACGTTACCAACTTAAGAATTGTTACTCGACGAGAAAATAATCTTAATATGAATCCACCGCTGAATAAGAATAAATTACCTAGATCTGTGACTTCATTCCACAACAACGTTGTATTAGATTTTCCGTCAATATTTTCTGCGGCTAAACATTTTGATATTAATCCGACTTCTGTGCAACGCGTTGCTAATAATATAATCTCAACAACGTACTCGAAACATTCTCATGTAGAGTTTCATTTACATACGCGTAAAATCGTTTTACGATTTTCCAGGGATTTTCAATTAAATAAAAAGTTATTTTAAATATCATGAATAATAGCATCGTCGACGAAATAAAAACCGAACTTAATCGTTTACTTATCGCTCTGAGCATCGTGTTATTAAAACACTAACGAGACAGCGAAATCAAATAATTTATCAACTGGAGAAATCTAACCCTGAATTGTTACCAGAATTTATCACAGTTTCTAAATTGTTAAAATCGCTGTTGAAATCCATCGGAGAAGTTTTTTCCGAAGAAGAAAGTATTGCAAGCGCCGCAGATGAATTCGATAAGACCTATTTGGAAATTACGAAGTAATTTCATTGTGAAAATCCCTGGATTGTAAATCTTCGATTTTCCATTGTGAAAATCCCTGGATTTACATTTCCAAACCCTCGTCGATGGCATCACTGAGAGATACCTTTAAATCTGATGTATATCCATAAATTTTCTCAGTAGGGTCTTCTTTTATACGGCGTTTATAGTCTGTTGCAAAATTTGCTCTTGACAATGGTGATTTATCATCGTTGATAACTTCAATAAGTCGTGAATTAAATGTTTCCATGTTGGCGATGATTTTATTACACGTTGATACGACACTGATAAATTCATCTTTGGTGAGAGAACCAGATCCAAGAGATGGTAGCAACGTTGAAAAATCCTTATTCATCCTTACAAAATTTTCAGCAATAGTACTTCCAATAACGTCTATAGAAAACTCTGTTGAATAGGGATCTTCAATATGGTGAACTTTGTCGACGTCCCTCCCCGCAATTTTTATATCAACGAAATCTTTATAACTTTTTATTGGATTATCAGATGCTATCTTGTCTGTGACAATCAGATTTTACCGGTTCGGGTATATCAACCTTTCCCGCAGGTGGACGGTCAGGCCAACCTAATATTGTTCTAACTGAGCTGTTATAGATATCTACGCGATATCCAGGAGATTTTATTTCAATCGTCGACGACAACATTGGAGTGTGGACATTTACGACAATGGGAACTTCTGTCTCCGCTGGAATTCCAGTGCGTAATCTGAGTTCGTTAGCGATTTCATCGCCGATATCTTCAATTTGATAAGCCCCTTTACGAAAATATATTGTTTCCCAATTTGGCGTTCCATCGGAATTATCTTTGTATGATACCACAAATGTATTATTTGGCCGTCGTCCACTAAATGGTTCCGATATAATATTTGGCCAACTATGATATACAACTAGTTGAGTTAGTGCTATCTCGGATGCTCGAATTGGATTTGAAAAATTAATTCCAAACTCTGGCTTTTTCGACTTTATTGAAAGCAATTGGTGTTGACGCGGTGTTGTATTTTCTACTACTCGTTGAAGCAATCGAAACTCTATCAGGATTTTGAGACATTATTGATTATTGTTGAAATTATCTCCAATTTTTAAACCGCGTGAAGAATTTTCGATGATAGCATATTTTCATGAAAAACATGTGTGCCATTACCGTAAATAGAGTTATCGCACATCAACATATGCGGATGATGATCGGGAGGAGTTTCAGGCCAACCTAGTACTGTTCTAATGGAACTTTGATAAATATCAATGACGGTTTCCGGTGATGTTATTTCAATTTGTGAAATTTTGGAAAATTTTACCGGTGATATAACAATTTTTGGATTTCTATTTCCGATTATCAATTTTATTCTTTGTTGAAATTCTTCATTAATTTGTTCGATAGTGTAATTCCCTGTTGTAATTGAAACAACATACCATTCTATTGGAGATTTCCAAGAAAACACTAAAGTGTTATTCGGCTGTAAAAATCCTTTTGGATGGTTTTGCCGACCAAATAGAGTTATTTCATCGAATTTTGTTGTGATGTTATCTTCAGTTGTTTTAACTTCTTCGGGTTTAATTTGTTTTTACCAAAGAATTTATCAATGGCGTCGTCGGTTCTATTGAAGTTTTTCCTCAGTGTTGTAAAAGAGGCTACATGAGTATCGTACTCAGATCGTAGCCTTGCTAAAGTATCAATTGCTGCTTTTACGTGTGCGAGTTGTATATCAAATTGTTGTCGTGGAACACCAAAGAAATTATTGATTGGAGTTTCAATATGCTCTATTATATTCTGTTGAAGTTCATTAAATCTTATTATGTGATCATTATAATCTTCACGTAAATTTTTATGTGTATTTACAAGTGTTGAAAGATCATTCACGGATATATTACTGGTTACTAATTTGCTATTTTTTTATCAAAAACGACTATTTCATCCGAGTTAACATCTTTCAGCGATAATAAATTCGATAGCGACTTTGATATCTCATCACGAATTTTTTTTTTCATTAACCCTATCAGATTTTATTCTACCTCCAATTTGCCTTCCATAAATATCTACCATGGAATTATACAATACTGGAAAATACCCGATTTTCAATTGTGTATTCGTGAACTGCTTTATGAGCTGGTAATGAACTTGTCGACGTAGCTGTTAAAACATTTAAAACTTCTTGTCCACATATTGGAAGGTCCATTAATGTCTGTGTCCGTAACGTTGAATACCAAATTGGAATTTTAGGGATTTTACCTATGTATTTAAGAAATTCTCTCGGTGGTGGTAACCCATATGAGTCAAAATAAACAATACTCGCCGGGGATATTACATAGCATACCCAATGAGTTCTAGGTCCAGTGTGATCATCAAGATTAATTATTCCAGATTCAGGTATTTTTGGTTTTTATTGATAATTGATCCTTCATGAATACACCTCTGAAATGTTTTATGGGTAGCGACGACACGGCAGTTTCAAGATAAAATTGGTCAGTGGAGTTACTTTCTCATCAACATTTTCGCCAGCAAGAACGGGCCTTTTTTTTCTATACCCGTTTCCCAATATTTTCCCCATAAGATTACTACCAACTGCACAAGCAGCACCTAGTCCAAGTGCTTTAAGAGCGGAAATTGCTACTGGAGCTAACGCGGCAAGATGAAATATTCCGCCGGATTTAATCATGTCAGCGATTGCAGCCTTTGAAAATGTTAATTGGATTCCTTTACCGGCAGTAATAGCTTTATTGAAATATCCGAGTTGAGTTTTCGTTAATGATAATTTATTATTTCCACTCGACATTTGTTCGTGCTTCAAAGTTATCTTGGTACCACATGTAATAGAATCTTCAGATTGTAATTATTTTATCTGACCCGGCGTCAGAGTAACATTCACATAATTATACAACATTTTATTTAAATAATAACTATCTAATTGTCCCATTACATATTTTCGATACGAGCATCCAAAAGTTTCATTCGTCCGCCAATACCTTTCATCGTCATAGCCTTATCACTAAGAATAACTGCAATTACTCTATATCCACCAACACCAACCACAGACTGCTTTGCTAAATCCATATGTTCTAGTGAGAAATAATATATCGGATATAACGTAGAAAATTCTCGCTGAGATATCTGTATATTTTGATCATGAGCCATAAATGAAGCTAATCTTTGATATACTCTGCCAATACTATTTTTAGTGTAATCTATATCAATAGACTCAGATGGTTAATCATGACCATTTACACGTAGAGACACTCTTGTAACACCAAGGGGATCAAAAACCATTAGATTTTTAGTTTGGTCATTTAATCTATCAATGTTTTGAAGTGCAATAAATACATGTCTTGGAGCTGACAAACCACGTTGTGACGATATTTGCCAAGTAAACAAACCAGGCGCAGTAGGACCAGTAATACTATTTACAGCTGTATCATGCCAAAACAATAAAGTTTCACCACCCGTGTTCATAAAATTCATTAGTGTGGTTTCATAATCAAGAGACGGAGTTAGTGCGGGCATCCACAATGTTAATTTTGTTAAAACTACTTCACCACGATCAGCAACCTTAGTTACAGCATTTGTTGAATCAGCTGGCACTCGCCATATCGCGTCATCATCGAATTTTCTATGTAACATAATAGTATGTTTTACCCCATAAATAACCTTTTAGACATCTCTGCAAAATCGAAATATATGAGAGAGTGGAATCATACAAGAAAAATATCTTTCGTTACCCAATAACATAGATTTTCTAGATGCGTATCCAAGATTATGATTGGCGTTGTGTCCCATAACCACAGGTTCAGTATCAACATCGTCAGCAGCAGCTGAAGCCTTCTTCGGCTTTCGAAATATAAATGATTGAGTGTCAGCGTGATCTGTCGTATCCTTGTGAAACATCATTGACGGACCAATTGTCCGCTGATAATCATCTGAATATCTTACTAGTCCCAATTTATTAGTTACCATCCCAAGATCACTTTGAATAGATTCAATCTCTTGACCGTCAATGTAATATTTTGCCTGTTCAAATAACGCCATTATACCATTATTAACTAAACCAACTTGAGCCCCAGCAGCATAATTTTCCGCAGGATCGACCCGTTGAATCACACCTTCTACTTCAATATACCCCTCATGCGGTAGAAAATATAAACTAGTATCCTGAACATGAAGGTCAATTCTACCTCGTTAATTTGGATTTTTTTTTGCGTCATAAGAACACATTTGATAATGTCTTAATGATCTATCTCGCCACACCTTAGCGCGAAGATCAAATGGCTCATTTGGCATATCTTCAAACATTTTATATAAAAAATTCACCTTCTAAAATGAATACCATTACCTGCTATCATACCAGAAACAACGTTTCGTTGATCTGGCTCTTCAACTAATTTAACTAGATTAGCTTTTTTCTTATTTACAGCGCTGTTAACCGTCCTAGCAACATTTGGTGGCATATCTCTGGTAACAGGTAAAATAACTGATTCAGGTAGTGCTGGTTTTGGTTTTGGTTTTAATCCTACCAATCTTAATATTCTATCTCCGACTGAAGTAAATGCATCCCCGATAAAATTACCGATAGGAGTACCAACTTTTTCACCGACAACACCCATTGCTTTCATAGCAACTTGTTTACCCAGTGGAAGAATGTTCGGAGCAATTTTTGTAAAAAGTCCCTTTGTGGTAGTACCAAAACCATCCCCGTAATACATTTTATATACAGGATGTCGAGAACCTATAACTCTAACTTGTTGACGTTTTTGGTTATGTATTATCATGTTATATAAACGACTTTTATCTAATCGTTAATTTTATCAATCACTGTAGTAATCATCTATGATTTCGTTGATAAGTTTACGATATATATTAGCATCAATGATATTACTCTGAAACAACCGTTGACAAATTCCCGTGGCCTCATTGATAACTTCAGGTGAATTATTTCCAGCTCGTTTTCCACCCATAAGAACTTCTAGTCGAGATACGTCGTCGAGAATGCTTCTTGAGCAGGGAACTGAATTCTGAGAAATATTACCACGTTGATATCCTTCACCGGTTTTTGGTTCTTCGAGTTCTTCTAGTTGAGGGCCTTCTTGTCTTCGTGATCTCCTTCGTTGCATTTTTTGTGGTTTTCGTACTTGATATTTGTCATACACCTTTTTTACCTTATCAATATAAACAACATATGACATATTATTCTTATCAATAAGGCTCATTTTAGTTTTGATTTTATAAAATATATCAGCCCAGTGTTGTATATCCTTAACAAACATTTCCTAACCAGGTTTTAACATTTCTTTCCTATAGTCATAAGTCGCAATAACAAACGCGGGAAGGTTTTCTGGGTTATATATTTCAATCTCCGTCAATGATTCTTCATTAAATCTTTTGCGTAACTCATCTAGGATTTTTTTTGGTCCTTCCTTAGGTAGTTTTGTAACATCGAGGATGTTTCCTCGGTTTCCGTTGCTATTTTTTTAAGGATTTCCTTTTGAGTTTCTCCTTGCTGTGTAATCGCCGATTTTACTTTACCGGTCGCCGTGGTTATAGGTGCAAATAATTCCTCTCTGCCGTTCGAAAACTGATCTTTTAAATCTTGTTGTTGTCGAAGTTTCGCCTGAAGAGCACGTTTTACAGGAACATGTTTAGCTAATAGAGCAGCTCTCTCTCTCATTAACCTAGTTTGATAAGATTCTCCAACATTTGTCATGTTATATACAATTTACATAATTAATTCATCGTGAAGTTACCACGAATTAACCAAATTTAGTCACATCGAGGGGCGCCATGGGACCACGCAGCTGCATCGTTGACCGTGTTTTTACTATAAATTATAACGATTTGAGACCTAACATGATGTGAGCAACATCGACGTAGGAAATGCTACCGTATTGGCATCGCCGACTGTTTTTCACTATAAATTTTAATAACATCGACGTAGGAAATGCTACCTTATCGGCGTCGCGGACCGTGCACAACAAAAACCCAGCTAAAAATCGTTAACTCTCAGATTGTCAAATAAAGGCTTCTATGATGGTATCAAAAAATCGTTAAGTCTCAGATTGACAAACAGAGACTAAAAGGTCACGTTTTGAGGGGTTAAATTGCGGTTCGCCCTCTCTGCTGCTCCTTGAGCCTGCCGTATTAAGATTAAGATATTAAGATGTGTCATGGTCACCCTAGAGGTTTATGGGAGATTGTGCCTTCCTTAGATTTAAGATTTCGTGCCCTCTGAACTTTCTGGATGTCATAAGGCAACCTAGGAGTTAACATGGGGGTTGTTTCGTCCTTAGATCTAAGATCCTAACATATCCTCTGAGTTTTCTAGACTGTTGTTGACAGGTTAGAAACTCACATGGGGAATATGTTCTATATATACACCGTCGAAATCGCTAGGATGCGGTGGCACCCTAGGAGAGGCACGGAATGTATATAATTTTTTTTCTTTTCAACAAATACTCGATATATCAATATATATCAATATATCAATATATCGATATATCAATAAATGAATTACGAAAATATCAACGATGTAATTTCTGCTATTAAAAATTTAAAAAACATCAACATAAATATATCCGACGAGCTTGATCCTGGAAAAATTATTTCCGATTTTGAAACATTGAAAGAATGTGAGCACGAAGGAAGATACATGTTACCATCAAAATACCGATTTTATAAAGAAAATTCAAACTGCGTTGCAACAATCGCTGGCTACAGAAAAAGAAGACGAAGTGGTGGAATTCATCTTGTTGTCTCGCGCAATTGAAAAAATTAGATATGAACTATCTCAAGAATATTACGCAAAAAAAAATCAATAATCGCGTGAGACAACTAAAAACATTACTTGATAGTGAAAATTAAAAAATAGGTGGAAACGAAAGTATAAATTTTTTTTTACTAGTGAAAGAGAATATTATTCTGAATTATTTAATGCAGGAATGTGCCTGATCTCGTTCACAATTGACCATTCTCGCCGTAAATAAGAGTTGTTCTTGCGTCCTTTACCGTACTGTCAACGTTCCCTGTAAATACTATCCTGATTTTTCCTTTATCGTGTCACGTGAAGGTATCTCTTTGATTTAAATCGTTTACGTGACGATCTATGATCGCAAATCTTAAGATGACGATCTATGATCGTACATACAGATTTATTGACAAGGCTTCATTCCTTAAATCAATCAAGTATCCGCGATGGTAAGTAAGTTTGAAACCTATCGTCGATAGGTTCGGATTATTTACGCGTAGATAAAACGAATTCATTGGTTCTTGTACAATAAAAAATCCAGGGGGTGCTTGTTGAGTAAATGTATACGAAATATATATTTGCTGAGCTTAATTAGATTTTTCAAAATAAATTTGATAACTACCATCAATTACATCACATATAAGATTGACTGCGACAACCAATGTTATTTCAACGATTCCTGGTGAAATTTGTCTACCTTCTCCTTGTGGATTATTGTTGTGCTTGAGTATAGTCGCCTCAGGTAGTGTTTTTTTGTACTGCGCAAGTATATTAACAAAGAATTCATCGATGACATCACTGACTGACTTTCTTAATTTGTCGGCGTTACACCCGGATAATTTAAAATTCGGTAGTGTGGTTTCTGTTAACGAGTATAAGAATCGCTGTTTATCATCAGTGTAATTAATTGTTGCCTCAATTACTCGCTGGTTAATATATTCCATGTCGGATACAAGCTGATCTAATATTTCAATTTGTTTAATGATTTCGCTAGTGCCTTTGACACTGGAATTTGTTATATTGAAAAGATATTCTTGGAAGCGCTGTCGTAGTCGTTGTAGTTCTATTCGGTGTTCTTGATTAATTATTTTAAAATAATCAATAACATGCAGACCAATACTTATATTTAAAGATCTGTCTCAGGATCTTTCAATAATAAAAAACCAAAATACACTGTTCTTACCGGAGAAGGTAAAATTACTACCCAACACTGCATTTTTTATATCTGATAGATGTCCTTTGTAGACCAGGGCAATATCGTGGTATGATTGTTTGTCCGTGACATAGTCAGACATTTTCGGTTCTTGCATTAGTGGTTTAGCTTCAGGTGGAATTTCAGGCCATCCTAGACCGCTCCGGTGGCCTAGTGGTTAGAGCGTCCGCCCCGGAAGCGGGAGGTCGTCGGTTCGATCTTTTTTTTTTTTTTTTTTTTTTTTGATACTCCTCGGCGAGGGTTTTGAGTCTAGTTTGAAATTCTCTGACCTGATCATAGCGACATTGCGTTGATGAAATCATTTTTATTTTAAAAACGCTAGCGTTTTCAATTGTGAAATCCTTTCAATTTAGTTATTTACTTAAATCTGCTACGAATTCCACATACCATGTTGTTGAAACACTAACCAAATTTTTATCAGTAGATATTAACGTGAACTGTTCAGTTGTATTCTTGTCGATGATCGTTGAAATCGTATTGTTGACCCCAGATGAACTCGACGATGAAATATTAAATTGAGTCGTTGTCACTAGTGTTAATCGATAAATACCTTTAACGGTTGCAGTGATATCTAATTTGTTGTTTGTAGGTGTCCACGCAAATGATCCGTGTTGAATTGTGTATACTACGTTATTGGTTTTCTCATGAGGAATTTTTGCTTTTTCAATGATTGTTATCATCCTCGGAAAATCAGTTTTGATGGCTTCGATGAAGTTTTTCGTCTCATCGATGGATTTTTTAATATCAGGGAGTTTTAGTTCAATTTTATCGAATGTAGTTCCAATAAATTTATCAATGATATTTCTACGAAATGAGGTAAACTGTTTTATGTGTTCTTCGGTTTTAGATTGAAGTGTTGCTAGTTCCAACGCAGAATCGTTGAGAGTTTTTAATCTATCTGTAATCGTCGAAATAAGTACACCCGGTTTGAGTTTACCCTGATTGGAAAATAACGCGATAGTATCCTCGATTGCGTTTCGTTGTTTAACTAAAATATCATCCAACGATACATTACTGGTTTTCAATTTACCCTGTTTGTCTTGAAATACAACTATCTCATTAGGATCAACACTTGTTAAATTCAACGTCTCAGCGATTTCATCTTTAATTTTTTTTTCTATATCCTTGATAGAATCACCGGTTGCAGTGTCATCGGGTTTGGGTTTCAAAGATCTCCCCCAAATATCGATCATTGTTATTTTATACATCTTTCTCTAAAATCTTTGTTGACGACTTCGTCGTTGCCAGCGACTACTAGTGTAGTCATTTACGACAACATGTGGTGGTTTTCTAGATGCTGAAATAGCATCAAGGACATTTAATACTTCGCTGCCGCATATTGGTGGATCATTCATTTGTTGTGTTTGTAGCGTAGAATACCAAGTCTTCATTGAAAATTTTTTTATATAACGCATAAACTCTTTTGGCGGGGCTAATCCATATGAATCAAAATAGACAACCCCACGTGGATCAATAGCATATGCAACCCAGTGAGTACCAGGTCCGGTGCTGTTATCGAGATTAATAATACCTGTTTCAGTTTTGTTTGGTTGATGTGGTAATTAATCTTTCATAAAAACACCTCTGAAATTTTTAATCGCTAGTTTTTTAGCAGCATCCATTAAATCAAAATTGGACATGGGAACCATAGGTTCCTCAATTCATAAACCGCTCCTGGGATTCTCAGGCCTGATCCGTGAACGGATCTCCCGCTGTACCATGAATACGGGGTTCCTGGTAATCTTAGACCCTTTCCGCTGTACCATGAATACGGGGTTCCTGGTAGTCTTAGACCCCTTCCCTTTTTTTTATATCCTTGTCCAGTTGCCTTTTTTAGTGCCATTCCTGCTGCAGTACCAACGGCTCCTAACGCCGCTGCTTTAGCCACCGCTGGGGCTGCTGCTGAAATCAATGCTGGTATTGCAGCTAACAACGGGAATATACCGCCTGATTTAATCATGTTTTTGATAGCTGCCGCAGAAATAGTAATCTAGACACCTTTTTTTGCTACAAGTGCATCATTGGAATGTTTTACTTGACGAGTTGTCAGTGACAATTTATTTGCACCACCATTCATTTGATTAGGTTTCAACGTGATTGTGGTTCCACATTGCTTAGCTGATTTGGATTGCAATTTTTTTAATTGACCGGGTGTCAAGGACACATTGATATTACTATATGACATTATACATAATAGATTGATTCTAAATCGAGAAAATCAATCAAAGATTTTCTACTGGGGCATCTACCACTCTCATTCTTCCTCCAACACCTTCAAGTAGCATTGATTTATCACTGAGAATGACAGCAACCGCTCTATAATTAGTAATAGCACCAAGACGGGTTATATTAGCTCTAAAGTGTATATCAACGACAGACTGTCTTGTTAAATCAAGATGTTCCAATGAAAAGTAATAAATCGGATAGAGGTTTTTGAAATCATATTGTGATATTTGCAAACCAGTATCCACATTTTGATCACGTGCCATAAATGACAACAATCTATGATACACGCGTGCAATATGATTTTCACCGTAATCAAGTTGTACATCCTCAGATGGTTCCTGCTGGCCGTTTATTCTCAGTGAGACGTCCCTAACACCTAATTGATCAAATATCATATGACTGAAACGTTGATCGCCAACTCGTGTGTTATCCTGTAACGCAATAAATATATGACGTGGCGCAGCAACACCTTGTTTTGATGCTAGGTTCCACCTGAAAATCCCGTTCAGACTTGATTGCTTCACATCTGTACTCACTGATAACCAACTCAACAACGACTTTCCTCCTTGGTCCATCAATGATAGTAATCGTCCTTCTGCGGTGACTGCTGGAGTCAACACTGGCATCCACAATGATATTTTTGTTAAATTGACTTTACCGGCATCAGCATTGGGATTTGCATTGTCTGCTGGAATCCTCCTAATTGCGTCGTTATCATCACTCTTTCGTACAAGCGATACTGTATGCTTCGCCCCGTAGATAACTTTTCGGACGTTTCTACAGAATCCAAATATATGATGCAACGGAATTGCACATAAAAATGATTTACAAGCCCCTTGCAACATTGAAATACGTGTTGCAGCTCCTAGATTGAAGCTAGGATCGTTGTTTATAATCATATCTTCGGCATCAATATTAGCGGCATCAGCATTATTCTTTGGTCGTCTTATAATAAATTGATTTCCTCCAGCGGTATTCTTACCATCTTTTGCAAACATCATAGAAGGTCCTGCTGATCTTGTATAATCATCAGAATATCTCGCTAGTCCTATGATTGTTGTAGCCACATCAACATCACGATCTATGGGCTCAATTACGTTTCCATCAATGAGATATTTTGCACTCTCAAATAGCGCCATGATACCATTATTGACAAAACCGACTTGAGTACCAGCTGGATACGGTGCTTGTACAGCAGGAGTATCAGCAGCTGTTACAAGTTCACCTTCGATTTCAATAAACGCTTCACAAGGTAAAATGTTATTACTGGTATCATGGACTTGAAGATCAATTC
Source organism: Unio delphinus (assembly GCA_029339505.1). Classification (NCBI taxonomy): domain Eukaryota; kingdom Metazoa; phylum Mollusca; class Bivalvia; order Unionida; family Unionidae; genus Unio; species Unio delphinus. Next base: position 831,756 of record JAQISU010000275.1, read on the forward strand.
TTGCTCGACTATTTGAGTCTATGGCATGATAGGCGTAATATTGATAATCGCGTACAGAATCATCCTTGCCAACTGGGGCGTCTATATCAAACGCTGGATCACGTGACTGTTTGAACATTTTATTCTATTTATCAGAGTCTAAATCGTGAAATCATAAAAAGAATTTCATCGTGAAAAACGCTAGCGTTTTCGTCGTGGTTTTTTAAAGCCACTTCCCGCTATCATGTTTGCAATATTGCTTTGGTCGGGAGTTATCAACGACGCTAGTTTTTCGTCTACTGCGTTATTTATTATTTTACTAACACTTGCAGGCATTTCTGCTGTAGATGGCAATGGTACCGGTTTCTTTTTTCGTCTCACTAATGATGTTATTTTATTTTTTGCTGCAGAAAACGCTTTTCCCGCAAGATCTCCAACAGCAACAATACCCTTATCACGAATAACATCAATGGCTTTCATTAATAATTGTTTAGCTAACGGCATCACTTTTGGGGCCATTCTTGCAAATAACCCTGCAATGGTATTACCTAAACCATCACCATAGTATGCTCTATAAACTGGAAACCGTGAATTAACTACATAGACGGGGGTTGGTTTATTATGATTGTAGTGTATGATCATTATTATAAAAACACTAGTGTTTTCAATTGTTATTCAGTCACTATGATACCCATTTGCTAACTCGTCAATGAAATCTCGATATGTTTTGATATCCATGATACCGCCTTGAAATAATCGTCTACAGATATCAGCTGCTTCATTACTTATTTCTGGAGAGTTATTTCCAGCTCGTTTTCCTCCGATGAGAACTTCTAATCGTGATATATCATTGATAACACTATCAGGACATGAAATCCTTGGATTTTCACTCGAAGAGTTTCCAACTAGAATTCCACTCCCCAAAACTTCCTCCTTCTCATCGTATGGCTGTCTTAAATGGAGTTGAAATTTTCTCTTGAAGTCCCTGTATTCCTTCATCCTTCTATCTAAATTTCCAGTATTTATTTCATACACTATATCAGCCCATTCATTATGTGACATTTTATAATTCGTATAATTGTCCTTGAAAAACTTCTCTTGTGAATCATAGCTGTTAGCAGCAAATTCACCTAAATTGTCTATATCCTCCTTGAGAATTCGTTTTTTAGCGCTATCGGTAAATATAATTGATATAGGTAGTTGTCCACTCACTAGTTCTTCCTGAAATCCTTCAAATTTTCGTTCTGAAGCGGTTGATATATCCTGAGGAAGTGTTTTTAATGATTTTTTTGTTTGTTTAGTTTTCGCTGCTAGTTTTTCAAGTACAGAAATAAGACCCTCTTCTTTTCTTTTACCGTCAGGATCATCTCCCAGTATAGCAAGCTCTACCCCGTACGTTGCTGTGGTTACTGGTTTAAACAACTCTTCAGATCCCGCAGCAAAGTCAGTTTGTAAACTCTGTCGTTGTTGCAGTTTATTCCTGACAGAGTCGCGAATTGGTATAAATTTCTTAATTGCATCCAATCGTTCACGAGCCAATCGGGTTGTTAATGCTTCATTGACCATTATTTGAAATCGCAAACTATTTTTTAATTGCAAAACAATTTTCCCCATCGATGATTTCACCCTAACGGTCCAATATTTTATTGCTGTGAAATATTTTTATTTTTATTGCTGTGAAATATTTTTATTTTTATTGCTGTGAAATATTTTTATTTTTTATTCACTGATTTCACTGATTTTTTGACAGTTTTGGTGGTTTTTCACTGATTTTTTGACAGTTTGGGTGGTTATTCTCAAAGAAATTTTACGGTCAAGTAGTCGATTTTGCATGGGATTTTCCGTAGAGAAAAGCTGTTAGGATTGATTTTCATCGATTTTGAGCCAATTTTTGATGATTTTTAGTCATTTTTGATGATTTTTAGTCAGTTTTTGATGATTTTTATCAAAAAACCACGTAGGGTCAAGTAGTCGATTTTGCATGGGATTTTCCGTAAAGAAAAGCTGTTCATGGTTTTTCAGTTGAGTGGTTGCAACAGAATCTAATGCCATTGAAATATATTTACTACTGAAATAATTTTATTTGTAGTGCCTCTGAAATATTTTTACTTTTTTGCCTGTTTATCACTGATTTCACTGATTTTGTGTTATTTTTGTACCATTTTGTGTCATTTTGATGGTTTTTTCAGTTGAGATTTTACGGTCAAGTAGTCGATTTTGCATGGGATTTTCCGTAGAGAAAAGCTGTTAGGATTGATTTTCATCATTTTTTAGCCATTTTTCATCAATTTTTGCCTGTTTTCAGCGATTTTTGGTCATTTTTCATCGATTTTTATCAAAAAACCAAGTAGGGTCAAGTAGTAAATTTTGCATGGTATTTTCCGTAGAGAAAAGCTGTTAGGATTTTTTTATTCAGTGTGAAATATTTTTTATTCACTGATTTTGTCATTTTCAATCAAGAAGTGCTAAAAAAATGAAAATCTCCTTGAGGGTCGATTTCAATAAAAAAATGATAATGGTCGGTCACAATCAAAAAATGAAAAGGGTCGGGCAATCAATTTTCTTGAATTAATGCTCGTAGGTTTCTAATTTTAGAGTTGACTTTTTTTCAATTCGTATTCGTTACCTAATTCTTTTCGTATCCCCTCTACAATAGTATACAACAGGACAAACACACTGATGTCACTGGAAAATGAAAGAGAGTCTCTAATAGAATTCTGAATTCTTTTGATGAGTGCATATTTCTTGGGTAGCATATATTTATTGTTGTTAACTCCGTATTCTATATCCTGAAAATCTGACACAATTTGATCAGGATTTAAACCATCTGATAGTTTGATATCCTGATTCTTCAATTTTGCTATTTCAACTATGATGCTATTCATGTTTTCAGATTTCATTATTCTATAATATGACATATCTCTAATTGAAAAATATGACGCATTAGACATAACTAAATTGAACTTTTTGCCCGCTCTTTTTTGAAATAGCCATCTTGGTTATTCCCTCTGGAACTCTTCGCACTGAGGGTCCACAGATATCGAAAAATTTACCGGCTTCATTCATAGATGAAAATATTTTTTCTTCTTTAGTTGTTGCATTCAAAGATTTTACTGGTCTCATTTTTTTGGGAGCATTTTCCAGTCCTTCCTCGTTTGGTATTCTCACTTTGTGTGATAGCTTGCAGATTTGATAAAGAATTGTTCTTTCGATTAGAATCCTTGTGATCAATAACAAAATCATCCTCGATCAATCCATTGAAACATTTAAATATGAAACGATGATTGAGATAAGTTTTCGTTTCTTTTCCCTCCCTAACAGTGAACACCAAATACCCTTGATTAGTCACAACACCAACTGGGTTCTTCAGTCTACGGTTTCTGACAGTACCATCATTGGATGCTTCATAATTTGTAATCAGAGGGTGTGGTGTGAATTCTTGGTTCATTCGTATACATAATACTATTGTTTGTCTAATTCATTGTTTGGTTCAATAATGAATCTTTCAATATAGTCTTGAGGGGTTCTTATGATTTTGTCAAGGACGTTGTCAGGGTCAGAGACTTTTTCAGGGTCAAAATTTCTGATTGATTGTCCATTTTTTATTCTTTTATCATAATAACGCTTCAATTCCCTGTATCGCTTACCACCGCAATTCAGACATAATCGTGATTTTCCCCTGACCCCAACCCCACATTGAATACAAGGTAACGGACCAAGGCTTCCACGACGAAAGCTTTGCATATGATACCCACAGAACTCATTTCTGCATGATTTGTTACACGGGATTACTGATCCAATCATAAGCCATTTGCAGTGATTCATTATACATAAATCTTTCATTTAAATGCTTATAGCATGATGGAGTTCAAGAGATTGACTTCGAAAAATGCTAAATTCAATGCTGATAGAGAGTTTAAGAGATTATTGAAAATTAATATCGATAAACCCAAAAAACGTCCAATAGACGGAAACATGAGATTATTGAAAATTAATCTCGATAGACCCAAACGTCCAAAACGTCCAAGAGACGGAAACATGAAAGAGTTTAAGAGATTATTGAAAATTAATCCTAAATTTAATCGCGATAGACCCAAAAAACGTAACAAACGTCCAAGAGACGGAAACATGAAAGAGTTTAAGAGATTATTGAAAATTAATCCTAAATTTAATCGCGATAGACCCAAAAAACGTGTAGTAGACAGAAACATGAGAGAGTTTAAGAGATTATTGAAAATTAATCCTAAATTTAATCGCGATAGACCTAAAAAACGTAACAAGAAATTACCATGGAAAGATGCTCAATTCAATCTTGATATAGTTTCTAATACACCCAAGAATAAAATTCTTGATAGAACCTTGATTAGTAAAATCAGAGACTGTTTTAATGAATTCAAGCGTGATGGAGCATCTTATTGTTGGTCAACATTTCGAATACGAGGCGGTGTTGACGCTACCATGAATGATGAAAAAGCAACAGTGATCATTTCACGTCTTGGGAAAGAAAGAAATATTTTTCGAATCAAATTCATTAACCGCGAGGATGAAAAATGGATTATTAGGGATAAATTTGAACCTATTCTCAGGGACAAAAAAACTATCACCGTGAATCAGGATTCAAAACCAGGAATTTTAACCGGAATTGATAAACCCTACTACGAAAGATCTTATCCTGTAACAGTAGTTGTTTACGGGATATATCCACTCAATGAAAAACCTGATATTTCAAAACTAGCACCAATGAAATATTCGACAGGACTCAATTGTGTAGCAGAACGAATAATGGAACACTTCACAAATGCGTCCCGGGGAAATAAACTGACTGATCTAAGACGAAAAAAAATAACCGAGTGGGAATTAACGGTAAAAGAGCATGGGGCAACAATTCAGGATATAACCAAATTAGAAAAATCATTAAGATTTCCAATATCGGTAAGGACAATCACCGGAGAAGTATTATACGAATCGAAATATAAATCACAGGGGGCTCCAATTGAAATTATTGCGGTGGCGTTGGGAGCCGTTGGTACCGCGGCAGGGATGGCGTTGAAAAAAGCAAATGGGAAAGGATATAAAAAAAAGGGAAAGGGTCTAAGACTACCAGGAACCCCGTATTCATGGTACAGCGGGAGATCCGTTCACGGATCAGGTCTGAGAATCCCAGGAACAGTTTATTAGTTGAAAGCCCAATTCTTCCTATGTCCAATTTTGATTTAATTGATGCTGCTAAAAAACTAGCGATACAAAACTTCAGAGGGGTTTTTATGAAAGATCAGTTGCCGAGAAAACCTAAACGCGTTGAAACCGGAATATTCAATCTTGATAACAGCAGCGGATCGGGAACTCACTGGGTTGCATACGCGATTGATCCACGTGGGATTGTTTATTTTGATTCATATGGGCTAGCCCCACCGAGCGAGTTTATGCGGTATATATCAAATCACTCAATTCCGATTTTTTATTCCACGCTGCCAACACAACAATTAAATGATCCACCGATATGCGGCCGTGAAGTATTAAATGTCCTCGCGGAGATTTCATCGTCACAGAAACCACCTCATCTGGTTGTAAACGAATACACGAGTGCGAAATTACAAGGTAATTTTAGAGAATCAATAAATTGAAAACACGAGCTGCGCTAACAATAATGATTGATATTTGGGGACGATCTCTGTCAATGTCGAAACCAACCGAGGGTTCTATCGAGGATGTAAAAAAAAATAATTGAAGATGAAATCACCGAGACGTTAAATTTAGCAAGTGTTGACCCGAAAAAAATAGATGTATTTCAAGATCACCAGGGTAAATTGAAAACCAGTAATATATCCGCGGATGACATTTTGATACGGCAGAGCGATGCTGCTGAAAACTCTATTGCGCTGTATTCCAGCGGAGGATGACTTAAAATCAGTAATATATCCGCGGATGACATTTTGATACGGCAGAGCGATGCCGCTGAAAACTCTATTGCGCTGTATTCCAGCGGCGGACGACTTAAACCAGGCGCACTTGTGTCTACGATCACCGACGCGATTGATGCCCACGGCCGTGATCTGGATGATTATATACGAGGTTATACTACTTTTCGCAAAAATGTTGTACATAAATTCTTTGGAAACCCGCTTATGGTTGGCATGACTCTCGCTGAAATCAAAGACCTTCTGAATTAATTCTTTTTTAACATTGTCAGGGGGAGGATAATGACGGCTGCCGAAATCAAGGTAAATTATCGATATTTACACGGATATTTCTAAACTAATAGAAAATTTGGAAAAGGTACAAAAACCCACTAACGACGTCGTTAGTAAGTTTTTTGGATCCCCACTTGTGGCAGACTCGACTCTCGCTGAAATTAGCGAGTTTATTATCAGGCATACTCACATAGCCTACGTCGCTAATAATTTCTTCGGCATCCCGGCTACATCTACGATGACTCTCAACGATATTAATATATTTATGGTGAGACAAGCAACACTTAATACCATCGTGGATAGATTTTTGGGGAGAACACGTGGATCTGAAACCACATCGCTGACAGGCCCGACCCTCGCTGAAATTAAAAATGCTATTGACGAACAAAAGTTCACCAGCAAAATTGTTAATAGGTTCTTTGAGGGCAGTAAACCCCAAGATATCACGATGAAAATTTCTGACATCGATAAATATATTAGAGACCTAGATCAGTTCGGAATCAAAGCCCTTCTAATTCCATTCTTTTTTAACACAGGGGAGGGGAGGATGATGACGGCTAGCGAAATCAAGGCAAATTATCTCGATATTTACAGGGATATTTTGGGATTAAAAAAAGATTTTAAAAAGGTACAAAAACCCATTAACGACGTCGTTGGTAAGTTTTTTGGAACCCCACTTGTGGCAGGTATGACTCTCGCTGAAATTAAAAGCGCTATTGACGAACAAAAGCCCACCAGAGAAATTGTTAATAAGTTCTTTGAGTGTAGTAAAACCTAATATATCACGACAAAATTTTCTGACATCAACCGATATATTAGACACCAAGATAAGCTCGGAATCAGAGCCTTTCTAATTTCATTCTTTTTTAGCAAGAGGGATGGGAAGATGATGACTTCTACCGAAGTCGCTGTAAATTATCTCAAAATGCACAATGATATTCTTCAACTAAAAATTTTCGCTGAAATTAAAAACCTTCTATTTTCATTCTTTTTTAACACGATGGAGAGGAGGATAATGAATACTGACAAAATCAAGACAACTTATCTCGATATTTACAATGATATTTTGAGACTAAAAGAAAATTTTAAAAAGGTAAAGATTCCGCATCCACACACAGGCGTTAAAAATATCGTGTATACGGCCAGACATGGAATCATGGATTGGATAAAAACCAGTAATCATACATTATCCATCGGTATCTGGGAGGAGGCCGAAGCGGCGATCAATGGTATCTAGAGGCTAACGTGGATCTCTGACCGTCAATTTAATATCATCGTGGACGGTAATAAAACCTACTCTGGTGGAAGCGGCGATCAATGGTATCTACAGGCTAACGTGGATCTCTGACCGTCAATTTAATATCATCGTGGACGGTAATAAAACCTACTCTGGTGGCACTGCGACGTTAATTATCAAGGATCGCAGACAAACCTTTCTTTGGCTTCGTCGCGGATGATAGCTCCCTCATTAGAGGAAAAATAACCCGGTGTTTAGACCTTGTAGATAATTTTCCGACCGAAACTACTATATAGGCCCGCATTTCCCCCTTCCACCTGCCCCTTAACGATAGTAAACAATTGAAAACACTAGCGGGTTTAAAATAGTAATGACATCGATGAAATCAATATCCCCAGAGGTATCACAATCTCATCGATATCGATATGATACCGTGAAAGAGTTTTCCGCGAACTTCAAATCACTTTCTGAGCGCTATCTCTGCGGCAACAACAATCGCGGCAATCGCCACAGCGATAACTAAAAAGTTATCATACTGTTCTAAAAAAAAACTCAGCGATTATACAGCTCGGTACCGTGTGGTATTTGACGCGTACTCAAAATTATCCGAGTTGATCTCGCTGTCGATAGATAATTCGTTCATATCCGATGTTGAATTTTCCGCGATGACCCAGTTGTATAACTCAGCGATGTTGATATTGGAAATTGAAGACAGCGTTAACAATAATGTCACTCGAACTGCTTCAATGAATTGCGGAGAATACCACTCCGATACGAACAAGCATGATATCAATAACATCAACAAACCCACAATTTAGTGTGAACTTCCCTTCTCCGATTCCAGTGCGCGAGATCGCGCTGGCAAAATTACAAGTATATCATAGCTGGCCCAATATCAGATCAGTTGCATTTGGCGGTCAGCAATCGAATAACGCACTGGTGTTCTCGTATAAGAATAAACCCTATGACACCCCAGACTGGAACGTTATTTCGTTACCATCTGGGCCGTACCAAATTGAGCAAATCAATTCTGAAATTCAGCGTAGAATAAAATCAATCACTGGAAAAGAATCAAGCACTGGAAAAGAATCAAGCATAGCTATTAAAGTTCATGAACCGACGCTCTCGTCGTCGATCGAAATAAACTCCCCTGAGTATGCCGTGGATATCTATAACAGCTCGTTAAGAACAGTGTTAGGATGGCCTGAAAAACCACCCAGAACAGCCGACTTAACCACAGACGTACAATCATATATGAAATCAATCCCGTATATCGAGATGATTTATCTGATATAAGAAAAGTAAAAATCGCTGATTTAACAACAATCATATTTAACAACAAAAACACGTTGCAATGGGAATTTATCATTAAAAGAACAGATGAGTCAACTGTTACTATTTCATTTACGGTAACTGACATCACTGGTTATTTTAATGAAATTAATCAATTACAACAAACATAACTAGAACAAATACGGCAAACAAAATCGCGAAAACACGTTGAAATATTAAATCAGCTTGTATCTGATATGGAATATATCAATGAACTAATTATTCAAACAATAATTAATGACAACAGCAACAATAAACAACGATTCCTAACCGGTTACAATATCACAGAAGCCGATCTACATAATTTCAAGTTTCCCGGATATAACACTGAGGAACTAAAAGAATATGTTAGAAATGTTATCAAGGTATTACAAGTACAAGATTCAATTATCCTCAAATATAATAATGACCCAGATAGCGGCGGTAGGCATATTGCCCCACACAATGTAAATATTTCAGCGGTGATTGCGCTCAATTTAGTATGTGATGCAATTGAAGGAAGCTATCAAATTAATCTAGAGCAATCAAATCAAGCTCAGCAAGGATATATTCTTTATTCGTTTGCACCAACAGCTCCTCCAGGATTCCTAATTACTGAAAACCCAATTAATCCCGTCTATATGCGATGCCATAATAATTCGCTGACGAGAATTAATTTCCGACTCACTGACCAGTCAAATAATTTGATTGATCTACAAGACGAGGTGTTAGCGATTAGTTTGTTTGTGAAATCCTGAAAGGATTTTCGTCCTAAGGACTTGATCAAATATTCGGTTGAAATCGTAAAAAAACCCTCGTGAAAAATCATAAATGATTTTTGTTAACCTGTAGCAGCAGAGGGGGCGATGACAACATCGTTGCGACCCCGATGATTGAAAAATCGCTAAGTCTCCGTTTGCTAAATGGAGACTTATTTTTTGGGGGGTTAAAATATGAGATTCGCAGGAAGGCTCTATTTTCCGTTTTGAGGGCTCAATCAATTTTGTCGGAAAAAGTTGTCCGATTCGGCCCCCCCCCCCCCCTGCTGCTGATTATCATTGTTGTTAAGTTGGTTTGAGCGAGTCCTAATGCATGTATATTATTTTCATTGGAAGAAAACATTATCTCAATCGGATCTATTTTCCCACTATACCTTGTACATTTAAGTGATTTTTGTTAATACCTTTTGTATTTAGTTTCACATTAATTATATATATGTCATCATGAGGTATTCACTGAGATTGTCTCCATACTACTTTTATCATTCTCACATTCTATTTCAATATTTAAATGTTCCTATATATTAGTATCTTCAAAGTCAGATATAGACCTTGAAAATCCATTAACTTTTGCATTTACAATATTGTCCATTGAATAGTTAGAGTCGATAGTCTCACTAGGTACATTTAGATTCGTTATAGATGAAGCATTCTCCTCTTTGCAAGCTTCCAGCTACTTACCATTAACTCCATTCAACTTTATGAGAAATATGATTAGCTCAAAAGATTATATCAACAACCAGGTGCATAAGTGTTACTTAAATAATCCAATCCTATTTCGTGATTAACGTGCATGCCACATAGTCACATTGTTTTGAAAATGAGTTTAACATATATTCGATCTGTGTGGATTTGATATGACAAATTTTTTTTATAATGGAACTGAACTCCTAAGTTGAATAGAGTTAATGGTAAATAGGAACTTAATTTTGTATCTACCACTGTTCTCAGATGAATAAAGGAGTGTATGATAGAGTCGCAAACACCAGGAGTAAAGTACGCCATAGATTGTGGATGTGTGTCTTCAAAGACAGAAATAGCAGGAGACCGAGAGCATGCTTGAAACAAAGTTTTTGGAGGTTACTTGTCTCTTTTATATTATGACAAACAGGGTCCTATATCAGAATGGGTTACTGGGGTAATCTGAGGTAATTCTTTCACTATAATATTTTTCCTTCAGGCTACTGCTTTGTTTCAACATCAGAATCACCTTGAGCACCTGTGGTAATATGTTGCACCAAAAAATATAAATATAAGGGGAAATGTTTTACACTGTATGACCACAGGGGCTCGTATCATTTCTTACAAGTAGCGTGGGAAACGGTTTGGCATTGTTTAATGGTATGATAGTAAGCCAAACATCAGATATGCAATCAAAGTCGAATGCCTGACCTAAACATCGGTACCAAATATATTACGCTACACGAAGTGTAGCTTGAAATATAAGCGTTTATTCAAATAGGTCGCGCAATAAAGGAGAGAAGTGTCCTCCCTTGTAATTATTATATAGTTCATGTATGATGGGTAAATTGTAAGCAACGAAATGAGTTCCTGTGTGTATGACTAAATTTCGCTATGGCCCTTGTCCTACAATGTAAGCCCTCGATCCTGATATTTGTGTTTTGGATACCAGGGTCAAAGGCTTACATTGTAGGACTAACTATGGGCCAAGAACGGTTACTAGAAACACCGAAATACACTGAAAAACCAAAATACACCAAAAGACACATGTATTTACATGTTCTCTCTGTATATATCGGTTTCCACACACAAATTATTATTCGGTTTTGTTTGAAGAGTAATAAAAAGCAAAATAAAATGTGATTTGAGTGATTTTGATACGACTTATTTACTTTTTCCTAGTTATTGGTTGGGTTGGGAATCCGGGCACTTTTCCCATCCAGGCATTTTCAGTGCATAGTTATGACCGTCGAGGTGAAAACAACCACCATTGTTCTAATGACTTCTAGTGACTCAAGTAACGTGTGTAAAAATTATAAGTAAACAACACCAACATGTAGAATGTGACCATTTCGCTTTATTGCTTCATCAGACTGAATCTCCCAAACCCAATATATCCAGTGGCTTCTGAGATGCTGCTGAATTAAATAAATTCCTTGTATGAGGGCCTCAAGGTAGATTAGTACTTAGCTAATTGTGTTACCCTAATTAAATAAAGTCATTATTATTATTATTATTATTAGTATTATCAATTCAAACTAAGTTCAATATCATTGCTTATGTCATTAAATATAATCTGTTTCCAAGTGATCAATGATACAAACTATATGACATAAACAAGATTACGTCATAGCTCACATTTTTAACCTAACTGTCCCACTCTTTAACAAATAATCGGCATGGAAACACGCGTATACAGCACAGACCAATGACATTTTAATACATAAAAAATACGCAAAACTGGATCTTAAAGATACATAAATCTCTATTGATACTATGTCAAAAAATGTTGTTTAATATACTTCATCATTTAATTGTCTTTCTACTTCTTTAATATAATCCTCCTTAGTCATTATTACTATGGTGCAAGACTTAATATCATTTTTAATAATAATACTTTAATCTTGTGATAAAGTACGTAAAGAATTTAGTTCTTCTTTAGATATGTTTGTAAAATATTTTCTTTTAGGACTGCTATTTAAAATGTCTTGTTTAGTTGCTTCAATATAAAATTCGAGATAAATATCTTGTCCACCAGAAGGTGTAAATGATAATTCTTTTCTTTTCTATTGAAAAAGGGCTTATTTCGTAGATGAAAACTACTTTCATACTGTGAATATGTACATGATTGTGAGAAAATTCTTTTCATTTTAATGATTTTGTGTATTTGAAAAATGCTTCTGCTAAATTAATATTATTATGCCATATAATCGAACAATATGATAACCCCTTACCTAGAAGAATGTAATCACTATTAGATAGAATTCGCTTAGAAAATTTTAACACATTTTCGTTTCCTCTTTCGATTTCCTTCTTTTTTTTCTCCATCTTTTCTTGTTTTGTATTCTAATAAATCTCCTATTCTTTCTTCTGTTTGTGTTGTCTGCAACTGATCCTTTAGGAATTCGATTAGTCTTTCTATTGTTGCAATTATGGTTATTTTGGATTCCTGTGTAATTATCTTCACCCCATGTTTTTTATGGATCTGCATAGGTTGCCTTATGTGTGCCTGGTGCTATCAAGTTTTTTGCTTGATCATTTTTTGAATTGTTTTAAATGGATCTATTTTTTTTCTGTGTGATTTAGTTGATAGGTTATTCTTGCTCTTGTTTGTAGTTTATTATGTGTGTGATTCTTACTTACTGCACGTTAATTTTTGACATTGATGAGGTTAATTTCCTCTGCTGATTTATTTAGTTGTTGATTATCTCTTTTTTGATTTCTCTCTAGCAATTTTCAATGCTGATGTTTCTTGTAGTCCTGGTAACGTGTGGGAGACATTTATACAATATTTTAAGACATGCCTAAAATTTGCAGTGTTGTTCGGTGCACAGACCATCATATGCAAAAGGAAAATTATTATAAACGCGGTGTGGATAAATGTACATAGGTTTAAAAATACACAACTTTTAGTGCTTATTAATCAAGGTTTAATAGGGGAATTAAAGAATAATAATAATGAACATACATAAATTAATGTGAATTTTAAAATATAATAAGGATCACAGGAAACACCGACTGAAGATTTCAGATTTTGATATAGTTTAATTAAAGAAAAATAGGTCTGAGAAAAAGGTGAAAAATTACTTCAGCAAAATATTTTATTAAAAAAATTACCAGGTGTATCTGTGAGATAGTTGCAAACCTCAGGCCATGTCACATCAGGCTATTTTGTTGGGCTATTTACCCAAATATCTGCTGGAAATTTATAAGGACAATCATTAATTTCCACAACTTTAAGTTTCTGTAAATATCATGCATTAGCATCGCTATCCAGCGTCTCTTTGTAACCATAAGACATTGCAAGAAAGCCACCTAATGTTATAGTCCTTGCATTTTATAAATGAAAAGTGTACAATATACAAACTATATAACAAACACAGCCTTCAAACTGCCTTGACACTAATTGGCTTATATTGTCACATACAAATGTACGTGACACGTACACACCACTGCCACCCATATCAACCTAAAATATATTCAGTCTATAACAATATTCGACAGACACACATTCGTGGTTTTATATCCTGCTTGTACAGAAGACTATGCAGCACTTCTAAACAGAAAACAGAAATAATAAACAAAATAAAGATTAACTAAAACGGTGTGCTATATAGAACATAGACTATTATGAAGAAATTGATACCGATCATAGATCACTTGATAATGAATTAAAAGAATTGAAGAAACTAATTAGATTACAACCGGATAGAATCCAGTGTGAAATAACCCGTGAAATAATTTCGGAAACTCCCATGAATGAGTTTTGGGAAATGTGGAGACCAAATGATTTAATCATTGCAAGTAGAAAAATAGTCAGGGACACACTTCAGATGAAGTTATTTGAATTGCATAAACAAAAATTTGCAACATTTCCAGTGCCCCTCTGTTATAGGCAATCGGATACGCGAAAACAGAACATCGAAGTTGATATTCCAGGCCTGACAGAGTCAGGGCGTGAAAAGCAGAGTCTCGTATTAAATGATATTGTGCTGGTTGATATCAATGTTGTTGAAGATGCATTGCGTGCTAATAAATCCCCATGGACGCTAGGTTATGCAGCGACGATACATTATTCACAGGGATTGACTATATCGGATACAACTGTTTGGATGGTAGATAATCGCATAGAATGGTCGAATTTAGTCTATCTTTCAGTATCCAGAGTACGAAAAATAAATCAACTTCGAAGAATTGTCCTGACAGAGTCAGGCGATGATGAAATCATTGGCGATGATGAAATCATTGGTGACTATAATGATATTATTGATACAAAACTCTCCGGTTACAAACAACAGGACAAAAAAAAACAACGAGAATTTGATATTGATGCTGAATTAATAATCACTTTGAAGCAACAACAAAATAATCACTGCGCAAGTTGCAATTGTATAATGCGTTGGCAGTATTCGGATAAAGATCCTCGCCAATTCACCGTAGACAGAAAAAATAACAATCTCGGTCATGTCAGAAATAATGTGATGTTGACTTGTCTTGAGTGTAATAGACACAAGGGTGCTAGTTAAGACCGTGGGGTGGCAATTGAGTATCCTCGGGTATCACTTGTAATTGTTGTCTAGTAAAACCCCGTTGAGGGGCAGTTGAATCCAGTTTATAGATTGGAGGTCTACCCGTAGATCGTGTTATACTAGATATCTTATGCGTAGTGACGCTCCAAATAGGATCAGTAGCCCTTTTTGTACCACCCTCAAGCTCTCCTGGTTCATATAAATACCTCACAATGACATTACTACCAAGAATTGGTTCTTTGAAATCTTTTTGTGGTTTTTCAGGTATCGACTTCTTTTTAATCGCGTTGATAGGTTTCATGTTGATGGTTCTAGTAATCTCGTTATTCAGTGCGGTAACTACACTTGGTAATCTCTTCACCCATTCACGGGATCTTTTTTCTTGGATGAATTCTTTTGCATATTGATATCCAAATAACCGCTCAGCAAGAATCCGATTAAATCGTTCTACAATGGCCTGATCACGATGCAGTGCAGTATGCCCTCGTCTGATAGCGACATTGTGATATTTCATTGTAGATAACACTGCACCCTGAAATTCCTTGCCCGGGTCAACTTGTAACAGATTTGGCCAGTGCAGAGGGCTCCTTCGATAAATCCTTTCAAATGCAGAAGCGACTTCAGTGGCCGATTTTGTTTTTAACGGTTCTGCTTCTTTGTATCGACTTGCAATATCAACTACAGTTAACGCATATTTGTAACCACGATCATGTGGCAGAAAAAATAGATCAGCCTGATGAACTTCATTGGGTCCGGTTACATCAAAATGCGAGAATTGAATTTGTTTAGGCGGTGGTAGATAAATTTGCCATAGTGCCTGTTTGGATAACCAATGAGCCGCAGTGGTTTTTTTCACTTTTGCGGCGCTAGCGAGTTTACTGATTGCAGCGTTACCCCTCCAGTATCCTCTTGGGGAATAATAAATAGATTCCATGTTGCTATTAATTACCAGCACCTAACATCAATTTACTTTTCATAGCCGATTTTATCAAAAATGAAGCCAATTTTTCTTTGAAGGATTTATCAGGAATGGCATTCAACGCATGAATTAATTTCACATCTGCTAGATGCCTGTGTTGCAAATTGCTGCTTTTATAAGCAACATCATGAAGGTGACAGGCCTTATCAATAGCGTTTATTGGTTCCTCACCGGGTCGGGGCTGATTTTGATCATTGAGTCTGATATCAAGTCTTGTTCCCGGTCCACAATAACTATACCCTGGAAGGTGTTTTTCTCCCGGGTATTTTGCCCATGGGGTTCCAGGGAGTTTTGCTAATTTGGCAGCGATATCACCTCCTCGTTTTTTTTAAAAGGTTCCTTGGGTTCCTTGGGTTTAGAAACAAATCTAAATTTCTTTGTACTACACTGTACGCATTTACCAGAAAGCGCTGATCGGTTATTTTTAGTTGTAATCGTCGTCAAGTCATCTGTGCCAGTACGCGCCTTACACTTCACGCAATATAGATAAATAATTTATGTATAGAGATATGAATATAATTGATTTTTCAGCGACTAAAACAAGAGAACCAGTGAAGCATCATGCAGCGCTACCAAACTCTATCCGCGCAATTATAATCGGCCCATCTGGATCCGGTAAAACGCAATTGTTGCTCAATTTAATAATGAGATGGATGAAGTGGGATAAGTTGTATTTAATTGCCCCTAGCGTAGATGATCAACGATGCTATGAAGTGCTAAAAGATTTTAATGAAAACGCTTCAGAGATTGCCGGCGAGGATGTTATTGAATTTATAACCGATATTGACGAGGCGCCATCCGTGAATGACCTCGACGGAAGTATCAACAATTTAGTTGTATACGACGATGTCATGTTAGATAATCAAAAAAATCCTGCTAGAATATTTTCCAGAGGCAGGCATAAAAACACGGATGTGATCTATGTCACTCAACGCTACACTCAGATTCCAAAAGTGATTAGAGATAACTGTAATATGCTTGCTGTATTCAACGGCGTTGATACACATACGCTACAAAATATTTGGCAGACATGGTGTTCTGATATGGACTTCAATCAATTTAGAAATTTCTTTAGTCATGCTCAGTCTACCCCCCACGGATTTGTATCAATAAATTTACATGACCCTCAAACACGATATCGTATCGGACTGGATCAAATATTCGATTAACCCATAGCAGCAGAAGGGGTGAGTGACAACGATGTTGTAGTCCCTTTTTTCCCAAAAATCGATGGAGGATTTCATTAATTTCATTGATTTTTTCATATTTTTTTTTTGGACCTAATCCATGATTCACACACACATTGGGGGGGCTGATGTCACTGGTTTCATTGTTTTTAAGCGTGATTTCAGTGAAAACTTGTCTAAAAATGTTGTCTGATTCGCCCCTTCTGCTGCTGATTCTATTGAACCATTGAGGTTAATAATTGGTATCAAACACCCTTAAAAATACACTTTAAATGTTCAAACAGATCATTGGAATTATTTTTGCACATCTGATCATAACAATTACATTGTATATGTCCCACATATGCAAATTTCCATTCTTGTTTACAAGTTTTGATGATCAGAATTTCACATTTAGTTTATGATATAGGATGTATTGGTACCTGTAGTTGATATGTGTGGCCACATTTGGCTGTATTCTCTTGCAATATCCAGAATTATTATTTCCCTCATGAATAAGATTGCTTATAGTAATGTATTCTTTTTTACTACATTGTCGCTCGACTTCCTGTATACTGGCATGTACTAATGTTACCACCAATGATCAAACCTCACCGTCCCCACATTTCCTTAAAGTTTGTGATGCATAGTCTACCTGATTAGCTATTTAACCTGTAAATGACCAGATATGCTTATATAAACTTCATATACTTTTAGGATGAATTTATTACTTTAATACATGACTATTACTTCACATTTCTTAGTGTCACTCTGTCAAGTTTAATATTTATTTCCTATGCTTGCAGCCTGAATGTTATTTGTAAATCACTATATCTAACACATTTTAACTTTATTTGCATACATCTTACTGTTTCTAGATGTAAGTGAAACATTTTATATCTGTTCAGGTCTAGGCTGGTATCTGGAACAAAGTGTTAGTGGTGGATCAGCTTGGAAGCTCTCCAGTAGTCTGGTGGTGATAGCAAGGTTTCATAAGGACATATGCAGTGTACTGCCATAAGTGATCATAACATCACCACACTAATATAAAGTACCTCAAGGACATGGTTTAAATCTTCATGAGAGAGATTAGCACCATTGTTCAGTAAGGTAAAGCCTGCCTAAAAACTGTATTTTCCTATCTTATTGTCGCTTTTTGTAGTTATCGACACTGAAATGTAATGCAATTTTCCTATAAAACATGGAAGTGGTCCCATCAGATGTTTCAATCTGAGTGCACTATTAGTTATACAAATAACTGCCTAAATATCTGACACAATAAATATGGAACATAGCACCTATTGTTGCTTCTTTAGTGTGTACACCTATATGCACCTTGACAGGCATATTGCGGTTTGTTGCCAAAATCACTATGAGTCATGCTACTTCATTACCCCTGGGAAAAATGTTCTCAGTTACACAGACCCAAACCACCATTTATTTTAAAGACCATTGATTGATCAACTTTTCTGTCTAAACTTTGACAAAATCTGTTTTCAAACTTTTATGAAAATTTAATTTTTCAATAAAATTTAGTTTATAAATTTAAATGTTTATTTAAATTTCCATAAAAACTTTAATTGATCAAAATGTATAAACTTTAAACATATTTTCAGACAGACCTTATTTTGTAGTACAATTAGGTTTTTACAGCATTGAAAAAGTCCTATAATTAAGGAAGATATAGCAAATTTAGTTTTGGTTTCTCAAGAACACATGGATCAGCATGTGCACCCTGTGGGACACCAGCGCTACACACCTTCCAGCAGGTGTCACATGTCTTGTATGCAAGGAAATTCAAAAAGACTTCATGTATAAAGTTCAAATAGGTGTGGCATTCAAATATAAAAGTTTTACTAAAATTTGCCCCAAAAAGTTGGGCCTGTCAGGAATCACACCACAATTAATACTTCCAGTTCAGTACCCACGAATGTAGTTCCAGTCTATTTTTAGAACATTTTTTCCTCTCTCATTTTGGTGGTGATAGAAGAGTTATATTGATGCATATTTGGTAGGGATTTAAAGGTAATTGTTTATTCTTGAGAATAGGAGCAGAGAGAGTGGTTGTCAGTGTGTAATTTGGCGACAGTGCACATGGAGTAATAAGGCGTTGGTGATGATCCGGAAGTGAAATATGTGTTCTGTTTACATGCTGCTCTGTTTACAGTGCAGCAGCTCAAAAAAATGCCGATCAACCCTTGACAAGAATTTCACCGTGAAGTCATCTTTGGAGGTATTTTAGATTAACATATGATTTGTATTGATTGTCACACTGTGGAAAGGTCAGTACTGAGAAATATATGTCGAGAACATATAGTAAAATTAATTGTGGTCTATGTCCAACCATCACTCTGTGTCTACATTACTACGATTCACCATGTATCGAGTCTATCGAATCAAGTACGACCCAGTGACACATTACATGAATTGGGCTATAAATAGTAATAAAGTAACTAATTCGTATCAAAATCACATAAATCATATTTTATTTTGCTTTATATTTTTATTCAAATAAAACAAATAATAATTTGTGTGTGGAAACCAATATATGCAGAAAGAACATGTAAATACGTGTGTATTTCGGTGTTTCTAGTAACACGGCCAAGAACGTTAGTGGACGGATTCTACAATGGACCAGGAAGTTCCAGAATCTTTCCAAAATATAAAAATGTACCTCGATATATAATGTCAGATAAGAAATTCGGAAAGGTAATCCTAATTTCGTCCAGTAGAATTACGCTAAATCTTAAGTCAGAACAATAAACGTTCTACTTACGCTTTGGAAACTATTCGCTTTCTGGATATAATCTGTAGTCGATAGCATTCGGATAAATCTCGGCTATTTCTGCCAGACAATAAAATGCCGCGGCTGTAAGTTGGCGCAATAATTTACAGAAAAATAATTCTTCTCAAAGATGTTTATACAAAATTAGGAAACACAATCTTTTTGGTCTATCGCAGCAACTTGAACGATTATATTGATTGTGGGGCTGACCTGAAAGTTGATGAATAAAAATCAACCCCATAAAAATTAGTTCAATAATTCCTAACATCTCGGTCAATCGTTGCTACGTAAATAGGTAAATCGGTCCGATTGGCATCATATTTCTAGTCTGGTTCCCTGTTTTTTATGCATTGCACCCCTCTATAGACAGGTTTATCTGGTCATAGAACACAATTCATTTTACTATATGTTCTCTACATTTGTTTCTCAGTACTGACCTTTCCACTGTGTGACAATCAGTACATATCATATGTTAATCTAAAATACCTTCAAAGATAACTTCACGGTGAAGTTCTTGTCAAGGGTTGACCTTCTCTTTAAATTCTGGGAGGAGTGTGCACACTATATTTTCCAACTACTGGCCTTGTGAAATCAGGTTACATTTAGCAAAATATATACAGAATATGAATCTCTTTGGATCTTAATACTACCTACCTTATAACTATACCGTCACACACTCTGGATCAATATACTTAAATTGAATGCATTTTATTAACTAACGTCATTGATCAACCTTCATAGAATTAATTTGTCTGAAATATGTGCCCTCATCGTTGCCTTGTACTGATCAATTTTACAATGTTACAATTGCCTGGAGTCATATGCTTTGAGAGCAACGGAGATGTTGGTCAGGTTATTAGTCTTTCCAGATTTTGGAATGTAGGTGTAGATAAACACTCTGATAAAACAATTTATTTACAGTATGTCAGGTAATTATGATACATATTGTGATTTGAAAATATTTTATTAATGGTCTTTGATAAGGAAATATTAGTTTGTATTTGCAGCTTGGTTTGGTTGTAAACTTCACAATTAGTCCAGGTGTTTTCTTTTTAAAGGCTGATGAATTTCTAAATGCTAGAACTGGTGAATCGTCGTATGTTAGTGTATCATAATGGGTGAGGCTTCATTTTCTTGAGTTTGTGTGGCAAAAAGTCTATGATTTATTGCTTGATCATCATGAATCCAAAGATTGATAGTTAAATTGTTTGTGGCAATTCCCTGTTTAATCTATTTCTTTGTCTTTGAATCATGTTGGGTATTATTAGCCACTTATCATAGGTCAGGCATTATTAGCCACATGTCATGGGTCAGGCATTATTAGTCATTTGCCATTGGTCAGGCATTATTAGCCACATGCTATATGTTAGGCATTATTAGCCACATGCCATATGTTAGGCATTATTAGCCACTTTGCCATTGGTCAGGCATTATTAGCCACTTGTCATATGTTAGGCATTATTAGCCACTTGTCATGGGTCAGGCATTATGAGCCACTTGCCATAGGTCAGGCATTATTAGCCACTTGCCATAGGTCAGGCATTATTAGCCACATGTCATGGGTCAGGCATTATTAGCCACTTACCATTGGTCAGGCATTATTAGCCACTTGTCATGGGTCAGTCATTATTAGCCACTTACCATAGGTCAGTCATTATTAGCCACTTGCCATAGGTCAGGCATTTTAGCCACTTGCCATAGGTCAGGCATTATTAGCCACTTGTTATGGGTCAGGCATTATTAGCTACTTGCCATAGGTCAGGCATTATTAGCCTTTTTCAATTCTTGTTGTCACTGATGTTGAAGCATAAGTGCCATAATGAGGATTGACATTTAGAGCTAATTAATTAATATTGTTTAGTAATTAAACTTTTTTAGTGCATACTAAGTCATTAAAGCCAAGGCCACACTATAAAAATAATAATGGAATGTGGTCATGGGTTCAAGTCTCGCGTGGCCAATGTGGGTGAGGAAGCTTGCCAGTAGTTTCCCATGGGTTGGTGGTTATTCCCAGGGTTTTGTTGGGTTCTTCCTCCACCATTTAAACTGAGAAATGGCAAAAAGTTCACAGCAACAACAATAAATCAATCACACCTCTTTTTTTCTTGTTTTACTTGTTTAGGTATTTGTCCAGGAAGATCCCGTAAAAATTCAGATGTTTCTTAAGTTTTTTCAGCTATCTTTTCAAGTTGAGGAAGAAGAGGTTCCAATTGTTTTAGTAACAGGTTTAAATAACTGTTCTGTACCTTCTGCGAATTCCACCTCAGATTCTTGACGCGCTTGTAATTTTTGTCTAACAGGATCACGAACTGGTAAAAATTTCTTAATTGCTTTTAGTTGCTCTTGAGCTAATCTAGCTGTATGAGATTCTCCGATATTTGCCATGTTATTTGATATGATAATGATTTAATTCACAGTAGCAGGGAGGGCGCGTCCTCAAATAAAGTGCCACAAATAAAAAAAAAAACAATGCGTGCATACTTGTCTCGGTTAGAGACTTCGGTTTAAAGTTATCGACCTTATTTTTTTTTCATTTTCGTAGAAGGCTTAGTTTTGTAAATAGATTTGCTCTAAAAAATGGTGGGTTCACTCTCCCTGCTTCTGATGTTCAGGAAGTGAAAATCACCAAGTGGAGCTAGCACTTTATTTGAAAGATGCACATTTGGAGTAAGGCCTAGCTGTATACTCTATAACCCATATTACACCCATCAATCATATACCAAAATAAACGGAATTAAAGGTTCTTTGAACTATATCTAACATATATACAAGGTCTTTATTAAATAGCTAGTATAACCAACGAGGAAAGCCAGTAAACCTTTTTTCTTTAAAATTCTAATGCAAAATACGAAACTGCTGAACGCCACTACTAGCGCATAGGGTAATAAGGAAGTATGACTGGGGATCAGTCTAAGTTCATCGTAGAAATATTACCAGATATCAGGAAACGAATCTTGGAAAATAGTGGTTGCCACATAAACGTGATGTTGGTAAACATTTCTCATTTTAATGTCTTTTGGATCTTCATTTTACACTGTATTGATGATTCAAAAAGAGTACAAGGTAAAAATAATTTTCTTTTTTACTGCATAAAATGTGTTGGACAAACGAAGAAATATTCAGTGATAATAGCCTGGAACGCTGTATTATCGCGGTACTTAATGTTGTTATCGGTGCATATTAAAACCGATCTGTTATTGCTGTATTGTTACAAATTGTAAAGTTTCTCTGACTTTCCTTCCATCTGATCCTATAAAAAAAATCTCGGTCAATACAATCATGTAAATGTAAATTAAACCGCATATGGCGACTGACCCAGATTACTGTGTGGGTTTTTTTTCACTGACGTCACTCTTCGGTACACAATTTCCCAAAATGCAACGCGATTAAACAAACGCCGCCATTTTGCACCCCAAACAAATCGAAAGTTGACGTGCTAGTTATGATGGAGAAGACTACCAAAAAAGCTATGATCAGTACTAATTATCTCGATTCACTTGTGGGTGATGTTCGTGAGAGATACATCCAGAAAACTGCTAAAATACAGATTGATCCATATAAACTGCCTGCTGAAGCTTTTAGCGACGATCGGACGAAATGGCCCGAGATCAGCTATGTTGACGTGGTTCATTTTTTGATCTTTCAACAATCAGCATACACCAAGGATCAGTTGAAGAACTACAAGTCTCTTGATGCTTACAAGCTTTTCCAAGACGGCTGGATCCAAGAGATACTGCACAAGGAAATTAATGGGGTCCATTTGTTGAGAGCAAAGGTAATTTCACTTCCGTTTTTTTTCTTTCTCTCGTCTTTTCATGACGCAACTTCAGTTAAATCCATTGTATTAATGCAGTAGCCTGTTTGTGCTGACAGGTTTATAGTTAAAATCAGTAAATATAACAACATTTTCACTTTGGTATGAACCATTCATCCCTTTATAAGTTTGCTGTAACCACATGTTGCATGTACATGTAAACATTCCTCATGTACATGTATGGAGACATTCAACATGCACAAAAACCTCGAGTACTGACATAATACTGAACATTATATATTATATTTTGTAATGTTTCCTTCATTCTAAATTCCAGGTGACTCACTCTATGCGAGTCAGAGAGAAACCTCTAGAGCCATGGGTTATTGTTGCCACAGATGGGAGTGTGGAAACAGCACATTGCACATGCATGGCAGGACTGGGGGAATGTTGTACTCACGTTGCAGCAGTTTTGTTAGCCTTGGAGACTGGTGCGAGAATATGCAAGGAAGCTACTGTGACTGATGTACCTGCATACTGGATGTTTCCTGCTTCAACTAAATTTGAGACACCATATAAACGAATTAAAGATATGGACTTCCAGTCTGCATTAAAAAAACGACAACTTTCAAGTAGTGAATCTGAGCACATTGTTTCTGAGAAACAAACAGTGTCAGACATATCATCGCCTACTGAAAATGAGGTGATGCTATTTTGGGATGAACTTCATAAAAATTTGCCAAAGGCTGCCATTCTATCATTAAGAGGCAAGGGCAAGTTCTCAGAAAACTTCAAACCGAAGTCATTATTTGCAGAGTGGCCCATTGATTTGAGTCAGTTATACTTATGCAGCAAGGATACAAGTTCAGATTCATCATACGAGCAGGTGTTAGACAAGTGTAGTGCTACAGACATATCTGTTTCGAAGGAAGAAGCATCATATCTTGAGAAGGAGACAAGGGGCCAATCAAATAGTCTCTTCTGGCACAGATATCGTGTAGGAAGAATAACAGCTTCCAATTTTTATCGGGTATGCCACACTAGCCTTTCACAGCCATCTCTGACAGTTCTGAAATCAATTTGTGCATCGTATGGGAATACGATGCCCTTCTATAGTGCCGCAACAGCCTGGGGAACTAAACATGAACTAACTGCAAAGATGGAATACTCAGCATTAGTAAAGAGTAAACATGTAAATTATAAGCTTGTGGACAGTGGTTTAATCATCAATGAAAGATACCACCAGTTTGGGGCTAGTCCAGATGGAATGATTACTTGTGCATGTTGTGGAGATGGCTGTCTGGAGATTAAGTGCCCCTACAGCATGAAAGACAAACCTATCTTGGATGTCCCGTGGTTGCAATTGATAAACAGCAAGTTAACAATCGATTGTAAACACACATATTACTATCAGATGCAAATGCAAATGTTTTTGTCAGACCGACAGTATTGTGACTTTTATGTATGGTGTCCTCGTGACCACCACTATGAACGTGTTTATAGAGACAATGAACTGTGGCAAACAATGTCTACTAAAGCATTGGGTTTTCACTCCAAATGTGTAATGCCTGAACTCCTATGTCAATATTTTTCATGGAGACAAGTCCTTAGCCCAAATGCAGTTACAGGTAAAGAAAAGATACCTATCTCCACTCAGAGTGACAGAAAGTACTGCATTTGTGGCGGAGATGATGATGGAAGAAAGATGATAATGTGTGAAAGTGAAAATTGCACAAAGGTATGGTTTCATACCAGTTGTATAAAACTCAAACATGTGCCGAAAGGAAAATGGTATTGTGGCGAGTGCAAATGATAAATATATTTATAAGTGCCCACCATGTTATGCTTTTTAAATTGGTTAGATATTTTATATAATATAATTGCAATAGTTACATCATTCACAAATCAATAATATGTGAAATGATGTCTCTGTTGTATCTTTAAAATATGATAAAGAAATCTTAGGAAAGAAGTTGATGAAATATATCCTCAAACCATGACTTGCACCTGTAGATTTCTTGTTGCACTTAACTTGCCATGACTATTTTGACATATTGCAATTTATATACATAAATTAAATAGAACTAGCATTAGTAAGATACACTTTATTTGCAAATTTACATGTTACAAATGTGTGACAATAACATTCACTGTATACATATTAGTTTGATCAATAAACTTTGCAGTTTCACTCCAGTGGAACAACTGATGGACACAAATTTGTTAAACAGCAAGAGCAGCAGAAGGGGCGAATCAGACAACATTTTTAGACAAGTATTCACTGAAATCACGCTTAAAATCAATGAAACCAATGACATCAGACCCAAAAGTCAATGACATCAGGTCTCAAATATGTGTGTGAATCATGGATTAGGTCCAAAAAAAAAATATGAAAAAATCAATGAAATCAAAAACTTTTCAACTATTACATTTTTTGGGAAAAAGGGACTACAACGTCGTTGTCACTCACCCTCTCTGCTGTTGGAACTTTCAGTTCAGGGTTAACCGAATATTTGATCCAGTCCGATACGATATCGTGTTCGAGGGTCATGTAAATCACTACGACGAAAATCACTACGATTTCACAAACAGACTAATTTGTAAAACCTCCTCTTGTAAATCAATCAGATTATTAGACTGATCTGTGAGTTTGAAATTAATTTTGGTTAATGAATTATTATGACATCGCATATAGACTGGATTCACCGGGGACTCAATTATTAAAAACCCTGGAGGAGCTGTTGGTGCAAATGAATACAAAATATATCCTTGCTGAGCTTGATTTGATCGTTCTAAATTTATTTGATCGCTTCCTTCGATCACATCACATACTAAATTGAGCGCAATCACCGTTGAAATATTCACATTGAACGGAGCAATATGCCTGCCACCACCATCTGGGTCATTATTATGGGTCAGGATTTTTATTTCCGGTGATGTTGCTTTTTTCCACGTATCATGAATTATTTTAAAACCAATATCGATGGCATCACTGAGAGATTTTTGTAGTTCTGGTACGTTATATCCTGGTAGTTTGACTGTGGGTATATCCTTGACGGGGATGCCCTTGCCTCCTGCAAAAATTGTTCTTGTTGTAGGATTACTGTCACCTAATATCTCTTGAATAATTTGTGAATTAAATGTTTCCATGTCATTGATGATTTTGTTACATGTTTTTACGACACTGATAAATTCATCTCGGGTAAGAGAGCCGGATTTAAGGGGTATTAACAACAGTGAAAAATCATTATTCATTGCTGTGAAATTTTCAGCGATTTTAAGTTCGTTAACAAAAAGATATTTCCCTCCCTTATCTATAGTGCCAAGAGCAAAAAAGATGCTAGCAATACTGTAATCTCTATAACTCTTTACTGGATTATCAGATTTTATCCTGTCTGTGATATAATCGGTTTTTTGAGGTTCTGGTAAATCAACGGTTTCCCCCTTTGGTGGTAATTCAGGCCATCCTAGTACGGTTCTTATTGAGCTTTGATAGATATCTACGACGTATTCTTCTGAGTTTATTTCAATGGCAGATGATAGTGTTGGTTCATGAACTGTTATAGCGATTTTTGACTCTACTCCAGTAATCGATTTTATTCTACGCGCGAATTCATTATTGATTTGTTCAATTTGATATGATCCGGTTGGTATGGAAACAACGTTCCAGTCTGGGGTACCGTCGGGTTTATTCTTATTTGCAAATACCAGTGAATTATTCGGTTGTTGACCACCAAATGGTTTTGACCTAATATTTGGCCAACTGTGGTATACTCGTAATTTTGCTAGCGCTATCTCCTTCACTGGGACCGGAGAGGGGAAATTCACACTGAATTCTGGATTCGTTGAGGTTATTGAGATCATGCTTGTTTGTACTGGATTTGTGTTCTCCACTATTTGTTGAAGTAATTCCATCTGTGTTGTCATTGTTATTATATTCATGATGTATTTCTAATTTTGACATCGCAGAATCATATATATCTACCATCGCTGAAAACTCACTCTCTGATATAATTGTATCATCGAGCGATGACGATATCAATGATGATAATTGCGAGTATGCAGTAGACACAACATGAAATTGAATTATGTAGTCTTGTAGTTTCCGTTGGCTGCATGAGGATATTTTTTTTGTGATTATTGAAATAATTCCAGCGATTGTTGTTGCCGCAGAAATGCAAATTGGAACAGCTATCGGGGCCATCATTGTCACTGAAGACAGTATAATACCAGCTCCGGTGATTACACCACTCACAGCGTACACAGTAACATCAATTGCGGTAATTCTCCTGCGATATTTTTTAATTTTCAATTCATACTCCTCAGACAAGGTTTTGAGTCTAGTTTGATACTCTCTGACCTGATCATAGCGATATTGCGATGATGAAATCATTTTTATTTTAAATACGCTAGCGTTTTCAATTACGATTTACTTAAATTCGCTACGAATTCCACATACCACGTTGTTGAGACCCTAACCAAATGAGTATCAGTAGATGCGATTGTGAACTTTTCAGTTGTATTCTTGTCGATGATCGTTGAAATCGTATTATTGAACCCGGATGAACTGGACGATGAAATCTTAAATTGAGACGATGGTGTTACTAGTGTTAATCGATAAATACCCTTAACGGTTGCAGTGATATCTAATGTGTTGTTTGTAGGTGTCCACTCAAATGATCCATGTTGGATTGTGTATACTAAGTTGTTGGTTTTCTCATGAGGAATTTTTGTTTTTTCAATGGCTGTTATCATCCTTGTTGCATCCCCCTTGATGCCTTCGATGAAAGTTTTCGTCTCATCAATGGATTTTTTAATATCAGGGAGTTTTAGTTCAATTTTATCTAACGGGGTTCCAATAAATTTATCAATGATATTTCTACGAAATGATATAAACTGTTTTATGTGTTCTTCAATTCTAGATTCAAGTGTTGCTAGTACAACCACAGAATTGTTTAACTCGTCGTTGAGAGTTTTTAATCGATCTGTAATCGTCGAAACGAGTACACCTGGTTTGAGTTTACCCTGATCGGAAAATAACGCAACGGTGTTCTCGATTGCATTTTGTTGTTTAACTAAAATATCATCCAGAGAGATATTACTGGTTTTCAATTTACCCTGATCGGAAAATAGCGCAACTGTGTTCTCGATTGCGTTTCGTTGTTTAACTAAAATATCATCCAGAGAAATATTACTAGATTTCAATTTACCCTGGCGATCTTGAAATACAACTATTTCATTGGGTTCAACACTTTCTAAATTCAACGTCTCAGCTATTTCATCTTTAATTTTTTTTGTTATATCCTTGATAGAATCAGGGGTTGCAGTGTCATCGGGTTTGGGTTTCAAAGATCTCCCCCAAATATCAATCATGTTATTGTAAAACTCTTTCTCTCTCTAAAAAGCGATTGCTGGTGTAGTCATTTACGACAATATGAGGTGGTTTTCCCCTTGGGTTACCCAAGGAGTTAGAAATAGCGTCAAGGACATTTAATACTTCACTGCCGCATATTGGTGGGTCATTGATTTGTTGTGTTGGTAGCGTAGAATACCAAGTCTTCATTGGAAGGGTTTTTATATACCGCATAAACTCTTTTGGTGGGGCTAATCCATATGAATCGAAATAAACAATCCCACGTGGATCAATAGCGTATGCAACCCAGTGAGTTCCAGGTCCGGTGCTGTTATCGAGATTAATAATACCTGTTTCAGTTTTGTTTGGTTGATGTGGTAATTGATCTTTCATAAAAACACCTCTGAAATGTTTAATCGCTAGTTTTTTAGCAGCATCCATTAAATCAAAATTGGACATTGGAACCATCGAAGATTTGGGAACCATAGGTTCGGAAATTGAAGATTTCTGAATTAATAAACCGTTCCTGGTAGTCTTAGACCTTTTCCGCTGTACCAAGAATACGGGGTTCCTGGTAGTCTTAGACCCAATCCTTGAACGGATCGTCTCTTTTTTTTATATCCTTGTCCAGCTGCCTTCTTAAGTGCCATTCCTGCTGCAGTACCAACGGCTCCTAACGCTGCTGCTTTAGCCACTGCTGGGGCTGCTGCTGCAATCAATGCTGGTATTGCAGCTAACAATGGAAATATACCGCCTGTTTTCATCATATTTTTTATAGCAGCCGCAGAGAGAGTAATCTGAACTCCCTTTTTATCCCTGAAAGCATCATTGAAATGTTTCACCTGACGAGTTGTCAGCGATAATTTATTTTCACCACCAGTCATTTGATTAGGTTTCAACGTGATTGTGGTTCCACATTTTTTAGCCGATTCTGATTGCAATTTTTTGATTTGACCAGGAGTTAACGTAACACTAATAACACTATATGACATTATATATAATTGATTGATTCTAATTCAATGAAAAATCGTTCAAAGATTTTCTACTGGGGCATCTACCACTCTCATTCTTCCACCAACACCTTCGAGTAGCATTGATTTATCACTGAGAATGACAGCAACCGCTCTATAATTAGCAATAGCACCATGAGTCACATTAGCTCTAAAGTGTATATCAACAACTGACTGTCTTGTCAAATCGAGATGTTCCAGTGAGAAGTAGTAGATCGGATACAGATTCTTAAAATCAAATTGTGATATTTGCAAACCAGTATCGACATTTTGATCGCGTGCCATAAATGACAACAGACGATGATAAACTCGTGCAATATGATTTTCTGTGTAATTAAGTTGTATATCCTCAGATGGTTCCTGCTGGCCGTTTATTCTCAGTGAGACGTCTTTCACACCTAATTGATCAAATATCATATGACTGAAGATTTGATTGCCAACTCGTGTGTTATCTTGGAACGCAATAAATATATGACGTGGCGCAGAAACGCCTTGTTTTGATGCTAGGTTCCAAGTGAATAACCCGTTGATATTTGATTGTTTCACATCTGTACTCACGGTTAGCCAACTCAACAACGACTTTCCTCCTTGGTCCATAAATGATAGTAGTCGTTGTTCTGCGGTGATTGCTGGAGTCAACACTGGCATCCACAATGATATTTTTGTTAAATTGACTTTACCGGCATCATCATTTATATGTGCTGCAGCTGGGTTTGCTGGAATCCTCCAAATTGCGTCGTTATCATCACTTTTTCGTACAAGCGATACTGTATGCTTCGCCCCGTAGATAACTTTTCTGACGTTTCTACAGAATCCAAATATGTGATGCAGTGGAATCGCGCATGAAAATGATCTACGATCTCCTTGCAACATTGCGTTTCGTGTTGCAGCTCCTAGATTGAAATTTGGATCGTTGTTTATAATCATATCCTCGACATCAGCATTAGCAGCACCAGCATTATTCTTTGGTCGTCTTACAACAAATGGATTTCCTCCAGCGGTATTCTTACCATCTTTTGCAAACATCATAGAAGGTCCTGCTGATCTTGTGTAATCATCGGAATATCTCGCTAACCCGATTATTGTTGTGGCCACATCAACATCACAATCTATGGACTCAATTTCTTTTCCATCAATGAGATATCTAGCACTCTCAAATAGCGCCATAATACCATTATTGACAAAACCGACTTGAGTACCAGCTGGATACGGTGCTGGTGCAGCACGAGTATCAGCAGCTGTTACAATTTCTCCTTCTACTTCAATAAATGCTTCACAGGGCAAAAAGTATTTACTGGTATCATGGACTTGAAGATCAATTCTTGCTCGACTAGTTGAGTCTATGGCATGATAGGCGTAATATTGATAATCGCGTACAGAATCATCCTTGCCAACTGGGGCGTCTATATCAAACGCTGGATCATGTGACTTTTTGAACATTTTATTCTATTTATCAGAGTCTAAATAGTGAAATCGTAAACGATTTTTCCATTTTCATCGACGTAGTTTTTTAAGGCCACTTCCCGCTATCATGTTTGCAATATTACTTTGGTCCCCTTGATTTACCATCGACGCTAGTTTTTCATCTACTGCGTTATTTATTATTTTACTAACACTTGCAGGCATTTCTTCTGTAGACGGTAACGGTTTCTTTTTTCGACTCACTAATGATGTTATTTTATCCTTCGCAGTTGAAAATGCTTTCCCGGCAAGATTTCCAACAGTACTAATACCCTTATCACGAATAACATCAATGGCTTTCATTGATAACTGTTTAGCTAACGGCATCACTTTTGGAGCCATTCTTGAAAAGAATCCTAAAATGGTATTGCCGAGGCCATCTCCGTAGTATGCTCTATAAACTGGAAACCGTGAATTAACTACATAGACTGGGGTTGGTTTATCATGATTGTAATGGATGATCATTATTATAAAAACAATAGTGTTTTCAATTGTTATTTAATCGCTATGATACCCATTTGCTAACTCGTCAATGAAATCTCGATAGGTTTTGATATCCATGATACCGCCGGCAAATAACCGTCTACAGATATCAGCTGCTTCATTAATTATTTCTGGAGAGTTATTTCCAGCTCGTTTTCCTCCGATGAGAACATCTAATCGTGATATATCATTGATAACACTATCAGGACAAATGTTTCCAATCCTTGGATTTCCTAATCCACTTCCGCTATAGCCAGCTGCTTCATCTAGTTTTTCTAAATCCGTAGTTTGTAAATAATCATCATCATCATCATCATCATCAGGTGGTAGTTGTTGTTTTTTAGGTGAAAAAGATATTTTCTTTGCAGGTTGCTCTCGCTTTCTTTGCAATTTTGGCGGTTTTTGTTGTTGTTTTAGTTCTTCATATTGATTATACACGTGATCCACCATCCTGATATATTCAATGTATGATGCACTATCCGTCTTTTTTTGACTTTTTCCAGTTTTGATTTTGTAGAATATATCAGCCCAGTGAGTTAAATTCTTAACATATTTATGATGTTCTGGTTTCAACATTTTTTTTCTGTTTTCATAAGAAGTAACAACAAGCGTAGGAATTTCTGTTGGATCAGTCTCATCAATTGCTGCTAACCCTTCTTCGTTAAATCTCATGCGTAAATCATCTACTGTTCTCTTTGATTCTATTTGTTTTGTTTGTTCAGTTTTCGCTGCTATTTTTTCAAGTTCACCAATAACAGATTTTCCCGTCTCGGGACTATCTCCCAGTAAAGCACGCTCTACTCCTTTCGTTGCTGTGGTTACTGGTTTAAACAATTCTTCAGACCCCAGAGCAAAATCAGTTTGTAAACTCTGTCGTTGTTGCAGTTTATTTCTTATAGAGTCACGAATTGGTATAAATTTCTTAATTGCATCTAGTCGCTCACGAGCCAGTCGGGTTGTTAATGCTTCATTGACCATTATTTGAAATCAGAAACCATTTTTCAATTGTAAAACACTTTCTCCACTTTTTTGACATGTCAGATGATTTTTTAACACAGTCATGGAAGTGTTATTTCATCGTGAGACACCTTCTATCAATGATGAGGAAAGTGTGGAATTCTCTAATAAAATAATTAATACCACAGTTTCCTCACTTTTGTTACATGTCGGATGATTTTTAATACCACCATGGAAGTGTTATTTCATCGTGAGACACCTTCTATCATTGATGTTGAAAGTATCAAAATTGTATATAAATAAAATAATACTGATAGTTTCAACATTCTAGTTTTGACCAATCTGACACATCGTCCATCGATTTTTGACATCCCTCTGAGGGTCGGCTAAAAAAAATGATAAATAATCGGGCAATCAAAAAATGATAAGAGTCGGGGCAATCAATGGTCGGGCAATCAAAATTGTTCATTTTCTTGAATTAATGCTCGTAGGTTTCTAATTTTAGAGTTGACTTCTTTTTTCAATTCGTATTCGTACCCCAATTCTTTTCGTATTCCCTCTACGATAGCATACAACGGGACGAACACACTGATGTCACTGGAAAATGAAAGAGAGTCTTTAATAGAATTCTGAATTTTTTTGATGAGTGCATATTTCTTGGGTAGCATATACTTGTTAGTGCTAACTCCGTATTCAATATCCTGAAAATCAGACACAATTTGGTCAGGATTTAATCCATCTGATAGTTTGATATCCTGATTTTTCAATTTTGCTATTTCAACTATGATGCTATTCATGTTTTCAGAATTCATTATTCTATAAGAATGACATATCTCTAATTGGAAATTATGACGCATTAGACATAACTAAATTGAACTTTTTGTCCCGTCTTTTTTGAAATAGCCGTTTTGGTTATCCCCTCTGCAACGAATCGTACTGAAGTTCTACAAATATTGAAATACTTGCCGGCTTCATATAATGATTGAAATATTTTCTCTTCGTTAGTTGTTGTATTCAAAGATTTCACTGGTCTCGCTTTATTTGAACAAGTGCCATTCCTTCCTCGTTTGATATTCTCACCTTGTGTGATAGCTTGCAGATTGGATAAAGAATTGTTCCTTGGATTAGAATCAATGTGATCAATAATAAAACCATCTTTGATCAATCCATTAAAACATTCAAATACGAAACGATGATTGCGAAATGTCTTCCTTCCAACATTAAACACCAAATACCCCATACCATTATCCCACCCAATTGGGTTCTTCAGTCTACAGTTTCTGACAGTACCATCACTAGATGCTTCGTAATTTTTAATCACTGGGTGTAGTCTGAATTCTTGGGTCATTATATACTACACTATTGTCTAATTCAATGACTGACCCATTTTGCAGTGATTGATTATACATAAATCTTTCATTTAGACACCTGTTTTATATATAGCATGAAAGAGTTCAAGAGATTGACTTCGAAAAATGCTAAATTCAATGCTGATAGAGAGTTCAAGAGATTATTGAAAATCAATCCTAGATTTAATCTCGATAGACCCAAAAAACGTGTAGTAAACAGAAACAAATGTCAAAGAGACGGAAACATGAAAGAGTTTAAGAGATTATTAAAAATCAATCCTAGATTTAATCTCGATAGACCTAAAAAACGTCCAATAGACGGAAACAAACGTAACAAACGTCCAAGAGACGGAAACATGAAAGAGTTTAAGAGATTATTGAAAATCAATCCTAGATTTAATATCGATAGACCCAAAAACCGTAACAAATGCCCAATAGACGGAAACATGAAAGAGTTTAAGAGATTATTGAAAATCAATCCTAGATTTAATCGCGATAGACCCAAAAAACGTAACAAACGTCCAAGAGACGGAAACATGAGATCATCATGGAAGGATGCTCAATTCAATCTTGATATAGTTTCTAATACACCCAAGAATAAAATTCTTGATAAACCCATCAGAGACTGTTTTAATGAATTCAAGCGTGATGGAGCATCTTATTGTTGGTCAACATTTCGAATTGATGGTGTTGTTGACGCTACCATGAATGATGAAAAGGCAGCAGTGATCATTTCACGTATTGGGGAAAAAAGTCATTTTTTCCGAATCAAATTCGTTATCCGTGAAGATGGCAAATGGATTGTTAAGGATAAATTTGAACCCATTCTCAAGGGCAAAAAAACTGTCACCGTGAATCAGGATTCCAAACCGGGAATTTTGACTGGAATTGATAAACCCTACTACGAAAGATCTTATCCTGTCACAGCAGTTGTTTACGGGATCTATCCGCTCAATGAAAAACCTGATATTTCAAAACTAGCACCCATGAAATATTCGACAGGGCTCAATTGTGTAGCAGAACGAATAATAGAACACTTCACAAATGCGTC
The DNA here is from genome assembly GCA_029339505.1 of Unio delphinus. Classification (NCBI taxonomy): domain Eukaryota; kingdom Metazoa; phylum Mollusca; class Bivalvia; order Unionida; family Unionidae; genus Unio; species Unio delphinus. The sequence continues at coordinate 866,811 of JAQISU010000275.1, forward strand.
CCGGGGAAATAAACTCACTGATCTAAGACGAAAAAAAATAACCGAGTGGGAGTTCACGGTAAAAGAGCATGGAGCAACAATTCAGGATATAACTAAATTAGAAAAATCATTAAGATTTCCAATATCGGTAAGAACAATCACCGGAGAAGTATTATACGAATCGAAATATAAATCACAGGGGGTTCCCATTGAAATTATTGATCATAACGAACACGCGTGGTCATCTGCAGTAACAATATTCCCACGGGATAGAACCGTAAAATATCTATCCCAAACCGAAGAGTTTTTTTCAGAGCAGAAATTATTTGATGCTATTTACCATTTGAGTAAAAACGATCCTGTGTCAGCGTGGCTATTTCATAGTAATTCAGACGAGGAATGCAGATTTGATCAGTTTGTAAGGCCCAACGGAGAATTATACCGTACTGAAGAACTGCAGAATCAAATGAAACAACTAGCTAGTGAGTTTTCTGAGGACGGAGAAGAAGACGATCAATTATTAGCAAACTGTTTCACAGTACCATCCATTGCAGCGCATTTTGCTAGAAAGAAAAACGCGTGGAAACCAACACGAAGTGAGTTTTTATCAGATGTCAAATTGTCCTGTCTTGAATACGGCCACGGCGGATTATGGAACAGAAAATACACCTCTGATTCCGTTATTTCAGTTGATATGATTGCGTGTTATCCAGGAAGTTTTCTTGGGTATGGAGAATGCGAGAAATATTTCAAACGATTTGGACACCCTACACACGAAATGACCCGTGTTGCTATTAATGGACCACTTCCTGATTTTGATTTAACCGGATTCGCTTGTGTGGTATCATTTGAAATGGCTGAAGGACTTCATCCGTGTAGTTATCTTTGGATTGGTAAACACATGTCTGAAAAACACTGGATGCCAATAGTGTTGTTACGGTATATGCTTGATTGTAAGATGTTAAAATCATTAATTGTCAGTGAAGCAATTATATCCTATCGGGCACAGAAATCAGTCTGGTTACCACAACCTGATCTAGAAAAAATAATTAGCGAAGAGCGAAAACTGTTTCCTGATTTTAATGAACAACAAATCATGGATTGGTCCAGACAGTTATTTGAAATCAGAAACAATGAAGCAAAAAATCTTGGACGAAGAATAATCGGTAAATTTACCCAAGGTGGCAAAGATGATAATACGAAATATTCTTCACGATTGATTATAGACAACGCTGAATACGATTTTGTAATGGCGGATTTAACGAATAAGGGCCTATATGTCAATCGTAAGGACGCATTTATGTCCGATGGAACCAAATTGGGTACAATTGTTACTTACACTGATGGATACCATCCGCAGTACACACATTTGAGAGCTTCTATGCTCGGTTATGCTTCTATTAATTTATTTTCAATGATCAATAGATTTCCTACCACCGCAGTTAGAGTTGCTACTGACTCATTTTACATAAATAGCAAAATGGCTGATTTTAAGGCTACTGGCAACGAGAAATGGGGATCATGGAGAATTAAGAAAGAAATGATTCATGATTATATTCCATCAGCAGATGTTACCATTGAAAATAATTACTTAGAAAGCAATCAGTGTTCAGAATTTTCTAGTGCACCACCGATTTCTGATCCAATATCCCTGTATAAAACAGTTTATTTAAACGGTTGTGGCGGGTCAGGAAAAACAACCCGGGTAATTGAGTTATTCCGTCGTGGAAACGCTAGCGTTTCTAACATGATTGTGCTAACACCGACTCACAGACTTGCAAGAGAAATGATACAGAGAGGGGTAAATGCTTGCACTTATCACAGCTTTTTCCGATGGAAGGGAGATAAATGGACTCCTGAGCGCATGGGAGAGAAATTTATTCCTGAAATAATCATTTGGGATGAAATAGACACAGTGTCAGAAGATGTCTTAAAAATATTTCTTGAGTGGTTGTTATTGAAGAATACAAAAGTCGTCATGTGCGGTGATCACGGGCAACCACCACCATTTGTCGGTGCATCCCCCCATGAATGGCTAAAGGGTTTTGTAGACTATTATGAAGAAATTGATACCGATCACAGATCACTTGATAATGAATTAAAAGAATTGAAGAAACTAATTAGATTACAACCGGATAGAATCCAGTGTGAAATAACCCGTGAAATAATTTCGGAAACTCCCATGAATGAGTTTTGGGAAGCGTGGAGACCAAATGATTTAATCATTGCAAGTAGAAAAATAGTCAGGGACACACTTCAGATGAAGTTATTTGAATTGCATAAACAGAAATTTGCAACACTTCCAGTACCGTTATGTTATAGGCCATCGGATACACGAAAACAGAACATCGAAGTTGATATTCCAGGGCAAAGTGAAAAACAGAATTTAGTATTAAATGATATTGTGCTGGTTGATATCAATGTTGTTGAAGATGCATTGCGTGCTAATAAATCCCCGTGGACGCTAGGTTATGCAGCAACAATACACTCTTCACAAGGATTGACTATATCGGATACAACTCTTTGGATGGTAGATAATCGCATAGAATGGTCGAATTTAGTCTATCTCGCAGTGTCTAGAGTACGAAAAATAAATCAACTTCGAAGAATTGTCTTCGATGATGAAATCATTGGCGATGATGAAATCATTGGTGACGATAATGATATTATTGATAAAAAACTCTCCGGTTACAAACAACAGGACAAAAAAAAACGAGAATTTGATATTGATGCTGAATTAATAATCACTTTGAAGAAACAACAGAATAATCACTGCGCGAGTTGCAATTGTATAATGCGTTGGCAGTATTCGGATAAGGATCCTCGCCAATTCACCGTAGACAGAAAAAATAACAATCTCGGTCATGTCAGAAATAATGTGATGTTGACTTGTCTTGAGTGCAATAGACGCAAGGGTGCTAGTTAAGCCCATGGGGTGGCAATTGAGTATCCTCGGGTATCACTTGTAATTGTTGTCTAGTAAAACCCCGTTGAGGGGCAGTTGAATCCAGTTTATAGATTGGAGGTCTACCCGTAGATCGTGTTATACTAGATATCTTATGCGTAGTGACGCTCCAAATAGGATCAGTAGCCCTTTTTCTATCCACTTCAAGCTCTCCTGGTTCATATAAATACCTCACAATGACATTACTACCAAGAATTGGTTCTTTGAAATCTTTTTATGGTTTTTCAGGTATCGACTTCTTTTTAATCGCGTTGATAGGTTTCATGTTGATGGTTCTAGTAATCTCGTTATTCAGTGCGGTAACTACACCTGGTAATCTCTTCACCCATTCACGGGATCTTTTTTCTTGGATGAATTCTTTTGCATATTGATATCCAAATAACCGCTCAGCAAGGGTTTTATTAAACCGTTCTACAATGGCCTGATCACGATGCAGTGCAGTATGCCCTCGTCTGATAGCGACATTGTGATATTTCATTGTAGATAACACTGCACCCTGAAATTCCTTGCCCGGATCAACTTGTAACAGATTTGGCCAGTGCAGAGGACCTCGTCGATAAATCCTTTCAAATGCAGAAGCGACTTCAGTGGCCGATTTTGTTTTTAACGGTTCTGCTTCTTTGTATCGACTTGCAATATCAACTACAGTTAACGCATATTTGTAACCACGATCATGTGGCAGAAATAATAGATCAGCCTGATGAACTTCATTAGGAAAGGTTACATCAAAATGCGAGAATTGAATTTGTTTAGGCGGTGGTAGATAAATTTGCCATAGTGCCTGTTTGGATAACCAATGAGCCGCAGTGGTTTTTTTCACTTTTGCGGCGCTAGCGAGTTTACTGATTGCAGCGTTACCCTTCCAGTATCCTCTTGGGGAATAGTAAATAGATTCCATGTTGCTATTAATTACCAGCACCTAACATCAATTTACTTTTTCATAGCCGATTTTATCAAAAAGGAAGCCAATTTTTCTTTGAAAGATTTATCAGTGATAGAATTCAACGCATGAATTAATTTCACATCTGCTAGATGCCTGTGTTGCAAATTGCTGCTTTTATAAGCAACATCATGAAGGTGACAGGCCTTATCAATAGCGTTTATTGGTTCCTCACCGGGTCGGGGCTGATTTTGATCATTGAGTCTGATATCAAGTCTTGTTCCCGGTCCACAATAACTATACCCTGGAAGGTGTTTTTCTCCGGGGTATTTTGCCCATGGGGTTCCAGGGAGTTTTGCTAATTTGGCAGCGATATCACCTCCTCGTTTTTTTTTAAAGGTTCCTTGGGTTTAGAAACAAATCTAAATTTCTTTGTACTACACTGTACGCATTTACCAGAAAGCGCTGATCGGTTATTTTTAGTTGTAATCGTCGTCAAGTCACCTGTGCCAGTACGCGCCTTACACTTCACGCAATATAGATCCATAATTTATGTATAGAGATATGAATATAATTGATTTTTCAGCGACTAAAACAAGAGAACCAGTGAAGCATCATGCAGCGCTACCAAACTCTATCCGCGCAATTATAATCGGACCATCTGGATCCGGTAAAACGCAATTGTTGCTCAATTTAATAATGAGATGGATGAAGTGGGATAAGTTGTATTTAATTGCCCCTAGCGTAGATGATCAACGATGCTATGAAGTGCTAAAAGATTTTAATGAAAACGCTTCAGAGATTGCCGGCGAGGATGTTATTGAATTTATAACCGATATTGACGAGGCGCCATCCGTGAATGACCTCGATGGAAGTATCAACAATTTAGTTGTATACGACGATGTCATGTTAGATAATCAAAAAAATCCTGCTAGAATATTTTCCCGAGGCAGGCATAAAAACACGGACGTGATTTATGTCACTCAACGCTACACTCAGATTCCAAAAGTGATTAGAGATAACTGTAATATGCTTGCTGTATTCAACGGCGTTGATACACATACGCTACGAAATATTTGGCAGACATGGTGTTCTGATATGGACTTCAATCAATTTAGAAATTTCTTTAGTCATGCTCAGTCTGCCCCACACGGATTTGTAACAATAAATTTACATGACCCTCGAACACGATATCGTATCGGACTGGATCAAATATTCGGTTAACCCTGAACTGAAAGTTCCAACAGCAGAGAGGGTGAGTGACAACGATGTTGTAGTCCCTTTTTCCCAAAAAATGTAATAGTTGAAAAGTTTTTGATTTCATTAATTTCATTGATTTTTTCATAATTTTTTTTTGGACCTAATCCATGAAACACACACATATTTGGGACCTGATGTCATTGACTTTGGAGTCTGATGTCATTGGTTTCATTGATTTTAAGCGTGATTTCAGTGAAAACTTGTCTAAAAATGTTGTCTGATTCGCCCCTTCTGCTGCTGCAAGAAACTTTAACAATCTTGTCAATAGTTGGCACACTCTCTCCATGTTTCAACTTAATAAACTCAATGGGGATGATGCCCTCAAAGATTCTGAATTTACGCAACACAAGACCAATAACACGTTCTACATGAATTCGAACTGATGCAATTTTTCTAGTTTTCTCAACTTCTAGTGGATGTAACTGTGATTTTCCTCGTGTGAAGGAGGGGATGGCTAATTCAGCTTGATAAAAGCGCACAGCATCTTCTATGTTGAACCCTCTGTCAACCATCACTATGTCACCTGGTAATAGATTGTTGAGAAGTCCTGATTTTTCTGTTATATACTTGTCAGAGGTTCTACCTCCCCATCCATCAGAAATAAATGTAACAACACCTTGAGGGGCAATGCCTATTAGATATTTCACAGTCTGGTTATGTTTGTAATTGGAATATGTGTACACTTTGTTCAGAGCACCGCTTGGCCTCTCTGTAAATAATTCGAAACAGTCTAGGACAACAACAACTTTCTCACCAAACTCTTTTCTGAAACACATAGGCATTGTTTCCCTCAACTGTTCTCGATTTGGCCATTGTACTAGAAAGCCTAGTCTAATGTACAGTACATCAAGAGTATTGTGAAAACTTCTTTGCACAGTAGGTAATGAAACATTCAAATGATTGGCTATGTCTTGGAAAAGATAATTCATTCGAAGTTTTACAAGACACAATAAAAATTCATTTTCTTTTGACAGACACTTACTGTTGTTACTCATATGTCCCTGTATTAAATTAGAAACTAGTTTTAATACACCATAATTGGGCAATCCTGTGTAAAATGGAACTTTTTCAGAATTGTCAGCATAAGATAGAAGGTTATATAATCCTTTAAAATCAAGCTGCTCATTTTCTTTTGCTTCAATGACCCTGGACTTGTTATCATCTTCTAGTTGTTGGATTGATTCAGCTGTCAAATCAGTTTGGATGCCCACTGCCTTTGATATTACTTCACCTGGATATGCAGAATGAAATGAACCGTGTTCCATTAATTTGAGAACATTACATGTACTGTCATTCTGTATTTCTGTATTCTCAGCATATTCTGATATGCCACTGGCATTATTGTCCCCGAAATCTATGCACCTCTTTTTCAATGTTAATAAAGATGATACTGCATCTGATATCTTTCTTTTGTGTTTCCGCTGGCTGGCCCCATTAAATCTCTCATGAGCTGCTCCTATTACAGATGAAGTGATTTCTGTGTAACCAAGATCTAAAGTTGGCAACCATGATGGGCTTGTTCTGTCATGCAGATAAGCTTTAACACCTGCAAAAAGAAAAGGATGGCAACTGAGATAGTGACTTTATTAAAAAGAATGAAATAAAGTATTAAGCAAGTCAAGAAAAGGGTCATCATAAGTGAGCAAAAAATGACTAGAACTGTCAATGTATAATCCTGATACTCTCATTCTAAAAGATAACATTGTCATGTATTTTTTTTAAAATCCAAAACGACTGGTCCCTGCTTCTTACACTGTGACTTGTAAAAAAAGATTATAAGTTAGTATTAGCTTGAATTAAAATGTCTGTAAAAATCAAGCTGAACTCAACTAAATAATTAATTTTAACATACCTCCAACGAAATGTTTAGAGCAAACAAACGTTCGTTCCCATCTCTCCTCTGTATCAATGTCCTTTCTGTTGATAGCCGCCTTCCATAAACGACGTCTTTCTTCCGATAATTTCAATGTTTCTTCACCCTGATCAGTCAATATTTTCGGTACTTTAAAGAAGCCTACATTTTTGGTTGCACCTTTGCGGTTGGAACATCCGACAATACCACAAATCGGCATTATGGAAAATACGCTAATAACACCCGTTCAACCCGTTGTGGGATAGGGGTTCAAAATGGCGGATATGGAAGTACACACGTTTTGTGACGTCACGTGAAAACAACCCATGGGGGAACAACTTTATTATTGCGGTATGTACCAAACTTACGTATTGTAGCACGCACATATTATAATAAACATAAATTTCTACCTAGTGGTATGATGGAATATCCACGCTTGCACTGGCTGAATATTTCCACCAAATTAAAGGATGCAATGACTCAATTAAATGCACTAATGTCAGTTAAGATGAAATCCACGATAACAACAACATAAATTAAAAATGAAAAAATATATATCAGTTTATATTTTAAGTGCAATGTGGGCAGATATATATATATATTATTATTAACACTGAAATATTACCTATTTGTGCAGGATAAGTAGGATCATAAGCAACGTTTTGTCAATTTTGGTCCATATTGGTTACCATGGAAAGAATTTCCAAGCGTAATCGTGTAAGGACATGTGTGTCACTATCAGTATATGACTTAGAATCATCAAACATCAGACGATACACTGAAAATATTTCATAATCAAAGCCTTTGCAGGTATAGCGAGTTTGACTGGAGTTTTGTATATGATGATCCACAGAATTGAATGTACTTTACAAAAAAGTGATGTTTATTCTTTTTCAATGTAAACTTATAAAAATGTTGACATTTTGGAGGAAATTGTGCAATAAAATATTTGCGTCCTTACTAGCTACAACTGTAGTCTGTACATCTGTAAACAACCGATAGGCGGCGTGTATCCAAAATTAATCGGAAAATCCCGTTTGCAGCAATAATATAGAACCCGCGATAATACAGCTTTGGAGTATACTGAGTGAGTCCATTGGCTTGGTGCTCAGTTACTTCACTGATGTGTTTTGTTTCTGATTATACTGTACCCGTCACACAGTCCATACACTGAATAGCCTGGTACATTGGCATTGTGAAGGGCCTCGGGTAGTAGGGGTTGGGTTCTTCCTATAGACTTTAAAGAATTATGAGGAAGTTCCCCTGGTCCGCATTCAGAATGTTACTTCTGGACAATATATTATATATGGCTACGAGCCCCCAGTCAGCAATGCCGACAGTTAAATTAAAAGAAATACAAAGATGAAATTTAAACAATAACAATTTAATAAATGAAAATTTTACAGATATTAAGCAATCAATGTCACTCTTGACCCAATGATCCCTAGATCATCATTTGATTTCAGTGTGAGAAATATTTTCCCTTCTTGAGTGTTACTCATCTAAATATGTCTCCTTTCGCCTTTCTCTCCTTCCGATTCATCGACTTCCGTTTCCTCTTCTATCTCTACTTCCGTTTCCTCTTCTACGGTATCTCTCGAGGTCACCCGAAATTCACTCGGTATCTCTCAAATTCACTCGGAATTCTCTTCAACGTCACCCGAAATTTCCCCGGAATTCTCTCAACGTCACCTGAAAGCTTCCTGTTGAAAGGTATAATGCATTAGCATAGGGTGATGAATATTACCTCACACTAAGTCACTGAATTGAACCATCAGTTTAAGGCGGGACATTTTTGGTCACGCATGCGCACACATAGAAATTCCCATACGCTTCCGCCGCTTACAAAATGGCGCCATAACACAATCTCACAAAGAATTCAAACATCTACATACTAAGCCCTATCAGTATATACATACAAATATTTCAAATATCATTGTATTATAATATTAGTACTATTAGTAATATGACTATATATTTATATATATTTATATATATTTCCTACACAAGCGTGCCAAATCTACAATATTCACATTCAAATTGCAATAACGGAAATCCATTAATTCAATGGCAAAATATATCATTACGTAAACAAAGTGCTAGTCTACCATAATATACCTACACAAAGAATTATAATATTAATTCTTATAGCGGCTAACAAACAATACAATTCTTCACGAATACAAATCGTCCTTTCAAAAGGGCGTAAACGTAATAATTCACGAAATAATATGCACACATATTACTGACAAAAGAAGAGCAACATTTTACCTCACAAAATAAGGTGTAATATAATAATATCATGAAGAAGATGCAACGAATCTGCATCATAATCAATTGCAAGCAAAGGTACTAACGAACATCACGAAAGATGCAAAATATTAATATCATAATTAACTATTCATACTACAATACAAGTAAAATGAATATACATACGAGAATCCTTCAATTCCGCAGACGTGTCAAGCAGAAATCAAACAAAAATCACACTGACCTTTGAAGCTATCTTAAGATTTCCTTGATTTCCAAAATCTGATTCTGCCACCAATTTTCGTCTGGCCGTACGGAGTTCTACTTCTCTTCTTATTGTAGCAAACTGACTAATTCCTACTAAGCATCGGGTATTATCTCCAATCTTTCGAACAAAGTCCCACCCACATCGCATTTCGATTGGAGGGCGATCGACTCTGGTCAGTCGTTCGACTGTCAATCATCCGAATGTCTGTCTGTGTCTCTATCAATTGTTACAGTCTTCTTATTTGGCGCATTCCTGTCCTTTGATGTGGTTACGTCACCCGTCCGCGATGGACACAGTCTCCTCTCCCCTCGAGAGCTAACAAAGACCATCTTACGTAAGGGGATTAGCTAACTTAGAACAATTTGAAACATCACAGCGGGGTCAGGCGGACATACAATTTATACATGTACAAGGCCAGTCAGAATCACAAGTTATAGTAGCTTATACCTACATACAAGGGGTTGAGGTAAAATCGTCACAGGCCTCCTATAATGCTCCGCACACAATATTAGGCAGGCTAGGCTAAAATTGCGGCCAGCACTAGATGGCAGGAACCGGCGATAGGTATACTTGGACAGGGATCTGGAGTCTATATGAATATTCGTGATTTTGGGTTGGGAAATCTTTACTGGTACACTAATGTTTTATTTTACATGTACTACCAAAAGTTCATTCCACATACAAATATGCCATTGGATAGGGAAATATTCTATGCAACATAAACATTACTTCCCTTTCCATTCTTAATGGTTTTTACACGTGTTGCTTTAGCAATATCTTTCTTTATTATTCTAATATGAAACTGTGCGATCCGTTTCAGAGATCAGGACAGGTGCTGTTTCAATTTCACACTATAATCCAACTCGGCAGAACCTGTTTTCTCATGTCGCTGATTAAATAACAAAATAAAACGTTTTAAACAGTTTGACAGAATGATGTTTTCCGTTGGCAACTTTGGATGATACAGCATGCAGAATACATTAATATACATAATCATCAAGGCACCAGCCTGTAATCATTATAAGAAATATATATCTTTGTGTCATTTTATGAACTTATTCGTGCCTCTTATGTGAAATAGAAACAAAATACGATTCAAGCTTATAATTTCGCATTTCAGAATGCTCAAAAATAGCATAATCTTTGTGTATGAGACCAAGTAATGTACGAGGACCTAGGACGAAACATTGTCATATACAAAAACATAGAAACTATGAATTTATAGAGATGTATGCTGCTTCACTGAGTGCAGGTAGAGGGCAACTACCTAAGGTAGGCTGCTTTGGAACTGGCGTAAGGTTGGCGCATTACTTTACCTTAGGTAGGCTGCTTTGGAACTGGCGTAAGGTTGGCGCATTACTTTGAACCATGGAAACATTTATGATACATATATACATGTTTTCTTTGCAATAGAACTACAGTAATTAGAGGACTAGGACCCGAGTGGGGTTGCCATAGAATAAGCATTAGAACAGCTTTAATGCTGGTGCATCCTGTCTAATCATCTGACACATTTATGATATGTATATACATAACTTCTTTGCGATAGTATCAGTAAAATAGAGGACAAGGCCCCGATTGAGGTTGTTATAGAATAAGCATATGGTTTGTGCATTAATCCAAGTCATGTACAGGGGCCTAGTATAAGTATGTATAGGTTACTGTATTTGTATGGGAAAATATGAACCATATGGCCAATCTTATTAGAAGATTTATGCCTTGTAACTTGTGTGTTAGTTGTAGGAATCCAGCAGCAATTTTATGACCTGTCTGTCGTCTCTCGCAAGCATCAATCCTAAAAATTGTATAAAAAATGTTAACGCAGAATATTGCAAAGCAGTTGGTATGTGGCAGTCTACAAAACATCTGCTTTATTTCATTCAGAAACAAAGAGTGTACATGATTTGTTTACAAAGTAGTTCCTAATGCACTATTGGGTGCATGTGTTGTGCACGTGAGTGCAATGTGAAGGTGGGCTTTATCATAAAATATTGCATGATTCATACAATAATTTAAAGTTAACGAATACAAAAATGAGCATATAATAATAATAGAAATGTTAATAATAATAAAAATGTATACTTATTCATTGAATATCGATAGAGGACAAGGACCTAATTTAAGCTGTTTTAGAATAAACATCACATTGGCGCACCATTTCAAAAAATGGAAAATATTTATGATCAAGACAAACATTACTTCATTCCAATTGTATCAGTATATGTAGAGGACAAGGACCTGAGGGAGGTTCTTATAGAATATGCATAACGATTCTGTGAGTCCAAGTCATGTATAGACCAAGGGACCTAGGCCAATTATTAACATAAATATATGCTAATTCTTTGAGTAGAAATAGAGGACAAGGACTTAAGGTAGGATGCTGTACTGTAGGTATAACACTTTTAAAGAGTCCAAGTCATGTATACGGACCTGTGATAAATATTAATTGAAACATATGGTTATTCATGCAATACCAATAGAGGACAAGGATCTAAGGTAGGCCAAACGTGGGACATCATTTCCAATCATGGAAGCATTTTATCATAGATATATGCAAAGCTTCTTTGCGATAGTATAATTAGAGGACAAAAACCTGAAAGAAGTTGCTATAGAGTAAGCTTAATGTTTGTGCATGAGTGCAAGTCATCTACAGGGACCTAGGATAATTATTATTAGAAATAAATCGTTATTCACGGAGTATCGGTTTGTGGACAATGACCTAAGGTAGGATGCTATATTATAGGTTTAAATCTTTTCTAAGAGCCCAAGTCATGAACAGGGACTTTGGATGAATATTATTATAAATATACGCTTATTGACTGAGTACAGGACAAGGACGTAAGGTAGGTTGCTTTATAATAGTTTTATGGTTGGAATATCAATTTGAACCATTTGAAACAGTTATGATAGATATATACATAAATTTCTTTGCGATAGTATCAGTATAATTGAAGGACAAGAACCTGGGGGACATCGCTATAGAAAAAGCACAAGTGTCATGCATGCACCCAAGTCATGTACGGGGACCTAGGATAATTATCAATTCAAATATATCGTTATTCATTAAGCAGCGGTAGAGACAATAACCAAAGGTAGAAGCTGTACTATAGGTATAACACTTTCTTGAGTCCTAAGCAAACACTAGGATAATAATTAATATATATATATATATATGCTCATTAATAGAGTACACTTAGAGGAGAAGGACCGAATCAAGGATACTTTAGAATACACGCATTGTTGGTGCATCATTTCAAACCACGGACCACAATAATTACATCCTCCTATAACATGTTTTTCACCAGGATATTTTTCCTTTGGTGCCCTTGGCAACTTGCTAAGAAGTGCAGGAATATCGCCAATGAGATACATGTTGCATGCCATAGCTTGCTCTCTGTTTAGATAAAATTTATATTTTTTCGTGCTACAATGCACCCATGTACCTGTGATTACATATATATGTGATTTGGCGTCATTATCTCTGTGGGATTGTTAGTCTCATTGATAGTTTTACATCAAACGCAGTATGAACTCATATCTTTATTGTATAGTCTCAGACTCCAACATGGTAGTGATTGACTTTAAAGTGACACAAGAACAACCCACGGTTAAACATTATCCAATGTTGCCAAATTCTATCCAAGAGAATATCATTGGACCATCGGTATATGGTAAAACGCAGCTGTTGCTAAACTTTTATTCGTTTGTACCATCTACAATCAGCAACGTTACGATTTTATCAAGGATTTGACTAAAGCAATAAATGAAAACATTCTCAACCTCAGCGACTTGTCGTACACGGTTGAATTTATATAAGCTCCATCGCTTGATGTGTTACGTGCTTAGGCTCGAATAAGCAGCAACACAGAAAGAGTGAAAACTAACAAGCTTGTATAAATTGAACAATTAATTTATTAAGTACAATTATTTTCATAAAATAAATAAACTTACAGTTTTAGAGAATCAAATCCAACATTAATCCAATAAAGAATTCACAAAAAAAATCCACTAATGGAATTGCAAGAGTCCCGATAAATAAATGTTCTAATAGTTCCAGGTTCTAATCTTGACGATGTAATCCAAAATGGCTGACAATGTCACGTGATGCAGTTCTTGTTTAATTATCATCCAAATGAATTATGAAACACGTCCTTTTTCCAAATAAATAGAATAATTCTTCTTTTCCAACGAATTGACACAAAGTCCAGAACAAGATGATTAAAATTAAACTCAAACAGAAAATACACAACTAATATCTTTAAGCCCAAAATTCTACTAAAGTTAGCTTCCAAAACACAGCTATATATATATGTAATTCCCTCGTAAACAAGAGGAATCATGTGATTCTGGAAGGTCATGGAAAGGAGCTACCTTCTCCAAGTCACGTAATAATGGAATAATCTAGAAGGAAATCATTCAGTTCCCACCCTCAAGAACTAAAAATAAAAGTTATCCTTGAAATTAACCAATAGTATTAAAGACCTGTTTACAATGTCTAAAACAAGGTCAGATATTGAGTTAACCAAGCCAATGTCAGCCTGTTTACAACCAGAGTCCAGGTCAATCTGAATTTTCCAGAAAAATTTCCATTTAATGAATATTAAACACTAAATGACAAATTTGGATTTAATAATAATAAATAAATAAATTAAATCCAATAGCCTTAACAGATGATATTGATGGGAATCTCAACTTGGTGGTTTACAATGATATCTTGCTAGATCGCCAGACAAATCCAGTAAGAAATTTTTCACGTGGCATGCTTAAAAACATCAATATCAACTATATGACAACGATACACTCAAGTACTTAATACGATCAGAAAGATAGTTGTAATATTTTGGTAATTTGTAAGAGAGTTGATGATCATACGCTGTGAAATATTCAATTAACCTTGTGCTCTGGAGGCATGGACCACAACTGATTTAGAAATTTATTTTCACATGTGCAACAACATCCACATGGATTTATTACAATCAATCTTCCTGATCCAACAATGAGGTATGACATTGATTTTGAGAATGTTTTTCAAACCTGATTAATTTACCCGCAATTTAATGTTTGCACAGTCATTGCTCAGCAAGGCTTCACCATACCATGCAATGATGCAGGTTTTATATGCACATTAGATTGTGTATTTGGAGATATTTTACCCCTCAGCAAGGAGCAGCAGTGAGGTTGATACAGCCGGGGCACCAGTGAGTTGCACCCCCTGAAATTGCATGGGTAGGCACAAAGGCACGAAAAAAATATGTTTTGTTTGAAATGTAAACAAAATTAACAGTGCTACCCCCTTCACATGCACACACACACACAAACACTTGGGGACAATTTGGGTTAGAAAAGTCGCAGAATATGTCTTAGGAGCTGAGTGGGTAAACACATTTAGTACAAACTCTCACTTTGTTCAGGAATTTGACCGAGTAAGACATAACATGGTGTTAAAAGTATAGGAACTTTGCACTCATTACTGATTCCTTTTCCGCTGAAAATGGTGGTCTGCGAACTGAAACAAAAATCAAGATAGTGTTATAGGGGCCATCTTAGCCTCAAAGGGAGCACTTGGACCTCCAGGGGTAATCCAATGTTAAAATGGCCCATATAATGACATGCAGGGAACTCTTTCGCTACAACTATATAGCATCAAACAGTAATAAAGTTATTAGTGGCTGATCTCAGTGGGGGTGATATAGTAACAGTGCTTGGGTTGATCTCAATGGGCACAATGGTATCTGTGTATGGAAAATCCTGTGTAAAAGAATTCCATAGGTTTAACATTGGAATGGGTTTATAGCCTAAGAAGTGTTCATAGCCTCAAAAGGGTTTATAGCCTCACAAAGTTTAGTGCCTCAAAAGGGTTTTGGAGCCTCTAAAGGGTTTATGGCCTCAAACAGGTTTATAGGCTCAAGAGTTTATAACCTCAAAAGCATTTATAGGGGTAAAATAGCACGGATAATGGTAAAGGATGTTAGGTTTTAGTTGTCAACATAGATAAAAACCCAACAAAACAAACATGTTATACACCAAACATAGACAAGCATCTATGACAATGACTGAGTAGTATCTCTTTTCTAGAGATTTAAATGACTCTGGAATGGACCATTTTGGTATGCTAACCAAACAGAGTTAACATAATTGGCATCTAACAGGTAATCTTCTTTTCCTCAAACTTCGCCTCACAGATCATCCATACAGCAAGATCCTGTTGAGATACCCCAGTCTTTCCACAAAAATCCTTCTTTTCCAAATAGCTGTGTCCGTAATCTTTGTGATGGCCCATGATGATTTTACATACATTAGCTAGTTCGGGTTGTACAGCATCCCCGACACGAGTGAATACCTCCATACTTGCTAATATGGTATATGTCTTCGACGTTACACTTGTCATGTTATGCATCTTGCTCGTTGTTGATAACAGGTCAAAACCATGAGACAAAATACTTCTATTTATGGCCTAAGGAAACAAAATGGTTCACCAATCTTTGATCACATGACAAACTTCATTCAGAGTCTTTCTTCTAATCAGAAGAGAGAGAGAGAGAAGCGAGATGCATGTGATGTATGGATGTGCCAGCATTTGTACAATCATAGAGAGAGGGCTGTAAGGGCTTAAGAAAATTAAAGCTCATTATGTCAAGTCGATGGGTTCCTCAAAAACAAAGCCCATCGGTCCTTTTCAGGGTCACCCACATTTCTAGATAAGAGATAAACTACTCAAAAATTTCCAAGTCTGGTAAAACATTAACCCCTTTTCCCATTATGGAATGGTGTGCGTGAGTGAGTACGTGTTAAATCACCAAAAAGTATAAAAAACATCAAGACAAAGAGACACATTTTCTTTTCGAAAACAAAGTGATAATTTCCCAACACTTCACAAAAGTCCATTTTCTTCTTTCGCTGTCTGTCTCGCTTTTTTTTTCACCGGCATATGTTCTTCCTCGTTTTCTTCTCATGGTTATGATTTCTTGCATTCCTTGACGGGAATGGGTTCTTTATTTTCTGTAGTCCTCTCCTATTCCTTTTGCTTCTTTTCTTTGTTCTCTTTATCGTAGATAATTCTGAAAAACTATGTTCTTTCTCCTGACAATGATAACGGGTATCTTAACCGTTGTCTCTCTTTTCTACTGTTGTTCTGCTTTGACATTGTGGGCATTCTGGAGCCAACTGTCCTTTCTCCTAACAAATATAGCGAGTATCTTTACTTTTATCTCGAGAGGAGGAGTAGTGTGTCCTCATCTCTGACGTAAACTTTGGTCTGACTCTGCAAATCTCTGACCAGACGGTGGGTTGTTTTTTTGACAGTTTGTGAGCTCAGTGAATGCTTTTAGGCTAAGACAATGATCCTATGTATAGGGATCAGCTGTGTGTAAAACTGAGTCAATTGAAGTTTGGAATCAAGATGAAATGATCACAGTATTCCAGTGAGAAAGCAGAAGAAAGTTACAAAGAGGCAGCGACGTGTCATGTCGCCTGACACACGAGCTGAAGTGTTAAATCATATCCATGCGACTGATTTCGAAGGCTACATGCGCAAACCTGAATCAGTACCCTTCACTTCTACCCCAAGACCAAGAGAGACCACCCCAAAAGAAAGTAGTTCTGCAGCTCCCCCCAAAAATTACCACATTAAGCAAACGCAAAAACGCACTTCCAGAAAATTCTGAACCACTGCTTAGACTTACACTGTTAAATTTAAAGAGTTTAAGTCTGAAGTACAGCCCCAGAAAGTGGAAGGTTTCATAGCCGATTTGTGGGATTCTATGTTAGAGAAAGTTAAACAATGAAACCAAGCAAAATAAGATGATACTCTCCATTCATCACGACAGTTTGAAGTCGCCCGTCTGGATCCAGTAAATTTCCCCTGCAGAATTGATGC
The DNA here is from genome assembly GCA_029339505.1 of Unio delphinus. Taxonomy (NCBI): domain Eukaryota; kingdom Metazoa; phylum Mollusca; class Bivalvia; order Unionida; family Unionidae; genus Unio; species Unio delphinus. Next base: position 884,141 of record JAQISU010000275.1, read on the forward strand.
CCTCTAAATTCTTTGACACAATTCAACACGTTCAACAATCTAATGACAAGTTTCATATCACCAATGGAAGAAAAGCAACACTTTACTTGACCCACATTTCCCCTCCTAAAGGGAGCAGATGCAGAAAGTGTTGCTGGTGGACAACATTCGCAGTACCAATTGCATCATCATCCAAATTAACAACTTCTAAGACCAGATATGCTTAGCTGTGCCTTTGCCGTGGGTTGAACGTATGCCGACAAGAACGAAACTAAAGAATGGTAAAGAGGCTGGAATAGCATTAGAAAATCATACCTATCCAAACAAAGAAAAGAAATAGAACTCCTGTTGCAGCAGGCAGGCATATCGAAAGAGACCGCGTGTGACATTTCTGAAATGCGAAAACTTTAAGACCTCTTTGCCCCACCCTGCACCTTAAAATTATATCCTGAGGTGGTCTGTAGACCTCTGTTGAGTTGAGGACCTGATTTCCCAGACAGAAAATACTTTATGTCTATCATCATGTAGAACATTTCAATGCCATTACGAGTATCAACAGATTTCTCAGATATAATTATTATTGTGAGAAATGTGACCAAGTTACTATATAAAATACTGGAGCAACAGGTTCATTGCAGAGAGAGATGTCAGTGCTGTTTAACGTCAAACCCTGCATTCCTGGAAGAAAAGAACGGATTCACTGCAAGAGAAACTATATCAATCCTACTTGCTATGAAATATCGCATGTATAGGGTCAACAACGAATAGTGGTTTCCAATTGTTAAGATTGTGTTCTACCTTTAAAGATCACATTCACACCAGTATTTTTCTAAGATACACATTATTCCAGGAAAGAAAAGATGTCATTTTTGTGATCAAATAGTAGACTTTGACCGGCATTGTTGCATCCAAAAATACAACCCTCAAAAGGTGAAAGTCTTGAAGACCAAGAAGAAAAATTACACAAGTGGATTTCATCTTTTCTTTTTTCGAATGTATGCAAGAGACCGGCACTCACATTCCTAATCTCTGCATTTTTCATCAGACTTGGGAGAAGTGCATCCAGAAAATCTTTTTCCTTTTTCCATTATACTCATTGTAACAAAGATTCCAGGAGGATGTTAAAACAATCTTTTGAGGACTGGGCACTCTTCCTGATTTTGCTAAATGTTTTTTTGACTTTTTTGACAACACATGAAGCAAAGCGGACATCCAACGTTACGAAGACTGTCACCAGTATGCCATGGTGATGGCTCACAATTTCTTTGGATATAATGGACAATTTCTTCTGAAATAAGGCACCTGCGTAACCATGAATGGAGTCAAAATCATCAAGTAGAGTTTAAAGATTTGATGAATTACTTGGCCATGCCTTTGAGTTGAATGCCTAAAATGTATGAATGACAGAAATTGCCATATGGTATTTTCTACAATTATTATATATTTCGACAATTATTTTTGGAACATGGATGTATCTTTACTTTGAAGGAAGCATCTAACATTGCAAAAGAGTGCTCATTAGTGTACCTCAATAAATTTTTGCTCCAGGACACAATAGCCACCATACTATCTCAAACTTGCTTTTTCACATTTGGTTCTTCTCTTCAACCCCCTCCTTTTGTATACCGATGTGGGCCAGTTATTTTTGATGTTAAAATGACTCCTATTCGCTGGTAGTTTCTGTTCCACCATATACTCTTTTAGTTGCTATTTATCAGGTAATTAAGATGCAAACTATATCTGATTGCAAAAGCTTTGCTGCCATGCTTGTTCTTTAAGTCAACAAAATTTCTTTTTTGACTTTCAAACTTGTTTGATTCCGTCTCGTGGCCTTTCATTGATAAAGTGTTATTCTTTCGAACTTTGGTTGAGACTTAAAAAATTTGATAAAGTTGTTTTACAAAAATATTAAAACAATGACCATTATTGTAAATGGTCATGTTTATCGTGGTTTGATATTAGGGAGCTGCATACAAGGTGATCCCCCGTCCCCATACATTTTCTTTCTGTATGCAGAGATATTAGCCCACATGATTAGATTGATAGCACAATTAGGGAAATTAAACTTTTATTAAAGCATTGGTAAAAAAAAATCACTAACCCGTTTTGGTAAAATTATAGGTATTACAAGTTTGGCATTATGAAGAATTTACTTACTTGCCAATGAATTTATCAAATCCCCTCTCCCATAGTGTACTCAAAAATAACTGGAATCTCATTTTTATAAGTTTTTGGGGGGAATTGGACAAGAGACAAAATTAAATTAGAAGTTATGGTTCAAGATTTTCACGTGGGTGGCCTTGCAATTGTTGACATCATTACTATTGTGTATTCTAGTAAATAACATTGATCAGAAGAATGGTTGCTCTTGAACCAACATGGATAAAACATTCTAGCTTCCCATCTTCCAAACATAAAAAAAAAAATGTTCCTATTTGGATAAGACTTTCTTTTTAAGACCTAATAAATGCCTGAAAATATTTTGGATAGATATATTTCAGCTCCATCTAACATAAATAAGGATATATCTTAATATCATTAATGGAAATTCTACTGTAATGTGCGAACACTGATTGAAAAGATAATCTTCATTTTAAATGACTTTGTAAGAAAGATGGTTTGTTGATCAATCTTGACAAGTTTTGTAATACATTTTGATTCCATGTAAATTTCCTTGAATCCAACTGGCTATTGGATGCCATAAAAATATACAGAAGTAAATTTGATGTATAAGTTCTAATATATAGCACCCATGTATGCACTCATATGTTTTGCTTATAATGATGGACAAAAAAGGCTGTAAAAGAATTTACAAAACTCTCATCAATAATAATCAGAAGCCAGTCTCAATTGCAAAATGTAATATAGAATTTGACAACTCAAATAAGAATGAATGGGAAAAAAAAACTTTTCCTTACCTCACAAGGTAACTAGATGTCCTAGACTTAAATGGCTTCAAGCTAAGATGCGAGTTCATGTTGGTCACGTTAATATGCGTTGCAACTAAGCTACTGTGGAATTGTTTAACTTGCGGAACGGTTTTATGATATCAGTATGCAAATGAATTATAAATATGGTCACCAACTCGGAATGCTTGCACTCCAGAGCAGTCTAGCAAATCCGTTTACCAAAATTGGTTCAGCAATGTCAGTGTATACGTCATCAGTTATTATGCGCATCAAGTCTGGATCTGTGTAGATCCTGTCACTGTACTTTGGGTTCATCTGATCATAGAAGAATTCATACATCAAGAGCTTCGACAGGCCCAACACTGACGCGCCAACATAAAGTGGGTTTGGCAACTTCAGCTACTCTTTCTTGTGTTAGACAGAATAACATGAACTTTACAGCGACATGTTGAGGGAATTCATTCAAAATATATGTTTTGGACTGTCAGTTTTTGAAACATTTTAACATTAAATTGCTTTTCTGGGTGGCAGCTGCTGAACTAGTTATTCCAATGTGCAATTACAATGATGTAATCTAGGTACTCCTATCAGTTAGAATTAATTACAACATATAATATTCATTGTGCTCATGTAAAGTGATGTAGCCAAAATACAAGGTGTGGAGACAAAGACTTCCACATAAACCTTAAGAGGCTGACCATTGAATATCAGCAGCAGAGGGGGTGAACCTCACAACTTTTTCCGAAAAAAATTGATTGAAGCCTCAAAACGAAAAATAGAGCCTTCCTGCGAATCTCATATTTTAACCCAAAAAAAATAAGTCTCCATTTAGCAAACAGAGACTTACGATTTTTCAATCAATTTTGGTCGCAACTATGTTGTCATTCACCCCCTCTGCTGCTTTAGGTTAACAAAAATAATAAATGATTTTAACAGAATATTGTATCAAGTCCCACACACGATATCGAGTCCTTGGGTCTGATAAATTTATTGTCACAAATCCATGTGGAATTGACTGAGCGCGGCTAAAGAAATTTCTAAATCGATTATGATCCATATCACCGCAGCACCAACTTTGCCAAATATTTCTAAGAGTATGAGTATCAACTCCATTGAATACAGCAAGAATATTAGAGTTATCTCTGATCACTTTTGGAATCTGAGTGTAGCGTTGAGTGACATATATCACGTCAGTGTTTTTGTGCCTACCTTTGGAAAAGATCCTAGCTGTTTTTTTTTGTTTATCTAACATCACATCGTCGTATACGACTAAATTGTTAATGCTCCGATCGAGGTCTTCTACTGATGGTGCCTTGTCAATATCTAATAAATTCAATAATATTCTCACCGGCAATCTCTGAAGCGTTTTCATTAAAATCTTTTAACACTTCATAGCATCGTTGATCATCTACGCTAGGAGCAACTAAATACAACTTATCCCACTCCATCCATCTCATTATTAAATTGAGCAACAATTGCGTCTTGCCGGATCCAGATGGCCCGATTATAATTGCGCGGATAGAGTTTGGTAGCGCTGCATGATGCTTAACTGGTTCTCTTGTTTTAGTCGCTGAAAAATCAATTATATTCATATCTCTATACATAATTATGGATCTATATTGTGTGAAGTGTAAAACGTGTACTAGCACAAATGATGTGACGACGATTACAACTAAAAATAACAGATCAGCACTTACTGGTATATGTGCAACATGTGGTATAAAAAAGTTTAGATTTGTTTCTATGAAATCCGGAGATGTTTAAAAAAAAAAACGAGGAGGTGATATCGCAGCCAAGTTAGTAGAACTCCCTGGAACGCCGTGGGCAAAGTATCCAGGAGAAAAACATCTTCCAGGATATAGCTAATGTGGCCCCGGAACACGATTAGATATCAGACTTGATGATCAAAATCAGCTTTGTGACAATATTCCTTGGTTTTTCTGCTAGGTAAGAGGAGCACTCATAGTTTTAGCAATGATTACATGGACTAAATATCGTTGACTATAAGAGTTACAGATGATGAGTGGTATGGGATAGCAGAGAAAGTATATCAATATTTTCCTTGAGCGCTCTCTCCAAGATTGTCAAAGACTCGCGGCATGAATGGCCATTCTGGATCAATAGCTGGGGTCGGTTGTCGTCACAGTGCCTATGGAAGACTTCTTTAAACCATTTCTCTCCAATGGCTCGTTTAACATTCTCAATTATCTTGTTTTCAATCCCATGAGGAACAGTCTGGCTGCGAACAGGGTAGGCTTGGGTTCGGACTTGCCTGATACATAATCAGCCAGAGTAGAGACAGTTATGAAAACAGTTGTGCATTACAAGATTTAAGATAAAAGGCACACTTTTTAAATAAAAAGGTTCATTCTATTTTGTGAATCATTGACAATGACAGAACGAATTTCTGAGGCATCTTTTAAAGTTATCTCAGTTTCTATCCCATTAAATAATTGTATCTTTCAGAAAATTGTGGAATCAAAGATATGTTTCAAATTTAATCCAAAATAAAGTAAATGAAAAGGCAGCAATATACATGTATCTAGAAAACATCTTATTAAAATTGTCAACATTTTCATTGATTATATTTTGTCCATGATTTTTATCACTTCTGCCAATCTGCTCACAACATAGACGGTGCTGGGTATTTCACTTTTACAAATCTGTTGTACAATCTCCATCATTCTATATGCAATCAAGGTTTTGAAAATGGCATTTTACATCAAAATTAAAAGTGTGTACATTTTGCCGCCATAAAGTAATGAACAACAATTATTGTTCATATAACAGTGAAGCTCCCTGCACACAGACAGATTCACAAGTCTATTCTCTATTCCAACATCTCTTTTCAACAAATACTTTGGCATGGTAAACTCATCATTCATTTCTGCAATATAATGTTATGTTCATTCTTTTGACAAATTAGGGTATAAAATAAACAGGCATTAACTGTTAAAATGAGAGCTGAACAAAGGCATAAAATCCCATAAAATTAATTTAAGAAAATGTCCAAAATTTAAATACCATATGAAATCAGTGAAGGAAAATTCAGACAGTCTTAATTGATACAATTTTACTGCTAACCCAAATGTCTGCTCTCATGTTCGTCAACTCAGCCAGATTTAGTCCAAAATATAATATCTTTAGAAGTTATTAAAATAGGGAAAGTGCAATGAATAAACAGCTTGGGTCTGTTGTCGCCACGGTGCTTATGTTAGACTTTTTTAAACCTCTTTTCTCCAATGAAAATTGTACATGATCTAAACACACTGTGTATATCTATCTATCTATCTATCTATCTATCTATCTATCTATCTATCTATCTATCTATCTATCTATCCATCCATCCATCCATCCATCCATCCATCCATCAACTTTTCTTTAAAAGTAGATACCCGGCATAGCATAAGGGTGGTGTTCTCCTTGAATGTTTTAATTTTTTCTTTCAAATTTCTGTGCAACATTTATGCAGGGGTTTGGTAGTCATAGGAGGCAAGCATTTTTTTTCGCACTCATTTTGTGCCTGTGTTAAGTGGCTAGCTAGACTGTGTGGGCTGAGTTGGAATCAATTCTCCCCAGAACCACCATCACTGACACTATTGTTGTTATATCTTATGACTTTATCAATTTGAAGATTGTCACCACTAGTATCTTAAGGTTAGGACATCAAATATAAACAGTAAATTCCCAGTACATTAATAATCTTTAATGTTGTGTCGGCTTTAATGATTTTGTCTCACTGTTGATAATAGCTTGTTCTCACACAGGACATTGCAATACATGGTTTATTTAAACAATGGGTTGAAATAGTGATATCCATGATGCAACCATGATAAAAAAAAAAAAAAAAGATGAGACTGAGATAATTGCATTTATAAGTCATTGGTTGCTTATGGAAACCAATAATGCATTAGTTTGAAGATGGCTGTTGTTAATATTTATGTTGTTTGTATTGTGTTTAATTGTGTTTTTATTTCATTTTTTACAGCCACTTCTATTGTACAGACAATTGTGGGATGGAATGCCATTTTTAGTATGCAGCTAGATCCTTATCCATCTCAGGATTCTGTACTTAAAATAAGCAAGAATGGTGACTTAATAATGACAATTAGGGGCACAACTTCTAATATTACAGCAGAACGGTTTGAGTTCACAGGAAACACAACTGAAAACCGTATCTCTTTCATCTTGAGAAATGTTACACTTGGAGATGCTGGGACATATGTTGCCACTGAAACAGGTGGTGTTACACCTGGAGGAAATCAAACATTAACTGTGATAGGTATGTAAATAAACAATATGATGTTATTGTAATATTAATTGTATCAGTACACTAATACATTTTCATAATGACTTAATAACTTTTCAATGATTTTAATATGTATAGATCAAATTTTACATTGTACCAATGCATTGATGCACCTTTATGATATTTCAATCACTAGAAACTTAATTTTGTTTACAAGTATGGCATATATATATATATATATATATATATATATATATATATATATATATATATATATATATATATATAAGGCCATATATAGAGTACATGACAAATAACATGTGTTTATTGTTCAGAACTTTGGGTTTTCCAAGAAGGATGAACTCTTGACCTCCAACCGGGAATCTGTTTTACGTTCTAGTTAGATTTATTACTAATGTTTTGAGAAAGAATTGTCATTAGTGCCTTAACACTGGAGACGTCTGGGTGTTTTATGTTGTGTCCAGAGTGGGGTAATTATTTTATTTTCTTCAAATTATGTTAAAGAAAAGTGATTCCTTTCCCTGGAAATACTAGTGCTGTAAATTAATTCTTGGACAAGGACATTTATAAAAATTTTGTACAGAATTCAAACACTGAATAATATTTTCTGTAATTCAACAAGAGACTGTTGACACTGCAACACTTCACAGGTTATAACAGACATCATAATCTTCCATTATGGATTTCATCTTGATTTGAACTCACTTTCATTTAAGACTCTTTCATAATATGACTTATATTTTTTAATTATTGAATTAATTTTGGATTTGATTCGTAAAACCATAAGTTTTTCTCATTTTTATCTTATTTTTAAAGGGAAATAAATTATTTGTTAAATTTTACATATATATATATATATATATATATATATATATATATATATATATATATATATATATATATTATAGTACGTTGTTAATATCTCGCCTTAAAAGCAATGACGTAATTAATATTACAATGACGTCCAATTGTTTATTGTCAAAAATATTGTAAAGAAATGATGTATTCACTTAAGAGCATCCATAAAGATGATGCGAAAGTGTTCGAAGGAATAAAGCATATATATTTTTCTGATCTTCTGATCTTCGAATCATCATATGATTTCTAATAAGTGTGTCTAATGTTTACTGGCTCTTTCTGAAAAATATCTTGCCCAGGTTTGGGCATCCAACTCAAAGCTTCCTTGACTATTATGCAATTAGTGTTGCTAGAAAATTATGGGATTCAGTACCAAAACTTCCCAATTTTATCAATAGGCTTTCTATTGACAACAAAATGTGTTTTACGGTATCTGCTGCAGTGTAACTTTAGTTACAGCTTTTGGATTGCATCATATACAACATTTATCATGCACATAGAAAATTCATATTGATGTAATTGGGGTGGGTTGAGGTCGAGGGAAATTGTAGAACAATTATTAACAATTTCTTTTGGGCTGCAATATTTTCTTGAATTTTTCTCAAGATAATTGCTGTTATTTTTCTACTTCTATCATGGATATAATACTTGTCATTTTGCTACAAATCAGAGAAAACTAATTTTCCTGCTATTGACAAACAGAAATTAAATAAAAAGGTATCGGGTCTCTGCTACAGAACATTGAATTATTAGTCCTTAATGTATTGCTGTATGCCATTGTACTTATTTTGGTACGTTAAGAAATCCTGTCATATACCGTGGTTCAAAATTTTTTGCAGTACCCAGCTCTACTCTTAATACTAAGAAGTGAACAACTTAGGCCAGGATGGGTTAGAAGCAATGTTCCCTCTAAGATGAGCGCCTGAGCGATCGCTCACTATTTTCATTGGCGGCGCTCATAACTTTTCTTGTGTCGCTCAGTAAAATACGCGGAGCGGTTTTAAAATTGCGCTATAACAATCTTGCGCTATAAAAGTTCTAGTCACAGCAACTTACTCAACAGTCATTATATTGAATTTAGTTACTTTAAATATCAAGGAATTCATTATTTTTACATGTGGCCCATGTCTAAGCGGTGAGCTGAGGAAAGTTTATGTAACTCAGGCAAGAAGAGGTGCTTGGGTTTTAAAACAGAGTGGTTGACTGAATGCTATGTTGAAACGGATTTACCGCATGGCACTGGACGGCACGTGCTACTTGAGGAAATTTTTAATTGCTCAGAAACTGATGGTGTTAAGTGCAAAATTTGCATAAAAGCGGAATACAAAAGCGACTGGACATCAGGAAAAAAGTGGACCGATTGGAAAGTTGATCATTTAAAACGTCATTTGAGCCAAATATCGCACATTGAAGCAGTCACGAAACTGAAAAACAAAAGCAGAGGTCTGTTGAAAAACATGCTGATGGAATCAAAAGATGATCGTGAAAACAGAAAAGAATTAGTTAATCGGCAACAAACGACTCCTGATGAGGTAAAGATACTCATTGATAACGTTCTGCTTGCTGTTAAAATAAATTCTTCAATGCTATCGGTGCAGGCTATTCATGACCATGTTGTGAAATATGTAAAGATACCAGAAAGCTGGCGAAGCAAGAATTATGCTTTTGAATTTATTGAGTGTATAAATTCAACCATTAGGTCAGAAATATTATTGGAGATTAAAAATGCAGCTTATCATACCTTGATCATGGACGAATCAACTGATATCTCGTTTTCCAAAATGTTAATTCTGTACATGAAATTTAGAAATGCCAATGATTCAGTCCATAAAACTGTATTCGCTGGAATTGTTAAATTAACAGCTTGTGATAGCTTGTCAATCCTTGGAGCCATTCAGAAATTTTATGCAGACAATGAATTAGATTTGAACAAGATGGTCCGGTTTACCTCTGATGGAGCCTCAGTTATGCTAGGCAAGCGGAGAGGGGTAGCAGCACTTCTTCGCCAGTTAATTCCACATTTGTCTGAACAACACTGTGTGGCACACAGAGAGGATTTGGGATTAGATGATGCATGGAAAGATAAACCATTGATGAAGGAGATAGAAACTCTGCTGAGAACTGTTTACACCATTTTCTGTAAGTCATCTGTCAAGAAGGATAAATTTGAGGCCTTGGCCAAAGCTGCTGAAGCAGAAGTGATTGCATTCAGACCACTCAACGAAGTTCGGTGGTTATCCAGGCATTTTGCTGTCAATGCTTTGGTTTTGAACTATGATATTTTAGTGGAATACTGTAGAAAACAGGTTGATGAGAATGATGACCCGGTCCATAAATACTGCTTACAGAAACTACAGAATCCAGAACACCATGTTGCAATTACAATATTGAATGATGTATTATCAGAATTAAGCGACTTGGGTAAACTTTTTCAAAGAAGTTTGCTGTCTACTGTGGAAGCCTTTCAGTTTACAAAGGCAAAAATAAAGAGACTCAGATCACAGTATCTTGGAGAGAAACCTCACTACACTGAAAATGCCAGACAATTGCTTTCATCATTTCAGCACCCAGTGAACACAAAGTCAATAATTAAGTTCATTCAGCAGACATGTGAACATTTGGATCATAGATTTCCAAATGAGGAATTACAAGATTGGGCAGTTTTTGACAAAGAATGTTTTTCAACAGCTGTGAACTTAGAGGATTATACATTTGGTCTTGAGGAGATGAAGAGGATTGGAAACCGATATCATGTTTTTCTGGAAAAAGACAACGAAGCATTCCAGAAAGAACTTAGTAAGCAGTTTCCAGAATTTAAATTGATTGTTAATGAGAAATTGCAAACTGGAGCAGTTAAGACATTTGCAGATCTAGTTGCATTCACAAAACAGCAGGATCAACTTCAAGACCTTTTTTTGCTTCTGGATATTTGCGGTACATTCCAGGCTTCAAGTGCGGACTGCGAAAGAGGATTCAGTCTGATGAACAACATAAAGACAAAAGCCAGAAATAGACTAGATGTTGAGCATCTGGACAATTTAATGAGAATAAAGCTCTTTTTAAATTCTGGACAAACTGTAAATGCTGAAAATGTCTACAATGTTTGGAAAACTGAAAAGAATCGAAGAGAATATTTGTGAAGAATGAAGAACTGATGATATTACATAATTAAAAAAACTTTAAGTGAATTGTTATTCTTCTAAGTTTGGAGTATGTAACTTGTCACTCATGCAGATTTTCTTTTGCACACACCTCAACAATCCTTAGAGGGAACATTGGTTAGAAGAGTTATTAAAATTATTCAATATAGCTGAACCCATGGTAATTGCACACCCATGATCACACACTAGGTCTTGAATGGTATGCTGAACAAACAAAACAATAACACTTGTAGTTAGTTCAGCTCAGCATCATCATGATATACATGTCTGTAGCTCACTGAATTTTCAGAAGTGTCTTGTTGTTGCTGTAGGGCTTAACTCCATTTTTCAGCACACGATAGGCTATACATGGCGGCCAGTATTAATGGTGGAGGAAGAACCCGGGAAAACCCGCTGGAAGAACCACCAACCCACAAGAAGCTACTGGCAAGCTTTCTTACATACCTACATTGTCCAAATCTTAGACTCGAACCCACGCAGATAGAGTTGAGATGGCAGTGATCCGTAACGGACAGTGCTTTAGACCACTCGGGGCCCCCCAGAAGTATCTTGAAATCTATATCAAGTTGCCTAATTCATTTTATGTATGAATAATTTCAACACCATTTGTATCATCATACATAATTACTCATCTGATAATACTGAAAGAGAGTGGTCTGTGTATATGTAATCCTCTATAAAGATCCAAGAGTTATGGAAGATTCCATTTTTGATACAGAACTGAGTGGTTATCAAAATCATCATGTGCCACAAGTAAATGTACACTGTCTGCATCATCTAGTTGTCTTAAAACTGTTTTAAATGTCTGCTTCTGTCTATTTATCATAATGATTTGCCTCAATAAGAGATGATGCTTGTTTACCTGTGGACACCAGTATATCATACAATAACCAAGCCCCTAATTGGAAGGTCATGGACGTTAGTAGAGTTTGTCACTGATCTGAAAGGCAGCCATCACAAAAATCATGAAATCTTTGAGAATTTTACAGAGTATATTTTGATAGGATGATATGTTGTTCCTTGCCCGACCATCTGATAGCATACATTTATCATCGCTAATAAACTACTTGGACGATTGCCACAAAAGCTCACACAAATTCTTCCTTTGGTGTAGTTGGTCAGAAATGAAAATGGTGCTGCTTGGATGCAGTATGATCTCCTGAGTAGCCATCTTGAAAATCTTATTGTTTCTCCCATGGATGTTTACGACAGCATTGGGTTTTCACTACAAGACTTCTTATATGTTTTTAAATGAAGATTTTGCCAAACTGATGTCCAAAATGGCCATCAAAGGGGCCATCTTGAAAGTGTTGTTTTAGTTACTCCTCCTGAATACTTGTTATGAAGTCCAGTTGTTTCTAAATGAAGTACTAATCTAATGTCCAATATAGCCACATATCAGCAATCTTTAAATATTTTTAATCACTACTTTTTCTGAATCGGTGATCATATTAACATATACACTTTATTAAAAAACTTATTATGGTCCCCTACATACATTCTGCTACATATGCAGTCTTGAAAATCTTCTTGTGACTACTTCTCTTGATGAATGTCAGATCAAGGTTTTCAATGATAATTTCTAGCTGGTCTTAAAAGAAACTCAATTCAACCTGTTGTTATATTTGTTGTTGTAGGGTTTAACACCATTGTTCAGCACAAGATAGACTTTACATCGCAGCCAGTATAAATGGTGGAGGAAGAACCCAGGAAACCCCAGAAAGAATCACCGACCTTCAAGAAGCTATTGGCAAGGTTTCTCCTGTACCCAATTGGCCAAGCTCGAGACTCAAACCCATGCAGACAGAGGTGAGATGGCAGTGGTACGTAACGGTGAGCGCTTTAGACCACTCGGGCCACCCAGTCCAACCTGTAATATTGTGCCTAATGTACATCTTGGTTGTCTTGTTTTGATCACAATTCCTAGATGGCTGGTCATATTGACATTCCATTTTCGCAAAAGACTGCATATGACATATAGTTGGTACTAATGGAAATTTAGCCAATCTGATATGAAATACAGTGGAGCCCTGCTATAACGCGCGCCGCGATAACTCAAATTCAGATATAACGATGTCTCTGCGTGGCTCCCGAAATTTTTTATTATTTTTTTCTATATTCATTCGCACATGAAAAAATATTTTTTTTTCAAAGTACGTGAAATAGTGTATAAAGAATTTATTATATTGGGGAAGAGATTGCGTATGCAGAAGAGATCTCGTATGAATTCGAATATAATATGATCGTGGCATGGTTCCTGAAATTTTTAATACATGTACATGTATTTTTCTCGTATCGGGAATTTTGTTTTTATTTTAAGTACGAGAAATAGTGTGTAAAACGTTTATTATTATTTTGGGGAAGAGTTCGCGTATGAATTTTAATATAATACGATCGTGGCGTAGCTTCGGAAATTTAACAATTTCACCAGGTTCTTGAAGTGTTATGCCAAAATAAAAATTATTTGATCTTTGTGATTGTCTTCAATTAATTCTGTATACAGTCGTTGCTCAAACAATACCTGACATTCTTCTTTAACTGCATACACAACCAAGCAGCAGTCAATGCGGTGGTTGATAACAGTTTCTCACAGTTTAATAAACATAAAAAAACGACAAAATGTTTTCTGGGGTTGACGGTGTTAATAGACGCAATCAGTTGACCAGTAAATAATGTCTGCTTGACTAGCTGGAATTGAGAGGGTATGAAATTGTACATGCGTTCAGCTTAAAAACAATTATAAAAGTGACTCGTGACCATTGCAGGTCTACTGCACTTATTTCTTGGGTTTTACATGTGTATGGGGTTTGCTTAGGAACTTGCTATTAATTTCCTATTTTTTATTTTAAAAAAATATTTTACCGTTATGGGAAAGCAAGTTCATAAAGGCAAGTCATTCTCTGCACTTTGCGCAAAACAAAAAGTTTATTATGATTTTGGGGAAGAAATCGTGTATGAATTCTTATATAATACGATATATAATACGATCAAGTACAAGAAATAGTGTGTAAACGTTTGGCTTTGAAATGTATCATTTTCACCAGGTTCTTTAATTGTTATGCCTCAATGAACATTATCGGAAATGTTACTTATTATTGATCCATGAGTAAAGCCAGTAAATCGTCTTTGTGATTGTCTTCAAATAATTCTGTATACAATCGTTGCTCAAACAATAGCTGACATGTGTTTCTTCTCTAACTGCATACACAACCAAGCAGCATACAATGTGGTGGTTGATTAAAGATTCTCACAATTTAATAAACGTCAAAAAATGAAAGCCGCCAACATGTTTTCTGGGCTTGGCGGTGTTATTAGACGCAATCATTTGACCAGTAAATAATGTCCACTTTATTAGCTGGCAATTGTTTGTTTGATTAGGATTTTTAACGTAGCTTTAACAATTTTTCAATCATATCGCTACGATGTCTGCAGTGAGGCAGTTTATAGTGATGTCTACCACTGGGACATCATGCTGCAGACATGTAGCATGATGTCCCACCCAGTCACATTATCCTGACACCAGGCCGACCAGTCCTAACACTAACCTCTTAATGCTGAACATCAAGCGAGGCAGCTGTTAGTACCATTTTTGTAAGTCTTTGGTATGACACAGCCGGGGATCGAACCCACGACCTACCGCTTCTGCGGCGGACGCTCTAACCACTAAGCCACCGGAGCGGTTATTAGCTGGCAATTGAAAGGGTCTGAAATTGTACATGCGTACAGCTTAAAAAAACAGTCAATCATGACCATTACAGACTCACTGCATTTAGTTCTCGGATTTTATGTGTATGTTGTTTGCTCATGAACTCGTCATTAATTTACTATTTTTTGTAAAAATCAAAAATATTTTACCGTTATGGAATAGCTGTATGAAATTTGTATAGACACCATTCACAGACCCTGGAACTTAATGAAACGTACACATGCTTTGTCTTTCTTAAATTAATTTTCTGTTAATTTTTCCCATTGAATTCAGACACATAATTATCTGTGACAAAAATATTGAATAGTTTAAATACGTATGCATTTTTTGCAATGGAATTACATGTATTATGGATTAGCTGCATGACACGAAGCAGCAGAGGGAGAACCCTACAACTTTTATAGAGGCAGCGATTCGGCAAACTGAGGCTTCCTCAAAAATGCTTAATAGAAGCGTCCATTTGCCAAAGAAGAGAGGGCAAACCTTACAACTTTTATAGAGGCGTCGATTCGGCAAACTGAGGCTTCCTCGTAATTGCTTAGTAGAAGCGTCCATTTGACTAACTAATAGTTCCTCAAAATTGCTAGCAATTCATCAAAAAAAAAGAGGCGATGTGGTTGTCGCGCCCCCTCAGCTGCTATGGGGTTAACCGAATAGTCAATCAAGTCCAATACGATATCGTGTCCGAGGATCGTGTATACTTATCATTACAAATCCATGTGGGGTGGCTCTGGAGCCGTTAAAGAAATTTTGAAATCGATTATAATCCATATCGGCGCACCAAGTCTGCCAGATATTTCGTAGTATGTGTGTATCAACTCCATTGAATATTCATAATAGATTGCAATTATCTCTGATGACCTTCGGGATCTGTGTGTAACGTTGAGTGACATATATCACATCTGTGTTTTTATGGCGCCCTCGGGAAAATATTTTGGTAGGTTTTTTTTGTTTGTCTAACATTACATCATCGTACACAACGAGATTGATAACTCCGATATCCAGGTCTTCCACAGATGGCACTTCGTCAATATCTGTAATAAACTCAATGACGTTTTCGCTGGCGATTTCTGAAGCGTTTTTGTTGCAATCTTTTAACACCTGATAACAATGCTGATCATCCATGCTCGGTGCAACTAAATATAATTTGTCCCATGCTAAATATTTCATTATCATCGTGAGCAGTTTTACCACTTCCTGACGGTCCGATGATAATCATTCAGATAGAATTTTGTAACAACGCGTGATGTTTTGTGGGTGTTTTTTTCTTTAGCGTTGAGAAATCAATTACTTCCATTACATATAAGCAATATAATATTATGGATCTATATTGTGTGAAATGTAGGAAATGTACACCAACGTTGGACCCAACGACTGTTACTAAAAAAAATAACAAAGAAGCGATCACCGGCAGGTGTGATATAAGAGGTATAAAAAATATCGATTTGTAAAAAATAAAAATCGGTGGTGATATCGCTGCCAAGCTAGCTAAACTCCCAGGATCACCATGGGCAAAGTATCCAGGGGAAAAACACCTTCCAAGGTATAGTTATTGTGGAACGGGAACGCAATTAGATATCAGACTTGATAGTCAGAATAATCCTTACCGGGAGAAAATCCGATAAATGCAATTGATGAAGCGTGTCGGGTACACGATATAGCTTAACGAAGCGATGATTTACAACAACATCATCTCGCAGATGTGAAATTGATTCACGTGTTGAATTCTATCACTGATAAATCCTTCAAAGAAAAATTGGCTTTATGGTTGATAAAATTGGCAATGAAAGGTAAATTGATGTTAGGTGCGGGTAATTAATAACAACATGGAATCTATTTATTATTCTCCAAGTGGATACTGAGAGGCAAGGCGGCAATTGGTAAACTCGCTAGCGCCGCAGTGGTGAAATATACCACTGCAGCAGATTGGTTATCCAAACAGGTGTTATGGCAAATTTATCTACCACCGCCTAAACAAATTAACTTCTCGCATTTTGATGTGACCGTTCCTAATGAAGTTCATCAGGCTGATATATTATTTCTGCCGCATGATGGTGGTTACAAATATACGCTAATCATAGTTGATGTTGCAAGTCGATACAAACAAGCAGCGCTGTTAAAAACAAAATCGTCAACTGAAGCTGCTTCTGCATTTGAAAGGATTTATCGAAGGGGTCCTCTGCGTTGGCCAAATCTATTACAAGTTGATCCTGGCAAGGAATTTCAGGGTGCAGTTCTATCAGCGATGAAGAATCATAATACCGCGTTACGACGAGGGCATACTGCATTACATCGCGATCAGGCAATTATTGAACGATTTAATCGGACGCTTGCTGAACGGTTATTTGGATATCAATACGCGAAAGAATTTATTCAGGATAAACGATCTCGTGAATGAGTCAAGAGATTACCGACGACGTGATACTGATCTTCCCCAAATATCTGCCATGTTGTATTACACGTTTCTCTTTAAGTGATTCATCATTGTGTACTCGTGGACGACCTTATGAGGTAATTGCGACGATGTCGAGATAGCTGTCAACGCGTTAAGAACTTCTCGTCCACATATCGGAGGGTCAGTTAATGTCTGTATGAGTAGCGTTGAGTACCATATTGGAGTACCATATTGGCGTTGATGTTTGTAGCATTATTGACAACTTCGACACATACGTGACAAATTCTCCTGGCAGAGGCAACCCATACGAGTCAAAATAAATAATTGATCAGGGATGTATCGTGTAACACACCCAATACGTTCCAGGTCCAGTGTGTTCATCTAGATTAATTATACCGCTTTCTGGGATATGTGGTTGTTTCAGTATCTGATCTTTCATGAATACACCTCTGAAATGTTTTATTGCGAGTTTCTTTACTGCATCGGCGAGTTCAAAATTTGACATTGGAACCATGGAAGTTATCCCAGCAACATTTTTGCCAGCGAGAACGGACCTATGAAACCACCCTGTTGAGTTCCCAACCCCTGTCCATAGTGCTTTGTGTACCGGCTTCCTGGTAGTCTGAATCCCTTTCCCTTTTTTTTTATATATCCATTTCCAAAAATTGTACGTATAAGATTACTACCAACAGCACCAGCAGCACCTAGTCCAAGTGCTTTAAGAGCAGGAATAGCTAGTGCAGCAAAAGGAAATATTCCACCGGTTTTAATCATATCATTGACCGCGGCTTGTGAAAAAGTCAACTTAACTCCTATACCAGCTTTTAACACGCTATTGAAACGATTAATTTGAGTTTTTGTCAGCGATAATTTATTTGATCCACCTGTCATTTGATCTTTTTTTAGTGTTATCGCTGTGCTGCAGTTTTTTTATCTGACCGGGTGTCAGGGTGACACTAACATGACTATACGACATTTTATTTAGATAGCAATAATCTAATTATCCTGTTACATATTTTCTATTGGTGCATCAATGACTCTCATTTTTCCACCACCACCCTCGAGAGTCATAGATTTATCACTGAGAATAACAGCAACTGCTCTAAATCCTCCAAGAGCATCGCGGGTACGAGCCTGAAATTTTACATAACGGTCGAGTGTTTAGATCGATCAAGATGTTGCAACGAAAAGTAGTAAATTGGATACAATTCTTTAAAATCCCATTGTGATATTTGTAGTCCAGTGTCGACGCTTTGATCACGACCCATATAAGACCACAACCCATGATACACTCCACCTATTTGATTGTTACCATAATCAAGAATAAGTTGCTCTGCTGGTTCTTGCTGATTACTTACTCGCAATGATACCTCACTGACATCACACTTATCAAATATCATATAAGACCGCAACTTTAAACTATCATTTACAACCCCCGCTATTTTTTGAGTTCGATTCACATTTTGTAGCGCAACAAAGATATGTCTCGGCGCGGAAACATTTTTCGTAAGCGCAAGCTGCCAAGTAAAGACACCATCAACAGTACTAGTTATGGTAGCTGTTGTAATATCAGACCAACTCACTTATGATTTTCCTCCATGATTCATAAAAGATAACAACCGTGTCTCAACAGTCAACGACGGAGTCATAAATGGCATCCACAATGCTAACTTTGTCAATTCAACTTCACCATCAGTAGCAGGAGCAGCACCACGCCAAAGAGCATAATCATCAGTCATTCTTCGTGTAAGCACTACAGTATGACTAGCACCAAAGATAACATTTCTGATGTCTCGGCAAAATCCAAATATGCGAGATAACAGAATCGCACATGAAAATCTACGAAGGGGGTCTATCATCTTTTTTTGCGCTGCAAATCCTGCGTTGTAATTAGGATTATTACCGAAAACAACAGCTTCATCATCAGCAGCAGCTGAAACCTTCTTTGGTCGTCTTAGCGTAAACGGATTATGATCAGCGCTGTTGATAGTATCCTTTCCAAACATCATCGAATGACCCGCAGACTTAATAAATCATCAGAGTATCTAGCTAAACCCATTATTGTGGTTGCAACATCAACATTGTTATCGATGGATTCTATTCTAGTAGAATTGATTATATACTGCGCGTTGCTAAATAACGCCATTATACCATTGTTGACAAACCCAATCGGAATATTTTCGAGGTTATCAGCATCAGCAAATGGAGTATGATCATTTTTTACTAGTCTCCCCTCTACCTCGATGACTGCTTCACATGGCAAGAAGTATTTAGATGTGTCATCAAATCGAAGTTCAATTTGTGACCCTATATTTGGATTCTGAGCACTATACGAAAAATATTGATAATCTCGTATAGAATCATTTTTTCGTACAGGAGCATCATCAAAAGCATCATCTATCTCGTGTTTAAACATTTTATAATATAGTAGTTGATCTAAATCATTAAATGTTTAAGACTGGAACCAGCATTAATCGCAATCGTTGTTTTGCCATTTCGTTGATTGCCCTACCCACCTTAGTTGGCATTTGATTTGTAAATAGTAATTTTACTGGTTCTCTTCCTGTCGTAAAAGACATAAGTTTTTCTTTTGCAGATAAAAGTGTCAATAGCAAGATTACTGGCCTGCTTACCAACTTCTGTACCAATCTTATCACCGAGAAACCCAAAAGCTTTTGATGCTATTTCCTTCCCAATCGGTAGCAGTTTTGGAGCGACTCGAGTAAATAATCCAGTGACAACGTCCCCGATATCATTTCCGTATGAAACCTTGTACACTGGGAACCGTGAATTTACGACATAAACAGGTCTCGCTCTGCTTATACTACGATGTACTATAATTTTATTTAAATGCTATTTATCTAATCGATAGTCAATCACTGTAATAATCATCGGTGAGTTCATCAATGAAACTACGATATAGTCCAATATCCATTACGCGACCTTGAAATAACCGGACAGATTTCAGCAGCTTCGTTAATTATCTCCAGAGAATTATTTCCAGCTCGTTTTCCTCCGATGAGAACTTCTAACCGTGATATATCATCGAGGATACTTCTTGAGCAGGTTATGTTACCACCGTGATAACCACCAGCAAATGTTTCAGGTATATCTTGCGTGAGATCAGCTTCAGCTTTTGGTTTTATTTCCTCCGGAATCGTTTCTTCATATGGTGGAAAACCGCCTTCTATTTCTAAAACCTTGTCTTCATATGAGGCAAAAGCATGATCTCTTCCTCTTGAAGTTGAAGTTCCACCATGTTTCGCTAAATATATTTTTTTGTACCATTGTGTAAAAGTTACACTTCCATCAAAACTACCTAGTTGTTATATATCTTTCTTTTTTTTCTATGTTTCAACTGCATATCTAGCTAGTTCAACAAGAGATTTACCTTTTATTTCATTTATTGTTGTTGCTATAAATATTTCATCTGGTCGAATTATTTTCCCTTCTCGAGGTTGTTCATCTACTAGTTTAGGTTGTGCAGCTACTACGGCGGCGGGAGGAGTTTTTAATCTTTCTTTAATCTTTCTAGTTCTTTTTGTCATCTTTTCTGTTTCTGTGTCAATCTTTTCAGTTGTTGTACCAACTTTTTCAGTAGCGGCAACAACCTTTTCAGTTGCTGAAGTTACTGGTTTAAATAATTGTTCAGTATCAGCGGTAAAATCTAATTTTTGTTGTTGTCAAGCTTGCAAATTATCTCTGAAAGAATCTATCACCGGGAGAAATTTTTGGATCGCAGCCAAACGTTCTCTAGTTAATCAAGTTATTTGAGCTTCTCCGACGTTTGCCATTTATATAAAAATTATATCGCTAATTCATCATTGCGTTGCTAGCATGAATCTCGACAAGATTCCAAACAAGAATCGTTAACCCCATAGCAGCAGAGGGGCGCGACAACCACATTGCGTCTTTTTTTTTGATGAATTGCTAGCAATTTCGAGGAATCGTTACTCCTTTAAATGGGAATATCTTTTGGGGTTTCCAACAGAAGGTTTCTTCTTCTTATCATTTTGGTTCTAAATGAAAATGGTTTCAATCTGACATTCAGTACGCCCACCACAATAGTTAATTTTGAAAATCTAGTTATGGCTGAAAAATGTCAGATGGTTTTAGCACAATGCAGTTAAAAGGATGAAATGTTCATATCTTGAATTTCTGGATATTCCTTTCATTCAGCAGAGCATTAATCCCTTCTAAGAATGCTTGTTTGTAAGTCGAGTTCAATTCAGGATGCAAAGAGTTCTATTCCAGTTTATTAACAATGTTAACTTTCATTTAGCCTCTCCATCCAAGCCTTGGATTGTTGCAGTCACTGGTTCTGCAGTATTGGGGTCTGACTACCGCCTGAATTGTTCCTCTGTATCCAACAGTGCACCTCCTGGCCATGGCCTGACTATGATGTCAGAGTGGAAGGTAAATGACCAGCTTATTACAACAGGAGGACAGTATCAAGTCAACAGAACAGAATTGACCATCGCCAGTATATCAAGACAAGACAATGGGATCAAACTAATATGTGTTGCATATGAGGATTTACTAGTGAAGTCAGTTCCAAGCACTGAATATGTCATCGATGTGAAGTGTAAGTACTCTAGATTTGTCTTACATATTTTTAGATGAATAAAATTGCACAATATGATAGCTGCTGGTTAAAATTAATCTTTGCATTAATTTTTCTGACTTATGTTTATGCATTGGACTTTACCATATCTGTAAGCAATGGGAATTTGACTAGAGAAAATTTGATAGTATGGATCATAAAAGTATGAACTTTGTAATTATCTTCCTCAGATTAAAGCATAGGTACCCCATAGAATCATGAACAACATCAATTATTTTCATTTATGATCCCGGTTCATACAATTGTTCTGTAAACATAACTCAATAATATGACAAATTTAAGTTTACACAATATCCTCCAGTCGGTAAATCATACCAAAACTTTTCATTAATTTGGGGATATTTTAATGGTTTGGGTCAACCACACTTCAAAGGGAAATGTGAAAATGTCAGGAAGTAGAATATGTTTGTTTTTGACCAATAAAATCCCTATATTTATGCTTTTAGCTTAAGTAATTGAAAAATTAGTATTCAGGGTTAAATTACACAATGTTTCAAAAGTTAATGAATTTTTCAGCCAGTTGCAAGAAACTTTTTGCTGGTACCATGTCCAAAAAGCATAATCATTGATATTTTGGAAACTGCACAAATGACCTCAAAGGTACTTGTCCAAATGATACATTCTCTCATATCATTGAACAGCCAGTCACATTTTTGTAAATATGTATGATTAAGTAACACAATGTGTAAATTAGCTTCCAGTATGTAATCATACACCCGTATCATAGGTGTATGATAGGCGTATTCTTCAGGTCAGATACAAATGCTATTGGTTTCTTAAGACTGTGAGACATATTTTAAATGCAAGCATGATACTAGCATATCATCTGGAAAATGTACACCTGGCTAATTTACTCACGATTCAATGAATACAGGCAAAAAGGATGAACAGTTTAATTGATTTAATAACCTCATAACACATTTCATAAATAAATTGCTGGCAGAATCATTCACAACATTTCAACCATGTTCCTTGTCTGCTGAAGAAAGTTATATTTCATTGTGATTCTGTACTCTACAATGTTTTTCTACATTTTCATTTTGAATAGCTCATTTTCAGTGACATTATTTAAATCAGTCACTCAATTGCTTGTCAGTCCACATATCAAAACACCACGCATTCACATTATTCTGAAATAAAGATGGATATGATAAGAAAATGCAATTACTTATTTACTTACTTAATAATAATAAAAATAATACTTCTGCTAATAAGAAAAATAGCAACTTTATTTAAAGAGGGTGACACAATCAGTTTCATGTAACTAACCCTCCTGTGGCCCTTATTATATGCATATTTACATTCAAAGTCCATTACACACACACATATGCACACACAAAACATTGATAATAAAGCTATATTTATATATGGACATAATAAAAAGAAATTTTAAATAAATATGCTCAACTAGGTAACATTGTGTATGTACATTACAAAAGTATTGAGGCAACAAAATGGAAGTTTAATGAATTTTTACTTTAAGTTGTAATGTATTTGTCAAATTGAACATAATCAACTTTTCATTAATTGAATTAGATTATAATTAACAAAAATTATACTTGTACTTTCTCGATTTCCTTTGGGATTCAGCTCCAAATTAGTAATCCTGATTATTGACAACTTTTCTTAAAGCATTTTTTATTTGGTTTCGGGATGGAAATTTGGTTAGCTGAACTTGATCTTAAATTAGGAGTGTTGCCTTGTTTAGCATAAATAGTTCATTTAGATATAATGGGATCATATTGTTTGAATCTTTGAGCTTAAGCCTAGCCTTTTTTGAAATATTCATTCACTTACTGTTAACATTTTAATATCATTTGTTGCATTTGGGATGTTTTTGGCATTATCTAAGATGAGTCTTCAAGCTCTTTGTTGCAAGCAAAATAATTTCTAAATATTCTTGTCAGAAGTGTTTTCCCAGATAACATTTCAGTAGTTTAGATATGGTTTTATATGGCATTTGTATTATATTGAACTATGTTTAGTTGATAGATATGGCCTTATCTTGCTAAATAACCACAGATATGAATTGACTTTATGACATATGTCTTGAATATATTCATTCCTTTGCAAATTATTGTCTAATATCACCCCGAAGATTTTGTCGTGGGTAACCATTTTTAGGCACGTTTCTTTCAGGTTGTTTTTTTTCCATTTTTGCTCACT
Organism: Unio delphinus; assembly: GCA_029339505.1. NCBI lineage: Eukaryota > Metazoa > Mollusca > Bivalvia > Unionida > Unionidae > Unio > Unio delphinus. The sequence continues at coordinate 908,209 of JAQISU010000275.1, forward strand.
ATTGTTTGATTGTAATCATTAATACTTTAGTCCTGTCTGTATTTACTTTCATGCCATTTTCCATTCACCAGGAATCCATGTAATGCTATCTGAAGGGAGACCTCTAGGTCTGATTTTAGCTGTTTCAAATCTGGTATGGTGATATCATCTGCATATAGGTCAGTACATGAAATACAGTTGCCTATTTTCAGTGGCAGATCATTTATGAAAACGAGAAAGAGGAGTGGGCTTAGGATTGATCCCTGTGGTACTCTGCATTTAGAAAACTGCCATTTATTTTGACACATTGTTTTCTCATTATTAGATAAAATGTAAACCAATCAATCATTGAATTAGTTCATTGAATTGAATCATTGAAACAGCTAAAATCAGACCTAGCATTGATAAATGCTTAATTTGTTATAGGAATATCATGATCAACAGGATCAAAAGCTATTTGAAGGTCAATTGTATGGATATAATTAATTTTCCTTGATTTAATGCAGTAATCTGTCTAAAATGCAGACAAAGGCTGTCTCACATGAGTGGATTTCTCTGAATCCTGACTGGTTTTTATGAATTAAGTTATAATTTGATGGGTATATCAAAAGATTTTCTGAACATATTTTTCAAATAGTTTGGACAGAGTTGGTAAGATGGATATGGGTCTGTAGTTATTGACATCCTCTTTGCTGCCAGACTTGTGCATGGGGGTAACTTTTGCCAATTTCCATGTATGAGGAAACACTGAGGTGGATCTGCTTAGATTAAATATATAAGTGGAATTTTTTCTGAAAAGGTGTCTTAGTTCATTGTGATTAGAGTGGACAATAGGTTCCCAAATTCTGGAGGCTGTGCTGACAAAGAATTCAATAAATATATTTGCTATTTGAAGATCCTCATCAATAATTTGGCCTTCCTGGCTAAATTGTTGGATTTTGGATGACCTGGAGCGCTTACATGCACCTAGTTTGTTAAAAACTTTCCACATAGAATTTGTAATGCAATTTTTTTCTAAAGTCAACTGATAGAAATTCTTCTTTGCCAGGTTCATTATTTTGTTTACTTTATTTCTCCATGTTGTGTAATGTGCTTGCCAACCAACAGATTTGAAATAATTATGGGTTTTCATTAGCATCTAGAATACCCAGAGGCAACCAGTTGGGATGGAATTCCAGTTTTACTCTATTTATGAGGTATATGCTTATCAACCACCTGCATGAAATGTTGGATCATGAGGAACACCTGTACCATTAAACACAGATACTATACTCTAAGGAACATTTTTGAGATCTTACAGAAATTTGCCTTCATCATAATGTTTAATTACCTATATGTTACGGTTTTATGAATTTTGGATTTTACAGCTGTTTTCTTGGATGATGTATTTTTGTCACGTATTTATCATATTTTTACAGATATGATTTATTAGAGTTTTTGAGTGGTCATTTTCTCATGTTGGTTTGTCCACTAATTGGATTAGACCAAAAATTTCTGTGAAATTTAACCAATTTTTTTTATTCTGATTATTATTCATGTGATCTCTGTTGAAGTCACCCAAAATGTATATTTCATTTTGGTCATCAGTCACATTGTGTGCTTTCTTTTCAAAATGCTCATTCCATTCAACCTTTGTGGAAGGAGACTAAGAATGGCTTCGTATTTTATTGATTTATCTTGATCCATAATGTTTAAATTTCAAATGATTATAGATCATTTCTCCTGTCAGCTAATAAACTCTTGCTTTCATAAACAACACCTCCATCCCCTGAACCTCTATCACGTCTGATTGGTGTGCTATAATCATCAATAAAGAAGAAGTCACTTGCATGATTACCATATAACTTTGTTTCTTTTAAACCCAGAATGTGGACATTAATTGGATTTAAATGATAATAATAAATTCAATTGGGCTAACTTATTATTCATACCTTGTATTTTAATGTGTCCAGTGTGTAGACCTTAGCCTTTAAATCCTAAATCAAATATGTCCTTAAAGTGAATATTACTAGTAGGTTCAGACAGGGAGTTTGTTTCCACCATGACAATTACTTGAAGCATTCATGTAGTCTTTGTTAGAACATTTACAAACACATACTACACTTCCACTTGCAATATGTCCATCACAGTTGTCAGTTGGAGAGATACAAATATTAGCAGAGGTCCCACACTAGAAATCAACTTGGGCGTCGTCACCCAGTACAGTTCCTAATGTTTGTCTTGAAACAGTAGAGAAATTATATCTTAAGCCTAGCACCTGTTACTAGAGTGAAGCATTTCACAGTGTTTGGCCTTATATCCATATTCTGAAACAGTCATTGCATTGAATTTTCATGGTATGTATGCATGCATCAGAACCATGGGTTCTAAGCAATTATAACACATTCCTAGCTTGTCTGGTTTTCTGAAAGTGCTGTCTTTGTCCCTGTTATGTCTTTGATTAATGTATTTGCCTTTGAGTATTGGAACATGTTCATTTATTGGATTAAGAAAGTTTGAGAGTCCCTTTTAGTTTAAATGGGTTCTTTCCTTAGCCATGATGTGTTCCAGCACCAGGCCTGACTTTGTAACAAACAGTTTCAATTTCAATCGGTTTGTGTTCCATTCATTGCATACATGCTCTATTAAGGCATTCAGTGTCAATTCTTAGAGAAACTGTTCAAATGAACACCTTACAATCTGGGTTGTCCAAGTAAATGTTATTCATCATATGGTTAAAATACTTTCTTCTGTTTGTTCAATCTCAGTGCTAGACTCATTACCTCGCACACTGATGATAATGTAATCAAATTGCAAAAGATCTATTTCTCTGATCACATGAATCATATGAACAGTTCTCATCCCAAATAATTACTAGATTTTTACCCAAATCTCACACTCCTCTACAGTATTAGGGTTAATACAGCAGAAAGGTTGACATTTAAATTTTAAATGATTCAAGAGTCCACAGTCAGCACTTCTGACAGCTTCAGTGCATGAAAAACTGAAGGTAAATATATAACAATTTAATCAATATAATAAAAAATAAACAATTCAAGTAATTTCTGGATATAACTATTTCAATTACACTTTACTCATAATTAATACATCAATTGGCATGTTAACAAATGCCATCTTTATTTCATCATATAAGAGTTAACGTTTTAATTGTAGAGAGTCTCCTAACCCTTGTACTCATATGTATTCATTCTCTCTTCTCCAGTTCTCCCATCACCTTCCCTCCTGCACTCTTCCTGTGCTACTCCTTGTTCTCCACTACTCCTTATTTAATGCCATCTCTTACGTGCACCCTGGGAGCTTCCTGAAGAAAATATAAGGGACGTAAGTCCTGTTCTCGCTATATACATCCTTGTAATCTACCACATGTTATTATAATAATAATAATAACAATAATAATAATAATAATAATAATAATGAGGACTTTATATAGCGCCTAATCTTTAGAAGCTCGAAGCGCTTTACAACATTAGACAACACCTATAACATAATGATATGATTACAAAAAAAACAAAAACAAACACCATGAGATTTGGAAACATAAAACACATGCTGAAAAATATTTAAAGTAGGAAACATCATTAGGTTTTTAAGTTTGTTATTGCATTCGAAATAGGTGGGTTTTAAGAGCACTCTTGAATGGAATCACTGTCTTTGTGTCTAAGTTCAGCAGGGAATTCATTCCACGTTGCTGGGCCCTGGTATGCAAAAGAACATTGTCCATATGACTTTGTTTTCATAGTGGGAATTATGAGCATACGATTGTCAGAAGAGGAGCGTAAGTATCTTGCTGGTGTGTACACATGGGTGAGATCGGATATATATATAATAGACTGGAGTCCGTCAGTGAAATGTAGCACAGAGAACAGATTTTGTGTTTGATTCTGAATTGAATGGACAGCCAGTGTAGTGTACACAGCAGTGGGGAGGTGTGCTCTGATCGTGGTACTCTAAGGATGATCTGAGCAGCTGTGTTTTGAAGTTACTGAACTAGATGTTGAGACGAACCAGACAGAATTGAGTTACAATAGTCCTGTCTTGAATGTACTAATGAACACACAAGTGTTTTAGTGGCATCAACTGAAAGACATTTGTGAATGGAGCTGATGCGTCTCAGCTCAAGATATGCAGCCTTGCATATGTTTATGACATGTTGGTGCAATGTGAGAGTACTGTCCAGAGTAACACCTAGGTTTCGTACTGACTGTGAATTTAATGTTGCTGTTGCTAATATTTATTTTTGAGGTAAAAAATGTGAATGAGAGAGTCTTTGTGCTGTGATCAGAATGGCCTCAGTTTTATCATCATTCATCTGCAGCTTTCTACATGTCATCTATGATTTGACATCAGAAATGCACCTCTTTACACCTTGGATGGTAGGATCAACATCAGTTGGGTGGTTTGATTTGTATAGTTGGGTGTCATCAGCGTACAATTGGTGAGACACTGGATGAAGATCCATGACACTCGAGAGCGACACAGTGTATAGAATGAAGAGGACAGGTCCAAGAACAATCCCCTGTGGAACACCACAACATAGATCAACTGGGCTGTAGTGTATTCCATTTGCGGACACAATTTATGTCTTGTCGACCAAGTAGGACTTGAACCACATTAATAATAATAATAATAATAATAATAATAATAATAATAATAATAATAATGCTTTATTTATAGAGGGTGACTCATTAGTAAAGGACTATTCTCCCTTGAGGCCCTCTTAATGAAAGTATAACAAATGCACATTGTGTGAAGAAGCAGTAATTAGTGCTTATATTAGCATGTTTCATATTAAAATACTAAATTCCATTATCTGTTAGAAACACTTGCATGCTCCTGATACCTCTTCTTAATACTCTAATATTTTCTGCCGATTTTACATGTAATGGAAGCTTATTCCACAGAACTGTACCAGAGTATTGAAAACTCTTTTTAAATTGCTCTGTTCTTGGTTTTGGTACTAGAAGATTTCCATGTGAGATTGATCTCAACTGGTATTGTGTTGAGAAAGGCCTGAATAAGTCCTGAAGATACTCTGGTGCAGTTCCATGTAGACATTTATATAAAAGAACTGCCTTGTGAAAATCTATCCTGTCATATATTATGAACCATTTGAGTTCTGTAAATAATGCTTTTGAGGGATGGTCCACAGATGTATCTAAAATTACACGTGCTGCTCGTTTCTGGAGTTTATGAATCCTGTCAAGCTCAGATTTAGCACAGTTTCCCCATACATTAGAACAGTAAGGCTGTATCATGAATGACAAATACATGCTAGAGATGGTGAAGTAGTATATCATGGTCTGTTGTGTCAAATGCTGCAGATAAATCAAGGAGGGTGAGGACTGTAATCTTTCTGCTATCCAATGCAGAGAGAATGTCATTAACTATGTTTAGTAGAGTAGTTTCAGTACTGTGGCAAGGGTGATATACAGACTGTACATTGCTAAAAAGACTTTTTGAATTCAGATGAGATAAAGGTTGGGATAGAACAACTTTTTCTACGATTTTTTATATGAATGGGATATTAGAAACTGGGCGGTAGTTATTTTAATCATTATGTTCGAGTGTTGGTTTCTTCAGCAGAGGCTTTACAATGGCAGTTTTGAAAATTTGATCTAATTTGAAAAAATGGGAATTCCTGGATGAGAGAGAGGTATTAATAACATCAATTAGTGAAGGCAATACTGGATCTAAGCACTCAAGCAGCAGTGGTGTTGGAATTGGATCAAGTTCACATGACTTTGGTGCACTCTTCATCATGATTGTATGTACTAAATACATAGAGACATGAATCAAATGCTGCAAATGGTTGCCGCTAAAATTTGTATCACAACTGTATGGTGATGACGTGTCAATTGGAATTGTGTTGTCAAGCTTATCTCTAATAGCAGCAGAAGGGGTGAATCGGACAAACTCTTCAGGCAAATATTGTTAATCAAAACCCTCTTACGAGCAACAAAGAGAGGGAAAATCAGACAACTTTGTAGAGGCGTTGATTTGGTAAACTAAGGCTTCCTCTAGAATCGTAAAATAAAGCGTCGATGTGGCAAACTGAGGCTTCCTCGTAAATTGCTAGCAATTTCATCATGAAAAAAATACACCAATGTGGTTGTCCCCCCCCCCCCCTTCCTCTACTGCCATGTGGTTAACCAAACATTTTATCAAGTTCGATACGATATCGCGTCCGAGGATCTGATAAATTTATCGTCACAAAACCGTGTGGGATTGACAGGGCGTGACTAAAGAAATTTCTAAATCGATTATGATCCATATCACTGCCACACCAAGCTTGCCAAATATTTCATAGCGTATGAGTATGAACTCCGTTAAATACACATAATAAATTGCAGTTATCTCTGATCACTTTTGATATTTGTGTGTATCGCTGAGTGACATATATCACGTCTGTGTTTTTATGCCTGCCTCTGGAAAATATCCTAGCAGGATTCTTTTGATTGTCTAACATGACATCATCATATATGACTAAATTGTTAATACTTCCATCAATATCATCAATGCTCGGTGCTTCTTCGATATCAGTTATAAACTCAATGATACTATAATCTGCAATCTCTGAAGCTTTTTCGTTAAAATCTTTTAACACTTCGTAGCATCGCTGATCGTCTACGCTCGGGGCTATTAAATACAATTTGTCCCATTTCATCCATCTTGTTATCAAATTGAGTAGCAGTTGTGTCTTGCCGCATCCAGATGATCCAATTATAATTGCGCGAATAGATTTAGGTAGCGCTGCGTGATGCTTAACTGGCTTTCGTGTTTTTGTCGCTGAAAAGTCAATTATACTCATGTTATTATAAATATATGGATTTATATAGTGCGAAGTGTAAGGTGCGTACTGGTACAGATGACTTGACGATGATTACAACTAAAAATAACCGATCAGCGCTCTGTGGTAGGTGTGTAACGTGTAGTACAAAGAAATTTAAATTTATTTCTATGAAACCTAATTTTTTTTTAAAAAGAGGGGGTGATATTGCAGCCAAGTTAGTAAAACTTCCAGGAATGCCATGGGCAAAGTATCCGGGAGAAAAACATCTTCCAGGGTATAGTTATTGTGGGCCGGGAGTGCAATAAGATATCAGACTCGATGATCAAAACCAACCCAGACCGGGTGAATATCCAATAAACGCTATTGATAAGGCGTGTCATGCTCATGATGTTGCTTACAAAAGCAGTAATCTGCAGCACAGACATCTCGCAGATGTAAAATTGATTCACGCGTTGAGTTCTATCACTGATAAATCCTTCAATGAAAGGTTGGCTTCATGGTTAATAGAATCGGCTATGAAAGGTAAATTGATGTTAAGTGTGGGTAATAAATAACAACATGGAATCTATTTATTATTTTCCAAAAGGATACTGGAGGGGCAAGGTGGCAATTGGTAAACTCACTACTGCAGTAAAAGTAAAGAAAACCACTGCAGCGGATTGGTTATCCAAACAGGCGATATGGCAAATTTATCTACCGCCACCTAAACAAATTAACTTCTCGCATTTTGATGTGACTGTCCCTAATGAAGTTCATCAAGCTGATATAATATTTCTGCCGCATGATGGTGTTTACAAATACACGTTAACCGTAGTTGATATTGCGAGTCGATACAAACAAGCCAAATCTATTACAAGTTGATCCTGGCAAGGAATTTCAGGGTGCAGTGTTATTAACAATGAAGAATCATAATGTCACTATTAGACGAGGGCATACTGCATTACATCGCGATCAGGCAATTGTTAAACGATTTAATCGGACGCATGCTGAACGGTTATTTGGATATCAATACGTGAAAGAATTTATTCAGGATCAATGATCTCGTGAATGGGTCAAGAGATTACCAGCTGTGATTACTGCGCTGAATAATGAGATTACTCGAACAATCAACATGAAACCTAGCAATGCAATTAAAAAGAAATATATACCTGAAACCCCACAAAAAGATTTTTCAAAACAACCAATTCTCGGTAATGTCACTGTTAGGTATTTATATGAACCAGGAGAGCTCGAAGGTGGTTAAAAAAGACCAACTCAATTTAATATATCATCGTTGAGTTCATCTGGAGTCAACAATACAATATCAACAATCATCGACAAGGATACAACTGAACAGTTTACAATAGAATCCACTGATAAGAATTTAGCTAGGGTTTCAGTAACGTGGTACGTGGAATTCGTAGTGGATTTGAGTAAACAACTTAAATGAATTGCTAGCAATTTGAAATTGTAATTGAAAACGCCAGCGTTTTTAAAATAAAATGACAACATCACAACAGTCGCTATGATCAGGTCAGAGAATTTCAAACTAAACTCAAAACCCTCACTGAGGAGTATCAGATGAAAAAAAATACAGACGAAGAATCACCACTGTTGACGTTACAGTATATTCGGTGAGTGGTGTAATTATAGGCGCTGGAATAATACTCGCATGGGTCACAGCAATTGCTCCGGTTGTAGTTCCAATTTGCATTTCCGCGGTGGCTACAATTACAGGTGTATTAATTGGAATAACAAAAACAATATCGTGCAGTCAACATAAACTGCTTGATTATTTAATTAAATTTCATACTGTATCAACCGTATATTCGCAATTATCCTCGATGATTTCTTCGTCGCTCGATGATACATTAATATCAGATAGCGAGTTTTCATCCGTGGTAAGTATTTATGATAACACGATATCGAAATTAGAGCGCGATAATAATAATAATCAAATGGAAGAAATGCGTAAACAGGTCCGGAAGGTCGACTGGAGAGAAGGTTGTTGTAAGTGGTGTACATTTGTACCTTGACATTAGCTTGTTGTAAAACACCTCAACGCATAAGGAAATGACAGATTTATGTAATACAGCTTCCCTTTTCAATTGTAATCAGGCACACAAATGAGAAATATAATGTAATTAAACAGGAAGGTGATTGGGTGGGACATCATGCTACATGTCTGCAACATGATGCTTCAGTGCTGGACATCACAATAAACTGCCATGCTGAAGACATAGTAAGGATATGACTGAAAAATTGTTAAAGCTTTTGTTAAAAATCAAAAACACACATCTCTGCAGCTAAGTAATTCAACAGCAATAAGTGAATACTCTCAATGGGCCAAGAATTCAGAGCACTGGTATTGACTGGTCCTGAAACTTAGTCTGATGTTAATTTAACATTATGGAGAGGAATTTGGATAAAGCTCTATTTCCTGAACAAGAACACTTTCAGAAGAAGAAGACTTCTCAGAGAACAGAAAGTGCCTGATAATAAAAGACTATGAGAAGCCTATTTGTCCTTTAATTTTTAATAGGGATAGGATTGGTTGAATCACCAATAAGTGTTATAGAACCTTTCAACATCAATGGTTCATAATTCTCCCCCAAAATTTTTTTTTAACGCAATATGTTGCTTCAAATACATGATTTATGAGAAACAAGAGCAATGGAACTGCTCTGTCTTTATTCCATTGCTTCTTTCTCATATTAAAGCAATCAGAAAGAAGGTGCCCTATTTTCATGCAATAAGTGCACATAGTCAGAGATAAGGACTTCTGATTAGTCTTATCTGACATTTGATTCTTCTGTACGAGCCTCATTTTCTAAAGTGTCAATGTTGTGTTTGCCAAGGTTAATTTTGAGGTGCCAAGACAGTATTAGAATCAGAAAGAGGATCGATGACTCATTTACGGTGCACTGAAGTTTGTAATCAATGTCAAGCACTGTATCAGCCAGTCAATCAAGAACTTAATTAGTTTGTCCTTACAAGAAAGTATGCAACTTTTTGGTTCAAAACCATATGAACATGTTTACTGGAAGAATTATAGTGCAACTCAACCTTAAAACCCTTAAATGAATCAGTTTACATACTTGATACACTACTCATCATATGATGTGATGTTACCATTATAGGATATTAGTATTAAAAATGACATTAACTAAATGATCCTTACAAATGTTAAACATAATACCCATAATATAGATATGCATAGCATGTACATCATCCTTTTAGTGGCCTAATAGACATAGTGTCAGCAATGGACTTTAAACTTTTATTTCCACTTTACAGTTTGAACACATTTACAAATATGCATTCACAAGGTTATAAATATCTATAAATTTAGAAGATGAGTGATTAAAGGTGAAATTGGGTCTCTTATTTTATGGATTGCCATAAGCTTGGTAAATATTGTGAATTGTCTCAAATTATCAAAAAGTTGTGCTCCAGTGATTTTTTGTGAGTTTTGATATTGTCCTCATTTTATGGCAGTTGTGGTGGGAGGTATATTCATATGAGCAAATGGCTCACAATTTCTTTAGCTATTATTTAGCTTCAGTTGTTACTGAGGATGAGACTTTCAAGTTTAAAATTAAATTGAAAAAGTAATGACTCAGTTGACACAGTATTTTTCTATGGTTGTATTTAGATACTATGGACTCTATGGTTAGGTAAGCAAAGATTGTTTAAAACTAATATACTTTCTTATGCACCTTAAGAAATCCAAGGAGACTGCCTCATATGTAATATTGTTGCCTTAATGCATAAAGTAGTTTAAGATTTGTTGCATTTAAATGTTTTCTTTTGGGTTCAGTGCTTGGACTGATGATTGGTTCTATGTTTTCAGATGGTCCGGACAATGTTCAGCTTAACCCCTCTGGTGGAATTATCAGGGCCATACAAAACCATTCAGTCATTTTACAATGTACAGCAGACTGTAACCCTACCTGTAGTTTCCAGTGGAGGAGAGAGTCATTTTCTGGATATCTCAAAACCAATCAGACCTTGATGATAGCAAGTGTTGGCAAGAGTGATACAGGCAACTATACATGTACTGTGTCCAACAGCATAACTGGTAGATCTCAGAGTCTTCAGGCAACACTGTTAGTAATATGTAAGTACAGTAATCTTTCAGATATCTCCACTGTGCTCTCTGTTTTTTTTTTTGAGACCAGACAACAATATTTGATATGAAAACATACTTTGTAAGAGTAAATAAAAATTTGTAATGTTTCATCATACCTTCATCCAACAGATTGAATATTAAGAATGACTTAAATAACTTCCTTAAATGTGTGAAAGAAAGATTTATCAATGATATATGTTCAGCAAAAATTAAAAATTGTTAAAAACTAATGTAACATTGACACAACTTATAATTTATATTGTCTATGTATATCTTTAATAATGAATGTAAAATAACATCTCCTTACCTCATACCATAGGTTATGTGAAAGGAATTTGATACGTCACTTCCACAGTTCACATAGTATAAATGTTTGCTGTTCTAGTTAACTTGGCTATGCAATATATTAATGAGTATTAGAGTGTCGAATAACTTTTTATAAGGTGTCCACTAATTGACCTTATGCAATTCCTTTCTAACACCTAACACACACAAAGTGAACCCATGTTCTTAATATTTGAGTTTTTTTGATGGCATGAAGGCATAAGATTGTTTAGTTTTGTTTCTGAAAACAAAATTAATTATCAGAAATTTTGTAGTCATTGTAGGATAAAACATCCAGATGTTGCTGAAGTAATTGTTGACTGGCCATAGATTTATATTTATTTTTGTCTGCCATGTTAACAATTTCACTTGTCAATATCGTGATAATTGTAAACTTTTTCAATATAGTTAAAAGAATCACGAAATGAACATGTAGTCCATTGTATGAAAATTTGTAATGTTCCACATTTAAAAGTCTAACCCTGGACATGTAACCCCTCCCCTTTTGTTTAGCTATGCTGCGTTCAATCTTGGATAATGTTAACAATTCAATGAAACTAAAATGATTTTTCCACATGTTGCAAACTGTATTTTGTTTTTGGCCATGGTTCTGATTTATATAAATTGATAACCTGTTGGAGGTTGTAGTGAAGTTTTGCTTAACATGCTTCCTAAATTCACATTGGCTTACATTTTCCAATAAATTTGTAAACTTGTCTGATTTATGTCTTAGTTCATCCTTCTTACCTAATCTAAGGCTAAGGGCATACTTAAATAGTTTGGCACATTTGATTATTTAGAGGTCTATGATGAGGTATACAATTATCACCCCACATCCTGTAAGCATTTCACACAGAGCCATGCATTTCTTTGAGATGGTCATTCCAGTCAGCAACTGGGTTTGAAATTTCTCACTAAGTATTTACCACAGCTGGGCAACAAATTGGTTACTAAATCAATGTAAAACTTGTTAAGCTGTTTAATATGCATAGGGTTAATAAAGTCATGATCATTAGAGTCCACTTCACAATTAGGGATCACTATCTTGTGCAATAAGAATGCAAATGTTGGAGTTTATTTCAGTTTTTATCAGCACTGAGGTCTGATCAACTGATTTTGCATTTTACATTTAAGAGTTCACATGGGTATCAATCAAAAAACAAGAAATTGATTAGAATTAATGATTATTCAAGTATGATGATTATTGAAGCCTTCTAGAGCATTAATTATTTTCAAATCACTCATAGCAAAATAATCAGATCATGTATAGACACAGAGATCCAACAAGACAAGTGATAGTATTTTGTGAGTCACTGAGAAATATAAAAAGGAACATTTGTTGTATGATCTGCTTTATGTTTTATGAAAAACCATGTTCATACAAAAATTGGTGCCATTTGTCTTCAAATGGTGTAGATTTGAGTGATTCAGCACTCCAATTTCCTAAGACATAAATATTTGATGTTCTAGTAATTTCTAAAAACGAGTTACTATTACCCAAATTGAAATAATTGACGAATTTCCAAAATATTAGACTAAACCACAAATAGATACTTACAGAAAAGCAAAGATAAATCGTCTGTCTTAATATTAGCACCTACTAATCAGGGACCATTGATTTGTTGTAGCACTGCTTGCAAGAAAGCTTTGATATAATACACAGAAAGATGACCATTAAAAGATGGTGTTATTTATTGCAAACAATAAGAAACCACACACATGCACATTGTTTTATGTTTCTCTTCAGATTTAGGCAATTAATATTCACAGTTTATTTTGTGAGATTACAGTTGTGGGATTCATGCTAATTTCTAAAATATGCTAAAATAACTAATTGTGTGATCATTTTTCATCTTATTAGCAGGTCCAACATTTGTATATTTCTTTGTTAAATCTCCCCTTTACTTAGAGACTTTGTCCAAAGTCTGCAGGTCACAGACCAGAGATGCCTGTAGCCCGTCATCAATCCACCCATTAGCACAAGTTTGTTGCTGCTACTCCTCCGAAACTGCTTGGAGGATTAACATAAAACTACACATTCACATTCATCACATATTCTAGCTGATCTTAAATGAAAAATGTTACTGCTCAAATATATATATATAGTCACCACAGCAGCCATCTTTAATATCTTGCTATCGCTACTTATCTTGAATGGATGGTCTTATCAACATATGTCCAGTTCATTCTTAATGAAAATGGTGCTGATTGGAGGTCCAACATAGTTATCACATCAGTCACCTTGAAAATCTTGTGTTTACAACTCCACCTGAATGGACGGTCATATCAGTATGAGGTTTTCACTAACAGCATTCCTAAGAAGTAGCAGCAGAGAGGGTGAACCTCACAACTTTCCGAGCGTCGATTCGGAAATCTGAGGCTTCCACCAAATAGTAAAAAAAATGGCGTCTATTCGATAAAATAAGATTTCCTTATATACGCCAACGTCGTTGTCATCCACCCTCTCTGCTGCTGCAAATGTTTCATTTGTGGTTAACAAAAATCATTTACGATTTCAACCAAATATTTGATCGAGTCTTTAGGACGAAAATCATTTACGATTTCACAAACAAACTAATCGCTAACACCTCTTCTTGTAAATCAATCAGATTATTTGACTGGTCGGTGAGTTTGAAATTAATTCTCGTTAACGAATTATTATGGCATCGCATGTAGACAGGATTAATTGGGTTTTCAATAATTAGGAATCCTGGAGGAGCTGTTGGTGCAAACGAATAAAGAATATATCCCTGCTGAGCTTGATTTGATTGCTCTAGATTAATTTGATAGCTTCCTTCAATTGCATCACATACTAAATTGAGCGCAATCACCGTTGAAATATTCACATTATGAGGGGCAATATGCCTACCGCCACCATCTGGATCATTATTATACCTGAAGAGGACAGCTGAATCTGATTTTTGTAGCGCCTTGATATCGGTTTTAACAATTCTTGCTAGTTCATCAGCGTTGTATTTGGGAAACTTGAAATTACGCAGATTGTCCTCTGTGATATTGTAATCGGTTAAGAATCGTTGTTTATTGTCGCTGTTGTCATTAATTATTGTTTGAATAATTAGTTCATAGATATATTTCATGTCCGATATAAGCTGATTTATTATTTCAACGTGTTTTTGCGATTTTGTTTTCCGTAGTTGTTCTAGTTGTGTGTCATATAATTGTTTAATCTCATTAAAATAACCACGGACGTCAGTTAGCGTAAATGAAATAGTAACAGATGAGTCGGTTGTTCTTTTAATGATAAAATCCCATTGCAATGTGTCTTTGTTGGTAAATATAAATCTATCGGCGATTCTTCCTTTTCTTATATCAGATAAATTATCTCGATAACTGGGATTGATTTCATGATATGATTGTATGTCCGTGGTTAAGTCGGTGGCGGATTTTTCCGGTGGTTTTTCAGGCCATCTTAACACTGTTCTTAACGAGCTGTTATATATATCTACAATGTATCCCTCTGTGCTTATTTCGATCGACGACGAGAGCGTCGGTTGATGAAGATTAATAGCTATTTTTGATTCTTTTCCAGTGATTGATTTTATTCTACGCTGAATTTCAGCATTGATTTGCTTAATTTGGTACGACCCAGTTGGTAACGAAATAGTTTCCCACTCTGGAGTACCATCGGGTTTATTCTTATACGAGAACACCAGTGTGTTATTGGGTTGCTGACCACTAAATGCAACCGATCTGATATTAGGCCAACTGTGATACACTCGTAGTTTTGCTAGCGCTATCTCCTTCACTGGGACCGGAGAGGGGAAATTCACACTGAATTCTGGATTCGTTGATGTTATTGATATCATACTCGTTTGTACTGGGTTCGTGTTCTCCACTACTCGTTGAAGTAATTCCATCGGTGTCGTCATCGTTGCTATACTCATGATTTATTTCTAATTTTGGTATCGAGGAATCATAAATACTGACCATCACTGAGAACTCACAATCTGGTAATGTTGATATTATTGAGATCATTTTTTGTTTTTTTGGGTTCGTGTTTTCTGATTCCATCGGTGTTGTCATTGTTATTATATTCATGTTGTCGCTCTAATTTCGATATCGCGGAATCAAAAATACTGACCATCGCTGAGAATTCACTATCTGATATAATCGTATTATCGAGTGACGACGATATCATCAATGATAATTGCGAGTATGCGGTTGATGCAATATGAAATTGAAGTAAGTAATTCTGCAGTTTACTCTGGCTGCATGATGATATCTTTTTTGCTATCCCGGTTAATATACCCCCGATTGTAGCCACCGCAGAAATGCAAATTGGAACTACGACCGGGGCAATCATTGTAACCGATGCAAGTATTATTCCGGCACCAGTGAGAACGCTTGACACCGAGTATATAGTAACATCAATTGCGGTGATTCTTCGTCGGTATTTTTTTATTTTTATTTGATACTCCTCAGTGAGGGTTTTGAGTCTATTCTGAAATTCTCTGACCTGATCATAGCGACATTGCGTCGATGACAAAGTCATTGTTGTTATTTTAAACCCGCTAGTGTTTTCAATTATTTGTCATCGTTAGCGGGAATTGCTAGTACTTCAGCCGGAAAAATGATCTACGAGTTCTATGCACAAGGCTATTTTTGATCTAATGGTGGAGCTATCAACCGCGACGAAGTAAAATTCTGGTGTTATGCCAGTCTCGATAATTAACGTCGCGACTCCACCAGAGTAGGTTCTATTGTTCATGATCATATTAAATTGATCGATAGAGGCCCACGTTAACCTATAGATACCATCAACCTTCACTTCCCCCTCATCCCACAAGAGATCGATGGTAATTCTAGGAGATTGGTCTCTTATCCAATCCTCGATTATATGTTTGACCGTATACACGATATTTTTAGGTTTTTTGTGCGGAATTTTTATCTTTTCAAAGTTTTCTTTTAGTTTAAGAAGATCGTCGTAAATATCGAGATAATTTACCGTGATTCTGGTAGGATCTATTACCTTCCTTGGCTCCCTGTTAGAAAAGAATGAATCCAGAAGTTCGTTGATTCTAATCAGTGCTTGGGTTTTAATATGGTTGTCGATGTTAGAAAATTTCGTCGTGATATCTTGGAGGCTACTGCCCTCAAAGAACTTATTAACAATATCGCTGGTGTGCTTTTGTTTGTCAATAGCGCTTTTAATTTCCGCGAGAGTCATGCCTGTCAACGATGTGGTTTCAGACACAGGTGTTCTCCCTAAAAATTTATCCACGATGGTATTAAGTGTTGTTTGTCTCACCATAAACATATTAATATCTTTGAGAGTCATTGTAGATGTAACCGGGACACCAAAGAAATTATTAGCGATGTAGGCATTGTGAGTGTGCTTGCCGATAAACTCACTGATTTCAGCGAGAGTCGAGTCTGCCACAGGTGGGGATCCAAAGAATCTACCAACAATGTCATTAGTGGGTTTTTGATCTTCTATTAGTTTAGAAATCTCGAGATAATTTGCCTTGATTTCATTTTCATTCATCATCCTTCCCGCGTCCTTGTTAGCGAAGAATAGCGATAGATAGTTTTTAATTTCAGCGAGAGTCATGCCAACCACAAGCGGGGTTCCAAAGAATTTATGTACGACATTTTTGCGAAAACTATTATAACCTCGTATAAAATCATTCAGCTCACGTTCGTTGGTAGCAATCGCGTCGGTGATCGTAGACACAAGTGCGCCTGGTTTAAGTTGTCCATCGTTGGAATACAGTGCAATAGAGTTTTCAGCGGCAGCGCGATGCCGTATCAAAATGTCATTCACGGATATATTACTGCTTTTCAATTTACCCTGGCGATCTTGAAATACAACTATTTCGTTCGGGTCAACACTTGTTAAATTTAACGTCTCAGCGATTTCATCTTCTATTATTTTTTTTACATCCTCGATAGAACCCGCAGATGTTTCCTCGGTGGGTTCCAACATTGACAGAGATTGTCCCCAAATATCGATCATTATTGTTAGCGTAACTTGTGTTTTCAATTTATTGATCCTTGTAATTTCCCACTCGTGTATTCATTTACAATAATATGAGGTGGTTTCCACGGAGATCCAAAGGATTTTAATGACGAACAAAAACGCATCAGCGAAATGGCTAAAAATTTCTTTGAGGGCTCTGAAAGTTACAATATCACGACGACATATTCTCAACTCAGCGGGCATTATGGCATACAAAAAGATATGGAAATAGACCTCCTTTTGATTTCATTTTTTAAACGCCGCAATGAAACGATGATGAAATATACCGAAATCAATAAAACCTATCTCGACGTTTACGACGATATTCTTAAACTAAAAGAAACCTCTGAAAGGGTAAAGCATGGGACCTTTGATTGGGTAAAAGAATCTAATGCTAAATTGAAAGTCAATATCGAGAAGTGGCCTCATGGTATCTACAGAATGACGTTAATCTCTAACAAGCAATTTGATATCATCGTAAGCGGTAAAACCTACTTTGGTGCCACCGCGACAGTAATTATCCGGGGTGAAGAAGAACTTGAGATTGTCGCGGTTGATAGTACGATTAGATCAAAAATATCCTGGTGCTTAGAATTCGTATGCGAAGTAAATAACTAAATTGAAAGGAAAATCCTTTAGATTTCACAATTAAAAACGCTAGCGTTTTTAAAATAAAAATGATTTCATCAACGCAATGTCGCTATGATCAGGTCAGAGAATTTCAAACTAGACTCAAAACCCTCGCCGAGGAGTATCAAATACAAATAAAAAAATACCGACGAAGAATCACCGCAATTGATATTATTGTGTACTCTGTGTCAAGCGTTCTCACTGGCGCCGGAATAATACTAGCATCGGTTACAATGATTTCCCCGGTCGTAGTTCCAATTTGCATTTCTGCGGTGGCTACAATCGTGGGTATTTCAACCGGGATAATAAAAAAGATATCATCATGCAGCCAGAGTAAACTGCAAGATTACTTAATTCAATTTCATATTGTATCAACCGCGTACTCGCAATTATCCTCGATGATATCGTCGTCACTCGATAATACAAATATATCAGATAGTGAGTTCTCAGCGATGCTCAGTATTTTTGATTCCGCGATATCAAAATTAGAGCGACAACATCAGTATAATAATAATGATAACACCGATGGAATTAGAAAACACGAACCCAAAAACCAGCATGATATCAATAGCATCAACGATATCAGATTCTGAGTTCTCAGTGATGGTCAGTATTATTGATTCCACGATGTCAAAATTAGAGCGACAGCATGAGTATAGCAACGATGACAACACCGATGGAATTACTTCAACAAATAGTAGAAAATACAAACCCAGTACAAACAAGTATGATATCAATAACATCTACGAAACCAGAGTTTAGTGTGAATTTTCCTAGCCCAGTCCCCGTGAAGGAGATAGCGCTAGCAAAACTACGAGTGTATCACAGTTGGCCTAATATCAGATCAAAATCATTTGGTGGTCAACAACCGAATATTTCACTGGTGTTTGCGAATAAGAATAAACCAGACGGGACTCCAGACTGGAACGTCGTTTCAATACCAACAGGGTCATATCAAATTGAACAAATCAATGATGAATTCGCTCGTAGAATAAAATCCATTACTGGAAAAGAATCAAAAATCGCTATAACGGTTCATGAGCCGACACTATCATCCGCAATTGAAATAAGCACAGAAGGATACCTCGTAGATATCTATCAGAGTTCTATTAGAACCGTACTAGGATGGCCTGAATTACCACCCGGGGGAAAAACCGTTGATATACCCGAACCACAAAAAAATGATTATGTCACCGACAGAATAAAACCTGATAATCCATTAAAAAGTTATAAAGATCACCAATTCACTAAAGAGTTTTTTGGTATCGGATACCAACTAACTGGGAGAGAGAAGGAAGGGAGGGAGGAAATAGAGGAATATCATTTTATTGACAAACCTAAAATCGTTGAAAATTTCACAGCAATGAATAATGATTTTTCACTGTTGTTAATATCCATTAAATCCGGCTCTCTCACCCGAGATGAATTTATCAGCGTCGTAGAAACATGCAATAAAATTATCGACGATATAGAAAAATTTAATTTGAAAATTATTCAAGAGGTATTAGATGACGATAATCCCATATCGAAAACAACATTTGCAATAGACTATAAAATCCCCGTTAAAGATATTCCGACATTCAAACTACCAGGATATAACGTACCAGAACTAAGAAAACTTCTCAGTGACACCATCGATGTTGGTTTTAAAATAATTCATGATGCATGGAAAAAAACAGCATCATCGGAAATAAAAATCCTCAAACATAATAATGACCCAGACGGTGGCGGCAGACATATCGCTCCGTTCAACGTGAATATATCCTCGGTGATAGCGTTAAATTTAGTGTGTGACGTTATCGAAGGAAGCTATCAAATTAATCTCGAACGATCAAATCAAGCTCAGCAAGGATATATTCTATACTCATTTGCACCAATAGCCCCTCCAGGATTTTTAATAATTGAGTCTCCGGTTAATCCAGTCTATATGCGATGCCATAATAATTCGCTAACAAGAATTAATTTCAAACTCACAGACCAGTCCAATAATCTGATTGATGTACAAGATGAGGTTTTACAAATTAGTCTGTTTGTGAAATCTTAGTGATTTTCATCGTAAAAAAAATATTAACCCATAGCAGCAGAGAGGGTGAATGACAACGACGTTGCAATCAAAATCGATTGAAAAATCGTAAAATCTCCGTTTGCTAAATGGAGATATTTTTTTATTTAAAATATGAGATTTTTCAATCGATTTTGGTTAAAATGAGATTTCGAAGGTAGGCTCTATTCTTCGTTTTGAGGGTTTCAGTCGATTTTTTTTGCCGGAAAGTTGTGAGGTTCGCCCTCTCTGATGTTTTATTTCTTTTAGTGGCATTGCAACGTATATATATATATATAATTTTGGTTGTATGGATGAAATATCTATTTCTGGCAATTACAGATGATCAATATTTTCAAATATGTGGCATTTCTGACAACTGCATGTTTTATCTTTTATCAGGGTTCAATCCATTAAGCTGGTTTTAAATGACTGGAAAGATATAATCATGTATTTGCTGTATTAATAACCCCAACACTGTGCTGTCATGCATAGATGATGAAAACAAAATTTTATGTAAACAAAATGACATGAAAAATTACTCATTTTACTTACTCATTAGATATTATAAATTAGATATCAAACAAAATAGAAGTTGCAATTAACTGCATACCACAGAACAAAGGTTTTATTTGACAGCCTATAAAAGCTGCTATTAGCATATGTATGAAGAATTTGCAATGTCAGCTTAAAATACTTTTTCTACTCCCGACATGCAATATAGCCTGTATTACAGGTGAAAATAATATATTTGTAAAAGAACAGCAGAGAATTGAATGGTACTTTACATGCTTTACATGTATTTCTCATATCATACAGTCTTAGACATATTTGGAAAATAATTACCATGAATTGTCCATCAGTCATTTTGGTCCTTTGTCACCGTCATCTTTATCTGCAGCTTCAGATTTGTTGGAGTTGAAATGAATGGTTCGAACTGATACGGATTTATTTGGGTGCCTGCCATGGAACTTGCAGCCCCTTTTACACTATTATCAAAATCCTGTGAGCTTCTAACCTCCCCATCTTCGATTGATGAAGACCTACAGGACAGTGACAATGTGTTTGTTATGTTTATTATGTTGTTTTGTTTCGTTAAATGATTTGAAATTAATGCAGACCATGATAATTGAGATTGTTTCTTTAGACAACAGCAAATTAAAATATATTTTGTTAGATTACTTTTCAGTCTCAATTTCAATGCAAGCAATATGCTGATGCACTCTTAAGTATGGCCTTTAACTTTCCAAAGCCTCATGACATTTCTCAGACCAATCAAATTTGGTTTTTTGCTCAAAAAATTTGTCAGGGGTTCAGCAATTATGGGAGAATTGGAACAAAATTTCTGATAGAATCCAGTCATACCCAAAAATCAAATCAGTTGCTTTTTTCTGATTGGCACAGGGAATTCAGAGATAGCCTTGACCTTAGCAACTATAAGTTAAAGTTGTCCATGTCCCACGATATGTTCTACAAATGCAACACAAGCATGGCAAAAGTCACTTTTGGATAAATTAATTGTCAAATTTGCATCAGTGATTCTGTCAAAGTATTTCTGTCTGTATTTTTTTCTCTAAGTGATCTCTCCAGGTGTCATTGTTGAAGCAGCAAAGAGGGTGGACAGACTTTCTCTAATAGGGGTATTTTTTAAGCAAATAATTTTAAGTCTCCCTTTGCCAAATAGAGCCTTAACGATTTTAGAGTTTCATTTGTCAAATTAAGGCTTCTATGCAAATCCTAAGGATTTCACTTCACAAAGGGTAAATATTTGATTACCAATGGAACAAAAAAAAATATGACAATGCGGTTAATCAAATATTTGATCAAGTCCGATATGATATCGTGTCCGAGGATCTGATAATTTATCGTCACAAAAACGTGTGGGATTGACTGAGCGTGACTAAAGAAATTTTTTAATTGATTATGATCCATATTACCGCCGCACCAAGTTTGCCAGATATTTTACAGTGTATGAGAATCAACTCCGTTAAACACACATAACAAATTGCAGTTGTCTCTGATCACTATTGATATTTGTGTGTATCGCTGAGTGACATATATCACGTCTGTGTTTTCATGCCTACCTCTAGAAAATATCCTAGCAGGATTCTTTTGATTGTCTAACATGACATCATCATATACGACTAAATTGTTAATACTTCCATCAATATCATCAATGCTCGGTGCTTCCTCGATATCGGTTATAACATTATAATCGGCAATCTCTGAAGCGTTTTCGTTAAAATCTTTTAACACTTCATAGCATCGCTGATCGTCTACACTCGGGGCCATTAAATACAATTTGTCCCATTTCATCCATCTCGTTATCAAATTGAGTAACAGTTGTGTCTTGCCACTTCCAGATGGTCCGATGAAATCGCTGAGACGTTGAACTTAACAAATGTTGATCCTAATGAAATAGTTGTATTTCAAGACAAACAGGGTAAATTGAAAACTAGTGATGTGTCGTTGGATGATATTTTAGTTAAACAACAAAACGCAATCGAGAATACTATCGCGCTATTTTCCGATCAGGGTAAATTGAAAACTAGTGATGTCTCTCTGGATGATATTTTAGTTAAACAACGAAACGCAATCGAGAATACTATCGCGCTATTTTCCGATCAGGGTAAACTCAAACCGGGTGTACTCGTTTCGACGATTACAGATCGATTAAAAACTCTCAACGATGAGTTAAACAATTCTGTGTTTGTACTAACAACACTTGAATCTAGAATTGAAGAAAACGGAAAACAGTTTACATCATTTCGTAGAAATATCATTGATAAATTTATTGGAACCCCGTTAGATAAAATTGAAATAAAACTCCCGGATATTAAAAAATCCATCGATGAGACGAAAAACTTCATCGAAGCCATCAAAGGTGATTTTTCGAGGATGATAACAATCATTGAAAAAACAAAAATTCCTCATGAGAAAACCAACAACGTAGTATATACAATCCAACACGGATCATTTGCGTGGACACCTACAAACAATAAATTAGATATCACTGCAACCGTTAAAGGTATTTATCGATTAACACTAGTAACACCATTAACTCAATTTAATATATCATCGTCGAGTTCATCCGGGGTCAATAATACGATTTCAACGATCATCGACAAGGATACAACTGAAAAGTTCACTATAACAGCTACTGATAAAAATTTGATTAGGGTTTCAGCAACCTGGTATGTGGAATTCGTAGCGGATTTAAGTAAATAACTAAATTGAAAGAAAAATCGTTCGGATTTCACAATTGAAAACGCTAGCGTTTTTAAAATAACAATGATTTCATCAACTCAATGTCGCTATGATCAGGTCAGAGAATTTCAAAATAGACTCAAAACCCTCACTGAGGAGTATCAAATAAAAATGAAGAAATACCGACGAAGAATCACCGCAATTGATGTTATTGTGTACTCGGTGTCAAGCGTTCTCGCTGGCGCCGGAATAATACTTGCATCGGTTACAATGATTGCCCCGGTCGTAGTTCCAATTTGCATTTCTGCGGTGGCTACAATCGGGGGTATATCAACCGGGATAGCAAAAAAGATATCATCATGCAGCCAGAGTAAACTGCAGAATTACTTAATTCAATTTCATATTGCATCAACCGCATATTCGCAATTATCATTGATGATATCGTCGTCACTCGATAATACAATTATAACAGATAGTGAATTCTCAGCGATGGTCAGTATTTTTGATTCCGCGATATCGAAATTAGAGCGACAACATGAATATAATAACAATGACAACACCGATGGAATTAGAAAACACGAACCCAAAAACCAGAATGATCTCAATAACCTCAACCATACCAAATTGTGAGTTCTCAGTGATGGTCAGTATTTATGATTCCGCGGTGTCAAAATTAGAGCGACAACATGAGTATAATAACAATGACGACACCGATGGAATTACTTCAACAAATAGTGGAGAACACGAACCCAGTACAAACAAGTATGATATCAATAACATCAACGGAACCCGAGTTTAGTGTGAATTTCCCTAGCCCAGTCCCCGTGAAGGAGATAGCGCTAGCAAAACTACGAGTGTATCACAGTTGGCCTAATATCAGATCAAAATCATTTGGTGGTCAACAACCGAATAATTCACTGGTGTTCTCGTATAAGAATAAGGACAACGGTACCCCAGACTGGAACGTCGTTTCGATACCAACAGGGTCATACCAAATCGAACAAATCAATAATGAATTCGCGCGTAGAATAAAATCGATTACTGGAGTAGAGTCAAAAATCGCTATAACAGTTCATGAGCCGACACTATCATCCGCAACTGAGATAAACACAGAAGGATACGTCGTAGATATCTATCAAAGTTCTATTAGAACCGTACTAGGATGGCCTGAATTACCACCAGGGGGGAAAACCGTTGATTTACCAGAACCACAAAAAACTGATTATATCACCGACAGAATAAAACCTGATAATCCAATAAGGAGTTATATAGATCACCAATTCACTACAGATTTTTTTGGTCTCGTATACCAAGTAACTGGAGAAGAAGAGGAAGGGGATATCATGGAGAGATATCATTTTATTGACAAATCTAAAATCATTAAAAATTTCATAGCGATGAATAATGATTTTTCACTGTTGTTAATATCTCTTAAATCCGGTACTCTTACCCGAGATGAATTTATCAGCGTCGTAGAAACATGCAATAAAATCATCGACGATATCGAAAAATTTAATTTGAAAATTATTCAGGATATATTAGATGACGATAATCACCTATCGAGAATAAGGTTTGCATCAGACCTTAATACCCCCGTCGAGGATATTCCAACAATCAATCTACCAGGATATAATGTACCAGAACTAAAAAAAACTTCTCAGTGATGCCATCGATGTTGGTTTTAAAATAATTCATGATGCATGGAAAAAAACAACATCACAGGAAATAAAAATCCTCAAACATAATAATGACCCAGACGGTGGCGGCAGACATATCGCTCCGTTCAACGTGAATATATCCTCGGTGATTGCGCTCAATTTAGTATGCGATGTTATCGAAGGAAGCTATCAAATTAATCTCGAACGATCAAATCAAGCTCAGCAAGGATATATTCTTTATTCGTTTTCACCAACAGCTCCTCCAGGATTTTTAATAATTGAGTCTCCGGTTAATCCAGTCTATATGCGATGCCATAATAATTCATTAACCAGAATTAATTTCAAACTCACCGACCAGTCCAATAATCTAATTGATCTACAAGATGAAGTGTTAGCGATTAGTCTGTTTGTGAAATCCTGAAAGGATTTTCGTCCTAAGGACTTTCATCATAAAGACTCGATCAAATATTCGGTTAAAATCGTAAAAGAATTATTAACCTGTAGCAGCAGAGAGGGTGGATGACAACAAGTTGCGACCAAAATTGATTAAAAAATCGTAAAAGTCTCCGTTTTCATTTTTTTGGTTAAAATGAGATTTCGTAGGGAAAGCTCATTAAGATTTCAATAAATTTTTTGTCTGAAAACGTTGTAGGGTTTGCCCCTGAGACATTTTTTTTGGTTAAAATGAGATCGTAGGAAAGCTCGTTTTAATGATTCAATCAAAATTTTGTCTGAAAAAGTTGTAGGGTTCACCCTCTCTGCTGCTTGGTAGCTATTGTACAACACTCTACTGATAACAAACCATTTTGCTTTACAAACAACGAAAGACCATTAGAAGATAAACTGTGGCTGCCGTTTACTTCTAATACACCTGTCAAAAAAATCCAACAAATTATATTTTTTACAATTAATCACGCTGACTCGTATATTGCTACTTGCCTGTTATTTACCCTTCCTAAGCGTGTGTGCAACAAACTCATATGGAGCCTCTCGCTATGGTTACTTTAACACTATCGTACATGTATGTCTACTCTCGATACTAAAATGTTTGTGTCGTAAATACTTTCAGTATCGTAATTCTTAAAAAAATTATTTAGATTCTGTTCATATTAACACTGAAATTAGCATTCATTTGTACAGTACCTTATTGATTACTGGTTAGATGAGGGTTAAATACTTGACAGAGATTACTAATACAGTATGGCGGTTCTTTTGTAAAATACACGTAAAACCGTGGCTCAAGTAACTTGTATGGCAGTATTTTCTGGTGGATGGACATCTATCAAATTTAACTTACCAACAATAAATATCAGCAACACCAACATTAAATTCTCACAGTCAGTACGGAATCTAGGTGTTACTCTAGACAGTACTCTCACATTGCACCACCATGTCATGAACAACTGCAGGGCTGCATTTATGGAATTGAGATGCATCAGTTCCATTCGTAAATATCTTTCTGTTGATGCCACAAAAACACTTGTGTGTTCATTAGTACTTTCAAGACTGGACTACTGTAACTCAATTCTGTCTGGTTCATCACAATATTTACTCCAACAACTTCAAAGAGTTAAAAACACAGCTGCACGGATCATCTTTAGAGTACCTCGATTAGAGCACACCTCGCCACTGCTCTGTACCCTACACTGGCTATCAATTCGATAAAGAATCAAACACAAATATTGTTCTCTGTGCTATATTTCAATGACAGACTCCAGTCTAACATACCTATCCAGCCTCACCCATGTGTATACACCAGCTAGATCCTTACTCTCTTCTTCCAACAGTCGTATACTCATTGTTCCCAAGGTGAAAACAAAGTCATATGGACAGCGTTCGTTTGCACACCAGGGCCCGATGACATGGAACAAATTGCCCATTGAAATTAGACACAAAGACACAGTGGTCCCTTTTAAGAGTGCTCTTAAGACTCACCTGTTTCAAGTGCAGGGACAAACTTAGCGACCTAATCATGTTTTGTATCTTATATGTTTTCATCATGTTTTTATGTTTTCCAATTTCATTGTTTTTGTCATTTGTTGTTCTGTAGTGTAGTCATATCATCATTGATGGTGTAAAGCGCTTAGAGCTTTTAAAGATTAGGCGCTATACAAAGTCCTCATTATTATTATTATTATTATTAAATAGACATCAAATACGGTAATACACGTTTTTCATTCATTGTCCTACCAGTCAAGTTAGAAAAAATATTTGTTCACTTAACGACAGAACATATATGAACCATGTGGTATCATTAGACATGTGATCTTATCTTCGTCGATCGATAGTAACAATAAATACCGGTAATTGAGAAAAAAAGCTTTAAAATTTTCAGACTTAGACCTTGGCCCGCAGATAAGCCGAGCCCCCTTCTTCCAGGCTTTATTTTCTTTCCTAAATTTTTCGGCTTATACACGAGTATATACAGTACTTTGTATGTGTGTTTGTGTGATTTTGATTTTTTACATAGCTTTAAAACGTTTTCAGTCATATCCCTACAATGTCTGCAGTGTGGCAGTTTATAGTGATGTCTAGCACTGGGGCATCATGCCGCAGACATAGCATTATGTCCCACCCAGTCACATTTTTCTGACACTTGGCCGACCAATCCTAACACTAACCTCTTCATGCTGATCACCAAGCGAGGCAGATGTTAGTACTATTTTTATAAGTCATTTGTATAACTCGGTCGAGAATACTTTGTAAGAAAGAAGCCAATTGTATAGGGACAAAAGGTAAAAAATTAACTGTTATTGAATGAGAAAAATGTTTTACATAGTGCCATTACAACATACCTTGATCAAAGTTGGAAGAGGGCTTGCTCAGACATCAAGTATGGCTGCCACTTTGGTCATCTTGAAATCATGTCATATTTACTTCACCTGAGTAAATGGTTATATAATAATAATAATAATAATAATAATAATAATAAATAATAATAATAATAATAATAATAATAATGTTATTTAAAGAGGGTAACACAATTAGCTAAGAACTAATCTACCTTGAGGCCCTCATACAAAGGAATTTATTTTAGCTGCATCTCTGAAGCCACTG
The DNA here is from genome assembly GCA_029339505.1 of Unio delphinus. NCBI lineage: Eukaryota > Metazoa > Mollusca > Bivalvia > Unionida > Unionidae > Unio > Unio delphinus. Next base: position 935,986 of record JAQISU010000275.1, read on the forward strand.
GATATATTGGGTTTGGAAGAAGGAAATAGAGGGGGCATTTCTAATCTCAACTGGAATACTATTCCAGAGCAAGGTTCCAGAGTATTGGAAAACTCTTTTTTAAATAATTCCTTATTTGGTTTGGGTATTTTACAGCTTTGTAGACATGGATCACAGGTGTGGAGTATTACCAGGTAGCCTATACGGGAATAGTGATTGTAAATATTCAGGAGCACTTTTATTGGATATCCTGTACATTAATTTGGCTTTTCTTAAAACAGATTTGGTCTTTAATAGGTAATATTTTTAACTTACCAGCTAAAGTTTCCTTGCTTTCTTTCTGGATTGATATTAGCCCAAATGCTCTTTTCTGAAGATATGCCAGCTTTGCTATATCAGCCTGGAGTTTTCAATGAAAGGATTCTTAATGCGTCTAGTTGGTCATAACCAAATATAGTACCAATCAGATTTCCAATATTGTCACCACAGTGAATATTGTTTCTACATAGTATGTTTTGATGTTTTGTTGAAGATTGTATACTTTGATCAAAGCTCAGGTCAATGAGACTCATTGGTGAATAATCTATGCAGTCACCCATAATTACTAGTGCATACATAGAGAACTTTATAAATGGGGATGTGTTGCACAGTACTCCTGATTTCTTTTTTCTTTTTTAAGATTTTATATTTTGAAAAACATTGAATTGAACATAGGGAGTCTTAAACATTTTGGAAAGCTAATATCCTCTGTGCTCTCCAACATTGCAAGATCAATACTTTTAATACTATAAAATTCAAGTATGGTCCAAAAGTATGGAATCAGTGAAACTGATTATGAAATGTATTAAACCTTATTACAAAAAAAAAAAGACAGCTTAGAAATTCCTTCCCATGAATCACAGGTACATGTATCACTTTAATGTTGACAAGTGTTTAATGATTTATGTATTTAATAAATGTAGGTTGTAGAACAAAGATTAAACTGGAGTTTGGGGCATAAAGTAAAGGTTGCTGTTCTACAGTTTTTATCACTTGATCATTTGACCTTGTGTATTACCTTTCCTCACCTGTAATTTAAATTGCATTTAAGTAGATACACCAAGCATTGTTTGCTTATTGAATCTATTTTAATAGGAATAGTGGCTAATGAAGTGTATGACTCTTCAGCATCTTTACCTTCCATCTCCATCAACCAGGGTGCCACTGGATCTGAGTATGCTGCAGTTGTTAAAACTATGAAAAAGGAAGCCCCAGCAGAAGGCCAATGCAACTTGTATGCACAGGTTGACAAGTCACCAAAAAAGGAAACAAAAGGTTTGCAGTTGCACATTTTAGTCTGTAGTTTATGCATTAACAATACAATTTTGTCATAAGACGTAAAATTGGTACTTTATTTGTGTCCTTGTTTCCACATTGTTCTTAGTACAGCCCACATATAATAAGATCTGCAGTCACTCTTTTCTAACTCAAAAGTGAGTTCCTTTTGTTCATAGACCAAGACTTTATGGCGATAGCTGTACCAAATACTTGACACAAAATGTATACTTCGGATGCATAGAAAATTATAGCTTCAAAGGTAATTGTCATGAAATCTTGTTAAACAAAATAGGAAAACGATTGTTATACTTGTATTTTATTTACAGTTTTACCACAAAATACCTAGAACATGTGATTTTCTTGTTTCTAGAATAAAATTAGCCATCTACCGCACATTCCAATTTTTTGTTGAAATCTACTGCTTTTGAATATAATTTTTATTTTGAAAGAAAGATGGTATTTATATGCATTCGAACTACTTACTAAAGGGACCACTCATAACCAGCCTACTAGGTATAGCAACATTTCCACTATTACAAGAACTGCTCCAATGATTTATGCTGTGCAGTTACTAACCTGATTACAAATTATCACATGATAGCTGTAATGTGTGCACAGTATGCTGTAAGTTGACTATTTTATTATTTGTAATTTAGAGAGTTTAGGGCCAGAAGAAAGTATAATCACTGAGGTGTTATAACAAATAAATGAACCAAAGTAAGGTCTAATTAGTCATCACTCACACATTGAAAATTGACAAAACCTTTGTGGAGGTGAGATAATTAGATTTTTATAATAAATACATGCCAAATGATAAATGTGCACTTTCTCCCTATGCCCAAAGCCATCAGATAACAATTATTACAAGTTATGAGATACTTGGAAGGCATCATATTAGTTTGTACACTCAAGCAGCAAAGGTCCCAAATTTTGATTGTGTATCATGCAAAATTCATTCTAAGATAGCATATGAGGGAAGAGATGATATTTCCTGACATATGCAGATACCATCACAATGGAGAAATTGGGACCAGAAAACTATTGATAGCCTGTTGACTGTAGATCTTAATAATTACAACAAATATCTTCTGTGGACACGAGGCAGTAAACTTGTGAAGGAAACTAAAAATATTTGTCTAATTTATATCTTTACAGTGAGCTTAAAGATATTATGACAAATCCTGCACTTGTTTTGTTGAATGGAAATCCTTCTGATGTAAAAGTCAGTTTCCTAATCAAAAATTTGAAAATCTGCTCATCTAATATCCTGGAGCTGTATAATTATGGATTTTTTAAACAAGGCTTCATATATTTGTCCAAGCTTTGTGTATCCAATGAGGCCTCAGCAAACAAAGTTAATATCCATGTTCAATGTTTTTTATTCTTCTATGTTTCATGCTGCAGAGACGTTTTTCTCCATTTGAGAATATATAGTTAGCAGAATATATTTCATGCATGTGAGAATATATTATTTTAAATTTTAAAGGTAAGTCATGTATAGTGCATATGATGTTTTTTTCATCATTTTCAAAGTTAAGTCATTCTGATAAGTGCAAGCAAACATCATGTGATCCAACAAGGCAACTAGTTCTTGAAATGGAGGTCATGGTTTTCCTAAAAATAGGTAGCTGACCTATTTCCATATTAGCTGGAGAATAACATGTTAACCTTGTTTACTGCAAAGTATGTTTGAAATACCATCTGATTCCATTCAAGTTTTTGCATATTAATTTTCTATATAAAAGGTCTATTATCCAGAATCATTCCATCTTAGTATTACTGTTTGTCTTGGATGAGGGATTGGTTCACTTATTAATAATGTAAGCATACGTTGTAGTTGCAGTGTTGTACATTCAGATGCTGTTTGCATATATAATAGCTGCACGGATTTACTTTGAAACTTTTAAGGACATTTGAATTTACTGCACTATGGGAATTACCATAATTTCATGGAAAGACAACATAATTTATAGCATCACTAATCTTCTGTATTGATGGTACATCAGTACAATACAGTTACCATTCAGCATACCTTTGAAAAGTATTTGGATTACTTGGGGCTATTGGAATTTATATAACTTTAAAAATTTTACGAATTCGTTCACCATGCTGTAAATTATTTTTAATTCTTTCACTTTGGATTTTATCAAAATAAATTAATATTTAAAATTCTATAAAACGTTTTGGTTTTTTGTCTTTATTGTTATGTTGTGTAAGACCATAAGCCGAAACAAAGATATTGGGATACTCATTCTGAATTTCCTTTAAATATTTCAGAGGTTATAATTGCTCTGAATATCTTTGAGATTTTAATATTCCAGAGAGATTACAATTGTTTTTGCCAATGGTTTTTGCAATGTAAATTTCATTTTGTTTGAAACTTTCTTAGTTTCATATTTTAATTACATATATTTGGGAAATGTATGGTGAGACCAGTAAGTTTTCCCATGATATCTAAAGGTGAGAACGTTATTGTAGTTCCTACCCAGGAGTGGTTAGAGTCATTAGATTTTAGTCTGTTTGGGTTTGATTTTTGGACATACTGCCCAAAGACCATTGAAACTATTGAAAGAGAAATACAAAGGTAAGATAAAAAGAATAATGCAACTGGGATATTGATTGATGGGTTCAATAATTATGTCAATAGCAACGTCATAACCTACCTTGAAGTGAAAGTGGTTAAAACCTTGATAATTGCAGCTAGTCCAGTTAATGTTTATTCCTTGACTCACAGGGTTTCATTTGTAAATAAATTTTCCTCTCAGCAGGTTTTGTTACGCAAGTACTTCCAAGTCTCAAACAAGTACAATTGTTAAGAATCAAATTTCTGATGACAATGAACAAACTCCTTATGTAAGAAGAAAAGTGCACATTATTTCTGATTGCTCTAGGTTGAAATCTAGACAACAGAATAAAAACAACTGTTCCAAATTCTCTTCTATCAAAGAGGTCAGAGTCATAATCATGTATTGAAAGCAGTACAGTTATTGGCTCAAACAAGCCCAAATATGATTTGATTATGGAGAATTAGGAACAATTCATGTCCAAAGGCACAATATCACTTTTGGGGAATTATGCCCAGTCTATTCCTGTTAAGATACAGTAAGAGACACAGAACCTTCCCAGAACTTTTGCTTTTTCTTGGAAGTCTGCTTCTGATGAAAGTGATCATGTTCAAAGAGTAAAGTGTGGAATTTGTTAAAGTTCCTCTCTGTTGTGTTTATTTCTCTTGAGACTTACTTTCAGGACCAGTGACCATAGGAGTGGTAACCTCATTGACCATTGAATCTGTTCATTTATTACTAGGTATTAACTCAACTGGAGATAAGGTAATAGTTATTCCCCCTGTAAGTGATATGGATCAAAGAGTTGGTCCTAATGTAATTAAAATCCCTCATTTATCTCCAACTTGGCAAGTTAGCAGAACTATGGCAAAAAAGCTCTTGATAACACTGTTAAACAGAATGTTATTTGTTTAGCTGAATCATTTATGGGTCAGTCTTTTAATGAGGTCACATTTGCTCCTAGTTTGGATCAATCAAGCAGTATTGATGACAGTGTGAGTTTGGATCAATCAAGCAGTATTGATGACAGTGTGACTTTTTTGTGTACTCATTTTCTTCATTCTAATCAGGGTGGTAAAAGACAATCACTCATTGTCGAACAGGAATAATGTCCTGGGATTTCCTATTGGTTTCAGACGTCTGTTAGCAATAGTGAAGCCACTCAAGTGCCTGCTTGTCATTTTGTGAAATATGGGGTCTTTCTGAGGAAAGGGAGCATAGCCGAGTCAATAAATAAATTTTTACATTGTTTCTAAGTAATCTTTCAAGGTGCTATTGTAAATGATGGCATCAACGTTGTAAGCATCACAATTATCTAGACCAGATTAAACATTGGAAAGTAAAAGGCGAATCTTTCATCCCAAATAATATTATTTTATATGGATAAAGTCCATTTGGAGTTACCAATCCTGAAATTTCCTTTTTTCCTTTCGGTCAGTGAAATTTGCCTAAATTCTTTCAAAAGGTCAAACTTGGTGACATATTTTGCATTTCCAATTTTGTCAATACAGTCATATATTCTTGACAATGGAAATGAATCTGTTTTCGTCACACTGTTCACTTTTCTATAGTTGGTCCACAAGTTGAAAGTATTATGTGGTTTTGCAACAAGAATACATAGTAAACTCCATTAACTTTTGTTTGGTTCAATGAAATCATTCTCCAGCAAATAATGAATTTCTTTTCGCAAACATTCCTTTTTGTGTGGGTTTATCATGTATGGATGCTGTGTCAAAAGTGTGGAATCAACAATTTTATCATCAAGGTAGATTTTATTTGTTTGCGTTGGAACATCTGCATACATGTGCTCATATTCAAATAATGGCTGTTTTAGTTCTTTAGTTTTCTTGTTGGTGTGAAAATTTCTCGTCCAGATTAGTCATTATTTCTGAATTCAGACAGTTGCTTATGCCAATGTCACTTCAGTCCAATTTCATTCCAACGCTTAATTCCTCACAGTGTGGAACTGGTACAACTACATTGGCTGCATGATTAACAGGACTATCTCCATCATCATACTCCTTTAACATATTTATATGACCAAACTGTTTTTCTTTTTCACCTCCCTGGAGTGTTAATTATATAATTCAAATCATTTTCTTTTCAAATGTATAACCTGCATAGGATTTTGGGGTATGTGTAGGAGAGTGAGTACTCCATCATCAGGCTGAAAACTCATTTCCTTTGTATTTTTGTCATACATATTTTCATTATGGACCCCCACAGCTGATTTCGAAAGGAGGATACAAGCTGCTTTCAAAGGTAGCTTGGCATTTCATATAGAGATCATGTCATAAATGAGGAAGTGGGAAGCAGAATTAGGCAAGCAATTGGACCCTATGAAGAGCTACTGACCATTGTGAAGAAATGCAAAATGAAATGGTATGGCCATGTCACACGATCAACAGGGATTGCCAAGACAATCATGCAAGGTACTGTGCAAGGAGGGCGAAGGAGAGGAAGACAAAGGAAAAGATGGGAGGATAACATCTCAGAGTGGACAGGATTGAAGCTGAACGACACAATAAGATTATCAGAGAACAGAATGGAATGGAAGCTGGTTGTCAGGTCATCAGTGGTGCCCCAACGGTCGGCAAGACTAAGGGATAGATACATAGATAGAATTTCATTAAGGACTGAGTAGAGTAAGGAATAGTTCTTGCAGTTTCACAAGCCTTTGACAACTTATATTTAAATCAGAGCCATAATCAAGAAGACTAATCTCTGAATATTCGGTTGAAAAAGGTTTATCCTTTAATAACTTCAATGGTCCATGGAGTATTTGGTACCCTATGGGTATCCGGACACCCGTCCTTGCCTCTAAATGACATCACAAGGTATCCCCCATGTGAACCACAGATGTTTGATCACTTTAATTTTGTTAAGCAAGAGGTTTGTACATGCACGAAATGTGAGTGAGTCAGTCATGGAGTTTAGAGTCTCAATGACTCTCGTGTCCCCATATGGTATCAGATAAGGTCAAATAGCCAACTCGCATACTACTCTAATCTGCAGAGAGTGAATGATTATATACTGAGACAGGCAAGTCTATGGTAGCAATGTATTGTAATAAATTTGGAGTATGAATATTGACAGCATTACGTTTTTAAGCAATTCTTAGATTTATTTGTGTGAGTATTTGGTCTTCGGTGCCATGGAAATATTACTAGCCCGAAATAGTTAGCCAGTTAGTAAGAGCAAACATCACAGAGCCGAGTGTTAGTGAATTTGAACCATGCTGTGGTCGTTAGTAGTGAATTTAGGTACAAGCCGAATGACTGTCCCTGGTGTAACATAGTCCATATTAAAATTCAGCGGTGTATAAAAAGTGTTGTGGTTGAAATGGCAGTATTTATGGTTGGAAATCAGTAAATTATAAATGGAATCAATAAGTTGGAACTTGGTAGGTACCCTTTATGTGTCCATAGTGGAAAATGGGCGTATGTATATGAGCGTGATACGCCGGACATTCTGTGGATTGACTGGCCTAAGGTCACGCAGTTAAATATTTTCCAGTTAGTAAGGGAGCAGCAGAGAGTGTGAACAGACCAACTTTTACAGGCGTCAATTTAGCAAACTGAGGCTTCTCAAAATTGCTTATATAGGCCTCAATTTAGTAAACTGAGGCTTCCTTGAAAAATACTTAATTAATATTTTCATTAAATTTAGCAAATTTATGAAAATTTTTAGTAAAAAAAAAGGACGCCATTGTCGTTGGCGTTCACCCTCTCTGCTGCTATACGTTAACTAAATATTTGATCAAGTCCGACACGATATCTTGTCCGAGGGTCTGATAAATTTATCGTCACAAATCCGTGTGGGATTGACTGAGCGCGGCTAAAGAAAATTTTAAATTGATTATGATCCATATCGCAACCGCACCAAGTTTGCCAAATATTTCTAAGAGTATGTGTATCAACTCCGTTACATACACACAGCATATTGCAGTTATCTCTGATCACTTTTGGTATTTGAGTGTAACGTTGAGTGACATATATCACGTCGGTGTTTTTATGTCTACCTCTGGAAAATATTCTAGCAGGATTTTTTTGATTATCTAACATGATATCATCATATACGACTAAATTGTTAATACTTCCGTCGATGGAGTCAATGCTAGGTGCCTCTTCGATATCGGTTATAAACTCAATAATATCATCGCCGTTAATTTCTAGCGCGGCTTCGTTAAAATCCTTTAACACTTCATAACATTGCTGATCATCTACACTCGGAGCAATCATATACAACTTATCCCACTTCATCCATCTCGTTATCAAATTAAGTAGCAATTGTGTTTTACCACTTCCAGATGGTCCGATGATAATCGCGCGAATAGAATTTGGTAACATTGCATGGTGTTTAATAGGTTCCCATCGTCTCGTAGCTGAATAATCAATTACATTCATGCCGTTATATATAAATTATGGATCTATATTGTGTGAAATGTAAGACGCGTACTGGCACAAATGACTTGACGACGATTACAACGAAAAACAATCGATCAGCGCTTTCTGGTAAATGCATAATATGTAGTACGAAAAAATTTAGATTTACTTCCACGAAACCTTTAAAAAAAAACGAGGAGGTGATATTGCAGCCAAGTTAGCAAAACTCCCAGGAACACCGTGGGCAAAGTATCCAGGAGAAAAGCACCTTCCAGGATATAGCTACTGTGGACCGGGAACACAATTAGATATCAGACTTGATGATCAAAACCAACCCAAACCTGGTGAGTATCCAATAAACGCTATTGATAAGGCGTGTCATGCTCATGATGTTGCATATAAAAGCAGCAATCTTCAACACAGACATCTTGCGGATGTGAAATTAATTCATGCGTTAAATGCTATTCCTGATAAATCCTTCAAAGAAAAATTGGCTTCGTGGTTGGTAAAATCTGCTATGAAGGGTAAATTGATGTTAGGTGCTGGTAATTAAAAATATGGAATCTATTTATTATTCTTCGAGAGGAGACTGGAGAGGCAAGACAGCAATCAATAAACTCGCTAGTGCAGCAGCGGTGAAAAAAACCACTGCAGCGAACTGGTTATCTAAAGAAGCTATATGGCAAATTTATCTACCACTGCCTAAACGAATTAACTACTCGCATTTTGATGTGACCGTTCCTAATGAAATTCATCAAGCTGATATACTATTTCTGCCGCATGACAACGGTTACAAATACGCATTAACGTTAGTTGATATTGCGAGTCGATACAAACAAGCAGAACCGCTGAAGACAAAATCATCAACTGAAGTGGCTTCTGCATTTGAAAAAATTTATCGACGAGGTCCTTTGAGCTGGCCAAATCTGTTACAAGTTGATCCTGGCAAGGAATTTCAAGGCGCTGTTTTAACAACGATGAAACATCATAATGTCGCCATCAGACGAGGACACACTGCGCTACATCGCGATCAGGCAATTGTTGAACGATTTAATCGGACACTTGCTGAGCGGTTATTTGGATATCAATACGCGAAAGAATTCATCCAGGATAAACGATGGTTTTGGTACGAGTGTACACAGACTTAACTTTGAATGTTAAACAAGCCATTAGTTCTTCAAAGTCAAATTTAACAAAGAAATACAGTAATCATACACCATGGTGTGCAAAAAAGGCTGAATGAACACTTGTATAAAGCATACTTAGTTTAGTTCATTTTCCATTGACTATATAACAAAGGAGAAAACGCTAAACACCTGAATACGGCATGTACTGAAAGAAAAATGCACTCACAACACAGACTACCCATATGCAACTATGGCAGTACAGATATTTTGATGTCCCAATTGAAAATAATACCAACCTGATGTCCAATATGGCCACCACATCAGCTAATTTGAACAGTTTGTTATCTGTGAAAATATCAGATGGTTTCAACACTAGGCAGTTAATTAAACAAATAGATCTTAAATTTCAGAGTTATTTTTTGGTCAGTAGGGCATCAGCATTTTATCTTTGAACTTTCTTTATTACTTCATGAAGTTAAGAGAAACACTATATTACTTCATGAGGATAAAAGAAACAATGTTTAGAAAAGAAATCTGTAAGATGTCTCCTTTGAAAAATTGTGTATTTCATTTTAGGAGACATTTATGAAAATGCTGAACTGGCACTGCAAAACATCTGTCGAGAAAAAGAGTATAAAAAAACAAAGAATGTAAAAACGGGGACATCGGGTGAGAAACTTTATGAGGATCCAGCGGCCACGTCATCAAGTGTCCAAATGGTATGTAAAACATGAATGAATTGTTTTATACATTCCCATAGTTATACTGATTCTATAATTTTATGTGCATTACCTTCTAGCTCATCACACCGAGTGAACAGCAGGCTACAACTGTATCTGGTTACAAAGTTTTTCTTTTTTACTGACAAAAATAAGTGCCTGTTCCTGCTACATCTCAAATGAATTCTCAATTTAACAAATAAAAAGGTAAACGACTAATAATTGTTCATGCCATCTGAATATTATAGTAACTTGTCTATGGTAAGTACCAATTTGTATTGATTCTTCATCTCTTGTATTAATATGTGTATCAGTATTGCAAGAGTATTGATGCATCGATATATCAATAAATCATTTGACCCCAGCCTCCATTTGTATAAGCATTAATTTGTTGTTTCTGAGCTTGATATGTTTATTAACTGTGTTTGAATATTGTTCTTTGCTGAAGCACTTCTTTCAGTGTGCTGTTCCGAAGGGATGTACACATACCTAGCTTAGTCAGCTTGAATATGTTGGGAAATTGTACTTTATGGTGGTAGTGTTCAATTTTCCTGAGCTCACCTGTAATTATCTTTTAAATACCTCTGCTCAAAAATAAGATTTTTCACTAACATAAGCTCTGACAAGGTTATACTTTCTTGAATCAGTGCTTTACTCAATAGAATGACAGATTTCTTATCTGTTCCATATTAGGCTGTATTAGGGTTTTACGTCCATCAGTGCCATAGTCTGTTTGTTCAGACAGAGGTAATTTGATCAAATAATTGTCTTTACTTCTTAATTTCATTTTGTCATTTTTATTTTTTGATTTTATTTTAACCCTGATAGAGATAGTTTCGTAGAACATAACCCTGATATAAAAATAGATAGCTAAAAACAAACAGATTTCGCAACAAGTGCAATGATACTTCTACTGGTATGACTTATGCTGCAAAAAGCAGGTTAAGGGTAAATTTTTTAATAAAAGTTGTAGTGCATTTTCACATGCATAACTTTCAATTAATTTGAAGGAGCTCTCTCAAATTGCAGCTATCCAAGTGTGAAAATTTGTACAAATTTTGTGCCATTAGCAGAAACGTGTGCCATGGCAACATCTCTGTTTAATTACTGTATAGATCAATTAATGACCACTTTTCCTCTTTTGCAACAAGCAAACAATAACCACCAATGAGAATTCAATGTAAAATGTTTCACTTCATGGCACTCTGGTAGTGTAGCTTCCAAATTTGACCAAAGTAGACAAGATTTAAATCAACAGAGAAACTTGCACATACATAAAATGATGAAGCAAGTACTTCTTTATACATGTGGAACACATTGGGAATGTCTCCTTTATGCTGAACATACTATTGGAATAAGAAAGTTACCATAGAACTAGAGGGGGGAGGGAGTGCACTTATGAGCATCTCATTGTGTTAATTTGTAGACTGTGAGTGTTGACAATAGTCTTTTTCATTTTTTACTAACAAAATTCAATGCCTGTTCGGCAACAGCTGTCTCAGATGAATTCTCAATTTAAAGAATATCAGAGCAAATGAATAATAATTATTCATGACTGCCAAAGATTATAATAATTCAGTATCATTTGGTATTTATTCTCAATCTCTTATATCAATATGTGTACCAGTACAGCAAATGCATAGATAATATCAATGAATTGTTTCAGACCAAGTAAATTAGACAATACAAAATAAATTTGAGATGAATCTTTCATTTCAGCAGTATACTTCAAGATCAAACTTAAATTGGGTGGCATGAAATATATATATGATATGGCTATTACTCAAACAATCAATAGCTTTAGTAGTGAAAGTCTATCAGAATTATATATAGACGTTGAACATGAAGGGTGATATAGTGACATTGATATTACCCAGCAATGGTTGATCAAAGTAGACTGTTTTAGGAAATTTTGTTAAGTGGAAAAATAAATGGAGCATTGTTTTTATGTTAAGGTCAAGATAACAATGGTCTTTGTCCAATCAATGATATCATGTGGCAATGGCTCAAAGTGAAAGCTTTACAAAAGGAAATTCCATTTTGAAATATGCCTCAAAGTGAAAGCTTTCCAAAAGGAAATTCCATTTTGAAATCTCAGGTACAGTTGATAAATGTGGTATGCATTTCTCGTAACATGTACAGAAATACAAGATACTAAAAAAACTGTTTTGAGCTTGGCCTCCCACTTGTCAATCAAGAAATTTGGAATTATATGCCGGTAGTTTAAGGAGTTCATTTTTTGGTATATACCTTGTTGCACTGAAAGTATTATGCGTAAAGTCAAATTAAAAGAGTTACTAAAGTAAAACAAATTTGAGGCAAAAGTTTGATTTTTGATGCTTTTATTCTTATTTATCTCTTAGAGGGAGGTACCTTCACGCTTAAAGCAAAATGTTCTAATCTTTGCAATATAAACACTCCCATATCATTTATACGTTTTGGTGATGCAATTGCCAGAGATGTCAAAGGTGTGACACTGGTCTTGCAAAAGAACCTTACAGTCAGGTTTGCGGAAGTGTCAGTAGAGGTTATGATGCTAGGGTGGTGGCTGGTGAGAGATCAAGATTCCAACCAGAAAGTATTATATGTCTCAACAATATAATGCCAAAAGCAGTTACAGGTGTCAGTACTAGAATGCCGATAGAGGGAGGATGCCTGGAACATGATAATATGATCAAAATATATCTGGAAAATGATATAATGATAAACATATATCTGGAACATGATAAAATGATAAAGACATATTCAGAACATGATATCATAAAGAGGTTTTTGAGAGCAACAATCTTTAAAATAAAATATAACATAGTATTTGGGAAATGGAATGGTGTACTGTTATGTATATTTAATTGTATTGTTTGTCTGTTAGTTTTAAAATTGTTTTTTTTTTCATTACATCTTATTGTAATATAATATTGTTTGCTGGACGTGACCTTGTCCAAAATTGAGTTCATTTCTGCTTGACCTGATTGACTTATTTTTTTATTTCATTTATGTAAACAACTAATAATAACTTCATTCTCTATGTCTATGAGCTTATTAACCAAATTGTTATTCAGATAAACAAGAAGTGGCAAATATGTTAATGAAGGTCATGGTTTTGGTGTTTCCTAAGTGAATTTTGTAGGCTATTGTGTTGTAAATAGACAAGGTCATTAGATCATTCTAAAACGTCATTTTCCAATAGGTAATGGTTGTTTTTAGAAAATGTTAATGTGGCCTGAGGTAAAGCAGAAAAATATATTATCTTGTGACTGAGTATGCATATATCTAGCACTTTCAGTTGTATTATGTTGTGACAAGTTTGGGTGAATTTTATTTTCTTCAAATTAATGAATTCAAGTGATTATTTTCTCTGGAAATACAAAAAGTGCTCTGATCAAATTCTAGGATAAAGACATTCATTGGAATTTATACTAAATTCAAACGTGTAATAATATTTCTGTGATTAAAATAGAGACTGTTGACACATCACTTCATAGACCAAAACAGACACGTCATTGCCTTCAAGTTTGGATTTCTTTGGGACTTTAACTGAGTTTTTTTCAGGACTTTTTATTACTAGGACTTGTGTCTTTAATTTTTGGATTATTTTGGGATTTAATTCACAATACCGTAAGTTCTTTTTTTTCGCATTTTTCACTTTGTATTTAGGAAATAAATTATTTGTTAAATTTTACAAAGCTTATTTTAAGAGCATAGACTCGTAACAGTACCAAAATGTTGAGGATAAGAATGGTTAATTAATCAGACATGAAAACAAAATGGATTTTACAGTTTAAAATTCACAATAATCCAAAAGTAGTGTTTTAGTCCAAAAGGTCAATGATCACTTTTGTAAATCCCAAAAATAATTTAAATAAATTATTGCTCTCAAATTATATCAAAGTAAATGACTATACAGACTGAACTTTAAAGTTGAATCAATAATTGTTTTCCTCATTATATATAATAATTTCGCTTGACCTAAAATACATTAGTATGCCAAATATGTGGGTCATCTTCATTTTCAATGGAATTATTGACTATTTTGTAAAGAGGTAAGGCTTTGAGCTTAAATTCAAGTAAACTTATTTAAATTAAAAAACAAAGTCTGGTAGACACAACCCTCAGCCAAGACAATAGTCAAATAGGCCAAAGCTCTGTCCTCAGTCACTGTCAAAGATCAGGCACACTTAACAGGGGTATATTTTATTTACTGCCAATAATGTGTCTGGTGCTTTTTTCTTGTTTCATGTGCAATCAATGGATCAGTTATAATACTGGAAGTGCCTTCTAATAAAGCACCTGAATGATTGGCTGTCTCGGAGTATGATGTATATGCTAAACAGAACATAAGCAACCACTGAATACATTTGTTTTTATCATAAGTTCTGTCCTTGTTTGACCTAGAAAATTTGAAACTCAGCAGTGCAACATCCATCTTGCAGCAGACAAATTCCTTCTAGTTGATTCTTGCTGATTGCTAGTAAATCCATACTTAAGCAAACTCACAGGGTCTGGAACACACAATAATCTGATACTATTGTTGCTTAATTTTAGCTATGGATAAGAAAAGACAAACATTTGATTGACGATGCTCACACTTAAATTGGTGATCAGCATGCTGTATGCGAACTTTGTTGATTTCTAGTAATATTTACAACACCATTCTCTTACTATTGATTGACTTCTATGTACACTTTTATGACTTTGTTCTGATTTTTTGAAAACACAAAACTGACTTTCTTCAATTTATAGTAATAAAAAATAAATATTAATGGTCTGACAGGTGAAAACTGCTTACAAATGACCTGTATGTGGGTCAAAAATAAAAAACAGTCACAGACCTTGGACTATCATAATTTTTGAGCACTGTAATAATCTCAGCTATATGGCATTGCATTTCATAGGTCATATGCATTGATTATCATTGAAGCCCTAAAACATTCCTTGTGTCTCACCACCCAATAATGTCAGAAAGGTCAGCAAATATGAAACAAGCACAGCTGCCATTATCATAACATAGCTCTGAACAAAATCTACCATCAAATGATATTTTCTCCAAATTTACAATGTATATCACTTTACAAAAGTGTTGCTTTATACGTGTACAGGTAAAATTGCATCATCTGTACAGAGAATTTCCTTTTGCATTGATCAGTGTAAGTACCAAATGTGAGGGTTGCTTGAAAAGGTGAGCTTTCCTGGATCCCTTATGGGGACAACTGCACTTTTTTGGATGTCATATTAGTAATCCTATGCAAGAACAGTAAGGGTGGGGATCCCCTACAAATAATATGAAAGAAGAAGGATACCATACATTGTTTGCTATGAAGATCCCATTAAATAGAACCATATGTGGAAAGTGATATGATTAAAGACGTGTTAATTCATTATTCTTAGTACCATTGCAATGTATGTTTTGCTCCATTTATTTACATATATGATGAAAAAAACACATTTTCATCATTAAATGTTAATTCGAAAGACACAAACAATGTAGGATCCCATTTATATGACCATTATAGATTCAGATTTGATCAACATTTAGTTGATATTATAAAGGCAGGAAGAAACCACCTATGAACATTTTATGTTTAGATTAATGATTGCTTTTTTTATTATTAAGGTAAAGAAAGATGGTTTACTGTATGCTGACATAATGCTAAATCCTCCTACAACAAAGCATGGAAAGTTGAACATCCAAGGCATAGAGGACCACACTCAATATGCAGAGATTGCCTATGGCAAAAGAGGAGAGCCTCTTCATGACCCTGATAATAAAGAGGAGAATATAAATTGACACATTGAAGCACAAGATCAAAGAAACATCTATCTAATGACAGTATTTACATTCATACTTTGTACAAGTGCTTAAGCAGCAGAGAGGGTGAACAGACCAACTAACTTTTAAGCAAAATATTTTAAGCTTCCTTTTACCAAATAGAGCCTTGGATCAGATGGTTATATTTTAAGCAAAATATTCTAAGGCTCCATTTGCCAAACTGAGACTTAATAATTTTAGAGTTCTGTTTGTCAAACGGAGCCTTCCTCAAGGGTAAAAAAAAAAGACGCCATTTAGTTGACGTTCACCTCCTCGGCTGCTAATGCGCTAACTAAATATTTGATCAAGTCCGATACGATATCTTGTCCGAGGGTCTGATAAATTTATCGTCACAAATCCGTGTGGGATTGTCTGAGCGTGGCTAAAGAAATTTCTAAATCGATTATGATCCATATCACCACCGCACCAAGTTTGCCAAATATTTCTAAGAGTATGAGTATCAACTCCGTTAAATACACACAGCATATTGCAGTTATCTCTGATCACTTTTGGTATTTGAGTGTAACGTTGAGTGATATATATCACATCGGTGTTTTTATGTCTGCCTCTGGAAAATATTCTAGCAGGATTCTTTTGATTATCTAACATGATATCATCATATACGACTAAATTGTTAATACTTCCATCAATATCATCAATACTAGGTGCCTCTTCGATATCGGTTATAAACTCAATAACACCATCGCCGTTAATTTCTTGCGCGGCATCATTAAAATCCTTTAATACTTCATAACATCGTTGATCGTCTACACTCGGAGCAATCATGTACAATTTATCCCACTTCATCCATCTCGTTATCAAATTAAGTAGCAATTGTGTTTTACCACTTCCAGATGGTCCGATGATAATCGCGCGAATAGAATTTGGTAACATTGCATGGTGTCTAATAGGTTCCCGTCGTCGAGTAGCTGAATAATCAATTACATTCATAACTGTTATATATAAATTATGGATCTATATTGTGTGAAGTGTAGGACGCGTACTGGCACAAATGACTTGACGACGATTACAACGAAAAATAATCGATCAGCGCTTTCTGGTAAATGCGTACAATGTAGTACGAAAAAATTTAGATTTACTTCCACGAAACCTTTAAAAAAAAACGAGGAGGTGATATTGCAGCCAAATTGACAAAACTCCCAGGAACACCGTGGGCAAAGTATCCAGGAGAAAAGCACCTTCCAGGATATAGCTACTGTGGACCGGGAACACGATTAGATATCAGACTTGATGATCAAAATCAGCCTCGACCCGGCGAATATCCAATAAACGCTATTGATAAGGCGTGTCATGTTCATGATGTCGCTTATAAAAGCAGCAATCTTCAACACAGACATCTCGCAGATGTAAAATTAATTCATGCGTTAAATGCTATTCCTGATAAATCCTTCAAAGAAAAGTTGGCTTCTTGGTTGGTAAAATCTGCTATGAAGGGTAAATTGATGTTAGGTGCTGGTAATTGAAAATGCTAGCATTTTAATATGGAATCTATTTATTATTCTCCGAGAGGATACTGGAGAGGTTACGCAGCAATCAATAAACTAGCTAGTGCATCAAAGGTGAAAAAAACTACAGCGGCAAACTGGTTATCTAAACAGGCAATATGGCAAATTTATCTACCAGCGCCTAAACAAATTAACTATTCGCATTTTGATGTTACAACACCTAATGAAGTTCATCAAGCTGATATACTATTTCTGCCGCATGACAACGGTTACAAATACGCGTTAACGTTAGTTGATATTGCAAGTCGATACAAACAAGCAGAACCGTTAAAAACAAAATCATCTACTGAAGTAGCTTCTGCATTTGAAAAAATTTATCGACGAGGTCCTCTGCGCTGGCCAAATCTGTTACAAGTTGATCCTGGCAAGGAATTTCAAGGTGTTGTTACATCTACGATGAAACATCATAATGTCGCCATCAGACGAGGACACACTGCGCTACATCGCGATCAGGCAATTGTTGAACGGTTTAATAAAACCCTTGCTGAGCGGTTATTCGGATATCAATACGCAAAAGAATTCATCCAGGATAAACGATCCCGTGAATGGGTCAAGAGATTACCAGCTGTGATTACCGCAATCAATAATGAGATTACTAGAACAATTAATATGAAACCTGTCAACGCTATTAAGAAGGCGTCTATCAAAATGGAAATCCAAGGAATTTCACAAAAAGATTTCAAAGAACCAATTCTTGGTAGTAATGTCATTGTAAGGTACTTATACGAACCAGGAGAGCTTGAGGGTGGTAAAAAAAGAGCTACCGATCCTATTTGGAGTGTCACTACGCATAAAATATCCGGCATAACACGATCTACGGGTAGACCTTCAATCTATAGACTGGATTCAACTGCTCCTCAGCGAGGATTTACACGCGAACAATTACAAGTGATTCCTGAGGATACTCAATTACCACCGCGTGGTCTTAATTAGCACCTAAGGTGCTGTCACCCCGGCGTCTGTTGCACTCAAGACAAGTCAACCTCACATTGTTTCTGACATGACCGAGATTGTTATCTTTTCTATCTACGGTGAATTGGCGAGGATCTTTATCCGACCAATTCCAACTCATTATACAATTACAACTCGCGCAGTGATTGTTCTGTTGTTGCTTTAGTGTCTTAATTAATTCAGCATCAATGTCAAATTCTCTTTTATTTTTTTTATCCTGTTGTTTATAACCAGAGAGTTTTTTTCTGATTATATTATCATCGGTGTGTATATTACTTATTGTATTGTCATTATCATTAACCACAATTCTTCGAAGTTGGTTTATTCGCCGTACTCTGGATACTGCGAGATAAACTAAATTTGACCACTCAATATGATTATCTACTATCCAAAGAGTTGTATCGGATATAGTCAATCCCTGTGAAGAGTGTATTGTTGCTGCATAACCTAACGTCCATGGGGATTTATCAGCACCTAATGCATCTTTAACGACGTTGATATCAACCAGCACAATATCATTTAATACTAAATTCTGCTTTTGTTGTTGTCCAGGAATGTCAACGTCGATATTCTGCTTTCGTGTATCCTTAGGTCTATAACAGAGTGGTACTGGAAGTGTTGCAAATTTTTCTTTATGTAGCGCAAACAACTTCATCTGAAGTGCGTCTCTGACTATTTTTCTACTCGCGATTATTAAATCATTTGGCTTCCACATTTCCCAAAAATCATTCATGGGAGTTTCAGAGATTATTTCACGCGCTATTTCACATTGGATTTTATCCGGTTGTAATCTAATTAGCGCTTTGAATTCTCGTAATTGTTCATCAAGTGATCTATGGTCGGTATTAATCTCTTCATAATAATCTACAAATCCTTTTAGCCATTCATGTGGAGATCCACCAACAAATGGCTGCGGTTGGCCGTGATCCCCACACATGACGACTTTTGTATTTTTCAATAACAACCATGATAGAAATATCTGTAATACTGTTAACGATACCGTGCATATTTCATCCCAGATTATTACATCAGGAATGAATTTATCGCCCATTCGATCAGGAGTCCAATTATCGCCTTTCCATCGAAAGAAGCTGTGATAGGTACAAGCTTTTACTCCACGCGCTATCATCTCTCTGGCGAGTCTGTGAGTTGGTGTTAACACAATCATGTTAGAAACATTTGTGTTTCTATTACGAAATAATTCGATTGCACGAGTTGTCTTTCCTGACCCACCACAGCCGTTTAAATAAACTGTCTTGTATCTACAAATCGGATCGGATACAGGCGGTGCAGTAGAAAATTCTGATTGAATCTCTGAGATATTATGGTTACTTTTCAAGTATTTATCATCCATAGCAACGTCTGCGGATTTACAATATTCATGTAGTGTTTCTTTTTTAAATCTCCAATTTCCCCACGCTTCCTTAGGATCTGTGAATTTAGCTACATCTGATTTGTATTTTTCATGGATATACATCGAATCAGTAGCTACTCTAACCGCGGTATTAGGAAATCTATTTATCATCGAGAATAGATTAATACAAGAATAGGCTAGCATAGAACTTCTCAAATGTGTGTATTGACAACTTTTTCCATCACAGTAGGTAACAACCGTACCTAGTTTCTTACCATTTCGAAGGACATCATCTACCCAAACATTATTAGTTCCGCTCGCAGATTTGTAAGCTTCCTCATCTAATTCCCCTGATAGAAAAGCGTTCTTACGGGTTACAAATTTCCCTTTTTTTATTAAATCAGATATTATGAAATTGTATTCTTCATCGTCTATGATTAATCTAGAAGAGTATTTTGCATTATCAAATCTTCCACCTTGAGTGAATTTACCGATTATTTTTCGTCCGAGATCTTTAGCCTCTCTATTACTACCTTTGAATAACCTCTTAGACCAATCCATAAGTGTTTCACAATCTCCCAATTGTTTTCGTTGTTCGTTAATTATTTTTTCGAGATCGGGTTTTGGTAACCAAACATCTTTCTGAGCGTTATAACAAATAATCGCTTCACTGACAATTAACGATATTAGCATACCACAATCGATCATATACCGCAATAGCACAATTGACATCCACGCTTTTTCATACATATGTCTACCAAGCCAAAGATAACTACACGGATGTAACCCTGTAGCTAATTCGAATGATATCACACGAGCGAACCCGGTTAAATCAAAATCAGGCAATGGACCATTAATCGCAACACGAGTCATTTCATGTGTGGGGTGTCCAAATCGTTTAAAATATTCAGAGCATTCTCCATATCCGAGAAAACTTCCAGGATAACACGCGGATATATCAATTGAAATCATACCATCACGTGAGTATTTCGTATTCCACAATCCTCCATGACCAAATTCGACGCAACTCAACTTCACGTCCTCCAGAAAATCACTTCGTGTTGGACGCCATGAGTTTTTTTCTCTTGCGAAGTGAGCTACCACTGATGGAATAGTAAAACTATCCGTAAGTAGTTTTTCTACAGTAGAAACACTAGTGTTTCCTTCTAAATACTCATTAGCGATTTTTCTCATTCTAGTATCTAATTCTTCAGTTCGATATAATTCACCATTTGGTTTTACAAACTGATCAAATCCTATTTCCGGATCCTCATTACTCCTGAGTAACCATACTGACACAGGGTCGTCTTTGGTTAACGCGTGAATAGCATCAAATAATTTCTCTTCATTAAAATGATACTCATTTTTTAAACCATCCCTAGAAAATTCTTTAGGGATATATCGAACAGTTCTTTCTCGTGGAAATATATTTACCGCTGGTGTCCACGCGTGTTTGTTATGATCAATAATTTCAATTGGAGCTCCTCGCGATTGATATTTCGGTTCGTATAATACTTCTCCGGTTATTGTCGCTACCGATATTGGAAATTTTAATAATGCTTCTAATTTAGCTATATCGGAAATCGTTGCCCCGCGTTGTTTCACTGTTAGTTCCCATTCGGTTATTTTTTTTCTTCGTAGATCAGTTAATTTGTTTCCCCGGGATGCATTTGTAAAGTGTTCTATTAACCGTGTTGCTACACAATTAAGTGGCAAATCCACTGATGATGAAAACATCGGAGCTAGTTTTGTAATATTAGGATTATTATTTATTGGATATAACCCATACACAACTGCTGTTACAGGGTAAGATTTCTCATAGTATGGTTTGTCAATTCCAGTTAGAATTCCTGGTTTGGAATCTCTACTCACAATAACAGTTTTTTTATCCTTAAGGATTGGGTCAAATTTATCTCTGATAATCCATTCACCTTCCTCTTCGATAATGAATTTTATTCTAAAAAAATACTTCAGTAGAGATTTCTGGCCAAGGTGTGAAAGTATCACAGCTGCTCTTATATCATTCATAGTAGCATCAATTACAGGTATATTGACATCTTCATCAATAATTCGAAATGTCGACCACGTATGAGATGCTCCATCACGCTTAAACTCATTAAAACAGTCGCTGATTTTACTCAATAGTGGTTTATCATCTACTAGACTTTTAGGTATATCAGAGATTCTATCGAGATTAAATCTAACATTTTTCCAAGGCTTAATTTTCGATAATCTCTTGAATTCCTTCATATTATAATTAAAACAAGTATTTAAATAAGAAAATTTTATATAATGAATCATTGCAAATGGCTTATGATTGGATCAAAGACTCCGTGTAACAAATCATGCAGAAATGAATTCTGTGGGTATCATATGCAGAGTGTGAGAAATGGTTCGGAGGGACCTCTACCATGCTTGCATTGTGGGGTAGGTGTAAGAGGCAAGTCGCAGTTATGCATTAATTGCGGGGGTAAGCGTTATAGAGAGTTAAAACGTTATTATGACAAGCGAAGAATCAAAAATCCTGACGACGTCAATAGCAAAATCATAAAAACTGCTCAAGATTACTTAGGCAGATTTTCCAATGTTATAATTCAGCCAATTAATGAATTAGACAAATAGATATATTATATATACAAATGAGCCAAGAATTTCAAAGACATCCTGTTATTAAAAATTACGAAGCTTCTAGTGATGGTGTTGTTAGACACAGTAAAAATAAGAAATCTGTTGGGTGGGATAATGGTATGGGTTATTTGATGTTTAATGCTGGAGGAAATAAGAAATATCTCAATCATCGTTTCGTCTTCGAAGTGTATAACGGATCAATCAAGGATGGTCTTGTTATTGATCATATTGATGGTATTAGGACTAATAATTCTTTGAATAATTTACGAGCTGTTACACAAAGTGAGAATACTGCATCTGGAAATACTGGTACTTATAAATCAATTGGGAAAAGACCTGTAAGATCGTTTAATACTGAAGATAACACGGAGGGAGTATTTCAATCAATAAACGCAGCTGGTAAGTATTTCGATATTTATCCGTATTCTATTCAATGCGTTGCTGAGAATAAAACCAAGACCGCTTTTTCAAAGCGTTTTAAAAATAAAATTCGGTTTATTTATGTATAATACGGGAGATAACTCCGTTAGGTATAACTCGTGTGACAAATCATCAATGACAGAGTTACGGATTTTAAACATGGAAATATTAATGTTTCTAACATTGATTGGAAAATCTTCGATTTTTCATTGGCTGTTATAATTACATAAATCTGAACAAAACACAATCAATTTTGTCTTTTTTCAAGTATTAACAAAACTGTTTTATAAACACGTCGTATTTAAACATTTTTTTTAATGTCTGTTTCAAGTATTATATGTGTTTTCAACGTTGTCAGTGATCGCTAATAAACAAACAAATAATTACAATCACTACACCTATTTTATATCAACTCGTCGTAATGAATGTATATATACAAATTCGTCTTTATTATAATTGGGCATTAGCCGAAATTCAAGTGTAAACAAAACCACACCGTCACACGTGGTATGAACGTTATTATTGACATTCAAAACCAAAGTTTCGATTTTGCGGTTTTGTTTACACTTGAATGTAGAATAGCCCGCGTCATCCATTGTCATTGAAATCAATTCATTCATTGTGTCACCTATAATCTATTGTTGTACCGTCGTCATTGTCATTGAAATCAATTCATTGTATATACCATTGTCATTGTTCACCTATAATCTATTGTTGTACCGTCGTCATTGTCATTGAAATCAATTCATTCATTGTTCACCTATAATCTATTGTTGTACCGTCGCATTGTCATTGAAATCAATTCATTCATTGTTCACCTATAATCTATTGTTATGTGTTTGTCGGTTGTAACCGTTGAGCGCTGCTTGATGTATAAAACACCAAGGGGGTTTAAAACGGTAAATGTGCCGTCGTCATTCATTATATATAATCATAATCACCTATAATCGCATTAAGCTTCTGGGTATACTAAGATGATCAACACCTTAGTGTATCCAGAATTCATTTTAAAATACTTTGTATTTGAAATACTTTTAAAGAATTTTCATATTTTGTATTTAAAATACTTTGCATTTAAACAAATATATTTTTATATATATATGAATATTGAAAATCTCAAATTGATTATTATTGAAATCAACAAGTTGAAGGATGAAAATGTAAAATTATGTTCAGGTTTGGATTGTGATCAAATTATGACCAATTTCGAGGATATACAATTTGCAGAACAGACAGGAAAATATGTTCTATCTAAGAAATATTTTTTAATCAAAAATATACAAAAGCTTATACGTGAGAGCTTAGTAAATACTGAAGATGTTAATGTCTTCGTACCATTATGTAGCATCGTTGAACGTGTACGTAAGCAATTAGGATTAGAATATGAACAAAAGAGACTTATTAATTGTAAAGTGAGACAATTAAAAATGTTAATGGAAAACTCTGAAGGTGATGAGCCCACGTGTAGAGAGCCTCCTTTGTTTGTATAACCGATACGGTATGAGGAAGTAAAATTATGTGTGTAACAACAAGGAAGTATTAAAATGATTTGCATTTTTTAGTTAGTGATTTCTTTCGAAATGATTTGCAATGAAATGCTTTGCAAAGAAATGCTTTGCATTTCTAATTTAACAATAATGATACTCTTTCAATAATGGTAGGAGAATCATTAACAACGAGATTAGCTAGAGAGAGACTTGAAGCTCTTAAGAAAATATTACCCCTTCGTGATAGAATCCGCGAAAAACTTCAACAACGGCAATTATTTCAGACTGACTTCACAGAGGATACAGAACAACTCTTCAAACCTATTGTTAGTGCAACTGAGGGTGTGAAAACAGCAATCTCTAAACAAGAAAGCGCGCAAAAAGAGTCCTTTCTCCCTGTGTTAGAGAAAATATCAAAACGAACTAAACAAACGAAAAAATCATTAAAAACACTTCCTGCTGGTTTTGTAGATGCTATAGAACAACGAGAACAAGAACGAAAACAACAACGAGAACTTCAGGAAGAAATTGAACGATTAGGTGATGTTGATATTTCCTCACTAGAAACGCAAGCATTTCCACCTGAAGAAGAAGTAGAAGAAGAAGAAGAAGAAGAGGGAGCTGTTTCAAAAGGGGATTATTCTCCTGAAAATATATTTACAGTTGATGCGTTAAATACAATCAGAAATATCCCAACACTTGCTGGATTAGCTACATTTACCAAAGACAACGTTAAAAAAGCGAAGAGAGTTAATTATTTAAAAGACGACACAGCTAAGGATTTTGTAAAGGGGTTAGAAGTTTGGGCAAATAAGGTGTTTTTAGCAAAGAAGAGGAAAAACAAAATCACAAAAGAAATAAAATCTGATTATGACCAATTTCTAGCTATGGTAAAGGGGGTCACAGTAGCACCACCAGCATACACAGTAGACCCAATCCCTGATGAAATACAAATAATGGCAGAGGCTGATTCTAAGAAGGGTGCAACTGGTACAACTAAAAAAAAGGGTAGTGGTTTAGTTGGTAAAAATCCTATAGATTTTCACGCTAGTGTAACATGTCCTGGTAATATTCTTGGTGATATATCCCGATTAGAAGTACTTGTAGGAGGAAAACGAGCCGGGAATAACTCACTGGAAATAATCAATGAAGCAGCTGATATCTGTAGGAGGTTATTTCAAGGTGGTATCATGGATATTGCAACATATAGAGATTTCATTGAGGAGTTAGCCGAAAATTCTTCGAATTTCTACGGTTATCATAGTGACTAATGTCACTGGAAATGCTTTAGCATTTGGAAACACTAGTGTTAGAAGTATAATACTTCTATATAGAGAATGATCATACACTACAACCATGATAAACCAACTAACGTCTACGTGGTAAACTCACGATTACCAAAATACCGAGTATACTATGGAGATGGTCTCGGTAATACTATAATGGGATTATTTTCAAGAATGGCTCCAAAAGTGGCTCCATTTGCAAAACAGGCAGCAATGAAAGCAATTGATGTTATCCGAGATAAGGGTATTAACACTGTTGGTGATCTTGCTAGTAAGGCATTTTCAGCCGCTCGGGATAAACTAACAGCGCTAGTGAAATCACGAAGATTTTCAACAAACCCCAGAAATGCTAGCATTAGAAACACTAATGTCGGAATGACTTCACTACCATCTACTGCAGTAATGCCTACACAGGTTAGTAAAATAATAAATAACGCCGTGGATAAAAAACTACAATCATTAATGACTAACGCCCAGGATAATATAACAGCAAATATGATAGCAGGAAGTGGGCTTCCGGGAAGTGGGCTTTCGGGAAGTGGTTTTAAGAAGATTCGCCGGAAACGTTAGAAATACAAGTATTTCCAGAAATATTTATTTGAACAGGATTTCCAATTATGATAGTTATTGTAGAAACACTAGTGTTTCTAATATTTGTGTCAGAATCACTTGTGATTCTATTTATTTGAATAGGATGCTCAGTTGTTATGGTTATTGTAGAAATATTTGTGTCAGAATCACTTGTATCAGAAACATTAATGTCAGAATCACTTGTGTCAGAATCACTTGTGATTCTACTAACGTTATCTTCATTATCAGATATTTTCATCATCATTATTAAAATACACCCAACTAAATAATTATTTTCAAAATTCTTTTCAAAATTCTTTAGAATTTTTAATTTTTATATTATAAAATATTTATAATTTGCTAATTTTGTTAGATTTTTTACTTTTTTTACCATTTTTCTAGTGTTTTTACTCATTTTTCTAGTGTTTTTATGCAATCCGTCGACAAAATTTCATGAAAATCGAGGATGAAAACCCAAGGAATTCATTTAGAGAAAATCGATTTTGATCAGATTTTTTATCATGTGAGGCTAAAATTATGTTGTTTCATCGAATTTTAGATGTTTTTTTTATTGATTTTGTATTGTTTTTTGGCTAATCCGTCCACATAATTTCATGAAAATCGATTTTCTCTAAATGAATTCCTTGGGTTTTCATATGAAACTATTTTAAAATAATTTCAAAATTCTTCAGAATTTTTGATTTAGACCATCGGATATATAATAAAAATGTTCAAACAAAACCCTGATGTTGCATTTGACATGGAAGCCCCAGTGCTTAAAGATACTTCTGTACGTGATTATCAATTTTTTGCTTATCACGCAGTACAACCTAATCTTCGAGGAAGAATTGAACTTCAAGTTCATGATACCAGTAAATACTTTTTACCCGCTGAAGCCTTTATTGAAGTCGAAGGTGAACTTGTAACAGATGTTGTAGCTAATACACCATATGCAGCTAATATCCAAGTTGGTTTTGTCAATAATGGTATCATGGCATTATTTGAAAGTGCTAGATATCTCATTGATGGAAAAGAAATCGAATCTATTGAACGTGAAGTTGATGTAGCAACAACAATACTAGGGCTAGCAAGATACTCTGACGATTATACAAGATCGGCTGGTCCATCTATGATGTTTGCAAAGGATGTTAAAAATACAGCGGGTAAAAATCCATTTGTTATAAGAAGACCAAATGATCATGCTGGTGCTGCTGCTGTTGATGTCGAGGATATGATTATAAATAATGATGAGAATTTCAATCTAGGAGCTGCAACAAGAGTAGCAATGTTGCAAGGAGCGCGTCGACATTTTTCATGTGCGATTCCACTCCATCATATATTTGGATTTTGTAGAAACGTCAGAAAAGTTATTTATGGAGTAAAGCATACTGTAGCACTAGTGAGAAAGGGTGATGATAATAATGCAATCTGGCGTATTGATGGTGCTGCGGGTAAAGTAATTTTATCAAAACTATCACTGTGGATGCCAGTGTTGACTCCATCATTGTCAGTAGAACCGCAGCTGTTATCATTTATGGATCAAGGGGGGAAGAGATTATTAAGCTGGTTGACAACGTCCACAGATACCATGGATTCTAATATTGATGGTACATTTACATGGCATTTGGCAGCACGACAGGGTGTTTCAGCTCCACGGCATATATTTGTTGCTCTACAGGATATTACGAGATTAAACAATCAAGAAAGAAGTCATATGATATTTGATCAACTTGGGTGTAGTGAAGTCTCGCTGAAAATAAACGGACAACAAGAACCAGCAGAGGATATACAACTTAATTATGAAAATAATCATATTGCACGTGTTTATCATCGATTGCTATCATTTATGGGACGTGATCAAAATGTAGATACTGGTCTACAAATATCACAATTTGATTTTAAAGGTCTATATCCGATTTATTACTTTTCCCTAGAACATCTTGACTTGATGAAACAGTCCGTAGTTGATATACACTTCCGAGCTCGTGTACATCCTGATGGTATTGCTAATTATAGAGCGGTTGCTGTTATTCTCAGTGATAAATCAATGATACTTGAAGGTGTTGGTGGACGAATGAGACTGGTAGATGCACCAGTGGAAAATCTGTAGTGAAAATTACAAAGCAATTTGAATTTAGAATCAATCTATTTTGTATAATGTCGTATAGTAATATCAATGTTACGTTGACACCTGGTCAAATAAAAAAATTACAATCCAAATCAGCTAAGCAATGTGGAACCACAATAACGCTGAAACCTAATCAAATGAATGGCGGAGGGAATAAACTATCGCTGACGAAAACTCAGGTTAATCATTTTAATAAAGCGCTGAAAGAAAAAAAGGGAGTTCAGGTTACTCTTTCTACGAGCGCGATTAAAAATATGGAAAAGACTGGTGGTATATTCCCGTTGTTAGGGTTGATTCCAGGGTTGATTGCCGCAGCAGCCCCAGCGGTAGCGAAGGCAGCAGCGTTAGGAGCTATTGGTACCGCAGCAGGAATGGCGTTGAAAAAGGCAACTGGAAAGGGGTATAAAAAAAAAGGAAAGGGTCTAAGACTACCAGGAACCCCGAGTTCATGGTACAGCGGAAAGGGTCTTCGAATTCCAGGAACGATATAGTTCCGAAATCTTCGATTTCCAAACCGATGGTTCCCATGTCCAATTTTGATTTAATTGATACCGCTAAAAAATTAAAAATAAAAAATTTCAGAGGGGTTTTTATGAGAGATCAGTTACCGGCACAACCAAATGATGTTGAAACCGGTATTATTAATTTAGATAACAGCTCCGGACCTGGAACTCACTGGGTTGCATACGCGATTGATCCACGTGGGATTATTTATTTTGACTCATATGGATTAGCGCCGCCGAAAGAATTTATGCGTTATATAAAAGATTTTCCAATGAAGACTTGGTATTCTACGTTACCAACACAAACAATGCTTGATCCACCAATATGTGGTAATGAAGTATTAAACGTACTTGATGCTATATCCAAAAGATTTTCGAAACCACCTCATATAGTAGTAAATGAGTATACTAGCGGTAGAAACGCTAGCGTTTCTCGGATTAGAAATCCATAGGATTTGAATAATAAAAAGATTTCTATAATAATGATTGATATTTGGGGACGACCTTTATCATCGCTGAAGAAACCTGATAATGGAGTTGAAACCGTTGATAACAAGGATGTTAAAAAATTAATCGAAGATGAAATAGCCGAAATATTAAACCTAACAAATGTTGATCCCGGTGAAATAGTTGTATTTCAAGATCGTCAGGGTAAGTTGAAAAGTAGTAATATCTCTCTTAATGATATTTTGGTTAAACAACGAGACGCAGCAAAGGATACTATCGCGTTATTTTCTGATGGGGGTAAACTCAAACCAGGTGTACTTGTTTCAACGATTACGGATAAATTAGCAACATATGATAACACAGTGAATTCATTAAAATCGCTTAATGATAAGTATGATGATCATATAATTGTATTTGACCAGTTTAGTGAAACACAAAGAAATACAATTAACAAAATTGACAAACCCATACTAGAATTTTTTGGAAATCCACCAGTAACCACACCAAAACTCACCGTAATAAAAGATTCTATATTAGAACTAGCAACTCTTCAATCCGAATATGAAAAACACACTAAACTATTTATAACGTTTCGTAAAAACCTCATAGATAAATTTATTGGGAGCTCATTTGATAAAATTGAAATAACACTTCCCGATATTAAAAAATCCATCGATGAACTTAAAACGACCACTAATAACATCTTAACGGATGCAATAAGAATGATAAGCGTCATTGAAAAAGTAAAAATTCCTCATAATAAATCCACTGTCATCAACGTAGTATACATGATTCAACACGGATCATATACGTGGACACCTACAGATAACATTTTAAACATAACCGCAGCAGTCAAGGGTATTTATCGATTAACAATAGTATCACCGATTAAATCTCAGTTTGAAATATCATCAAGTAGTTCATTTGGAGTCAATACGATATCAACGATCATCGACAAGGATACAATTGAACAATTCAAGATAACAAATGATGATAAAAATCTAGCCAAGGTTTCAGTAACGTGGTACGTAGAATTCGTAGCGGATTTAAGTAAACAGTTAAATTGAAAATACTAACGCTTTTAAAATAAAATGACTCCATCATCGAATCAGTATCGCTATGATCAAGTCAGAGAATTTCAAACTAAACTCAGTTCTCTCTGTGAAGAATATCAAATAAAAATCAAAAAATACAAACGAAGAATAACCACAGTTGATATCACAGTGTACTCGGTGTCAGGAGTAATCACTGCTGCTGGAATAATACTATCTTCGGTTACAATGATTGCTCCGGTCGTAGTTCCAATCGCTATTTCCGCAGTGGCTACAATTGCTGGTATATTAACTGGGATCACAAAAAAACTATCATCGTGTAGCCAGAGTAAACTACATGATTATTTAATTAAATATCATATTGCATCTACCAGTTACTCACAATTATCCTCATTGATATCATCGTCGTTGGATGACACAACAATATCAGATAGCGAATTTTCAACTATGACTCAATTGTATAGATCAACAATGCTGAAATTAGAGCAGAATAATAATAATAATGTCGTCGCAAGAACTACTTCAACAAATAGTAACAAATACAACACCAGTGAAAACAAGCACGATATCAATAACCTCAACACATCCCGAATTTAGTGTTAATTTTCCAATTCCTGTTCCCGTGAGCGAGATCGCGCTAGCAAAACTACGAGTATATCATAGCTGGCCTAATATCAGATCGGTAGCATTTGGTGGTCAACAACCGAATAATTCCTTGGTATTTGCAAACAAGAATCGTGAAGACGGAACACCAGATTGGCAGGTTGTTTCTATACCAACTGGGTCATATCAAATCGAACAGATCAATGCTGAATTTCAACGAAGAATAAAATCTCTCACTGGAAAAGAATCAAAAATCGCTATAACAGTTCACGAACCAACATTATCATCCGCTATCGAGATAAATACAGAAGGATACGTTGTAGATATTTATCAGAGTTCTATAAGATCCGTGTTAGGATGGCCTGAATTACCACCGGATAACTCGCGAGAAAATTCGAAGGATTTTCCACCCGAACCTAAGAAATCCGATTATGTCACAGACAAGATGAAACCTGATAATCCAATAAAAAGTTATCAAGATTTTTCTCCTAAATTTATAGGATACGACAATAAAAATAATATGATATTTTACACCCACCTAATCAAAGAAAACTTAACAAAGATGAATAATGATTTTTCATTATTGTTAATATCCATCAAATCCAGCTCTCTCACCCAAAACGAGTTTATTAGTGTAGTACAAACAGGTAACAAAATCATCAACGATATGGAAACATTTCATACGAAAATTATTCAAGAAGTATTAATGAATGAAATTTATAAAGAAGTGTTTGCGGTAGAATTCAATATCCCAAAAGAGGATATTCAAACATCTAAAATCCCTGGATATAACCCGGATAAACTAAAGAAACAACTTAACGATGCTATTGATATTGGGTTCAAAAGAATCCACGATAATTGGAAAAAATTGAAGAATTCTACAGCAAATATTCTGAAATATAATAATGATCCAGAAGGTGGCGGTAGACATATTGCTCCGAACAATGTGAATATTTCAACGGTGATTGCGCTCAATTTAGTATGTGATGTTATCGAAGGAAATTATCAAATAAATCTCGAACAATCAAATCAAGCTCAGCAAGGATATATTTTATACTCATTTGCACCAACGGCTCCTCCAGGATTTCTAATTATTGAAGACCCAACTAATCTAGTCTATATGCGATGTCATAATAATTTGTTAACGAGAATTAATTTCAAACTCACTGACCAATCTAATAATCTGATTGATTTACGAGGTGAGGTTTTACAAATTAGTTTGTTTGTGAAATCTTAAGGACTTGATCAAATATTTAGTTAGCGCATTAGCAGCCGAGGAGGTGAACGTCAACTAAATGGCGTCTTTTTTTTTTACCCTTGAGGAAGGCTCCGTTTGACAAACAGAACTCTAAAATTATTAAGTCTCAGTTTGGCAAATGGAGCCTTAGAATATTTTGCTTAAAATATAACCATCTGATCCAAGGCTCTATTTGGTAAAAGGAAGCTTAAAATATTTTGCTTAAAAGTTAGTTGGTCTGTTCACCCTCTCTGCTGCTGCTTATATTTATTATTGTAACTTCTATTAGAATATAATTATAATAAATAAAAGCTTGCTAACCAACCATTTATAGACTTCACATAAAATCAGGTCAGATGGGAGAGAACCATTTTCAGAATGGAGAAAACTTCTGAAAAATTACTAGATCAAGTTTGACAACAGGATGGTACAGGCCATGAAAAGCATTCATATTTGTAAACAATGATGCAAATTCACCTTGCAATAGGGCCACCATTAATAAAAATAAAACCCTTTACAGAGCTTTGCTAAACACAGTGAACAGAATTGATCAAATCTGATACAAACTTCCTTTTAGGAAAACCTTCAAAATTTTTACAAATTATGTCAAACATCTTTAAATATGCAACTATTACTAAAAATAGAAATGTTAGATTTAAATGATCTAACATTTGTTGTCTAGATGAATGGAATTTGACCAATATTTCCACAGACATTATCAAAAGCTACTCAATATGGTGACACTGGGACATCCAGTATGGCCACCTCAGTGGCCATCTTGAAAATCTTCTTACTACTAATTCTACTGAATGGATAATCATATCAATATGTGTTTTTTTACTAAAAGAACCCACTGTAGTGGCAATCTTGACAATTTTTTATCACTACTCCACTTGAATGGATGGTCATATCAATAGGCGCTTTTACTAAACAACTTTTTTGATGTCTAGTTGTTCCTAATGTTGCAATGCAGACATGCATGCCACAGTGATCAGTTTGAACATTTTGTTATCACCATTTCTCCCGAATGAATAGTCATATTGGGCATGGTCGTTAATGTCGTGAATGGCATTGTTATCACCACATCTTCCAGATGACTGGTCTTATCATTATTGTACTTTCACCATAAGCCTGTCTAGTTGGTACTATATAGAAGTGGTAACAATCTGACACTGAACATGGCATCCATCGCAAAACTATTTTTATGATTTCTTCAAATGGGAAATCTTATCAATATGGGACTTCCACCAGATGACTTTTTATGATACTTTCTTGGTCCTAAATGAAAATGGTGCCAAGTTGGCATATAGTATGACCACAAGAGAAGCTACATTGAAAATATTGCTCTTGCTAAGAAATATCAGAATGGTTTCAGCACTCTGCAGTTAAAAGGAAGAAATGGTCTTATCTTCAATTCCTGGAAATTCTCCATAGCCAGTAGAACGTCATTCCCTTCAGGAGATTCTTATCTTAATTTTCATCCTTTGCTAATTTTTGGAAAAAAATAATTTAGTCCTTTTGAATGTTTGCATTGATCTTTTTAAAATCATTAATGGTAAATTGGGGAAAAAAGGATCAATTAGTAATTAAGTGCATGGGAATGAAAGTCTACATGTTTATATTTCATTGTATTTTTTTTTTTTTCATTTTAATTGATAACATTTTCAGTGGTTGAATATATTTCTGTTACGAGTCTGTGCTCTTAAAATAAGTAACAGGAAAAAGTGAAGACATCAAGCTTTGTAGAATTTAACAAATAATTTATTTCCTTAAAATACTAAGTGAAAATGAGAAAAAAGAACTTAATGTATTGCAAATTAAATCCCAAATAATCCAAGAATTAAAGACACAAGTCCTAGTAATAAAACGTCCTGAATAAAACTCAGTTAAAGTCCCAAAGAGATCCAAACTTGAAGGTGATGACATGTCTGTTATAGCCTGTGCAGTGCTGATGTGTCTCTTGTTGAATCACAGAAATATTATTCCAGGTTTGAATTCAGTATAAATTCCAGTGAATATCTTTTTCCAAGAATTCTGTCAGAGCACTTTTATATTTCCAGAGAAAATAATCACTTGAATACAAGAATTTGAAGAAAAGAAAATTCAGCCCAAACTGGTCACAACATAATACAACATTCAGTGCTAGATGTTAAAGTACAGCTGGTAAAATCCTCACAGTGACAAGATTATATAGTTCTCTGCTTGACCTCAGGTCACAATTAACATCTTCTAAAATCAACCATTACCTAATTAAAAATAACCATCTAGAATGATCTAATGAGCCTTGTTTATTTTACAACACAGTAGCTACAAAATTCACTTTGGAATCTCCAAAGCTCTGACCCTAATCAACATATTTACTCCTTCTTGTTTACCTGAATAATAATCCTGATAATAAGCTTGTACATATTGAGAATAATTAAGATATCATTAGTTATTTACATAAATGAAATACATTTTAAAAAATATAAAAAAAACATTCAGGTCAAGCAGGAATTAATTCAGCTTTGGACAATGTCAAGTCCAGCATACAATGTTGCATTACAATAGAATGTAATTAAATAAAAAAATAAACTAGCAAACAAACAATTAAATATACATGACAATTTGTCAAACCTCAAGTTTAATGTTATATATATTACATCTTGATGAAGGGATAGGGTTATAGGCTTGAGGTTACAATATTTTACATCACTATGTCTACATGAATAAAAGCTTTAAATTTTGAAGCTTTTATTCCTGTAGAAATAGTGATGTAAAATTTTGTAATCTCAAGGCTTTTCTTGTGTTTTATGTTACATGAATAAAAACTTGAAACTAGATTTGTACTGTTCATTGTCAGGTTATTGCATATAGATATATATTAGTTCAACACTACTATGGACACAAGGGATGCAATGAATTTAATGTGAAGATTGATAGTTTGAATTTGTGAAGTGGTTTAGATAATCATGGGTGTTCATGTGGAACATGTTTTAAGGAACAATATTCTGCTGGATGGATGGATTATGGATGTATAACAATGATAAGAAAATTATGTAAATGACTCAAATAGCTTAAAATGTTGATACAAAAGTTGCCATGTTGATACAGTTTCAGGCATAAGCTAGTTCACATAGCACAAGCAGGCACCATCAGAAGTTAATTAAAATGTTGCAGTTCATGCACTTGGTATAATAGTGATTTTGCTTTTACTGCCTTATATGTTACTTTTAAAATTAGGGAAATATCAGCCTATAGCACAATTATTAAACTGCCTATAAGATAATGCACAGAATTGATGATTTTAAAAAAGCACTTACTGTGCAAAATGTATTTTGCAAACAAATATTTTCTGTCTAGGTAAAATACTAGGAAAACTTCTAAGATACAATAAACCCTATTAAGTCAAAGCAAAAGATAAGATACTCACCTTCTATTGACTTGATACAAGTTTTTCCATTTTCTTCTCAAGTGTTTGCTCAAGAACAGGTTATAGAAAATCCCAAAAAAGTGAAACATTAAATATGAAGTACAAAGACTCCAATTACTGCCAAGACACATCTCAGTTAAAGCTATCTGAATGAGTATCAAGTTCGAATCTCATCTGCCCCTGTCCCCCACACTTTATTTGCTTCCACAACAACAAATAAATTGTGCAAATTCCTGTCAAATGTTTTAAGTACTAAATGCTCTTCATTGTTAGGACACGAGCTTCTCCATGTTAAACTTATGTTTGCTGCTGCTGATAAACTCATTATTGTTTTCTTTTCAAACATTAGGCAATATCAGCTTTTTATAAATAGATTTCCAATGCTAACGATGTAAGGATGTGCATCAGTAGATGCAATTAATATAAGTCTTGGATGTAGCCATCTCAAATGGGTTCAAGGTAAAATCCATAAAGATTATTCATTAAGTAATAATTCCCTTTGATATTTGTTTTATCCAATGTTATCTACCTACTTTTGAATAGATTATTTTGCTTCTTAAGCTGTGTTGACACATTTTGTAAATACTGTACCACTTATTAGACTACTATGTATTGTCAAAGCGATGCTTGACTGATACTTAAAGAAAATTATTCCTTTCTAAAAAATAATTTGTATTTAATGAGATACATATATTTTACAATATATCTTATATAATAAATATTTATTTGATGCAACAGTCTCTATTATATTTGCATATAATGTGGATGAATGTATGAATTCTGTCTCTTAGTGGTAATGAAATTTAATTTCACTAATTATGAGTACTAATAGCCAGCAGAAAATAAAAATAACTATAGGGTAAGAGATGAAAATAATGTACTTCTAATTTCAGGTTAAGTGAATGCATGATCTTTGAGATACATCTGCTGCAAATAGTGCAGATAATATCAGGTCTTTTTCATTATATGAAAGAGATTAAATGGAAGAGTAAATAATATTTTGCAACTAAATATTGTACATTAAAAGTGTTCTAGAGACAAAAAAGTACCTCAGCATCCAAGGTCTGACTATGATGTATGTCACATCTGGTCAGCTTTCAATTTAATATTGCCTTGAGCATTATGGTATGTTGGTTTGCTTAGTTGTTGGTACAGGAAATATTGAATAGGCATGTACAGCTTGAGAAATACTGAAGCAATTCATACATGGCTTATAATTTGGTTTATCCGACCAATTTGTAATTCCAATGAATAATTTAAATAAATAAATCCTCTCAACTGATATTACAACTTTCTGGTCTTAAAATAAGTAACATAAAAGATTAAAAACCAACAAGTTTTGTAAATTGAAATTATAATTTTTTTCCTTAAATATGAAGTAAGAAGTAAAAATAACTTGCAGTATGGTGAATGAAATCCTAAATAGTACTAAATGTTCTATCAAGTCCAAACGTATCAAGTAATCCAAATGTATTCAATTGGTATTCCAAATAATGCCTACTAATATACTGGTGTACTAATAGCTAAATGCTATAATTCCAAATAGTCTAATTAGTTCAAGTACTTTGTAACTCCAATGAATGATTAAATTAAATTAATGAATCCTCTCAGTTAAATACAACTGAATATCTTTCCAGACTAATGTTTACTATAAAGAATGCCAAGTTTCATATGATGCCATATTGCATAAAACAACCCAAACACAAAATACCAAGAATGATTTGTCTTAAATTACAAAACACTTAATGTCCAGCAAATTCGCTATGTTCAAAAATTAATTTAGACTATGTTACGAAACCAATCCATGCTGCCATAAAGTCTCATAAATACTGTACAGTATACTGTCTGCTACTAGAAGTACAAATAGCACATATACTAAGTTTTTTACAGAACAATGCTAATATATGTACAGCTAATGGTGAAATGCAAATTTCCTTTCTTGAAATTTAGTTTTATGTATGTATGTATGTATTGCACTAACACAACTAAGATGTTATTATAGCTGGCCAAATGTTCGAGCGGAACCATTTAATGGTAACCGTCGCAACAACAGTTTTACATTTTCATACAATTATAAACTTAACCCGGATGGAACTCCAGATACTACAACCGAACCTGAGTGGCACACGGTTTACTTGCCAACTGGCGCATATGATATCGAAGATATCAACACAGAACTCATAGACCTAATTGAATCAGTCACCGGGGAAAATCGCATAGAAGGTAAAAATGATTCTGATGACAAATACCCTATAGAAATAAAAGCCCATGAGCCATTAATGTCATCGATCATTGATATAAATTCACCGAACTACGCGGTAGATATATACAACAGCTCAATTAGAACCTTATTAGGGTATCCCGAATATATTCCTAACACCGTAGATGTAAAAGATCTAATGCGCGAACCACAAAAATCTGACTTTGTTTCCACAAGAGAACATTATCATGGATTTAGTAGCACTCGTGCGATTAGTGGGCCTCATCTCGACAACATTGATTACTTAGCGTATCAACCACCGAAAGCAGCACTACAAAGCGTACGTGATAAAATCACTGATGAAAAAGTTATTACTGCACCAATAACAACTATGAACTCGTAGTTTGAAAGGTTTCGCGATTATGTAGTAACTGCAATCAGCGAAATTCCACCAAACCACGACAATGTTATCAAATACACAGAGGTGTGTACTAAAATTCTTTCTGACATAGATGAATATAATCAACTAATTATTCAACTTGTATCGTCGCTGCCTGCTGCGAAAAGCGAGTTTGCAACGCGTTATAACATCAGCGAAGAAAACATAGAAACGTTTAAACTCCCTGGTGTTAACGTATCTTGGCAACGAGGAAAACTCAACAATGTCGTCGATGAATTCTTCCCACGGATTCATGAAGCGTGGTTGAAGGATATTCCCACGGTTCATTATAAATTACCAGAACCAAAAATATCTGATTTCATTCCAGTGGAAAAACCCAACCCCGGAGATTAAAATAAAATATTTATACGATTTTGATATCTTACGTGAAAGTGACATCTTAAACAAGTATTCATATCAGGTTTACGACGGTACAGAAACTGATATACTTTCCAAAGACGCGTACCAAAGATTCGGTAATATCGTATGGAGATTAGCTCTTGGCGCGAGAGGAGTCTTTGAGTTTTCGCTGAAAAATCTAACCGCATACTTCGACGATATGAAACAACATATCAAAACTAAATTCAACGCGCTAAGAACTTCCCTGCAACAATCTCTGCTACTTAGTTTAATAACTTCATGAGATAGTATCCGACGACAGCAACAAGAACTAACTCAAATTATCGCCGATATGAACTTCGTCAATGATAAATTTCTCGAGTTGATCAACGAAGACAAATCCCCTAACAGATTAAAATTTCTAAGGATATTTTCACTGACGAATCATACTCTGTTAGAGCATTATAAATTCCCTAGTTGGTGCGTGCCCGAGTTGAAACAATTGCAACAGGGCATCATTGATGAATTATTTCCACAGATTCATGCGTTATGGTTTAAAATAAATCCACAGAATCCAATTTTAACAGCAAAGAACTCACCGAGAAAAACACACAGACATAAATCCCCGAACAATGTTAATATATCGTCAACGATTGCCATACACGTTATCTGTGACGCTGTGTTAGGTAGTTACACCGTTGATGTTTCAAAATACGAAAACGCGGATCCTAGATATTTTCTATATACATTTTCTCCGAATGTTTCTCCGGGCAGGCTCATTGTGTTGAATCCATCTAATTTGACTTATTTGGAAACAGCCAATTCATACAACACAAAGATATATTTTTGAATAACCGACCAGGATTTCTCGCTGATAGATCTTCGCGGGGAACAGTTACAAATAACCCTGGATGTAAAATCGTAAACGATTTTCATCGTAAAAATCTCGAAGAGATTTTCAAGGGATTTTGAACAAAGCAATTTCAAAGATTTTCATTGAAAAAAATATAAAATAAAATAAAATCAGAAAAAAATTATTAAAATTATTATTTTTTACTTATTTTGCTAATTTTTGTATGAAAATGCGTATTTTTTGATGATTTTTCAATGATTTTTGTCTGAAAATTCGTTGAATTTTTCACTTTTTAATAATTTCTGTAGGGTAAAGTAGTCGATTTTCAATGTTAATTTCCATAGTTTTTCTGTTTATAATCTTTTTGAGATTTTTACGGGGAAAATTTTCCAATTTTGATGATTTTTCGCTGAAAATTGTCTGAAAATTCGTAGAATTGTTCATTTTTGACGAAAATCACTAATAATTTCTGTAGGGTAAAGTTGTCGATTTTCAATGTTAATTTCCATATAATTTTTCTGTTAAAAATCTTTTTGATGAAATGTAAATCCTTGGATTTCGCCGAAGATTTTTCTATTGAAAATCTCTTCGAGATTTTTACGGTGAAAATCATCAATGAAAATTTTTTTTTTTTAAATTGCTGTATTTTTTCACGCTGATTAAAATTTCTGACTGTGATTACCGCTATGGTTTTTTTTATTCCTGTCATTACCGAGTATGGTTTTTCAACTATGGTTATCGCTGTTATTTTTTAAGGAAATTTTACGCGTGTGTATATAATGAGATCAACAACGTATTTGACCGCGGACGACGAAGAAAAGATACTCTCATATCGAGGAATAAAACGCCCGTAGAGGTATCTAAAGAATTTAAAATCGGATAAACTCGATTATATAAAATAATTTTTATTTTTTAA
Organism: Unio delphinus; assembly: GCA_029339505.1. Lineage (NCBI taxonomy): Eukaryota > Metazoa > Mollusca > Bivalvia > Unionida > Unionidae > Unio > Unio delphinus. Next base: position 976,234 of record JAQISU010000275.1, read on the forward strand.
TAAATCTAAACTTTTTTATTCCGCAGCGATCACATATACCAGAAAGTGCGAGGCGATTATTTTTAGTTGCAACTGTTGTCGGAGTACTTGTACCAGTACGTGTACGACATTTCACACAATATAAATCCATAATTTTATATATAAAACATGAATGTAATTGATTTCTTAGCGCTCAAGAAGCGACCACAGGTAAAACATCATGCAATGTTACCAAATTATATAAGAATGATTATCATTGGTCCATCAGGTAGTGGTAAAACTCAGTTGTTAACAATGATAATGAAATAACTCGCCTGGGATAAATTATATTTAATTGCACCTAGAGTAGATGATCAACATTGTTATGAAGTGCTAAAAGAGTATAATGAAAACGCCTCAGAAATTGTTGGAGATAATGTTGTCGAAATAATCACTGATATCGAAGAAGCACCATTGGTAGAGGACCTTCATGGGAGTATTAATAATCTTATTGTGTACGATGATACAATGTTAGATAAACAAAAACATCCTGCTAGGATATTTTCACGTGGAAGACACAAAAACGCAGACGCGATATATGTGACTCAGCGCTACACACAAATACCTAAAGTAATTCGCGATAATTGTAATTTATTGTGCGTGTTTAACGGCGTAAGAAATATTTGGCAAACTTGGTGTTCCGATATGGATTTCAATCGTTTTAAAAATTTCTTTAGTGGTGCTCAGTCAACTCCACACGGATTTATAACTATTAATTTACATGATTCTAGAACACGATATCGTATCGGGCTTGATCGCATTTATCATTAAACCCCTAGATGGATTTTACATTATAACAATTTCGGACTACATCGACGTAGGAAATGCTACCGACTCGGCATCGCTGACTGATTTTCACTATAAATTATAACAACTTCGATGTAGGAAATGCTACCGCGGAGGCGTCGCCGACCGTGCACAACAAAGACCCAGCTAAAAATCGTGAAATGTCCATTTGTCAAATAAAGGCTTCTATGATGATACCAAAAAATCGTTAAGTCTCCATTTGCCAATCTTAGAGATAAATGTCATTTTCGGGACGAAATTTTAGGGTTCACCCTCTTTGCTGCTCCTGGTAACCAAAGTCATCCTGAGCTGACTTTATGGCATGGACGTCTATAACACGAAATCAACTGCATTTGGTGCTGACAGTCAATAAGCCAAGGAGTTATAGTATCCTCTCTTTAACTGAACAATTTAACCTGATTTTTCATTGAGATTTGCTAACGCCTGGCGAATGATAATTGAACTCGATCAAAGCATCAATGATAACTACTCGGGACATGAGGTCGCTACTGAGTTCAACATCAGGTCTAATAAGCAGAAGTTTGACAGTTTCAAAAAGCTCACATGTAATACGCCCATCATTTAAATTTTATTTTTCCTTCTTGTTTGTTAGCGTTCGTAATTTTATTATTTCTCAGTAAAGTAAATTATTTAAAGTTGAATAAGTTTTTTTAGTTATATATAACAACAACATGATCACACGTACCCACATGATTGTGTTTGTATTTAAATTGCTCGACGTACTTGGGACATAAAAAGATCATCTTAAAAACAAATTAAAATGTAACAATTAAATCCTATACTATATTGAATAATATTTCACATCGTCCGAATCAGCTATGAAATTTAGAGAATCAGCCAAAAATCTGTGTCGAATCAGGATGGTGCAAGTTTGAGAGTAATTACCACATTGATGAATAATGTTAGAATAATAGATGAAGGTTAAATCTAACATTTTGTTTTTAAAAAATGGTTCCTCGTTATGTTCCGGTTTTTGTTTTGTTATTAAAAATGTAACGAGTTTATTTGAACACAGACTTTCAATTATAAATGATTTATTTTTTTAATATCGACATTACACAGACAAGATGAATGCAGAATAGGAAGGAAGGGGTTATTATACAAAGAAAACAGTCTTGAATGTTAGTGTGGAAGAAAAATACATATTCATCTGATACAGTTATTGACAAATTAAAGGTGCATAATAAACTGATATCGGAAACAATAATGAAATTGCGTATACATGTCTTTAATGTTATTTCATTTGGTAGATAATTTCTTACTTTTAAAGATTGCGAGAAAAGAGAGTAAATCAATTGAGGATTGTTCCAGTACCCATGTTAATATAATTTTCCAAAAGAAATATCAGAGTTCAGCAGCGATAAAAATGTAAGGATTTCAAAACGAATAATTGTTTGCTACCAGTATTGAAACATTTTGCCGTATAACTGTCAGAGATGAAAAATGACGGAAAACGACAATATTTCGCATATTATTTCGTACCAAGCGTAGGATCGTCTAAGAGAATATAAAATTTCATATAAAAAACAGTAATAGGACACGCGCTGAACATATTCAATCAAGGAAAAGGTATACAACCATCTACACCCAAATATACAAGCCAAGCCACCCAACTGAAGTTGATGCTCCATCCATGGAGTAGAGAGGTACATTTCTGATGTGAAATCATGGATGACATGTAACAAGCTGCAAACGAATGATGATAAAACTGAGGCTATTCTGATCACAACATAAAGACTTTCTCATTCACATCCTTTACCTCAGACAATAAATATCAGCAACACCAACATTAAATTCTCAGTCAGTACGAAACCTAGGCGTTACTCTAGACAGTACTATTCACATTGCACCAACATGTCTTCAACATATGCACAGCTGCATATCTTGAACTCGGACGCATCAGTTCCATTCGAAAATATCTTTCAGTCGATGCTACTAAAACACTTGTGTGCTCATTATTACTTTCAATACTGGACTATTGTAACTCAATTCTGTCTGGTTCGCCACAATATCCACTCCAGAAGCTTCAAAAAGTTCAAAACACATCTGCTCGGATCATCTTTAGAGTACCTCGATCAGAGCACACCTGCCCACTGTTCTGTACCCTACACTGGATATCAATTCGATACAGAATCAAACACAAAATTTGTTCTCTGTGATATGTTTCACTACCAGACTCCAGTCCAACATACCTATCCAGCCTCACCCATGTGTATACACTAGCAAGATATTTACGCTCCTCTTCTGACAATAGTAGAAGTTCCCACTATGAAAGCGAAGTCATATTGACAACGTTCTTTTGCATACCAGAGCCCTGCGATATGGAACGAATTGCCCATCGAAATTAGACGCAAAGACACAGCGGTCCTTTTAAGAGTGCTCTTAAAACTCACCTTTCTCGACTGCAGGACCAAACTGTGAGACCTAATAATGTTTTGTATCTTTTATGTTTTCAGCATGTTATTTTGTTTTCCAATTTCATGGTTTTTGTTATTTGTTTTTCTGTAGTGTAGTCATATCATTATAGATGTTGTAAAGCGCCCAGAGCTTCTAAATATTAGGCACTATACAAAGTCCTAATTATTGTTATTATTATTATTATTATTATTATTATTATTATTATTATTATTATTATTATTTGACAAGCTTAAACCCTCTCCAAAAATGACTGTGACTACTTAATAGTACGTTTGATAAAATAATTACATTTATTTGCACATCAATGAATTTAAATATGTTGCGTACGGCACTTATATAGATTTGGTCAAAATAGGTTAAAGACTAAAAATGTTTATATCCGAGGTAAACACGATGATGACTCGTGCTTTTTGTATTTTTAAATCAGTGTTCCTGTTATTTTAGTAGATATCTGATGAAAAGTAGAATCTCAGCAAATTTGACAATGGTTTTGATATCCCTGCATATGAACTTAGAGAAATTTACCAAAATGACCAATAAGAAATATACACTTTGACATGATGGCATTAGCAAAATTACGTTGGAATGTCAAACATAATAGAATTTGGATATAGATGCAGCATATAATCTAGAAAATTTATTAAACAATACACCGACACTTAGTTATTCATTTTTGAACATATCTCACAAATAGAAAATTCTTCCTTGTTTTTCTTTTGTTTTCCGGGGATGACTTCGTTTTAGTTTCCCATCCGAAACCATGTTGAGTTGCATAGATATGGAATTTCCTTTCTTGTACAGCATATATATTTAACAGTGTACACAAAAAAAATAATAACGAAAATGTAAGTAGCTACGAGGTAAGAACGATGTTGTTTTTTATGTATATAAAAAAGCTTGTCTTTGAAAACGTTTGTGCCATCTCATCTCTTTCTGTGTGGGTTCGAGTCTCGGATTCGCAGAACGTGGGTATGTGAGAAAGCTTACCAGTAGCTTCTCGTGGGTCGGTGGTTTTTTCCGGGTTCTTCCTCCACCATTAATACTAGCCGCCATGTATAGCCTATCTTGTGCTGAAATAATGGCGTTAAACCATAAAAACAAAACATCAAAATGTGCCGTACATTGTACATATTTCAGTGTAAATGGATGGATGCAAGATGGGAGAAATTGTGAGAATGACGAAAGGATTATAATATATGCTTAACTTACCTGTAGGTCGACAGTTTTTATATCCCAGACCTTTTGTGTAAAAGTAGGCAATTTATAATTTGCTAACCTCTTCAATGAAAAAAAAGGGGAGCCACGATAGCTCAGTTTGTAGATTGTTGGATTCATAGTCCAAAGGTTATGGGTTCAATGCCCACGCAAACAAGCCCAGGTCGGCTGTCTCAGAGTGTCATTGGAAAATGCTCTTGGTACCATTTTCTCATTTTAGATAGCAAACATGAAATAAAACATTGAGAAAAGAAGGGGTAGGGGGTTCCGGTTGTGATGGCACTGATTCTTAGAAACGGCTATAACTATGTAGCAGCTAATTTTCGATTGATACATACATTATTTAATTGATTAATTAATTTATAAATAATCGGCCTAAATAATTAAACATTGGATAAAAGTGAGAGACAAAAACATCACAATAGTACAAAGTGATAAAGCAACCATGTGGAGGATGTATATAACTTGTATGGAGTGAAGTGGTGTGTATATGTCTGTCTAAAGAAGTTCGACATGCAGATATATCGAAACGAACTCGGGCTGGATATCACAGCCGTGGTTGAACGGAAGGTGCGATTTTAAGATGTAGAACGGAAAACAAAATGCAAAATATCTTCTTGGAAACTTCTGGTAACTACTTATGACGAACCATTGTATTAAATGAAAGTTTGAGGAAACAAATTACTGTTACCAAAGTTTATTTTCTATACAGCATTTTTGTCAAGGCAATTTCTCCTTTTCGTTCCCACACTCACCAACGTTCCCTATGCAACCAATGTCACCATACTATGAAAGTAAAAACTTTCCGCGCCTGCAACACCGTTCAGGATTCGATATGCAAATTCAGCATTTTTTTCATTAACCTTTTGCAGCACTATGCTTTTAAAATTCGATTAATTACTAATTGGCCATGATCAAACTTACCCTTTAAGAGACGCATCCTTTACGCAAGACAGCTTATGCAAGGTAAACACGAGATGCCCTGCGGCAATGATGTTTTTGTCATTTTCATACGTATGAAATGAACACACTGACTCTATCGTATATGGTGCTGGTCCCTAAGTCTATACAAATACTACATTTACATCAATAGCACCATGCTTCCCTTTTCACAAAGTTAACATTCCATTATCAAGTAAGTATGGAGTTATGGTCACCCATTTCTAGACTGGTCCATAGTTGTCCGAATAATTATTACCGCACATTTAGTTTACATGTATACCTGTAGTTTGCTGGCTAACTGACATAAATTGAACTTAAGTTTGATAGTGACTAAAAGTATATATTCCATTTGGCTATAAGTAGGTTCAACATGAACAAGAAACCGTCTTAGCGGTATCTAGAAGCAGCTTCATGACCTTTTTTAAATTTTATATAACGAATCTTTTTATATTCGTATTTCTCTCAGTGTCAAGGTAAAAATTTAAATAGGAACTTACTGTATTGTGAATTAAATTAACAAAATTATCACAAATCTTCTGTCACATCAGTCCAAAAGAAATCAATTTTTTTTATCCTACTTTGCACAGGTTCATGTCTGTGTTCACTTCAGACCGGTCTGCCATACGAGGCCATAAATTATAAAATATGGACACAAATTCGGATTCCAACCATGGGCAAATTTTGGGTGAAAAATCAGACGGGTCCAATAACTTCGGTTTTTCCCTCTATATTTTGTAGTGCAACTAAAATGCCCAGATTATTTGCTTTCATTGTAGAGCTACATCTGTCTACCTTTCTATAATACCACCGACTTTAGTGTATCATGCATGACCTTGACGCTACAGACCTTGTAAGTAGGTTACATCCTCATGCCCCATAAAGTTGTCGCTAGGGGTTGATGTGTTAAATCACATATTTTCCGACTGCGTATTCATGGAAGACTAGTCAATTTTTACAGATCCTGACAATAATACATACATTCTTCATACCATTTATTATTAAGTAAAATGAAGTCAATTGGCATTATTATTGATCACAAACATTCTTACCTATGAAAATATCTTCCTGATGTTATGCTCAGAAAATATCGGTGCCAAAACCAAACACTGATGTATTTTTTACCCATTTGCCACATAACCAATCAAATGTATTTAGCATGGTTTATTGTAAATACTATATATTTGGCTGGGGAGTTAAAGGTCTACTAGTGCACTTTTACAACCTTCGTTTATATTATAAATTTTAACTTCAGGATGCGAGTTTCATAGGTGATATGTCATATACCTCATCAGTAACGAAAATAATGACCACATAACATTGCTTTTTTATCGTTGCTGACAAAACGCTCCTAGCTGATTTTGCGCTCGGTAATTTCCGTATGTTAAAGCGGATGTGACGTAGTTAGGGGAACACGGCTTTCAAATTTTGAATTGTTTTGATTTCAACGAGTGTATCCGTGCGTGAAAATGGTAAAAAGGTGTATTGTTGGAGGTTGTAGTAATACAAAACGAGAAGGAGTAAGCTTGCACTCATTTCCTACTAACCCTGTTTCAAGGAAACAATGGATTAAGCAGATACGAACGACAAGAAAAGATTAGACTGAACCCACGAGTGACAGGCGAGATAGTCAAGTTGTCTGTAGTGACCACTTCAAAGAAGACGATTTCGATCCCACCTTTAAACTGAAACAGTCATTTGGGATTAAGAGCAGTAGACGACTTCTACCAAATGCAGTTCCGTGTGTGTTTTCTCGCCATACAACCCAGGGTGCATGCACACCAGATCAACAGAAATCGAGGGTTACGGCAGGCCTAACAACATGTAGCCCGACAGGAGCTTTTCAAAAGCGAGAGCGAGCAAGGGTAAATACATGTTAATTGATTTTATCGTGCTATATTATTTGTTGTCAACCCTACACTCTTGCCACAAATGTACCTTGTTTTTGAGCGATTACTATATATATACGCCCAGAGGCATATGTACCCCCTGCCCCCACCCCCAGCTACACCTCTGTATCTCCCCTGCATTTATAGGACCTCAGCCTAGAAAGAAAGATATTGCTGTTTTCAACAATAATAATAATGTTATAAGTGTAATTCTCATACTTAAATGGTGTGAATAGTTTGTGTATTTATTGTTTTAATCGTAATGACTAATTAGTTCTGATGATCTGAGAGTTAATTACCTTCCTTGTATAGTATACATTATTGTGTCAGTGGATCTTGATTTAGGTCTGATTAACGCCCACAACCCAATGATTGCCGATGTAATATCAATGTTTGTTCGATGTGATAAGTATATTATTATTATTATTATTATTATTGTTATTATTGTTATTATTATTATTATGATTATTATTATTCAGATTGTGTACAGAATCATACCAGGTAAAAAAGGAATTTAGCCTTTAATATTGTTTATGATGTAAACTTCCAATACTGCTTGATTTACCTGTATCTATTTTGCTAGATGTTGAAAGAGATGTTTCAAAACCAGCATCCAGAAGACAATGTTCAAGACAAAACCCAAACTGCAACAATCACACACTCAACAGTAGATGGTGTGACATATCCTGATGTGCATATTGATGAGCAGCAGAGGAGGTTAACAGACCAACTTTTACAGGTGTCGATTTAGCAAAAATGAGGCTTCCTCGAATTGCTTAATAAGCTTCAATTTAGTAAACTGAGGCTTCCTTGAAAATATTTTAATTAATATTTTTCAGTAAAATTATGAAAAATTTAGGCGTCAATTTAGCAAACTGAGGCTTCTCGAAATTGCTGAAATAGGTGTCGATTTAGCAAACTGAGGCTTCCTCAAAATTGCTTAATAAGCTTCAATTTAGTAAACTGAGGCTTCCTTGAAAATACTTGTTTAAATTTTCAGTAAAAAAAAATAAAATTAAAAAAAGGACGCCGACATCTTCGATGTTGTAGTTGGCGTTCACCCTGTTGCTGCTATGAAAATCTTCGATTTTTACTAACCGATACAGCTATAGATACGATCCAATCCGATGCGATATCGTGTTCGAGGATCTGATAAATTTATCGTTATAAATCCGTGAGGGGTAGCTCTTGCGCCGTTAAAGAAATTTCTAAATTTATTAAAATCCATATCACCGTCAAACCAGTATTGATAAATATTTTGTAGTGTGTATTTTCCAGTACCGTTAAATACACATACTAAATTGCAATTTTCTTTGATTATACTTGGAATCTGTGCGTAATTTTGAGTTACATATATCACGTCAGAGTTTTTATGACGTCCTCGGGAAAATATCATTGCAGGACTTTTTTGTTTTTCCAACATAACATCGTCGTACACAACTAGGTTGTTAACGAATCCATCCAAGTCTTCCACGGATGGCGCCTCTTCAATATCTGTGATAAATTCAATTGCACTTTCACCGTTAGCTTCTGTTATCTTTTCATCGAATTCTTTCAACACCTGATAGCAATGTTGATCGTCTATGCTTGGGGCAACTAAATATAATTTATCCCAGTTGAGATACTTCATAATCATCGTTAACAGCAACTGGGTTTTACCACTTCCGGAGGGTCCAATTATAATCATTCTGATTGAGTTTGGTAACATCGGATGATGTTTTACTGGTTGTTGTTTCTTCAACGCGGAGAAATCGATCACTTCCATTTGTTGATATAACATAATAATATTATGGATCTATATTGTGTGAAATGTAGGAAGCGTACACCGACTATTGACCCAACGACTGTTACCACAAGTTATAACAGAAGCGCGGTCACCGGCAAGTGTGAAATATGCGGTACAAAAAAAATATCGATTAAAAAAAAAACGAGGAGGTGATATTGCAGCCAAGTTAGTGAAACTCCCAGGAACACCATGGGCAAAATACTCAGGAGAAAAGCACCTTCCAGGGTATAGTTATTGCGGGCCGGGAACACGATTAGATATCAGACTCGATGACCAAAACCAACCTCGACGTGGTGAAGAACCAATAAACGCTATTGATAAGGCGTGTCATGCTCATGATGTTGCTTATAAAAGCAGCAATCTTCAACATAAGACATCTCGCGGATGTGGCGTTGATTCACGCGTTGAATGCTATTCCCGATAAATCGTTCAAAGAAAAATTGGCTTCGTGGTTGATAAAATCCGCCATGAAAGGCAAATTGATGTTAGGTGCTGGTAATTAATAATATGGAATCTATTTATTATTCTCCGAGGGGATACTGGAGAGGCAAGGCAGCAATCACTAAACTCGCTAGTGCAGCAGCGGTGAAAAAAACCACTGCAGCGAACTGGTTATCTAAACAGGCTATATGGCAAATTTATCTACCACCGCCTAAATGAATTAACTACTCGCATTTTGATGTTACAAGACCTAATGAAGTTCATCAAGCTGATATACTATTTTTACCACATGACAACGGTTACAAATACGCGTTGACGTTAGTTGATGTTGCGAGTCGATACAAGCAAGCAAAATGGCTGAAGACAAAATCATCTACTGAAGTAGCTTCTGCATTTGAAAGGATTTATCGACGAGGCCCACTACGCTGGCCAAATCTGTTACAAGTTGATCCTGGCAAGGAATTTCAAGGCACTGTTTTATCAACGATGAAACATCATAATGTCACCATACGACGAGGGCATACTGCGCTACATCGCGATCAGGCAATTGTGGAACGATTTAATCGGACTCTTGCAGAGCGGTTATTTGGATATCAATACGCGAAAGAATTTATTCAACATAGACGATCTCGTGAATGGGTCAAGAGATTGTCACAGAATTAGGCGAAAATCAAATTTATTTTCTTCTTGATTTACAAACTAATCTCACCATTTTCTTTGTTTCGTCGTACATGCATTGCCTGGGGTGAATAAGTGGTTTTCCCAAGGTAAGCGGCGTGTAACGATTTGCACGTGCCTGGTTTGTTATTTACATGAAATCCAAAATACTCGTTTCACGTGGTGCACGGCAAGCTCGATGTGATTTATGTTCACCTATAGAGAGTATATAAGGCGAGATATTTCTCATAATAATGACGGGAACCAAAATATCTAATCGAAGGATAGATAAGCTCGTCTTGCAATCTCCAGCCAAAAGGGTGAGTGTTAAATTTACATTTTCGTTTTATTGTGAATTTTATTCAGATTATCATTTCATATAATGATGCTTTTATTGCAATTAAACGTGGAATATTTGGAATTACTAGTCACTATTAGACTTTAAATGCAATATCGTAATCTACGGCTTAGATTATTTTTGAGACAACTATTATTAGTCTGGTTTTGTTTATTGTAGCTGTTACCGTGTTTCTGATACTGTAGCTGACAATCGCTGCTACCATAGATCTGATAATCGCTGATACCGTAGATGTCAATGTTTCTGATACCGTAGATCTGATACCGTAGATCTGATACCGTAGATGTCAATGTTTCTGATACCGTAGCTGCTAACGTAGTTTATACCATTTCTGATACCGTAGCTGTTAACACATCTGATACCATCTTTTGATAAACGTCTTTGATATCGTCTGATTTGTTGTGGAACATCTCTGTATAAATATCTGAATGTGATTGTGCCGTTAATTTGTGCAAACGGAATTGAAGTATCTGTCTGTGTGTCGAACTGTCTGTTCGTCAACATCTGTGTAACGTGTAAATATCCGGAAAGCTAGAAGTCCGAGTGTCGGAGCTGTCTGAGTTGTAACACATCCGGGTCGACATCTAGGGTAGTGAGGAACCGTTGGTTCTGGTAGATGTTGTATGTTGTCTGAACGTAAAAATGTGGTGGATCCGTGAAGGGAAACGTCCGATAATAGTATTGGTCAACCCTAGGTTTTCGGGGAAACTGGGAGACGATTCAACTGTTGCTGAATCGTGCGGTTATACGGGGTCGAGACACATATGTGTATTGAAATTGTAATACAATTTAATACATTGTTGTATTTGCATGCTTATGTCAGATCACAATAATATTTCAAGTGATCGCATAGATATCAATAAAAGCTAGCAACTTGATTGAATACAAGTATATGGTCGTGCTAGTTATCGCAATCCATCGTGCGATAGTATAGTTTGTCGTTTGTGTTCATTTTTCGTAATTTATACTTGCATTAATTTAACTTTCGTAAAGGATCCTTGGATCTGTGTATAGTCCGAGAGATCCCTTTACATCTGAGATTCCTTTTGTATTAATATTTAATTTGTTCATGTATTGTGAATGGTTGTGAGTGTAATTGTGGGTTGAGTGCATGAATTATTGTGTTGATACATCATTATTTTTCATTAATAATTTATTTCATAAATTTACATTATCTTTCACATTCGTGTTTGTTTGGTTCATTTAATCCACCATCCGCTCGGTAACAATTCTGTTACAATGGTGTCAGAAGTGGGATCGCTGGATTAAGTGAACTGTCAATCATTTTTGTGAAGTATAAACGTATTTAAAGCATTGGTTTGGTTACCTTTATCAGGAAGATAAGATCAGCCTGTGGTATATATATATATATATTTATTTTTATATTGCAATTGTCATTGTCATGTCATCCCTTAAGGACTTGGTTGCCTTAGGCAAAGAATTTGGATATGAAGGTGAAAGCTTAAGGAAATTTATTCAAGAAGAACAAGTCTGGGAAAGGGAAGAAAGGGTAAGGGCAAGGGAATCCGAAAGGGAATCCGAGGAAAGGAAACGGGATATAGAAAGGGAATCCGAAGAAAGGAAACGGGAATTAGAAAGGGAATCCGATGAAAGGAAATGGGCCATTGAAAGGGAAAAGATAGAATTAGAGAAGCAGGCCGAAAAAGACAGGATAGAATGGGAAAGGGAAGCGGAGGGAAGGCAAATAGAGTTAGAAAAACTAGCAAAAGTAGAAATGTTAGAGTTAGAAAAACGAGCAAAAGTAGAAATGTTCGAGTTAGAAGAAACAGCAAAGCAACGGGATCATGAGCGTAAGGTAGAATTAGCAACATCTGGAAGAGAACACGATTCTGCCGCTAACAAATTAAGGGGCCCCAAATTACCTCCCTTTGACGATGAAAAAGATAACATGGATAGTTATCTTCATCGGTTTGAGCGGTATGCCGAAAACCAGAAGTGGAGTCAAAATGACTGGGCATTGCATCTTAGTGCGCTTTTAAAAGGTAAAGTGCTGGATGTATACTCTCGACTTCCTAGGGACCATGTGTTTAAGTACGACGTCCTAAAGGAAGCACTTCTCAAGAGGTACGAGCTCACTGAACAGGGTTTTCGTAAAATGTTCAGGTATAGCAAGCCCGATAAGGGAGAAACCTTTGGTCAGTTCACCGTTACAATTGCGAACTATTTTGAGCGGTGGATTGAATGCGGCAAAGCGGTGAAAACGTTTGAAGGATTGACTGATTTCTTGCTCAGAGATCAATTATTTAACACAGTTTGGCGAGAATTAGATCAATTTCTGAAGGAGAAAGTCTTCACGAACGTAAAAGATATGGCTAAGCAAGCCGATTTCTTTGCCGAAGCTCATGGGGGAACCCAGAACGTGGTTTTGAAAGATTTTAAGTCTGGAAACCAGTCTATAAGACCTATGCCTAGGGAGCCTGTAAAATCAGCTGTGGTAAATAGGTCAGTTAGGAATCCAGTCATTCAGCGTGTGCAATGTTTCTTGTGTAATGCATGGGGTCATGTTCAAAAAGACTTTCCTAAAAGAAAGGCACTTATACATAAGGTAGCAGTGGCTATACAAAGTAAAGGTATATCTGATAACATCGTACAGGTAGAACCTTGTATTCATTCGCTTGGCACGTGTTGATTTCCTGAAGCGCGTGTACCAACCGCGAGAGGGTTTGTCAACGGTCGAGAAGTCGTAGTATTACGTGACACTGGTTGCACTGGCGTAGTGATCAAACGTAGTCTCGTGCTCGGATGGGAGTCCCCATGTATGTTACTTGATCAGACGATGGGTCGCATTCCCGTAGCAAGGATCACAGTAAAAACACCTTTCCTAACGGGAACTGTTGATGCCCTTTGTATGGAAAACCCTATTTACGATCTGACGATCGGTAATGTTGAAGGTTCCCGTCTTCCAACTATGGCCGACTTTAAAATACCTTTGGCATTTGCAGTCGAAACGCGAGCGCAAACACGGCGAGAGAAAACCGCGTTTCATAAATTAATAGTCCCTGAATCGATCTCGGGAATTTCGCGTGATGATTTCAAACAAGAGCAAGAACATGATGAATCCATCAGAACAATTGTTGAGAAAATCACGTCCGGCGCGATTAAACATTGCAAGCGTGGGGGTAGCTCTAGATTCGTACGCAAGAACGGATTAATTCATAGGGAGTTTAGTGCTCGGGAGGGTAAGAAGTATTGGCAAGTGGTCGTACCCCAGAGATATGGATCTCAAGTACTTAGGGTGGCGCATGAGTCAAGCATGGCAGGACACCTAGGTAAGGCTAAGACCACTAGCAGGGTAGACGCTGAATTCTACTGGCCCGGTGTTAATGGCGATGTCACACGGTTCTGTAGGTCGTGCGACGTATGTCAGAAAACCGTCTGTAAGGGAAGGGTCACAAGGGTGCCCTTAGGACAGATGCTATTAATAGATACACCGTTTAAAAGAGTGGCAGTAGATATTGTAGGACCAATACACCCAGTTACCGAAAGAAAGAATCGGTATATACTTACTCTGGTTGATTACGCGACCAGATACCCCGAAGTCGTAGCGTTACCAACCATTGAAACGGAAAGGGTAGCTGAAGCGTTAGTTGATATCTTCAGTAGGGTAGGGGTGCGAGAAGAAATCCTCACTGATTGTGGTGCCCAATTCACCTCTGACCTCATGGGTGAAATAAGTAGGCTGTTATCCATCAAACAGCTAAACACTACCCCATACCATCCGATGTGCAATGGACTGGTAGAGAAGTTTAATGGTACCCTGAAAAGCATGCTACGAAAGATGTGCGCGGAACGTCCGCAAGACTGGGACCGTTATTTAAACGCTGTTCTGTTCGCGTACCGTGAAGTACCGCAGGAAAGTTTAGGGTTTTCACCTTTCGAACTGTTGTACGGTAGGACAGTTCGAGGTCCGATGCGGATACTACGCGAACTATGGACTGGTGACGTCGCGAACGAGGAAATAAAAACAACTTACCAGTACGTGTGAGATCTAAGAAATAAACTTGAGAGTACATGCCAGATGGCACGTGACGAATTGATTAAATCGGGGCGTAGATATGCCAAGTATTACAACCACAGAGCGCGAAATAGGAAATTTCTTGTTGGAGATCAGGTGCTATTGCTTCTTCCAACGAGTTCAAATAAGTTATTAGTCCAGTTGAAAGGTCCATATGAAGTTAAAGAGGTAAAAGGTGACATGGACTATAAAATTGACATGGACGGTAATTTAAAGACATTCCATGCTAACATGCTCGAGTTGTATATCAAGAGACACAGCGACAATGTTGAAAAGGGGGTATTAAATGTCGTTTGTACAGCAGTCGTAGACGATGATGAAGCAGATTCGAATATCGAGAGTTCCCTTGAATGTCCCTTGGGAGTTGCGGGGGAAGGGATAGATAAAGTCGATGTGAGTGCGGAGTTGACGAAAGACCAGCGTCAACAGATTAATGCGCTCTTGGCTAAGCACTCTTATGTATTCACATATAGACCAGGTTGTACAACTTTGTTGGACCTCAAAATTAAACTGAATACGTCTGACCCTATTCGAATCAAGGGATATCCGGTGCCGTACAACGCACGTGAAGCTGTGGACGAAGAGGTGGGTAAAATGTTGGATCTGGGGGTGATTGAACCCTCCAACTCACCATATTCGTCTCCAGTAGTGCTAGTAAGGAAAAAGGACGGGACGAACCGATTCTGCATTGATTTTCGGCAGTTAAATAAAATCACTGTGTTCGATGCAGAACCAATGCCAGATATGGAGGGTCTATTTGCGAAGTTGTCGGGAAACCGATGGATTTCCAAATTGGATCTGTCCAAGGGATATTGGCAGGTTCCCATTGTCCCAGAGTCCCGAACTTTGACGGCATTTGCGACCCAGAAAGGATTGTATCAATTCAAAGTGATGCCATTCGGGTTAGTTGGAGCCAGCGCCACATGTTGTCGTTTGATGCGAAAGTTGCTGAAAGGTTTAGCAAATGTTGATAGCTTTGTGGACGACATATTCGTGTACACGAATACTTGGAGTGAGCACGTGTCCGTCCTGAGCGAGCTCTTCAATAGACTCCGCAGAGCGAACCTCACAGTGAGACCCACTAAATGCAGTATTGGTTATACAGATTTAGATTGTTTGGGTCATAGGGTCAGCGGTATGGGTCAGTTAAAACCTCATCCCAAGCAAGTTGAAGCAATTAGAGACGCACCAAAGCCAACCAACAAAACGCAGGTAAGATCATTTTTAGGTCTAGTAGGTTTTTATAGAAAGTTTATACCGAACTTTGCAGCCATTGCTAGCCCACTGTCTGATTTGACCAAGAAGGGGCAACCAAACAAAGTTGAATGGGGACCGCCACAAGATAAAGCATTTTGTACTCTGAAAGAGAAACTGGTTAGTGCACCTATATTAAAATTGCCAGATGTCAGCAAACCGTTTATTCTAAGAACAGATGCTTCTGAAACTGGGTTGGGGGCAGTTTTACTGCAAGAGCAAGACGACAGTAAGTTACCCGTAGCTTACTCGAGTAGGAAAGTGCTACCCAGGGAGAAGAATTATTCCGTCATAGAAAAGGAATGTTTGGCCGTAGTATGGGGAATTGGGAAGTATCACGCATATCTATTTGGGAGAGATTTCGTTCTCGAGACTGATCACCAACCCCTACTGTATTTAAACAAGGCCAAGGTCGCTAACGCTCGGTTGATGCGTTGGGCGCTAACACTACAACCTTATCGTTTCCGTGTAGAAGCAATAAGGGGAGTTGAAAATATAGGCGCAGACTACTTGAGTAGGGCATGATGGGAAATTTGTATGAATTTGCCCAGTAATAAAATCCAGTTTGTAGTATAACCAGTGTAAATGTTGTAAGATATCATCAGTAGTTATTTTTCTTCTATTCTGTGTTGTTTTAAAAATGTGTACATTTTTATTCTTAGGAGGGAGGTATTGTCACAGAATTAGGCGAAAATTAAATTTATTTTCTTCTTGATTTACAAACTAATCTCACCATTTTCTTTGTTTCGTCGTACATGCATTGCCTGGGGTGAATAAGTGGTTTTCCCAAGGTAAGCGGCGTGTAACGATTTGCACGTGCCTGGTTTGTTATTTACATGAAATCCGAAATACTCGTTTCACGTGGTGCACGGCAAGCTCGATGTGATTTATGTTCACCTATAGAGAGTATATAAGGCGAGATATTTCTCATAATAATGACGGGAACCAAAATATCTAATCGAAGGATAGATAAGCTCGTCTTGCAATCTCCAGCCAAAAGGGTGAGTGTTAAATTTACATTTTCGTTTTATTGTGAATTTTATTCAGATTATCATTTCGTATAATGATGCTTTTATTGCAATTAAACGTGGAATATTTGGAATTACTAGTCACTATTAGACTTTAAATGCAATATCGTAATCTACGGCTTAGATTATTTTTGAGACAACTATTATTAGTCTGGTTTTGTTTATTGTAGCTGTTACCGTGTTTCTGATACTGTAGCTGACAATCGCTGCTACCATAGATCTGATAATCGCTGATACCGTAGATGTCAATGTTTCTGATACCGTAGATCTGATACCGTAGATCTGATACCGTAGATGTCAATGTTTCTGATACCGTAGCTGCTAACGTAGTTGATACCATTTCTGATACCGTAGCTGTTAACACATCTGATACCATCTTTTGATAAACGTCTTTGATATCGTCTGATTTGTTGTGGAACATCTCTGTATAAATATCTGAATGTGATTGTGCCGTTAATTTGTGCAAACGGAATTGAAGTATCTGTCTGTGTGTCGAACTGTCTGTTCGTCAACATCTGTGTAACGTGTAAATATCCGGAAAGCTAGAAGTCCGAGTGTCGGAGCTGTGTGAGTTGTAACACATCCGGGTCGACATCTAGGGTAGTGAGGAACCGTTGGTTCTGGTAGATGTTGTATGTTGTCTGAACATAAAAATGTGGTGGATCCGTGAAGGGAAACGTCCGATAATAGTATTGGTCAACCCTAGGTTTTCGGGGAAACTGGGAGACGATTCAACTGTTGCTGAATCGTGCGGTTATACGGGGTCGAGACATATATGTGTATTGAAATTGTAATACAATTTAATACATTGTTGTATTTGCATGCTTATGTCAGATCACAATAATATTTCAAGTGATCGCATAGATATCAATAAAAGCTAGCAACTTGATTGAATACAAGTATATGGTCGTGCTAGTTATCGCAATCCATCGTGCGATAGTATAGTTTGTCGTTTGTGTTCATTTTTCGTAATTTATACTTGCATTAATTTAACTTTCGTAAAGGATCCTTGGATCTGTGTATAGTCCGAGAGATCCCTTTACATCTGAGATTCCTTTTGTATTAATATTTAATTTGTTCATGTATTGTGAATGGTTGTGAGTGTAATTGTGGGTTGAGTGCATGAATTATTGTGTTGTTACATCTGTATTTTTTTCATTTATAATTTATTACATAAATTTATATTTTCTTTCACAAATTGTGTTTGTATTGTTCATTTAATCCACCCTCCTCTCGGTAACAATTCTGTTACAGAGATTACCAGGTGTAGTTACCGCAATCAATAATGAGATTACTCGAACAATTAACATGAAACCTGTCAACGCGATTAAGAAAGCGTTTATACCAAAAATGGAAATCCAAGGGATTTCACAAAAAGATTCCCGAGAACAAATTCTTGGTAGTAATGTCACTGTAAGGTATTTATACGAACCAGGAGAGCTTGAGGGTGGTAAAAAAAGAGCTACCGATCCTATTTGGAGTGTCACCGTAAATAAAATATCCGGTATAACACGATCAACTGGTAGACCAGCAATCTATAAACTAGATTCAACTGCTCCTCAGCGAGGATTTACTCGACAACAACTACAGGTAATTCCCGAGGATACTCAATTACCACCGCGTGGTCTTAACTAGCACCCCCCCCCCCCCAGAGGCATTGTGCTGTCACCCCGGCGTCTGTTGCACTCAAGACAAGTCAACATAACGTTGTCGTTGGTATGACCAGTGCTGCTATTCTTTCTGTCTACGGTAAATTGGCGAGGATCTTTATCCGACCAACTCCAACGCATTATTCAATTACAACCCGCGCAGTGATTATTCTGTTGTTGCTTCAGCGTAATTATTAATTCAGCATCAATGTCAAATTCTCTATTATTTTTTTTATCCTGTTGTTTATAACCAGAGAGTTTTTTTCTGATTATATCCTTGATATTGTCGGCGCTGATAACACTGG
Organism: Unio delphinus; assembly: GCA_029339505.1. NCBI lineage: Eukaryota > Metazoa > Mollusca > Bivalvia > Unionida > Unionidae > Unio > Unio delphinus. The sequence continues at coordinate 995,034 of JAQISU010000275.1, forward strand.
TCAACAAAAAAAAACTTTTTGTTTGCTACTGAGAACTTAATAACTGTTCCTAGTTCATCTTTTGACGCTGATTTCAGATCTGTAATTGAAATTCAGCTACCACGTCAGGTTTCTGAGATAAACGTTCCTAATGTTTTAGACAAATTGCCTTATCGGCACAATATTACGAGTATGAACTATGTCATACCAAACTTGTGTTAAGGAGTTACTGTGAAAAAATTCATGAAAACGCATGCAGACAGATGTTACAGCATACATTTATAGCTCTCTTAACTCACAAAAAGTGATGTCAGCATGTTCAGAAATGTTTAAGACACTTGCTTTTTACGCTTGTACTGTTTAGTAGTCTCTCTTTGCAAGAACCAACAGTAGTCTCCCATCATATTGGGATTGAACTTTCCCTGATATCTGCTTTCCATCGTCTTAATATCTTGATGAAATCTTTCCCCATGTTCATCGCTTACATCGCCAAGATTGGATGGAAAGAAGTCGAGGTGCGAATGCAAGAAGTGCATCTTCAGTGACATTCTGGCACCCATTACCTGATATGCTGTCAACATATTCTCCACCAGCTCCACATAATTCTCTGATCTGTGGTTACCAAGAAAATTCTGAACGACCAGCACGAATGCTTCCCATGCTGCTGATTCCACTGGGTTCAGCTTCTGTTTAAACACAGCATCTAAGATCAGTTTACGGATTTCGGGTCCAACAAAAATTCCTGCTTTGATTTTGGCTTCACTTTTCTCTGAACCAAATTTACTTTGTATGTACTGAAATGCCTCACCCTTTTTGTCCAGCGCCTTTACAAAGTTTTTCATAAGACCCAGTTTTATGTGAAGTGGTGGAAGATAGACTTTCTGGCAATCTACTAACGGCCGGTGCTTTACATTGTATCTATCGGGTACTGATTCATCTCGGTCTGGCCACTGTTTCTGCCTGTAATGGTTGGCATCATCACGACTGTTCCATTGACACAAGAAGCACATGTATTTGGTGTACCCAACCTGCAGACCCAGAAGAAGTGCCACAACTTTGAGGTCACCACAAAGGTTCCACCGGTGATCGGCATAGGGAATGAGTTTTAAAAGTGTCTCCATCGACTCATACGTTTCCTTCAACCCAACTGCATGAGCAACTGGAACAGATGGCTTCTTATTTCCATTGTGTAAAAGTACCGCTTTAAGGTTTGCTTTGCTGGCATCAATGAATAGTCTCCATTCGTCAGAAACATATTCACATCCCAGTTCACCCATGAGACCATTAACGTCATTACAGAAGCAAATGTCTCCTTCCATTTGGTAAAACGACGCCAGTATGCTGTGACGATCACGGAAGACAGATATTTTGGTGCCCTGTCTTAGCAAATTCCACTGCCTCAGCCTTGAGCCCAACAGTTCTGCTTTCTCCTTTGACAGTGACAAGTCTCTAACGAGATCATTAAGATCTTCTTGACTTAGCAGGTGAGGCTTGTTTTCATCCACATCAGGTTCATACGGCACGTCGACAGCAGCATCGGCGCATCCTTTATCAGAGCGTTCGTCAATTTCTGGTGTTGAAGGTGGAATTGGAACCGGAATCTCCAAGTCATGAGGAACAGGTTTAATTGCTGATGGGCAGTCAGGATAAACAATCTTTGATTTATTCTTCTTTGTGAATCCAGCAATGTTGGTCATGCAAAAATAACAGTCTGATGAATGATCTGTTGGTTCACGCCACACCATTGGCACAGCGAATGGCATTTTCTGTCGTTTGCCATTCAGCCACTGTGTTAAACCGGAATAGCAGACAGTGCAGCAGACATGCGGTGACCATGCTTTATCTTGATCGCCAACTTTGCAGCCAAAATAATGGTAGTATGCACTTCTAAGTCTGCTGGACATACTCTTTCGCTGATCTTGTGCAGTAAATTGTCCGCAGATATAACATTAGTTATCAGGATGGTTAACACAACCTCGCCGATTCATATTGTCTTCAACAACTGCAATTAAAATGTAAACATTCAAAGGTAAAAAGTCTGCACTAACTTACTAACTAACTAGTAGTATTAGTAGTTTATTTAATCAATGAGTTGTTCAAACATGCAGTATAATATTACACACGCAGTAAAGTACCGACGCTTCATGGCAGTGTTAACGACGAAAATGGTATAAACACAAACAGGCGCATAACTTAAAAACGTGACGTGGTAGATAAAAAGGGTTTTCAGATTTAGAATCAACATGTCGAATTTTATCAGGTAAAGGTGACAGATGTCCAGTAGCGAAATGACTGTTGACCAGTGTAATAGTGTCATTATCGTCACTGACTTCGTCAACAACAATTCTTCGAAGCTGATTTATTCTTCGTACTCTGGATACTGCGAGGTAAACTAAATTCGACCACTCAGTGCGATTATCTACTATCCAAACAATTCTGTCTGTGATAGTTAATCCCTGTGAAGAGTGTATTGTTGCTGCGTATCCTAACGTCCACGGGGATTTATTAGCGCGTAATGCATCTTCAACGACGCTGATATCAACCAGCACAATATCATTTAACACTAAATTCTGCTTTTGTTGTTGTCCAGGAATGTCAACGTCCATATTTTGTCGTCGGGTATCTTTTGGTCTATGACAGAGCGGTACTGGAAGTGTTGAAAATTTACATTTATGCAATTCAAATAACTTCATTTGAAGTTTGTCTCTGACTATTTTTCTACTCGCGATTATCAAATCATTTGGTCTCCATGCTTCCCAAAAATCATTCATGGGAGTTTCTGAAATTATTTCACGTGCTATTTCACATTGGATTCTATCCGGTTGTAATCTGATTAGTTGTTTAAACTCACGTAATACTTCATCTAGAGCTCTAAAGTCATCATTAATCTCTTCGTAATAATCAACGTGTTCTTTGAGCCATTCATGAGGAGATTCACCGACAAATGGTGGTGGTTGGCCTAGATCACCGCACATAATAATTTTTGTATTTTTCGTTGACAACCATTCAAGAAATATTTTTAACGTTTTCAATGATACTGTACAAATTTCATCCCAAATTATCACCGGTGGAATATATTTATTTCCCATTTGCTCTGGAGTCCACTTATCGCCTTTCCATCGAAAGAAGCTGTGATAAGTACCAGATTTTTTTACATCTCGTTGTTTTATGTTTCTGGCAAGTTGATGAGTTGGTGTTAACACAATCATATTTGTGAAATTTCTAGATTTTTCCATAGAATTTTCTATAGGGGTTTCCATAGAATTTTCTATAGGGGTTTACCTAGAATTTCCCCCTAGGATTTGTCGTATGATTTCTTGTATCTGTTTTTGATCATCTGTAAGTTTTTCAATTGGTTTTTCAACGGATTTTTCAATTGGTTTTCTTTCCCTATGAAATAAATTGATTACTCGTGTTGTCTTTCCTGAAGCAGCAGAGAGGGCGAACCTCACAACGTTTTGAGACAAAATTTTGATTGAAATCTTAAAACGAGCCTTCCTACGATCTCATTTTAACCAAAAAAAGGGCGAACCTCACAACTTTCCGGCAAAAAAAATCGATTGAAAAATCTCATATTTTAACTAAAAAAATATCTCCATTTGCCATATGGAGATTTTACGATTTTTCAATCGATTTTGATTGCAACGTCGTTGTCATTCACCCTCTCTGCTGCTGAACTTTCAATTCTGGTTAATAATTTTTGAAATTGCAAAGCAATTTACGATGAAAATCACTAAGATTTCAACCGAATATTTGATCGAGTCCGATACGATATCGTGTTCGAGGATCATGTAAATTTATCGTTACAAATCCGTTCGGGGTTGACTGAGCGTTACTAAAGAAATTTCTAAATTGATTATGATCCATATCACCGCAGCACCACGTTTGCCAAATATTTCTAAGAGTATGAGTATCAACTCCGTTGAATACAGCTAGAATATTACAGTTGTCTCTGATCACTTTTGGAATCTGTGTGTAGCGTTGAGTGACATATATCACGTCAGTGTTTTTGTGCCTGCCTCGGGAAAATATCCTAGCTGGGTTTGTTTGTTTATCCAACATTACATCGTCGTATACAACTAAATTGTTAATGCTTCCATCGAGATCTTCTACTGATGGCGCCTCGTCAATATCGGTAATAAAATCAACGACGTTTTCATCTTTAATCTCTGAAGCGTTTTCATTAAAATCTTTTAACACTTCATAGCATCGTTGATCATCTACGCTTGGGGCAATTAAATACAACTTATCCCACTTCATCCATCTCATTATTAAATTGAGTAACAATTGCGTCTTGCCGGATCCAGATGGCCCGATTATAATCGCGCGGATAGAGTTTGGTAGCGCTGCATGATGCTTAACTGGTTCTCTTGCTTTAGTCGCTGAAAAATCAATTATATCCATATTTCTATACATAAATTATGGATCTATATTGTATGAAGTGTAAAATGCGTACTGGCACAGATGACTTGATGACAATTACAACTAGGAATAACCGATCAGCGCTTTCTGGTAAATGCGTACAATGTAGTACAAAGAAATTTAGATTTATTTCACTTGGTAAACCCAAGGAACCTTTAAAAAAAAAAGAGGAGGTGGTATCGCAGCCAAATTGGCAAAGCTCCCTGGAACCCCATGGGCAAAGTACCCCGGAGAAAAGCACCTTCCAGGATATAGCTACTGTGGCCCCGGAACACGATTAGATATCAGACTTGATGATCAAAATCAACCCAAACCCGGTGAAGAACCGATAAACGCTATTGATAAGGCGTGTCATGCTCATGATGTTGCATATAGGAGCAGCGATTTGCAGCAAAGACATCTCGCAGATGTGAAATTAATTCATGCATTAAATGCTATTCCTGATAAATCCTTCAAAGAAAAATTAGCTTCATGGTTAATAAAACCGGTTATGAAAAGCAAATTGATATTAGGTGCCGGTAATTAATAACAACATGGAATCTATTTATTATTCTCCAAAAGGATACTGGCGGGGTAACGCTGCAATCAATAAACTCGCTAGCGTCGCAAAAGTGAAAAAGGCCACTGCGGCTAATTGGTTATCCAAACAGGCTATATGGCAAATTTATCTACCGGCGCCTAAACAAATTAATTACTCGCATTTTGATGTGACTGTCCCTAATGAAGTTCATCAGGCTGATATATTTTTTTTTGCCACATGATCGTGGTTACAAATACACGTTAACTGTAGTTCATGTTGCGAGTCGATACAAACAAGCAGAACCGCTAAAAACAAAATCATCAACTGAAGTAGCTTCTGCATTTGAAAGGATTTATCGACGAGGCCCACTACGCTGGCCAAATCTGTTACAAGTTGATCCTGGCAAGGAATTTCAAGGCGCTGTTTTATCAGCGATGAAACATCACAATGTCACCATCAGACGGGGGCATACTGCGTTACATCGCGATCAGGCAATTGTAGAACGATTTAATCGGACTCTTGCTGAGCGGTTATTTGGATATCAATACGCGAAGGAGTTTATTCAGGATAAAAGATCCCGTGAATGGGTTAAGAGATTACCAGCTGTGATTACCGCGCTCAATAACGAGATTACTCGAACAATTAACATGAAACCTATCAACGCGATTAAGAAAGCGTCTATACCAGAAATGGAAATCCATGGGATTTCACAAAAAGATTTCAAAGAACCAATTCTTGGTAGTAATGTCACTGTTAGGTATTTATACGAACCAGGAGAGCTGGAAGGTGGCACAAAAAGGGCTACTGATCCTATTTGGAGTGTTACTGCACACAAGATATCTACTATAAAACGATCAACTGGTAGACCTCCAATCTATAAACTGGATTCAACTGCCCCTCAGCGGGGTTTTACACGCGAACAACTCCAAGTGATTCCTGACGATACTCAATTACCACCACAGGGTCTTAACTAGCGCCGTTGCGTCTATTGCACTCAAGACAAGTCAACATCACATTGTTTCTGATATGACCGAGACTGCTATTCTTTCTGTCTACGGTAAATTGGCGAGGATCCTTATCCGAATACTGCCAACGCATTATACAATTGCAACTTGCGCAGTGATTATTCTGTTGTTGTTTCAGCGTGATTATTAATCCAGCATCAATGTCAAATTCTCGTTGTTTTTTTTTTGTCTTGTTGTTTGTAACCGGATAATTTTTTATCAATAATTTTAACATCAATATCATCCATTGTTGTGTCATTATCATCGCCACCAATGATTTCATCATCGAAAACCATTCTTCGAAGTTGATTTATTTTTCGTACTCTGGATACTGCAAGATAGACTAAATTTGACCATTCGATGCGATTATCTACCATCCAAACAATTGTATCCGATATAGTCAATCCCTGTGAAGAATGTATCGTCGCTGCGTATCCTAGCGTCCACGGGGATTTATTAGCACGCAATGCATCTTCAACGACGCTGATATCAACCAGCACAATGTCATTTAATACGAGAATTTGTTTTTCACTCTGTCCTGGAATATCAACTTCGATATTCTGTTTTCGTGTATCCGAAGGCCTATAACACAACGGTACTGGAAGCGTTGCAAATTTTTCTTTATGCAATTCAAATAACTTCATCAGAAGTGCGTCTCTGACTATCTTTCTACTTGCAATTATCAAATCGTTTGGTCTCCATGTTTCCCAAAAATCATTCATTGGAGTCTCTGAAATCACTTCACGCGCTATTTCACATTGGATTCTATCCGGTTGTAATCTAATTAGCGCTTTGAATTCTCGTAATCGTTCATCAAGTGATCTATAATCAGTGTTAATTTCTTCATAATAATCTACAAAACCCTTTAGCCATTCATGTGGGGATGCACCGATAAATGGTGGTGGTTGGCCGTGATCCCCGCACATAACGACTTTTGTGTTTTTGTTTAACAACCACTCAAGAAATGTTTGTAATACATCTAATGATACTGTGCATATTTCATCCCAAATTATGATTTCAGGAATGAATTTATCGCCCATACGCTCAGGAGTCCATTTGTCACCCTTCCATCGAAAGAAGCTGTGATAAGTACAGGCATTTACCCCTCGTTGTTTCATCTCTCTGGCGAGTCTGTGAGTCGGTGTTAACACAATCATGTTTGTGAAATCCGTAGGACTTTTCCCACGGAATAATTCGATGGCACGAGTTGTCTTTCCTGACCCACCACAACCGTTTAAATAAACTGTCTTATATCTACAGATTGGATCAGATACCGGTGGTGCATTAGAAAATTCTGATTGAATTTCAATACGGTTACAACAAAGATATTTATCATCCATGGCAACGTCTGCGGATTCGCAATACTCATATAGTGTTTCCTTTTTAAATCGCTAACGCCCCCACGCTTCCTCGGGATCTGTTAATGCCGCTACAGCTGATTTGTATTTATTATGTATATACATCGAATCAGTGGCTACTCTAACTGCGGTATTAGGAAATCTATTTATCATCGAAAATAGATTAATGCAAGCATAGACTAGCATAGAACTTCTTAAGTGTGTGTACTGGGAATTATATCCATCACAGTAGGTAACAACCGTACCTAATTTTTCATCATTGGATAGAAAAGCATCCTTGCGGGATACAAGTTTTCCCTGTTTTGTTAAATCCGCTACAATAAAATCGTATTCAGCGACGTCTATGATCAACCGCGAAGAGTATTTTGCATTGTCGTATCTTCCACCCTGGGTAAATTTACCGATTATTCTTCGTCCAAAATCCTTTGCTTGTTCTTTTTTAATTTCAAATACCTTCTTAGACAAATTCATGATTTCTTCCTCGTTGAGATCAGGAAACAGTTTTCGCCGTTCGCTAATTATTCTATCTAGATCGGGTTGTGGTAGCCAAACTTCTTTCTGAGCTCGATTTGATATAATCGCCTCACTGACATTTAACGATATTAGCATACCACAATCGATCATATACCGCAATAACACTATTGGCATCCAGGCCTTTTCAGATAGGTGTCTACCAAGCCAAAGATAACTACACGGATGTAACCCTGTAGCTAATTCGAATGATATCACACGAGCGAATCCAGTTAAATCAAAATCAGGCAATGGACCATTAATCGCAACACGAGTCATTTCATGCGTGGGGTGTCCAAATCGTTTAAAGTACTCAGCGCATTCTCCATACCCGAGAAAACTTCCAGGATAACACGCGGATATATCAATTGAAATCATACCATCACGTGAGTATTTTGTATTCCACAGTCCTCCATGACCGAATTCGACGCAACTCAATTTAACGTATTCGAGAAAATCACTTCGTGTTGGACGCCATGAGTTTTTTTCTCTTGCAAAGTGAGCTACCACTGATGGAATAGTAAAACTATCCGTGAGTAGTTTTTCATGGAAACTCTCCGGTGAAAAATCATTTGCAATTTTTCTCATTCTGTTATCTAACTCTTCAACGCGATATAATTCACCATTTGGTCTTACAAATTGATCGAATCCTATTTCGGGATCTTCATCACTTCTAAGTAACCACACTGACACAGGATCATCCTTACACAGCGTGTGAATAGCATCGAATAATTTCTCTTCATAGAAAACATCCCCGGAAAATTCCTCGGGGATATATTTCACGATTCGTTCTCGTGGAAATATTGTTACTGCAGCCGTCCACGCGTGTTCGTTATGATCAATAATTTGTATTGGCGCTCCTTGTAATTTATATTTCGGTTCATATAATACTTCTCCGGTTATCGTCATAACGGTTATTGGGAATCTTAATGATGTTTCTAATTTAGCTATATCGGAAATCTTTGCACCGTTCTGTTTCACTGTCAGTTCCCATTCGGTTATTTTCCTACGTCGCAGATCAGTTAGTTTATTTCCTCGGGATGAATTTGTGAAGTGTTCCATTACCCGTGTTGCTACACAATTCAACGTCGAAGATAGTTTCATAGAAGCTAGTTTTGTAATATCAGGTTTATCATTTAGCGGGTATATTCCATAAACGACTGCTGTTACAGGATAAGATCTCTCGTAGTATGGTTTGTCGATTCCAGTTAGAATTCCTGGTTTGGAATCTCTACTCAGTGTGATTGTTTTTTTTATTCTTGAGGATTGGTTCAAATTTATCCCTAATAATCCATTTGCCATCGACTTCGATAATGAATTTTATTCGGAAAAAATACCTTTTTTCCCCAACACGTGAAATTATCACTGCTGCTTTTTCATCATTCATGGTAGCGTCAACAACACCATCAATTCGAAATGTTGACCAACAATAAGATGCTCCATCACGCTTGAATTCATTAAAACAGTCTCTGATTATTTTACTAATCATGGCTTTATCAAGAATTGTATTCTTTGGTGTATTAGAAACTATATCAATATTGAATTGAGCATCTTTCCAGGGTAATCTCTTGGACGTTTTTTTGGGTTTATCGAGATTAAATTTAGGATTAATCTTCAATAATCTCTTAAAACTCTTTCATGTTTCCGTCTCTTGGACGTTTGAGATTAAATTTAGGATTAATTTTGCTACGTTTTTTGGGTTTATCGAGATTAAATTTAGGATTAATCTTCAATAATCTCTTAAACTCTTTCATGTTTCCGTCTCTTGGACGTTTGAGATTAATTTTGTTACGTTTTTTGGGTTTATCGAGATTAAATTTAGGATTAATCTTCAATAATCTCTTAAACTCTTTCATGTTGCCGTCCACTAGACGTTTTTTTGGTTTATCGTTTACTAGACGTTTTTTTTTTTTATCGAGATTAAATCTAGGACTAATTTTTAATAATCTCTTAAACTCTTTCATGTTACCGTCCACTAGACGTTTTTTTGGTTTATCGAGATTAAATCTAGGATTAATTTTTAATAATCTCTTAAAGTCCTTATCAGGATTGAATTGAGCATTTTTCCAAGGCTTAATTTTCGATAATCTCTCGAACTTCTTCATACTATAATTAAAACAAGCATTTAAATGAAAGATTTATATATAATGAATCACTGCAAATGGCTCATGATTGGATCAACGACTCCATGTAACAAATCATGTAGAAAGGAATTCTGTGGGTATCATATGCAAAGCTTTCGTCGTGGAAGCCTTGGTCCATTACCCTGCATACGATGTGGGGTTGGGGTCAGGGGAGAATCGCAGTTATGTCTACGCTGTGGTGGTAAACGATATAGGGAATTGAAGCGTTATTATGACAAAAGAATAAAAAATGGACAATCAATCAGAAATTATGACCCTGACTCTGACAACGTCAAGGATAAAGTCATAAGAACCCCCCAAGACTACATCGAAAGATTTTCCAAAGATGTAATCATTAGACCAAACAATGAATTAGACAAACAATAGTATAGTATATAAATGAACCAAGAATTCAAACCACACCCTGTGATTACAAATTATGAAGCATCCAGTGATGGTATTGTAAGAAACCGTAGACTGAAGAAACCAGTCGGGTGGGATAATGGTGTGGGGTATTTGATATTTAGTGCTGGAAAGAAGACATATTACTGCCATCGTTTCGTGTATGAATGTTTCTGTGGATTGATAAAAGATGGTTTTGTTATCGATCATAAAGATTCCAATCCAAAGAATAATTCTTTATCAAATCTGCAAGCTATCACACAAAGTGAGAATACCAAACGAGGAAAGACTGGCAATTATAAATCAATTGGGAAAAGACCAGTAAAATCTTTTAATACAATAACTAATGAGGAAAAAGTATTTTCATCTATGAATAAAGCCAGTGGGTATTTCAATATTTGTCCATCTTCTGTACAAAAAGTTGCAGAGGGAATTTATCGATCTGCCATTTCAAAAAAGACAGGACAAAAAAATTCATTTCATTTATGTCTGATGCGTCATATTTTTCATTTAGAAATATATAATTGTTATAGAATAATGAATTCTGAAAAAATGAATAGCATTATTGATGAAATTTCAAAATTGGAAAGTCAGGATATCAAACTATCAGATGGTTTAAATCCTGATCAAATCATGTCAGATTTTCAGGATATAGAATACGGAGCTAACACTAACAAATATATGCTACCCAAGAAATACGCGCTAATCAAGAGAATTCAGAATTCTATTCGAGACTCATTCATTTTCCAGTGACGTAAGTGTGTTCGTTCCGTTATTTACTATCGTTGAACGAATACGAAAAGAATTGGGTAGCGAATACGAATTGAAAAAAGAGGTTAATTCTAAAGTTAGAAACCTACGAGCGTTAATTCAAGAAAATGAACAATTTTGACCGTGACAGATCTTCAAAGAGATTTTGATTGTGACCGACCCTCAGAGAGATTTTCATTTTTTAAGCATTTTTTGATTGAAAACAACAAAAAATTGATAGGCCGTTAATCGATGGTTTAGTCGATATGATGATTCCTATTGATCAGCGTAAAAATGGGAAAAGTGTGATATTAATTATTTTATATACAATTTCCACACTTTCCCCATCACTGATAACGCCGTTAAAACGCTTCCATGATCCTGTTAAAAATCATCTGACATGTAACAAAAATAGAATGGAGGAAAGTGTCAGTATTAATTATTTTATATACAATTTGGACACTTGCGCCATCACTGATAACGCCCTTAAAACGCTTCCATGATCGTGTTAAAAATCATCCGAAGTGTTGAATTAACTGAAAATTGTTTTACAATTGAAAAATTGTTTACGATTTCAAATAATGGTCAATGAAGCATTAACGACCCGATTGGCTCGTGAACGACTTGATGCAATCAAGAAATTTATACCAATTCGAGACTCTGTAAGGAATAAACTGCAACAACGACAGAGTTTACAAACTGATTTTGCTGTGGGATCTGAAGAATTGTTTAAACCAGTAACCACAGCAACGAAAGGGGTAGAGCGTGCTATACTGGGAGATATTTCCGAGACGGGGAAATCTGTTATCGGTGAACTCGAAAAAATAGCAGCGAAAACTGAACAAACAAAACAGGCTGTACAAAAACTGGAATCAAAAGAAATAGTAGATGATTTACGCGTGATATTTAACGAGGCGGGGTTAGCAGCGATTAATAAGACTGATTCAACAGAAATTCCTGCGCTTGTTGTTACGACTTATGAAAACAAGAAAAATATGTTGAAACCAGAATATCATAAGTTTGTTAGAAATTTAGATCATTGGGCTGATATATTCTACAAAATCAAAACTGAAAAAACAGGTAGAATTAGGAAGAAGGATAATGCATCATACATTGAATATACCAATGCGGTGGATAAAGTGTATGAACGATACGATGAGTTTAAACAACAACAAAAACCGCGAAAATTGCGAGGAAGGCGACAGCAACCTGCAAAGAAAGTAGTCTACTCACCTAAAAAACAACTACCACCTTATCGAGATTATGATTTTCTTAATTATTTCCAAGAAACCAATTTAGAAAAACTGGATGAAGCAGCTGGTTATAGCGGAAGTGGATTGCAAAACGCTAGCGTTGGAAACTCTTCGAGGGAAAATCCTTGGATTTCATGTCCTGGTAGTGTTCTCAGTGATATATCACGATTAGAAGTTCTTGTAGGAGGTTTCCGAGCTGGAAACAACTCACCGGAAATAATTAATGAAGCATCTGATATCTGTAGACGTTTATTTCAAGGCGGTATCATAGATATCAGCACATATCGAGATTTCATTGGCGAGTTAGTGGAAGATTATCATAGTGACTGAATAAAAACGCTAGCGTTTCCAATTGACAAATTGTTTTACAATTGAAAAATTGTTTCTGATTTCAAATAATGATCATACACTACAATCATGATAAACCAACCCCCGTCTATGTAGTTAATTCACGGTTTCCAGTTTATAAAGCATACTATGGTGATGGTTTAGGTAATACCATTGCGGGGTTATTTGCAAGAATGGCTCCAAAAGTGATGCCGTTAGCTAAACAATTATCAATGAAAGCAATTGATGTTATTCGTGATAAGGGTACCAGCAAAATCGGAGATTTCGTTGGAGATTTTGCCGGGAAAGCGTTTTCAGCCGCGAAGAATAAATTAACATCATTGGTGCGACGAAAAAAGAAACCGTTACCGTCTACAGCGGAAATGCCTGCACGGGTTAGTAAAATAATAAATAACGCAGTAGACGAAAAACTAGCGTCGATGGCTTTACCATCGTTGATAACTCCCGACCAAAGCAATATTGCAAATATGATAGCAGGAAGCGGCTTTAAAAAACTACGTCGCTGAAATCCTACGGATTTTCACGCTAGCGTTTTTCACGATGAAAATCGTTTACGATTTCACGATTTAGACTCTGATAAATAGAATAAAATGTTCAAAAAGTCACATGATCCGGCGTTTGATATAGACGCCCCAGTTGGCAAGGATGATTCTGTACGCGATTATCAATATTACGCCTATCATGCAATAGACGCAAATAGTCGATCGCGAATTGAACTTCAAGTCCATGATACCAGTAAATATTTTTTGCTTTGTGAAGCGTTTATCGAAGTAGAAGGTGAACTTGTAACAGCTGCTGGAGCACCGTATCCAGCTGGTACTCAAGTCGGTTTTGTCAATAATGGTATCATGGCGTTATTTGAGAGTGCAAGATACCTCATTGATGGAAAAGAAATCGAGTCGATAGATCGCGATGTTGATGTGGCTACAACAATAATCGGGTTAGCGAGATATTCTGATGATTATACAAGATCGGCGGGACCTTCCATGATGTTTGCAAAAGATGTTAAAAATACCGCTGGAGGAATTCAATTTTTTGTAAGACGACCAAAGAATAATGCTGGCACTGTTAATATTGATGCCGAGGATATGATTATAAGCAACGACGTTAATTTCAATCTAGGAGCCGCAACACGTATTTCAATGTTGCAAGGGGCTCGTCAATCATTTTCATGCGCTATTCCACTGCATCACATATTCGGATTCTGTAGAAACGTCCGAAAAGTTATCTACGGGGCGAAGCATACAGTAGCGCTTGTACGAAAGGGTGATGATAATGACGCAATTTGGAGGATTCCAGCAGACAATGCAAATCCCAATGCTGATGCCGGTAAAGTTATTTTAACAAAAATATCATTGTGGATGCCAGTGTTGACTCCATCAATCACTGCAGAAGGACGATTACAATCATTTATAGACCAAGGAGGAAAATCATTACTAAGTTGGTTAACTGTGAGTACAGATGTTAAGCAATCAAGTCTCAACGGGTTATTCACTTGGAACCTAGCATCAAAACAAGGCGTTTCTGCTCCACGTCATATATTTGTAGCGCTACAGGATAACACATGAGTTGGCGATCAACGTTTCAGTCATATGATATTTGATCCATTAGGTGTTAAAGACGTCTCACTGAGAATAAACGGGCAGCAGGAACCATCCGAAGATGTGCAACTTGATTACGATCAAAATCGTATTGCACGCGTGTATCATAGATTGTTGTCGTTCATGGCACGCGATCAAAATGTCGATACTGGTTTGCAAATATCACAATTGGATTTTAAGAATCTGTATCCGATCTATTACTTTTCGCTGGAACTTCTCGATTTAACAAGACAGTCTGTCGTTGATATACATTTTAGAGCTAATGTGACTCGTGGTACTATTGCTAATTATAGAGCGGTTGCTGTCATTCTCAGCGACAAATCAATGCTACTCGAAGGTGTTGGAGGAAGAATGAGAGTGGTAGATGCGCCAGTGGAAAACATGTAATTGAAATCCTCTATTTAGAATTAATCTATTACGTATAATGTCGTATAGTAATATCAATGTGTCGTTGACACCTGGTCAATTAAAAAAATTACAATCCAAATCAGCTAAGCAATGTGGAACCACTATCACGCTAAAACCCAATGAAATGACTGGCGGGGCGAATAAATTATCGCTTACAACTCGTCAAGTAAAACACTTCAATGATGCACTTGTAGCAAAAAAAGGTGTTCAGATTACTATTTCTGCGGCTGCTATCAAAAACATGGAAAAAACAGGCGGTATATTCCCGCTGTTAGCTGCGATTCCAGCGTTGATTGCCGCAGCGGCCCCAGCGGTGGCTAAAGCGGCAGCGTTAGGGGCTGTTGGTACCGCGGCAGGAATGGCATTAAAGAAAGCAACGGGGAAGGGTTATAAAAAAAGTGGAAAGGGTCTAAGACTACCAGGAACCCCGTATTCGTGGTACAGCGGAAAAGGTCTAAGACTAGGACCGGTTTATTAACTCAAAAATCTTCGATGGTTCCTATGTCCAATTTTGATTTACTCGATGCTGCTAAAAAACTCGCCATAAAAAACTTCACAGGTGTTTTTATGAAAGATCAATTACCGACACAACCCAACAGCGTTGAAACCGGTATCATTAATCTCGATAACAGCACCGTACCTGGTACTCACTGGGTTGCATACGCTATTGATCCACGTGGGATTGTCTATTTTGATTCATATGGATTAGCACCGCCGAAGGAATTCATGCGTTATATAAAAACTTTTCCAATGAAGACTTGGTATTCTACGCTACCAACACAACAATTAAATGATCCACCGATATGCGGCAGCGAAGTATTAAATGTTCTTGATGCTATTTCTAGCTCCTTGGGTAACCCAAGGGGGAAAGCACCTCATGTTGTCGTGAATGAATACACCAGCAATCGCTTTTTAGAGAGAGAAAGAGTTTTACAATAATATGATTGATATTTGGG
Organism: Unio delphinus; assembly: GCA_029339505.1. NCBI lineage: Eukaryota > Metazoa > Mollusca > Bivalvia > Unionida > Unionidae > Unio > Unio delphinus. The sequence continues at coordinate 1,010,668 of JAQISU010000275.1, forward strand.
GAAGACCTCTGAAACCTAAACCCGATGGCGTTGCAACCCCTGATTCTATCAAGGATATAAAAAAACTAATCGAAGATGAAATCGCTGAGACGTTAAATTTAACAGATGTTGATCCCGGGGAAATAGTTGTATTTCAAGACAAACAGGGTAAATTAAAAAGCAGTAATGTGTCGTTGAATGATATTTTGGTTAAACAACAAAACGCAATCGAGAATACTATCGCGTTATTTTCCGATCAGGGTAAATTGAAAACTAGTAATGTGTCGTTGGATGATATTTTGGTTAAACAACAAAACGCCGCTGAAAACTCTATTGCGCTGTATTCCAGCGGCGGACGACTTAAACCAGGCGCACTTGTGTCTACGATCACCGACGCAATTGCCGCCCAAGACCGTAATCTTGATGATCATATACGAGGTTATAATAATTTTCGCAAAAATGTCGTACATAAATTATTTGGAACCCCGCTTGTGGTTGGCATGACTCGCTGAAATCAAAAACTTTCTATCGCTATTCTTTTTTAACAAGGACGCGGAGAGGATGATGAATGAAAATGAAATCAAGGCAAATTATCTTGATATTTACAATGATATTTCTAAACTAATAGAAAATCTTGAAAGAGTGCAAAAACCCACTAACGACGTCGTTGTTAAGTTTTTGGAACCCCACTTGTGGCTGCCATGACTCTCGCTGAAATCAACGAGTTTATCGGCAAGCATACTCATAATGCCTACGTCGCTAATAATTTCTTTGGTGTCCCGGTTACATCTACAATGACTCTCAAAGATATTAATATGTTTATGGTGAGACAAACAACACTTAATACCATCGTTGATAAATTTTTAGGGAGAACACCTGTTTCTGAAACCACATCGTTGACAGGCCCGACTCTCGCTGAAATTAAAAGCGCGTTTGACGAACAAAAACGCATCAGCGAAATGGCTAAAAATTTCTTTAAGGGCTATCAAAATTACAATATCACGACGACATATTCTGAACTTAACAGGTATTATGGCTTACAAAAAAGTTTGGAATTTGAATTCCTTTTGATTTCATTTTTTAAACGCCGCGATGGAACGATGATGAAATATACCGAAATCAATAAAACCTATCTCGACATTTACGACGATATTCTTAAACTAAAAGAAACCTCTGAAAGGGTAAAGCATGGGACCTTTGATTGGGTAAAAGAATCTAATGCTAAATTGAAAGTCAATATCGAGAAGTGGCCTCATGGTATCTACAGGATGACGTTAATCTCTAACAAGCAATTTGATATCATCGTAAGCGGTAAAACCTACTTTGGTGGCACCGCAACAGTAATTATCGGGATTGAAGAAGAATTTGAGATTGTAGCGGTTGATAGTACGATTAGAAAAGAAATAACCTGGTGCTTAGAATTCGTATGCGAAGTAAATAACTAAATTGAAAGGACAATCCTTTAGATTTCACAATTGAAAACGCTAGCGTTTTTAAAATAAAAATGATTTCATCAACGCAATGTCGCTATTATCAGGTCAGAGAATTTCAAACTAGACTCAAAACCCTCGCCGAGGAGTATCAAATACAAATAAAAAAATACCGACGAAGAATCACCGCGATTGATATTACTATGTACTCGGTGGCAAGCGTTCTCGCTGGTGCCGGAATAATACTAGCATCGGTTACAATGATTGCCCAGGTCGTAGTTCCAATTTGCATTTCTGCGGTGGCTACAATCGCCGGTATATCAACCGGGATAACAAAAAAGATATCATCATGCAGCCAGAGTAAACTGCAAGATTACTTAATTCAATTTCATATTGTATCAACCGCGTACTCGCAATTATCCTCGATGATATCGTCGTCACTCGATAATACAAATATATCAGATAGTGAGTTCTCAGCGATGCTCAGTATTTTTGATTCCGCGATATCAAAATTAGAGCGACAGCATGAGTATAACACCGATGGAATTAGAAAACACGAACCCAAAAACCAGAATGATCTCAATAACATCAACGATATCAACGATATCAGATTCTGAGTTCTCAGTGATGGTCAGTATTTTTGATTCCGCGATGTCAAAATTAGAGCGACAATATGAGTATAGCAACGATGACAACACCGATGGAATTACTTCAACGAATAGTGGAGAACACGAACCCAGTACAAACAAGTATGATATCAATAACATCTACGAAACCCGAGTTTAGTGTAAATTTTCCTAGCCCAGTCCCCGTGAAGGAGATAGCGCTAGCAAAACTACGAGTGTATCACAGTTGGCCTAATATCAGATCAAAATCATTTGGTGAGCAGCAACCGAATAATTCACTGGTATTTGCAAATAAGAATAAACCAGACGGGACTCCAGACTGGAACGTCGTTTCAATACCAACCGGATCATATCAAATTGAACAAATCAATAATGAATTCGCGCGTAGAATAAAATCGATTACTGGAAAAGAATCGAAAATAGCTATAACGGTTCATGAACCGACACTATCATCCGCAATTGAAATAAGCACAGAAGGATACGTCGTAGATATCTATCAGAGTTCTATTAGAACCGTACTAGGATGGCCTGAATTACCACCCGGGTGAAAAACCGTTAATTTACCACCTGAACCACAAAAAACTGATTATATCACCGACAGGATAAAACCCGATAATCCAGTAAAAAGTTATAGAGAGTACAGTATAGCTATAGAGTTTTTTGAGTTAGGATACGAACATTTTATAGGGAGTGGACTATCGAGTGTGTATCATTTTGTTAACGAACCTAGAATCGTTGAAAATTTCACAGCGATGAATGATGATTTTTCACTGTTGTTAATATCTATTAAATCCGGCTCTCTCACCAGAGATGAATTTATCAGCGTCGTAGAAACATGTAACAAAATCATCAGTGACATGGAAACATTTCATTCACAAATTATTCAAGAGGTATTAAGTGACAGTAATCCTAAAACAAGAGATTTATTTGCTGATAAATATAAAATTCCTGTCAAAGATATTCCAGTATTCAAACTACCAGAATATAACGTACCAGAACTAAAACAACTTCTCAGTGATGCCATCGATGTTGGTTTTAAAATAATTCATGATACATGGAGAAAAACAGCATCATCGGAAATAAAAACCCTCAAACATAATAATGACCCAGATGGTGGCGGCAGACATATCGCTCCGTTCAACGTGAATATATCCTCAGTGATTGCGCTCAATTTAGTATGCGATGTTATCGAAGGTAGTTATCAAATAAATCTCGAGCAATCAAATCAAGCTCAGCAAGGGTATATTTTGTATTCATTTGCACCAATAGCCCCTCCAGGATTTTTAATAATTGAGTCTCCGGTTAATCCAGTCTATATGCGATGCCATAATAATTCGCTAACGAGAATCAATTTCAAACTCACTGACCAGTCCAATAATCTGATTGATCTACAAGATGAGGTGTTAGCGATTAGTCTGTTTGTGAAATCTTAGTGATTTTCATCGTAAATTGCTTTGCAATTTCAAAAATTATTAACCAGAATTGAAAGTTCAGCAGCAGAGAGGGTGAATGACAACGACGTTGCAATCAAAATCGATTGAAAAATCGTAAAATCTCCATATGGCAAATGGAGATATTTTTTTAGTTAAAATATGAGATTTTTCAATCGATTTTTTTTTGCCGGAAAGTTGTGAGGTTCGCCCTTTTTTTGGTTAAAATGAGATCGTAGGAAGGCTCGTTTTAAGATTTCAATCAAAATTGTGTCTCAAAACGTTGTGAGGTTCGCCCTCTCTGCTGCTCCTGATCCTCCACAACCATTCAAATAAACGATTTTATATCGCGTAATCGTATCTGATATCGGTGGTGCATTAGAAAATTCTGATTGAATTTCAATACGGTTACAACAAAGATATTTATCGTCGTTGGCAACGTCTGCGGATTCACAATACTCGTGTAGTTTTTCCTTTTTAAATCGCCAACGCCCCCAATTTTCCTCGGGATCTGTGAATGCCGCTACAGCTGATCTGTATTTTTTGTGGATATACATCGAATCAGTAGCTACTCTAACCGCGGTATCTGGAAATCTATTTATCATCGAAAATAGATTAATACAAGCATAGGCTAGCATAGAACTTCTCAAATGTGTATACTGGGGACTTTATCCATCACAGTAGGTAACAACCGTACCTGATTTCTCACCATTGGATAGAAAAACATCCCTACAAGTTTTCCATGTTTCGTTAAATCCGCTATGATAAAATCGTATTCTGCGTCGTCTATGATCAACCTCGAAGAGTATTTTGCATTGTCATATCTTCCACCTTGAGTGAATTTACCAATTATATTTCGTCCGAAATCTTTGGCTTCTTTGTTTTTAATTTCAAATAACTTCTTAGATGATTTCATGATTTCTTCCTCGCTGAAATCTGGAAAATGCTCTCGCTGTTCGCGTATTATACGATCTAAATTGGGTTGTGGTAACCAAACATCCTTCTGCGCGTGATAGCATATAATAGCTTCACCGACAATCAACGATTGTAACATCTCACAATCAATCATATACCGCAATAACACAATTGGCATCCAATGTTTCACAGATAGGTGTCTACCAAGCCAAACATAACTACACGGATGTAACCCTTTAGCGAATTCGAATGATATCACACGAGCGAATCCGGTTAAATCAAAATCGGGTAATGGCCCATTAATCGCAACACGAGTCATTTCATGCGTGGGGTGTCCAAATCGTTTAAAATACTCAGCGCATTCTCCATACCCGAGAAAACTTCCAGGATAACACGCGGATATATCAATTGAAATCATACCATCACGTGAGTATTTTGTATTCCACAATCCTCCATGACCAAATTCGACGCAACTCAATTTAACGTCCTCGAGAAAATCACTTCGTGTTGGACGCCATGAGTTTTTTTCTCTTGCGAAGTGAGCTACCACTGATGGAATAGTAAAACTATTCGTGAGTAGTTTTTCATGGAAACTCTCCGGTGAAAATTCATTAGCGATTTTTCTCATTCTGTTATCTAATTCTTCAACGCGATATAATTCACCATTTGGTCTTACAAATTGATCAAATCTTAATTCGGAACCAGCACTATTAAGTAACCACACTGACACGGGATCATCTTTACACAACTCATGAATAACATCAAATAACCTCTCTTCGTTGAACACATCCCCGGAAAATTCCCCCGGGATATATTTCACGATTCGTTCTCGTGGAAATGCATTTACTGCAGGTGTCCACGCGTGTTTGTTATGATCAATAATTACAATTGGAGCTCCTCGCGATTGATATTTCGGTTCGTATAATACTACTCTGGTTATTGTCGTTACTGATATTGGGAATTTTAATGATGCTTCTAATTTAGCTATATCGGAAATCATTGCCCCGCGCTGTTTCACTGTTAGTTCCCATTCGGTTATTTTTTTTCGTCGTTTTTCAGTTAATTTGTTTTCCCATTACCCGTGTTGCTACATAATTCAGTGTTGAATCACCTTGTGATTTCGACGATGTTTTCATAGGAGCTAGTTTTGCAATACTTGGCTTATCATTTATCGGGTATATTCCGTAAACAACCACTGTTATAGGATAAGGTTTCTCGTAGTATGGTTTGTCAATTCCAGTTAGAATTCCTGGTTTGGAATCTCTACTCACAATAACAGTTATTTTATCCTTGAGGATTGGTTCAAATTTATCCCTGATAATCCATTCACCTTCGTCGTTGATAACGAATTTTATTCTAAAAAAATACCTCTTCGTGCCAAAATGTGAAATTATCATAGCTGCCCTTGTATCGTTCATGGTAGCAATGCTTACTGGTACATTGACATCTTCATCAATAATTCGAAATGTCAACTAACAGTGTGCTGCACCGTCTCGGTAGAATTCATTAAAACACTCTCTGATTTTATCCAGTATAGTTCTATCATCGATTAGATGTTTTGGTATATCAGAAACTCTATCGAGATTAAATCTAGCATTTTTCCAAGGCGTAATTTTCGATAATCTCTTGAACTCCTTCATGCTATCGTCGTTTAGACGTTTTTGTTTAACAGATACTCTATCGAGATTAAATCTAGGATTAATTTTCGATAATCTCACAAACTCCTTCATATCGAGATTAAATCGAGCATTTTTCCAAGGCGAAATTTTCGATAATCTCTTGAACTCCTTTATGCTATCGTCGTTTAGACGTTTTGGTTTAACAGACTCTATCGAGATTAAATCGAGGATTAATTTTCGATAATCTCTTGAACTCCTTCATTCTATCGTCGTTTAGACGTTTTGGTTTAACAGAGACTCTATCGAGATTAAATCTAGGATTAATTTTCGATAATCTCTTGAACTCCTTCATATTATAATTAAAACAAGTATTTAAATAAAAAAGTATTTTATATAATGAATCATTGCAAATGGCTCATGATTGGATCAGTAGCTACGTGTAACAAATCATGCAGAAATGAGTTCTGTGGGTATCATATGCAAAGCGTGAGAAACGGTTCAAAGGGTCCTCTTCCGTGCTTGTATTGTGGGGTAGGGGTTAGAGGCAAATCACAATTATGTATTAGTTGTGGTGGTAAGCGTTATAGAGAGTTGAAGCGTTATTATGACAAGCGAAGAATAAAATCTCCTGACGTTGTCAACGACGTTGCCAATGGCAAAATCATAAAAACTGCCCAGGACTACATAGAAAGATTTCTCAATGTTATATCTCAACCAAATAATGATTTAGACAAATAAATATATTAGTATATAAATGAACCAAGAATTTCAACGACATCCAGTGATCACCAGCTACGAAGCGTCTCGTGATGGTGTTGTTAGACATTGTAAACATAAGAAATCTGTTGGGGGTGATAATGGTATGGGGTATTTGAGTTTTAACACTGGAAAGAAGAAATATTATTGTCATCGTTTCGTATTCGAGGTGTTTAACGGATTGATCAAGGATGGTTTTGTTATTTATCACATTGATTCCGATCCCAGAAATAACAAATTGAACAACCTTCAAGCTATTTCACAACGTGAAAACACAAAACGAGGCGGGACTGGGAAATACCCGAAAAATGCTAGACCTGTAAAGTCGTTTAATACTGAAAATAACACAGAGACAGTATTTCAGTCAATAACCGAAGCCGGTAGATATTTCGATATTTATCCGTCTTCTATTCAATGCGTTGCAGAGAATATCACCAGAACCGCTTTTTCAAAACGTTTTTGTAAAAAAATTCGATTTGTTTATGTGAATTAACGGAGATAACTCGCTGGTATAGCGCGCGTGAAAAATCACCAATGACAGAGTTGCCGTTGGTGAAACACTGTTGTTGTTTTGGTAGTTTTTGATTGGTTGTTATAATTATCATGAATCTCAACGGGTATAATCAATTATCTGTTTCTGAAATCGTGAAATCCTTCGATTTTCAACAAAGGACTTCCATCATAGGAAAAAAATCATCATGAAGTTTACAAATAATCATATTATTTTTTTAGTGTCTTTTTCAAGTATTATGTGTTATTTCAACGTTGTGAATGATCACTATTAAAAACAACAAGGAATTACAAGCACACATCGTTCTATCTAACTGCGTTGTAATGAGTAGTTATATACAACCTGGTCTGTTATATGTTTGGGCTTTAGCCGAAGTTCAAGTGCAAACTCAAATCACACCGTCATGCGTGGTGTGAATGTTATTATTGACATTCAAACCGGGTTGGATTTTGGGGTTTGTGTTTGCACCTGAATGTAGAATAGCCCACGTCATCCATTGTCATTGTACATACCATTGCATTATATACCATAATCACCCCTATAATCTATTGTTTTGCTGTCCCGTTATAATCTATTGTTGTGCCGTCGTCATTATCATCCTATAATCTATTGTTGTGCTGTCCCTATAATCTATTGTTGTGCCGTCGTCATTCATTGCATTTGTATATAACTATTATCATTGTAAATACCATAATATAATCTATTGTTGTGCCGTCGTATACAACCGCCTACACACTAGATCATGGGGTTGTAATGTGCCGTATGTGCCGTCGTATATGTATCAACCGCCAACCACACTAGATCATTGGGGTTGATGTGCCGTCGTCATCCATTGTATATAACCATCATCATCGTAATCACATTAAGCTTCTGGACATGCTAAGATGACCAACACCTTAGCGGGTCCAGAATTCATTTTGTGGATTTTCAAACAATTTAACAAATATACTTTTCATATATATGAATTCTGAAAATATCAGATGTATTATTGTTGAAATTAACAAGCTTGAAGATCAAAATATTAAACTATGTTCAGGGTTAGATTGTGATCAAATAATGACAGATTTCGAGGATATAGAATTTGCACAAAACAATGGAAAATATGTACTCGCTAAGCAGTATTATTTAATTAAGCGAATTCAAAATTTTATACGTGAGAGTTTAGTTAATGCTGAAGACGTTAATGTGTTTGTACCATTATGTAGGATCGTAGAACATGTACCAAAACAATTAAGTTCTGAATACGAGCAAAGGAAAATTATTAATTGTAAGGTGAGACAGATAAAAACTCTAATCGATCAGGCTGAGTCCCACGCGTAGAGAGCCTCCTTGTTGTATATAACTTCCGTGTATACAGGTAACGATGAACGAGTTTAGTCAAATAAAACAGTTCACACGGTGTTGTAATGGAAAATTCATAGTAATTTTCAACGTAGTAAATTTTTTTACACTGGGTATATGGCAAAGAAAATCTTCGATTGGAAATTGCTGTGCAATTTCACCTTTTGATTTCATTGCAAGCAATTTGACAATAGTGATACTCTTTCAATATGGTAGGACAATCACTGACCACACGGAACGCAAAACAGCGACTGAGCGATATTAATAAACTACTACCCCTTCGTGATCGTATACGTGAGAAACTTCAACAACGACAATTACTTCAGACTGATTTTTCTACTGATACACAGGAACTGTTTAAGCCGATTGTCAGTGCAACTGAGGGTGTAACATCACCAATTTCTAAACAAGAAAAAGCGCAGGAAGAGTCCTTTCTCCCTGTGTTAGAAAAAATAGCAAAAAGAACTAAACAAACAAAAAAATCATTACAAACACTTCCTGGTGATATAATAACTACTGCAAGACGACAAGAACAACAAGAACGAGAACTTCAGGAAGAAATTGAACGATTAGTTGATATTGATATTTCCTCACCACCACCTGAACCACTTGAAGAATTTCAAGAACAACAAGGCGCTGACTATTCTCCTGAAAATATATTCACAGTTGATGCGTTAAATACAGAGATATCAAAACAGACTCTGAGTTAGTTAAATTTACCAAAGACAACTTTAAAAAAGCGAAAAGATATAGCTATTTAAAAGACGTTTGGGCAAATAAGGTGTTTTTAGCAAACCGGGGAAAAACTAAAATCACAAGAGAAACGAGTAATGATTATAATAAATTTCTAGCTATTGTAATGGGAGTCACACAACCACCACCAGTATACACAGCTGACCCAATCCCAGGTGAAATACAAATAATGGCAGAGGCTGATTCTGAGAAGGGTGCAACTGGTACAACTAAAAAAAAGGGTAGTGGCTTAGTTGGAAACTCTTCGAGTGGAAACGCTAGCGTAACATGTCCTGGCAATATTCTTGGTGATATAGCACGATTAGAAGTACTTGTTGGGGGTAAACGGGCTGGAAATAACTCACCAGAAATAATCAATGAAGCTGCTGATATCTGTAGGCGATTACCGTATTTTCGCGCATATATCCCGCGGGTTATACCAGATTTTACAAACCCCGCAGGGGGGGGGGGTGCGGGTTATATAAGGGTGCGGGCTATATCACAATTATTTTACACATAATGATTTTTCAACATATTGTTTGAAAAACGTAACTACATAACTTATATATTGTTCTAGTTTTGTTTTGCAAGGGTTGGATATTATGGCTACTACGGTGACTTTACAACTTACGGTATCGGGACCAAATCAACATTTCGGGATAAAAACTTAAAATTTCGTATCCGTCACGTTTTCATAATCAATATTTTCTGTTTTCAATCGAAATAACTACGGTACCTGATTTTACCGCTGGGCCACGATCCACTGCTTCAGGTCAGCTACAAGGTGAGGCCACTTTGCTTTAGGTCCGCGACGAGCACGTTTTCGTGGATTCATCTTCTACAACGTTCCTTTTTCTTTTCTCCAACCTCGGATTACACTCTCATCAATATCAAATTTTGTGCCTGTGGCTCTATTGCCATGCACTTCAGCATACGCAATGGCAGTTAGCTTGAAGTCGGCTGTGTAAGACTTTCGTTTCGGCATTTTTTAAATTAAACAGAAAGAAATTATTTAAACTCGAATCTACACTTCACAAGAATACAAGATTATTTAAAAATGTCCGTGTTTATGTAGCCTGTAGTTGAGGCACAGCTCCTACGCACACAAGCACTGTGTACCGTGTTTTTCCTGACTTTTATTGAGCAAAGGTCGTCGGCTTACTTTGATGATGGCGCCGCTAAAGGCTCCAGTTGAAGGGTGAAACAAATACCTGTTTGTTTTTGCTGCGGCAACTTCAGATAATTGTAGAACATTGAAACAGATTTGTTTTATTTGTTTAGTATATATCAGTGCTTCAAAGGTAATCAGTTCTCTTTGAAGTGTCAGCAAACGTATTTTTTCTTCTTCCATCTGGTATTTGTTTTTAAATTAGTGTCATCTGCTTGACTGTACTCATTTTACGTTTTCGCCTTCTGCGGATTTGGATTTCGACTAGTCAGTTGCATAAAGTAATAAGGCCAGATATCATCATTAGCGGATTATGATATAACAGTGCACTGTTAGTGTGGTTTGCCAGTATGAGACAAGGACTTGTTATTTTAACAATATATTCCAGTACATTGTTTCCTGTCATGGTGCCTTTGATTTTCTCTACTCCAAACGCAAGACTGTATATACGGTTTTTATGAGCCAAAATTGGTGTCGCCACAAATATCACCAGATGGTATATTTTGTCACCAAAACGGAAAACAGAATCGCAGTTTGCTACATCAGTGAAGCCCCGTGATCCTGTAATTGATTTCATTTCCGATTGTGGCTGTATAAATATATCTATGGTTGCGGGTTATACAAAGGTGCGGGTTATGCCAACGATTTTTTACACAAAACCCCAAAACCCGCGGGCTATATGAGGATGCGGATTATCTGCGTGTGCGGGATATATGCGCGAAAATACGGTATTTCAAGGTGGTATCATGGATATCAGCACATATCGAGATTTTATTGAAGAGTTAGTGGAAAATTCTACGAATTTTCATCACGGTTGTCATAGCGATTAAACTCGAAGAGTTTCACGATTAGATTAATAGCAATTGAATAGAGAATGATCATACACTACAACCATGATAAACCAACTAACGTCTACGTGGTAAACTCACGATTGCCACAATACCGAGCATACTATGGAGATGGTCTCTGTAATACTATAATGGGATTATTTTCAAGAATGGCTCCAAAAGTAGCGCCGCTAGCAAAACAATTATCAATGAAAGCCATTGATGTTATCAGGGATAAGGGTATTAGCGCTGTTGGTGATCTTGCCGGGAAGGCGTTTTCAGCCGCGAAGGATAAAATAACAGCGCTAGTTCGACGCGGAAATTCTTCCAGATTTTCAAAGAAGCCATTGCCATTACCATCTACTGTGGTTATGCCTGCAAGTGTTAGTAAAATAATAAATAACGCAGTAGATGAAAAACTACAGTCGTTGATGACTCCGAACGCCCAGGATAATATAACAGCAAATATGATAGCGGGAAGTGGTCTTGGAAATTCAAAGAATTTCTACAAACGTCAAAGACGTCGATGAAAATCATTGTTGAATTTCAAAGAATTTTCACGATTTCACCTCCAATTTAGACCAGAGGATATATAATAAAAAATGTTCAAACAGAACCCTGATAGTGCATTTGACATGGACGCCCCAGTGCTCAAGGATGATTCTGTACGTGATTATCAATTTTTTGCCTATCACGCAGTACAACCTAATCTTTGGGTGAGAATCGAGCTTCAAGTTCATGATACCAGTAAATACTTTTTGCCTTGTGAAGCCTTTATTGAAGTCGAAGGTGAGCTCGTAACAAATGTTCCAGCTAATACACCATATGATGATAACCCAACTATCCGAGTTGGTTTTGTTAACAATGGCATCATGGCGTTATTTGAAAGTGCTAGATATCTCATTGATGGAAGGGAAATCGAATCTATTGAACGTGAGGTTGATATTGCAACGGGGGTGATCGGGTTAGCGAGATATTCTGATGACTATACTAGATCGGCAGGTCCGTCTATGATGTTCGCGAAGGATATTACTGATAACGCTGAGCACGTCCAGTATTCTAGAGCAAAAGCAACACGAGTTACAGCAGTTGATCCAGCACCAGCCGTGTATGTAAGACCAGCTGCTGAATTTGATGTCATCAATAATATTCCCGGTTACAACCTAGGATTTGCAACACGAGTAGCAACGTTACAGGGACAGCGTCGACGGTTTTCATGTGCGATTCCGTTGCATCACATATTTGGATTTTGTAGAAACGTCAGAAAAGTTATCTATGAAGCAAAGAATACGGTAGCATTAGTGAGAAAAGGTACTGATGATAGTGCAATCTGGCGTGGTGCTGGCGTCCCCGACGGTAAGGTCGTTTTATCAAAACTAACACTGTGGATGCCAGTGTTGACTCCGTCGTTGTCAACAGAACCACGGTTACTATCATTTATGGATCGGGGGGGGGGGGGGGGAAAGAGATTATTAAGTTGGTTGACAACATCCACAGATACCATGGATTATAATATTGATGGTACACTTACATGGCATCTAGCATCGAAACAGGGTATTTCAGCTCCACGTCACATATTTGTTGCGCTACAGAATACTGCGCGATTAAATAATCAAGAACGTTCCCATATGATATTTGATCAAATTGGGTGTAATGAAGTCTCGCTGAGAATAAACGGACAGCAAGAACCATCAGAGGATATACACAGAAAATCATATTGCACGAGTTTATCATAACCTGTTGTCGTATATGGGACGCGATCAAAATGTTGATACTGGTCTACAAATATCACAGTTGGATTTTAAAAGTCTGTATCCGATTTATTACTTTTCGTTGGAACATCTTGACTTGATGAGACAGTCCGTCGTTGATATACATTTCCGAGCTCGTGTAACCCGTCCTGGTGGTATTGCTAATTATAGAGCGGTTGCTGTCATTCTCAGTGATAAATCAATGCTACTCGAAGGTGTTGGTGGACGAATGAGAGTGGTAGATGCACCAGTGGAAAATCTGTGATTGATTACTTCGTAATTGATTACTTCGTAATTGATTTTCCATCTCTCTCACTGTGATTTAGAATCAATCTGTTTTGTATAATGTCGTATAATAATATCAATGTCACGTTGACACCTGGTTTGTTAAAAAAATTACAATCCAAATCAGCTAAGCAATGTGGAACCACAATAACGCTGAAACCTAATCAAATGAATGGCGGGGGGAATAAACTATCGCTGACGAAAATTCAGGTTAATCATTTTAATAAAGCGCTTAAAGAAAAAAAAGGAGTTCAGGTTACTCTTTCTGCGAGCGCGATTAAAAACATGGAAAAGACTGGTGGTATATTCCCGCTGTTAGGGTTGATTCCAGGGTTGATTGCCGCAGCGGCCCCAGCGGTAGCTAAAGTGGCAGCGTTAGGGGCTATTGGTACCGCGGCAGGAATGGCACTACAGAAAGCAGCGGGAAAGGGGTATAAAAAAAAGGGGAAAGGTCTAAGACTACCAGGAACCCCGTATTCATGGTACAGTGGAAAGGGCCTGAGACTAGGACCAGTTTATTAGTGAAAAATCTTCCAATGTCCAATTTTGATTTAATTGATGCCGCTGAAAAACTCGCGATTAAAAACTTCAGAGGTGTTTTTATGAAAGATCAGTTACCGGCACAACCAAATAATGTTGAAACGGGTATTATTAATCTAGATAACAGCGATGGACCTGGAACCCACTGGGTTGCATACGCGATTGATCCACGTGGGATCATTTATTTTGACTCATATGGACTAGCGCCTCCGAAGGAATTTAACCGCTATATCCTTGATTTATCAACGCGCTTAAAAATACCCCGTTGGTATTCCACGTTACCAACACAAACAATGCTTGACCCACCCATATGTGGCAATGAAGTATTAAACGTACTTGATGCTATTTCACGAGAATCTTTGATGAAATTGCAAAGTAATTTACAATCAAAACCACCCCATGTAGTAGTGAATGAGTATACTGGCAGTCGTTGGATTGAAAATCTTTGATTGGAAATTGCTGTGCAATTTCACTTTTAGATTGAAAATCTTTTAGATTTTAAACAGAAAAAAGATTTCCATGATAACAATGATTGATATTTGGGGACGACATTTATCAACGTTGAAGAAACCGGATACTGATGAAATCAAAGATGTTAAAAAACTAATCAAAGATGAAATAGCCGAAACGTTGAACCTAACAAGTGTTGATATTGGTGAAATAGTTGTATTTCAAGATAGTCAGGGTAAATTGAAAACTAGTAATATCTCCCTCGATGATATTTTAGTTAAACGACGAGAAACAGCAGAGGATACTATCGCGTTATTTTCCGATCAAGGTAAACTCAAACCAGGTGTATTTATTTCAACGATCACGGATAAATTAGCAACATTCGACAACACGGCGAATTCATTGAAATCGCTCAATGATAAGTATGACAATCATATAGTTGTATTTGATCAGTTTACTGAAACACAAAAAAATATAATTAACAAAATTGATAAACCCATGCTAGAATTTTTTGGAAATCCACCAGTGACCACACCAAAACTCACCTCGATAAATGATTCTATGTTGGAACTAGCAACTCTTCAATCCGAATATGAAAAACACGTGAAACAGTTTTCAATGTTTCTTAAAAACATCATTGATAAATTTATTGGAAACCCATTTGATAAAATTGAAATAACCCTTCCTGATATTAAAAAATCCATCGATGATCTAAAAACATTCAACAACGCAATGAAGGATGATACAGCGAGAATGATAGGTGTTGTTGAAAAAATAAAAATTCCTCATGAGAGCACCAACAATATCGTATACACGATTCAACACGGTTCATTTGCGTGGACTCCCACAAACAACATTTTACACGTTACCGCAGCAGTCAAGGGTATTTATCGATTTACAACAGTATCAACGAATCAATTCAATATATCATCAAATAGTTCATCTGGAGTCAATAATACAATATCAACGATCATCGACAAGGATGTATCTGAACAATTCACGATAACGACTGCGGATAGAAATCTAGCCAGGGTTTCAGTAACGTGGTACGTAGAATTCGTAGTGGATTTAAGTAAAAAATTAAACTGAAAACGCTAACAATTTGAAATTAATTGAAAACGGTAAAGCTGCTAAAATAAGATGACAATCCCTTCAGTGTATCAGTATCGCTATGATCAGGTAAGAGAATTTCAAACTAAACTCAGCTCGCGCTGTGAGGAGCATCAAATAAAATAAAAAAAATACCAACGAAGAATAACCGCAGTTGATATCACCGTGTATTCGGTGTCGGGAGTAATCACTGCTGCTGGAATAATACTATCTTCGGTTACAATGATTGCTCCGGTCGTAGTTCCAATAGCTATTTCCGCGGTGGCTACAATCGCGGGTATTTAACCGGGATCACAAAAAAAACTATCATCGTGTAGCCAGAGTAAACTAAACGACTATGTAATTAAATTTCACGTTGCATCTACCGCATACTCGCAATTGTCCTCGTTGATATCATCGTCACTCGATGACACAACAATATCAGATAGCGAATTCTCAGCGATGGCTCAATTGTATAAATCGACAATGCTGAAATTAGAGCGGAATAATAATAATAACAATGACATCACAAGAATTACTTCAACAGATAGTAGAAAATACAACACCGGTGAAAACAAGCATGATATCAATAACCTCAATGCATCCTGAATTCAGTGTGAATTTCCCGATCCCAGTTCTCGTGAAAGAGATAGCGCTAGCAAAACTACGAGTGTATCATAGCTGGCCCAATATCAGATCGGTAGCATTTGGTGGTCAACAACCAAATAATTCCTTGGTGTTCGCGTGGAAAAATAAACCAGACGGTGAACCAGACTGGAACGTTGTCTCGTTGCCAACGGGGTCATATCAAATCGAACAAATCAATAACGAATTACAACGAAGAATAAAATCTATCACTGGAAAAGAATCAAAAATCGCTATAACGGTTCACGAGCCGACGTTATCATCTGCGATTGAGATAAAATCTCCTGGATATGTCGTTGATATTTATCAAAGTTCTATAAGATCGGTGTTAGGATGGCCTGAACTACCACCTCGACAGAAAGAAACCGTTAATATAACAGAACTAAAAAAATCTGATTATGTCACAGACAAGATAAAACCTTATAATCCAATAAAAAGTTATCAAAACCTTGATGAACTAAAAAAAATAAAGGCACAATAGTTTTATTTACAAATATTGGTGATAATTTGAGTATGGCGTTAAAGTTAACTGATGAAAATACCAAAAATATGGTTATTCAAAATTTTGAAAAGATGAATAATGATTTTTCACTATTGTTAATCTCTCTTAAATCTGGTTCTCTCACCAGAGATGAATTTATCAACGTCGTAGAGACGTGTAATAAAATCATTGATGATATGGATATATTAAATTTACAAATAATTCAGGAAATATTAAATTTTATCACACCAAAAACAAGGATTGAATTTGCAGATCATTTTAACATCCGCGTTGAAGAAATTGGTAACTTTAAACTACCCGGATATAACGTACCAGAACTAAAAAAACTGCTCAGTGAAGCCATCGATATTGGTTTTAAAATAATTCACGATACATGGAAAAAAACAACATCACCGGAAATAAAAACCCTTAAAGACAATAATGATCCAGAAGGCGGCGGAAAACACATCGCTCCTCAAAATGTAAATATATCCTCGGTGATTGCGTTAAATTTAGTGTGTGATGTTATCGAAGGAAGTTATCAAATAAATCTTGAGCAATCAAATCAAGCTCAGCAGGGATATATTCTATATTCATTTGCACCAACGGCTCCTCCAGGATGGTTAATAATTGAAGACCCAACTAATCCAGTCTTTATGCGATGTCATAATAATTCTTTAACAAGAATTAATTTCAAACTCACTGACCAATCTAATAATTTGATTGATCTGCAAGATGAAGTTTTGCAAATTAGTCTGTTTGTGAAATCGTGAAAATTCTTCGAATTTCAACAATGATTTTCATCGTAAAAAAACTTGTTAGTAAAAATCGAAGATTTTCATAGCAGCAACAGGGTGAACACCAACTACAACATCGAAGATGTCGCGTCCTTTTTTTTAATTTTTTTTTTTTTACTGAAAATTTAAACAAGTATTTTCAAGGAAGCCTCAGTTTACTAAATTGAAGCTTATTAAGCAATTTTGAGGAAGCCTCAGTTTGCTAAACCGACACCTATTTCAGAAATTTCAAGAAGCCTCAGTTTGCTAAATTGACGCCTAAATTTTTCATAATTTTACTGAAAAATATTAATTAAAATATTTTCAAGGAAGCCTCAGTTTACTAAATTGAAGCTTATTAAGCAATTCGAGGAAGCCTCATTTTTGCTAAATCGACACCTGTAAAAGTTGGTCTGTTAACCTCCTCTGCTGCTTGATGTCACAGAGAACTTTCCATGCATTTCCAGTGTTCAAATGGTTGGTATAGTTTAATATGATTTCATATGACCTCATATATGATAGTTTACTAATAAATCAATAAAGATATGATATTATTTAATGTTGGAAAGCTATGCAATGTGTTGGTTTTATGTCAAACATTATGACCAGTCATAGTTTCTCCAAGTAATTAAAGAGGTATGATGCATTTGTCATTATTCAACATGCATAAAACTTAAAATATGACCACTACAGCTGTACCGATTAATCTGATGCAGTTATTTACTAGAACTTGACAGATGTATTTTTCATGTATTGTTTTTGTTTCAGGGATTAGAGACATCATCCTGCAGTATTGCCATTGAACGTCAGACTGACAGGATACTGAAGAGATCCAAGAGAACGCAAGCATTTGTGAGAGTAAAACAAATTGATTTTGGTAATATTAATACATGTATAACTCACAGTTATAATCTACCCATTAAAAGATAAGCAAATGACACATGTAACAATAAATTAGTTCAGTATGATAGTGTAAGCAATTGTCTCTGTATACCAAACTTTTGTCCAATTTTTGTTACTTAGCAATAATACACTGTTATTGATAAGCATATTTATGAATTACTCATCTGTATTAAAACCAGGATAATCAGTATACACATGTATGATATTTCACGGGTTGTCAGGTAAATATCCATGTGCAGAGAAGGAGCATGGGCATTCAGTGTTCTTTAGACGTCCACACAGACAGTGAAATGGAGAACAAAATAGACACTTTTGATGAACCGGACACAGACCCCAATGATGATGCTCATGATATTGAAGATGAGTGTTCCAGATTAATATTTGTAGCACATTTAAAATCATATTGTGACAAAATAATGATTCATTGAAAAAAGATTTACATGTATAAGAAATTAATACTAATGTAATTTTTTTTTCTAGTTATATCAAGCAAGTATTTTTGGTAAATTATCAGTGTTAATATAGGCAGCGGATGACATTTTCCTGAGTTTCCTAATTTACTAAGATAAAAAAAAATCTTTCAGAATATGTTGAAGAACTTATTGCAGCACTAGATGAAATGGTAAAAGAACCCGAGTCTGTTGATAGACAGATACCACCACCTCTATGCAGCCAATTCCAGAGGCCAGACAAGTTGAATGCTGTCCAGGCTCACAAATCTCGATTTGCAAGATAAGTACAAGGCCTTGAAACCTGTGTAGTTACCATTTTAGTTAGACTATTCCAATGGATTGAATATGCTGCAGGCAAAGCTAATCAGATTTCATGGATCTTAAACCAAAAAAAGTTCATGCAGATTCATTTTTGTAGCACATATTCAGAATCATACATCATGACAAAATTATTATGTATTCTACTACAATATATATTTGTTAAATTGAATACTATTTAAATCTTGTCCCCAATTCTCATAATTATGTTTAGTAAATTATTTGTGAGGATATAATAAGTGAATGAAATTCTTGTTAGTTTCTTAAATTGGGTGGGGGTATTCCTTCTTTCAGACTGTGTTGAAGAGTTGATGGCAGCACTGGGTGATATCATCAAGAAACCAGAGTCTTTTTATAGTTACCACCAACTCTATGCAGCTGATTCCAGAGGCCAGACAAGTTGAATGCTCTCCAGTTTGACACATCTCATTTGCACGCAAAGTACAAGTCCTTGTAAAATGAGTAGCTAACACTTTCACAGTATCTCATATACTATAAATGATGGCAAAGCAGCTTGATTTAATTTATTTTTTCTAGCACATCAAAGTCATATATTGTAACAAAATAATTATTGTCAAATACTAGTTGTGTTTTTAAAATGGATACCATTTTAACATTTATTGCTATATTATTTACAAATTTCAGAATATGTTGAAATGTTGATGACATCACTGGAGAAAATGGTCAGGAAACCAGTCGGTTGTTAGTTACCACCATCTTTATGGAGCCAATAACTGAGGCTGGATAAGTTGATGGCTATCTGCAAGTTAACTACAAGTGCTTAAAACCGGTGTAGTTACCACCTTCACTTGGGAACTTCTGCCTGATTGCATCTACTGCACAGGATGGCAAAGCAACTCCAATTTCACGGCCAAGATATCCCCAGCACCATCTTACCAGATGCCTGTATGCGGTGTATCTATTACGACTGAAAATATAATATGCAACATATTTTAGACTTGAATATTTTAATAAAGTTATATTCTGTCCAGTGGCGTCGCTACGGGGGTACGGGGGGGGTGTGGACCGCACCAGGTGACACCATCTCAGAGGGGTGACACCAAAATGAAAAATTGCAAATTTCACGAAACTCGGCTTCTGTTACGGGCGTGCTTTCATCATATACGTCGTCACCCCCCCCCCCCGTACTTGCTTCTCGTTCACAACAAATTCGCGTGCTGCAGCACAGTTGTTTTTTGCTTCTGCATATTCAATAACTTTAAGTTTGAATGCTGCATCATAAGCAGACCACTTTCTTTTACTTCCAACACTATTCATTTTATCCGAGTGAAATGAACATAAACTTCTACAAAGATTAAACTGAAATAATTTCTTTCAGTAGTAGTATACTATTTATATACCTTATCCTGTAATTATTTCTATGTGTGGTTGGTTTTCAATTTGTATTTGATAATTATTTATCATTGTTATTTGTATTGTGTTTTTCAAACTACGGGTAGTGTGATTCAATCGGTCAAACTATGATTGGTTTCAGCGTGGACATTATTCAAGTATTGTGACAGTTTATAACTTTGAGCAGAAACCACGTCCACTACCATATCTCATTAAACAATAAATCTGAGAGTTGGCATCTATTAGTTAAGTCATTAGCATTGTGCAACAAAAAACACCTATTATCCCCGAGGCATTTACCACAGATTAAGCATATGGTAGCTATTGTACAACAATCTTCCGCTAACAAACCACTTTGCTTTACAAACAACTAAACAATAGTTGTATATAAACTGTGGCTCCCGATTACTTCTAAAACACCTGTCAAAGAAATCCAACAAATTATATTGTTTTACAATTATTCACACTGACTCGTATATTGCACTGTTATTTACCGTTCCGAAGCGTGCGCGCAACAAAACTCTATGGAGCCTCTCGCCATTGTTTCTCGAAGACTGTCATGCATGTATTTCTACTCTCGATCAAAATGTTTGTCGTATATACCTTCAGTATTGTAATTCTTTTATTTCTTTTTACGTAGATTCTTTTCATATTTACACTGAAATAGGCTAGCGTGCATTTCTACGAAACCGTAGAGTTTAATTATTCCTGATTAGCTGAGGGATAAATACCTGACCAGAGATTATTAATATGGCGGTTCTTTTGGAAAATACACGTATTTCCGTAGTTCAAATAACACGTATGGCTGTATACCTTCAGCATCGTAATTCTTTTTTTTTTCACGTAGATTCTTTTCATATTTACACTGAAATAAGCTAGCATGCATTTCTACGAAACTGTAGAGTTTAATGATTACTGCTTAGCTGAGGGTTAAATACTTGAATAGAGATTACTAATAAGGCGGTTCTTTTGGAAAATACACGTATTTGCGTGGTTCAAATAACACGTATGGCTGTACTTTCTGGTGGATGGACATCTGTCAAATATACGTCAAGTACGTTAAAAACATGTTTTTCATTCATTATCCTACCACTTATGTTAGACAAAAATATTTGTTTTACTTCACGTGAGGACAAATCTTATCAGCCATGTGGCATCATTAGGCATGTGATCTCATATTCGGCGATCGACGGAAACAATAAATATTGGAAATCGAGGGGAAAAAGCATTATAAGTTTCAGGTTTGGAACTTGACCCGCAGATAAGCCGACCCCCCTTCTTCCAGGCCTGATTTTTGTCCTAAATTTCTCGGCTTATACGCGAGTATATACAGTAAGTATTGTATGTTTGAAGTTTTTCTGATATTGGCGTAGGGATGTTAATATCGTTTTTTTTTCAAAACCGATTATCGTTTGTAGAAATCCGATTTTTAACCGATTATCGGTTTTTGTCCTACATAGATATTACAGAAATATATTCTTATAATGCAAGTTAGTGTATGCCTCGTGCGAATACAAGATATTTATTACATAACATAACGTACAGACGCGCAAGCGGCAACACAACGCAACACGGTGTCAACTTCGAATTGTTTATTTTCTACTTAAAGATTTGAATAAACCTCATTTATACTGTAGGTGTATGAAAGAAATCTTTTATTAATTGTCACTGGTTTATTAGGGTGGTTGCTCTAAATTAGCATCTCCTTCATTGTAGTAATTCGTGACATCATCGTCTGACGGCATGGAGGACGATATTGTGGCTCCACCAAAGCCATCAAATCACGGAAGGAATTGGATTCAACAATCGAAATTGGTAGCATGTTTTCAGCGACAAACTTAGCTACAGCAACAGTAACTTTTTCTTGATGACTATCAGGACAGTTTCTTTGTGTTCCAATAAATGTTGTAAATCACGGCTGAACATTTGAAGGAGCCGCAAATCCGGCAAATGTGCATGCAATCCGGTAGTAGTACCACCGCTCGGACTTATTTGTTGTGAACATAGTTTACAGCGAGCCATGCTTGCTTGATGAAATTTTTTCAAAGTTTTCCCATACATCAGATTTATTTATACGACCAGCAGAGACCAGTCCTCAACAACAGAGACTGTAGCTATTAACAGTCTAATGTTGTCAATTTCGGACATCAAAGAACTTAGCGACCGGTCGGTCGACTAACTATTGACATCCTTCAACAATAAATGTATTCATTTACAAAGACGCTGCATGGAGCGCTCACAAATTTTAAACACACCTTCTTATCTGCTGGCCATATTGTATTAAAATGTAAACAATAAACAAATGCATGAATTAATTTTTTTCTGACATTTTTTTAAATGACCCTCTTCTTTTTGTAAAAACAAAAACCGATAATCGTTTTCAAAACCGATAATCGGAATTCCGATTTTCGTTTAACAACCCTATATTGGCGCCATAATTACAGCGAGAATATTTTGCCTAGATGTACAATTGTTTACATACTCTGACAGAATTTCCTCGCGATTTCCATACTGCTGTCTGTAGGCATAGTATGCTGCTTCCAGGACATATTCATCTAAGCAAACTGTCAAAAATCCAGGATGATTGATGATGCAATCCACATTTAGCTCCTTGGTCTTTTCAAAAATCACACTGATCTCTTTACAGCCTCTACACTCTTAAACCGTTTCTTTAATGCTGCAATTTCCACATGAACACCTGAATAAATAAAACATGTATATGGTAAATATGCTATATCATAATTATTTGGTTAGACAGCAAACATGTAGCTTTTAGATTATCAAGTGTGTGTGTGTCATAATGGTAAGACTTCTACAGTTGCACCTATTGTACCACAATGATGAAATGTACATCTCATCAGAAATGTTGTATATTATTCTCTTTATTAGTTCCCCCATAAACCTTTTGTGTATTATTTGCCACTAGTACTGTGCACCTTAACTGACATGGAAAAATATGCTGGCTAAGAATCTATCCATGTAAAATATAAAAATGTATACCCATTGCCTGGATTAAAAGCTACATTCAGGGTACGTGTGCTTTAAAAAAACAAACTTTAGTCATACAAGTAATAAAGCATTTATTTCTACACCTCTCATAGTCTGAGTCTTAAGTGTTAAATTTTAACACCACTAGTTATTGATGAATCATGCTACATGAAACTCTTTTCTGAAGACGTCCAACAAACGTTTTCCATATTCGTTTACTTCTCTTGTCATTATGAAATTCAAATAACACAAAAGAAAGAAATATATTAGTAATAGTTAGCAATAACTGCAGTAATGATAATAGTAATTACCAGAATGTAGAACCCAACCGCTGTTCAGCTTGATCGTGGACCGAGTTTTGTTCAGCCAGTTCAGGGCCTTGACACTATCTCGTTCGGGCTGAAACTGATACGGCCTCACTTCGTAATGAGCAGAATCTTCAGATTCATGAACTTGTCCATAATCAAGGGGTTCACCTTCATCAAACGACGAAGATGAGCATGATAAATTTCCCATAAAATCGCACGTATCGTCACTATCACCCATTATCATCACATACGCTAAACTTGAATGACTTCCCCCTACGTACGTCACTTCCGGAAATCCGATTTTTTCCCCCGGAAGTTTACAAATATTTCCGGAGCGTTTTCCGTACAACATCAATTTATGCTCAAACAATCCTTTTTTTCTCCTTTGTGAGTTAAAAGCTACATCTAAAATGTACATTTCGGAAATATTCAGCAAAAAAGGAATATTTTGATATATAATGTGTTTTTGACGCTAGTAGACCTTTAAAGCTCGAAGACCAAATAACAGGTTTGAAAACTAATTTACATAACAGTTAATTTATAAGATATTGAAGTTTTGCCATATGTTCGACCTGTAACTTTTAAGTAATCAAAATAAAAGCAACTTACATTAACTGGGATATATTGTATGATGGTTATGAACGTGAGAGGGTGATGGGTGGGCCTGTATTTTTGTGATTTATTCTAGTTTTTTTTTTATACTTGACAATATTCTGTCTTTGTTATATGCCTTGCAGGCAAGCACAAATTTGCATCATTCCCTCCCCCACATCAATTGTCCTTAGAGGGTATAAAAGAAAGCTTTATATGAATTCACTATATTTGATTTAAAATCTGACTTATCTATTAACAGTGAACGATATTAAGGTGTAAGAGATGGGGATGTGATTAGAGATCATGACAAACAAATATCTTAAGGTATGCACAATTTATTGTTATGATGAAACTGACTTGTTTCAAGTATAATGAGAAAGAAAAAAGACTTTTTGTTGGTCTTCAGAATCTGCCCACTTCATAAAGTTAACAGAGCCAACTGTGGGTTAACTGTTAACATTTGTTTAAAAAATGTTCACACACATCTGCTCAAACACTAAAATATAAATAAGAGCTAATTAGTTTGATTTCATTATGAGGTCAGTACATGTTTTAATTATTAGACTGATGATATCTCAAGCCAAAAGAACATTTAAATAGTTTTAAAAATTGTAGTGTGTAAAGTTCTACACAACAGTTATGTTGAAAGACATTATAACAAGTTGGTTTAGTTATAGCAGCCATATCTTATGGCCGATTGTTATCTTTTGAATAAACTTAAAAGCCTTCTTGCCATTCATGAGTAGCAGTGATAAGATTTCCAATATGTCTGCTGTGGTGGCCATAATGGATACCTGAACAGAACTACTTTCATTTAGGACAAACTAGACATTAGAAGGACTGTTCCAGTAAAACACACTTTGGACCATGGAAAAGCACTGTCAACATGGAGCAGTCATCCATAGATGCAATTTCTAATTTTGAATTGTTTCCATATGAATTCTGAATAATTAGATTAACCTGTGGTATATTGTTAGTAAACTGCTTATTCTGGTAATGTGTGCATTTAAGTGGAACAGCCTACAAAGAATTCTGCTGAAAACATCATATCAATAGAGCTTTCCAGTCAGAAGAAATAGCAATAACAACTCCTGAATAAATCAGTATGAACATATTTTATGAATGACAATTCCAACTAGCACTAGTAAATATAATTGGTAAGTTAGAGAAATTTTAGATAAACTGTTCAATCTTTACTTAGGGACAAAGCTATATGTCTTGGAACTGCCCCTCACCAGCACATCAGTACCAAGCCGATAATACTGTATATTCCCAAATTAAAGGCCACGGGGATGTTAAATTTTCCAAACTGGGGGTAGAATGAATATTTTTAGAGCACAATAATCGAGCTAAAGTTGTTCTTTTGATTCACTCTGATATTGACCAAATCTTTCTGCCACTAAATTCTGTCATTGGCACAGCCAAAATGATCAACTGATCCAAACATTTTCCAACTTAGCAGCTGGTTGAAGTAGAACTGCCAAGTCGCTGAACCTGCTGCTCAGCTATTGCGTTATGTTGAATGCTACATGTGTGCCTATGACATTATTAATGTATACATGTATATACGCATTGTAACAGTGTAATCAACTGAGTTTACTACTTCATTTTGTTTAGTCAAGAACCAAGTAAATGAGAATTAAGAAGTACAGGACTTACACACATCTTTTAAGTGTTATGTTCTTAAGAAAGAAGAGGGTCATTAATTAGGGAATATACAGTAATAAGACATGTTTAGATTCAAATGAAAAGTATTAAACCTGAAAATAAGTGCTGAAATGTAAACATTACAACTCCTACATTTGCAACACTTACTATTCCTGTGGTTACTATAGAAGTAAAGGAAACTGATATATAAAAAAACAATACAAACAATTTTTGCAGGTTTGCAAGCTCTGGTAAAAATATGACAAGTTCTATATACATAGCCTAATAGGAAATAAAGTTTAGTAACATCCAATAATTTTGACTGAAAAATTTCCAAGTTGACAGATTTTTTTTTGGTTATTCACAATGCAAACATTTGTTCATTTCCAGACTACATAACTAAACATGACTTTTGCAGAATACATTAAATACTAATCAAAGAAACTTATGAAATAAAATGCATCACAGGATCCGACTTTTCAAATGTGTTTATATACAGCAAAACCTGTTTATAATATTTCACATGAACTGGAATTATTAGATTATTATATCTGGGAAATATATCCAAATTCATCATTTTATTCTCCTCAAACAGTTTCTGTATTTTTCCATGTAAATGACATTAATATAATAGTTGTAAACAATTTATTCTGATGCATTATGCATTTATATAAATACATCTTATCATGAGAAAAATAAATGTTTGACTAGTACATTTTACCATCTGATGAAGGTGTCAACCTACACATACCAGCCAGTGAATCATAAATCACTTTTATGTGAAATGGTCTTTTGTTTAATAACTCAGTTTCTTCCTTGTTATCACTACTTTCAAAACACAACCAGCATTACACAACAAAAACATTTTAATTGTTAACATCACTCATGTAAACTATCAGAATTAACCTAATTCATGAAATCAACATCCTCATTACCAAAGAAGGTGTCACACTCAACTCTAAAACTGGCAATGTGAAAATAGGCATGATAAATCATACTGACTGCAGACAGTACATTTCATGCCTTTTCTAAAATCAAGGCTTGCTAGGTATCTTTGGATGAACACATTTTTCCTTCTATTCTTTCTTTTGTTTTTTGTAGCTTTGTGTACATAAAGAATTTTTTTCTGACCATCAGGTTTTGAGTCCAGGCTTAACTGCTGCTATGGCACTGCTTTCCTTTTCTGGGACAAGTCAAATATTCCCAGTTCCACGTAGTATGGCAGGCCAGATTTAAACAGAGTGACAAATTCTTTAGAAGAGTGAATATTGTGCATCAACTAGCTGTTTTAATATTGGAGGATGGAGATTCATAAAGAACTGAAGTAGGCAACTATCACCCTTATTACCCTGATAAAACTCTTTTGCGACGCCAAATGGTTGAGCTTAAAATTGAAATAACCAAAACTGTGTGAAAGGATGAGTTTTCTATTGAAGCATGCTTTCTAAGAAAGGTCTGTTAAAAACAAAAACTTTCCACATTTTCTCATCAAAGGAAAACACTTGGAAAATTCCCGAGTTTGTTGTTTTCCACCTCCTCAATCATAAAATCGCTTTTAGTTAAAAAATGCAGATACAAAACCATCAAGTGTAAAATATAACTAGATTTTCAAAACGGTTGCAGTTTCAGCTATGTTGGAAGTCTAACATTTTAATTTAGGACTAATTGAGCATTATAAGAATTCTCTTTATAAAACCCCATGTTGATATGATGATTCATGAAGGAGCAGTGACAACAGTTTCAAGATGGCAGCCATATTGAATGTCCGATTGGTACCACTTTTATATATGATCATTTCAGTTAAAAGCTCATGTTAATACAACCTTCCAATCAGGAGGAGTAACACAAAAAAAAAATTAGGAGGGCCACAATGGCAGCCATATTAGATGTCTGAATTTTAATGTAGGGCCAACTAAACCTGGGGATGAATTTGTGTGTAAAGTTTCAAGACAATTCTCCAGATAATTTAGGAGGAGTAAATGGATAGACAGATGACATATGATGGACAACAACAGACCACCCACAACCTCTTGTAGTTTATGGCAAGTAGCCTTAACACAAGTGTATGTGATTGATGAACAGACAAGAAAAGCTAAATCCCCCTTTCAAAGTCCAAACATAACCTGCTGCAGAAAATCAACAGGGCATGGTGTGCTTTAACTTTCTTCAAAAACGATCCATCTTTTCTTGGAAAGTTTTTGCTCCCGGTTCTGTTCATTCATTATTTTAGTCCGCAATTGTCGAAATGAACATTGCAGATTTGACTTCATCAAGAAGGTCATAAGTTCTTTCCTCCCTGAAAAATAATTAAAATTTTCATTGTTACATTTTTATTAATGACATAGATAATAAATAAACACTTACATCATTAGACAATTTAGCTCATTAAGAAAAATGACTAAATAAAACTAATTTATACCACAAACATTTATTGGTGATCTGACCATGCATTGGGCAACAAGAAAAGATTTTATTTTTACAACTAACATTAAAATATACATCAATCTGTATGCCCGGTAGAGTTTATACTACAAAACATGTTGTTCTTTGGTATACTATGGTATTTTTGAGCTTTACATTGCATGTACTGTACTATGGTAAAACACAATTATATTTGTGACCAACAATTTTCTGGGGCCTTATTTGTCTTTTCTTTAATTTTTTTTTTTTTAAAAGAGTTTAACGCCATTTTTCAGCACACGATAGACTATACATGGCAGCCAGTATTATTGGTGGAGGAAGAACTCTGGGAAAACCCCCTGGAAAGAACCACTGACCCATGAGAAGCTATTGGCAAGCTTTCTAACATAACTACATTAGCCGAATCTACCCATGCAGACAGAGGTGAGACAGCAGTGATCCATAACAGAAAGCGCTTTAGACCACTCGGGGCCCCTTTCTTACATTTAATTGTTACTCTAATATATAAGAAAACAACATAACTTACTTGGCAAAGTATTTCCTTGTTTCCGACATATCCATTGCTTGAAACTCTGTCTGATCATACGTGTCTTCTCCAGTCCATCTGTAATTATTCCTTCCTATATATAAAAAATGCTGGTATTTGCAATTGTTGATTGAAAATGAGGTTTTACAAGCCTTAAAGGGTACATGTTTATTATCACAACCGGTCTCTGACATGGTTAGACGATATTAGTATTATTTAATGAATTCTATCCTAAAACATGCCAAGTCAAACCTGATTATCAAGGTCACCCAATGGACCAACATAAACTGGTCTTTATATGATTTGACACTAATATATAGTTAAAAATGCACTAATTTATGATCCATTAAGACCCTTTATGGAAGTGATCAATAATAACAGGTTTGACCAGCTTTTTTATTTTTGTAATTAAATTTCTAGAATGAAAGGGAAAATTCTCAATATAAACTTTCACCTTATATAAATCATTTTCATTGTAATTCAATTAGTTGCACCAAGAGAACCAATGGCTGCAAATAAACTTTGACACCCATAGTGTAAATTAGCAGTAAAGCCTGCAGTTATTTGTGATTTAGTGTATCAATCCACCTGTCATTGTTGAAGAGCCAGTTTGGCTTAATGGTATGCTTGAATCGTCCGGGCTAAGTTGCAGCACTGGATCACTGTCTGGATCTTCACATGAAGCTGTTGCAGTTATTACACATTCATTCATATTACCATCTCCACCTCAATAAGAAGAAAAGAATAACTTAAGTATTTATATTCAATCATTGTGGGAAATGTAAATGGTCAAATTTCATGTGAACATATAAACTTTGTGCCATTAAAATAAAAATAAAATGCCATATTTCAATCAATTCTAGCACCAGATAACTGAACGAGTTTTGCTCTCATCTATTGAGCAATATCATTGAAAAATACAAATGTGCATGCAAGTATAATACCTTTAATAATTTTTTTAATTATTATTCCAATTGTCTCATGAGCCTGCTTTACACATGATTAACATAATTGTCCTCAAGGCTTAAATCTAATAGGAAGTCATCCTTATACAGCTCCAATTCATAAAAAGTCATTTTCATTAATTTGTGTGTAAAAAGAAATTTGTCGTAAGATGCAATCATGTTATTTTTCCTCAGATTTTCCTTCATTCATAATTACAATTGGACTTTGATATTTAGGTTATCAACAGGCAAATAGAGCAGGATAATAGGTAAAATAGGATTAAAATAAAATCAGGTAAAGGTTCCAAAAAAGAAATGAGAGAAGTCAGTAAAAAAGCATATTAGGAATATCCTCCAAACAGAAGGTATAAAACGACAAAGCACATTTGTTCATGTCACATCAAGTCTTATTATAATACAGATACATACCAATTTACTTTAGACAGGTCAGAAGATATTAATTGTCCCTTATAAGTGCAGAGATTACAAACCAATTCTTTTTTTTAGTCAGTCAGAAACCATTATGATACAAGAGACGATAAATTTCCGCGCAGATTCCTGAAATGGCTAAGGAGCAGTGTCAAAGAAATGTTACCAGTATTTGATCTAAATTGGGGATATCCATTCTTATCACAAAAATAATTTTCTTTTCTAAATAATATTTAGATAATATCTGTTATGCTCTTTTCTTACGGAATCATCAATTTATCTATAGTTTTTTGGCAAGGACTTGAAGCAAAACTGTATTTATGTGTTAACTTACCGTTATCAATATGGAGAAGATGTTTACCAACTTTTGAAACCTCCTGCAGGGGAAGTGGGTATTGGTATACACCCTCGTTTACACCTTTACTGTAACCCATTATGTTTATAAAAATACATCATTTTTGTAATGATCATTTTGTAACATCAATTTTGACAAGCTAACAGGAAAATTTCATGCGCAGCCCTGACTGGAACATTTGACAATACAAATGGCAGTTTCTCAACAGTTATGAATAACTCTTAATAAGTTTGTGTTAGCTTTTAAATGTAACACAACTTCATCCTGAAATACAGCTTATGTGTTAGGTCTGGTGGAAGTATGCACATGTTCATATATGCAAATCAGAATGTCACAATAACCTCGAGTAATGTGCGTGAAGAAATGTTTAATGCACAAATTATTCTTTCACATTTCTTGCAATCTAATGAAAAAATAATAAGTTATAACCTGATGTGGATGATATATCTAGCCTGATTCTCATATTAGTTAGTCAAACAAACTTGTACTCAAAAAAGACAGAGGATCAAGCTTCTGATGTACTAACTAAAGTTTATCATTTGAAAAAATGTTTAACCTTAGTTTAAGATTTTGATTTAATGATTGAGCGTAAACACGGGGTAAGTGTAACAAAAATATAAAATACACATTGAACAAATATTTACCAGACTCAATAAAAACTTACAAATAATTGCCAGATCATAGTACATGTATACCAAAGTCTTTGAATTAAATGAAAAATTTAGTTAACTCATAAGACATTGTAGATACAAGCTGGTTATAAATGATACAAGTGGCCTTATGTAAATTTATTTTATTCTACAATGCTTAATTGATAAGTTTATATCATTTTGACAATATTTTCTTTGATAAATATATATAAAAATTAAAGACAATTATATGATACACTATCACATGGGTAAATATTGTGATTCATCAATGAAATCGAACCACCACAAAGTGTAATGGTCGCAGAATAGACGTATAACGGATACAAAGCGAATGAGATACAATGGAACCCTGCTATAACGCGATAATTATGGTCTAAATAATTAAATCGTATAAATAGAGGGGTCGCATTAATGCAAGGTTTTACAGTTTTTCATTTTTTTCCATCAACAAAATCGCACTAGCATATATATATATATATATATATATATATATATATATATATATATATATATATATATATATATATATATATATATGTATGTGTATTCCATACACGATCTCTTCCCCAAAATGATAATATATTCTTAATAAACTATTTCATGTACTTTGAAGAAGAATAAAACATATTCGAATGAATATACAAAATTCTGGGAGCCACGCAGAAACCTCATTATATCTGGGATTCGTGTTATAGCGGGGTCCCAATGTACACTCAATGCAACTAGCTGGCACTTTGCTACCCATCTTTTGATGCCATTTTTACCTTTAGCTCTGAAGTGCGACTGCATATGAACAGTGTGTCCCCCCTTACTTTTAAACATTCTGCAACACACATCACATGTAAAGCCTGAAAGTTTCAAAATGCTTAAGAAGACTTGAAGAATATTGTGATTGCAAAAACAAGTACAGATCATGCATAGTTTTTTTTCCAAAAAACATTTACATGTGCAATATATAAACAATGAAAGCAATGCAAAGCTAGGTCTATTCCATACATAAAGTTTAATAAAGTTGAGGAGGGAGCACTTTCTTTAATGAAAGTACATTTCCCCACAAACTGGTGTCTTGACTAGGTATGAGACCTAGATCCTGTACATGTCCATCAATGTCTTCTTGCATTCTATTTTGTGGTGATTTGTTCACTTGCATGCTATCCATTTCTCCTAAATGAATCTGGTTGCCCACTGGACCCTGTGTTTGTTCACTGGCTGTGTCGCCACTCTTGTGACATCGGCGATGCTGGTATGAATTAAATCTTTCCTGGGGCTTTGGAAGACTCTGGCAATCTTTTTCTGCAGTAACAGAAATCAGAACAGCTGATTAACCAGAATTTAATGTACAAAGATATACTGCTTCCACAGAACATAAATCGATGAAGGATTATTGAAAAAGATTCCCACTCTTTTTAATACTCTCTATCAGGTCTGTGCATATGATTTTGTTATGTGTTGTAAACCACCCAATAGCAAATAGTTTTATTTTGATTACATGATGTAAAAGTATGAAAAAAAACTTTCATACATTAATTTATTGATTAATGTAAACAAATTCAATGACTGAGGCTTATTTTCAAGTACTTTTAAAGGAAAAACAATTTTCAACTAGTTTTCAAGGATGAATTGAAATTTAAGCACTTTCTAAAGTACCTTGTGAACCCTGGTTTACTAATGATTTTCCATGACCTTTATTGCCCAGGCAACTTGTGAATTGACCAAACAAAGATACCAATTAACCATTAAAGAAAATTTTATAATTTAGAACAACTTTTCAACCATTACGATAGTACCTGGCAATATTTGTACTGCTCTACCAGTTTAGTGACAGCTGGGTTTTAGGGGTGTATTATCAAAATCATACTAAAATCAGATATAATTTCTAGCCCTGGATGCATACCATCATCTAGCTTGATGACCATGGCATGCATGAAGCTTGAAGTACAAACGACTTGAGTTGGACAAACAAAATTAATAAAAACTATGCAACTATTGTGCACATACCAAGTTAGCCCTCTTAGTCTTAACCTTCTATCACATATGGAGGTGGTCCATTAAAATTCCAAAATAATGCCAGGGATCAAGGAAGAAATAGTTATTTATCACAGAGACTGTAAATATATGTGCTTTAACTGACAAGGATAACAACATTGATGGTTGTAGAATAGCTCTGTTCTGCTTCATATGGAGAACTAAAAAGTGCTGACTTAACAGTATCAATTAAACATTCCACTCTTGCAAGCAGTGGTGGATGCTCTAATATTTGTAATATTTAAATATAGACAATAATTTAACTAAGACAATAATTTAACTACTTTAGTATCTATATTATAGACCATAATTTAATTATTTTTGCATCTCTGTGCAATTTAGACCATTATCAGCCAAAGATGCAGTGCAGTGTAAGAAAGTCCTATTTTTAAAACATACCAGTCACTTGATTGTACTGCAGACTTCTTCGTAACTGAAAAAGAAAATGATTTACTGAGAAACAGTTTAGCAACATATTATTTCTATTTAGGATTACTAACTTTGCACAGTAATCACTCAATTTCAGCACTCCAAGATTCCACCATAACACTCTTACAGTGTGTGTGTTTAGGTCAGGAACTGACCAAGTTTTTTTGGGCAAATCATAAAAAATCCTAATCCTTAATTAGGAGTAAATTAAATAAACTATCAAAACCTGCAAGAAAATATCTGCTAAAACAGCTCTTTCCAGAATGTATTACTCTGACAATTATATATATCTTTGATGAATGACTACTTGGACAATGAATACTTCTGTAATCATAACTACTTCTCTGAATGGCAACAAGTTTTCTGCAGAGTGCACAAAAATACCAGCAGAAAGTTAAACAAATTATCCTATAAATGCATCATCATGTGCTGTTAATTAACACTGACCTTTTTGAACTTTGCACACTGTATATTGACACTTACAATAATATAACAAACAAACAGAGAAGATGTGGTCAATATTTACAAATAATTTTAGTTGTGTTTCTTTGTAATGAAATTAAAAAAAGGTATAGCGCAAGATAAAAAGCAGCCTGTTGCAACAACAATAAAAAGGTTGTCACAGGAAATACAATGGCATGGAATTGATACATGCATGCACATCAGTTATTTCACCAGGAATTTCTTCTATTAACGGGTAATTACAGCATAGCCACAACATATATTTTCAAAACACATTATTACAATAAAGGTTAAAAAATGTACACATATTTGTCCAGCATTCCTGATCCATGTTATAATATTACATGATTTAATATCAAAACTGATTTGTCTTTGAAATTAAATAAAAGTAAAACACTCCAAGTTATGCATATTTATTCCAAATATAAAAGATAAAAAGAAATGTGTTAAATTAAGCTGTGGAAATTATGATAGAAAGATTGGCACAAAGGGAGATTTTATTCAAATGAAAAGATGATACCTATTAATAAAGCAATTTAATAATAAAAAAATAGCATCACTTATAATGTAATACATTCAAAGTACAAACTACTTTATTTCCAGTATTGGAGAAATAGTTACAATATAAACATTTCATAGAGCACACCCACTGGAGCTATACTTTAATAATGAAACTTTTTTTTCTTGCTGTGAGTAAATTTGAATAAAGCCAATCATGTTTAACTTGACAATTTTCATTCCAAGTTCCTTGTCACATGGTCCAGAACAAAATACGACAACAATCACTAATACCACAACTACTATGATAAAAAAGCAACAATAGATTCTAACAGAACATCACCCACTCCACTTCATCATATCACCCACTGAAGAAACACTGTTTCTTCTAACTGACAGGTTAGAAGATCTAAAGAAAACTTTAGCCATATGGAAGATTTACCTTCTGATTCACCAATATCAACCCATGCATTTAAACTCTTTAATTCACTATAAAAGACTATAATTGTTTCTTATGATCTTTCTTTGGGCCTATATGAATCGGATTCAGCAATTTCTGATCCTCGTAGACAAACTTGGGTTGAGCTGGGACCTGAAAATTATATGCTTTTAGTAAGGTTTTAAGCACAGCTGTGTCCATTATTCATTATGATCAAGCCAAGCTAGTAACAGTAATTACTGACATAAATACAATCATGCTATCAGCCTATGTGGGTATTTCAGTAGCCCAAAAAGGTAAACTTCACTCTTTTCTCTTAGGAAAAGCAAAAATAATTTCAACCTGCAATGTTTTTATTTTATTTTATATATCTACACCTATATATATGTGTGTGTGTGTGTGTTTGTGGGTGTGTGTTTTGTATTTGCAATGAAGCTTGAACACTGTTTCAGCCCTATCACTATAATGTCTGAAGTGTGACAGATTATTTTGATTTAAACCAATTAACATCATACCGCAGACATGCTGCATGATGTCCCTGGTGTCTAACCCAGTCACATTATCCTGACACCACTGTCCCATGATTATGATCTTCAATGCAAATGGAATGAAGCAGAAAGTGACTGCTTGGATGTCTCTGAAACAGAAATAATACTTAAATTTGTATTGTTTCATCTTGAATCAAATATCAAACCTTTGCATCCAATCAATAAGATAGACTGACTCTCCTTCTGGTACTCTGTTGTTGCCAATGATCACTGATCAAAGTCCGATAGAATACTGAATTACAACTGTATGAATAGAATAAGTGAGATTTTTATCGACTCAGATGTTAAGATGGTAAAATTTTAAAACTTGCAACATGGTGGACAGTTTGTCAGTACAAATACCTACAGCTTTCATTTTTTGGAACATTGTCAAATTTTGTCAGCAAAACTGGCATATATTAGTTATCAGTGTAACAGAATATCTGTGGTGGTGCTGGGAACTGGATTTAAAAATGGCCAGCCCTTACCATACTTCACTAATTATGTCCATTATATATGTTTTAACAAATGAATAATCTGGAGATGAAATAAAATATTGAAACAGTAGCTCAACCATCTCCCCACCAACCTAATAATAAATGATTACATAATTCTGATACACAAGCATAAAAATAATTTTTTTTTGTTTTATATATCAAACATGCTTTAGAAATAAAGCTTTAAAAATTAAACTCACTATTCATCATTTAACATACTATCCCACCATCTTTTCATACGTTTGTCCAATTTCAA
Source organism: Unio delphinus (assembly GCA_029339505.1). Taxonomy (NCBI): domain Eukaryota; kingdom Metazoa; phylum Mollusca; class Bivalvia; order Unionida; family Unionidae; genus Unio; species Unio delphinus. The sequence continues at coordinate 1,047,040 of JAQISU010000275.1, forward strand.
TCTATTTTTTTTGTCTGATCAAAAGTATACATGCCTTCTAATCAAACATTAAGTCGGGAAACACCTAATCCATTTCAATAAAGTCAGCTTTTTTTCTATTTTGTATACTATTTTACTAATTTCCATGCCTGAAACATAATGCAGATTCTTTTATATCTCAAGCTAAAAAAAAAGTTTTTCTTATCACAAGTATAACTTCTTTTTAGCAATGTACAGTCTGCATTTCGCCTTTGCCACAGTACTGAAACTATGCAAATGAAAGTAGTTAATGACATTCTTTCTGCTTTGGATAGTGGATTTGTCTGCAGCATTGCACACAGTAGACCATTATATATTATTACTTTACCGTCTCCAGCATGTGCATGTATTTGGCATTCACAATACAGCTTTACTGTGTTTTAAGTCGTACTTCATCAGCGGGACACAAATTGTATCTGCAAACGGAACACACTCAAGCGCAGTTGATCATGTTGTGGTTTCCCACAGGGGTCTTTTCTTGGACCTGTTCTCTTCATTCTATGAACTAAGCTATTCTCAAGTGTGATAGATCATCACCCAGTGTCTCACAAATTGTACACTGATGACACCCAAATATACAAGTCTAGCCACCCAACTTAAGTTGATCCTACCATCCAAGGAGAGGTGCATTTCTGATGTGGTTGTTGTTGTAGTGTTTAACACCATTTTTCAGCACAAAATAGGCTATACGTGGCAGCCAGTATAATGGTGGTGGAAAAACCCAGGAAAACCCCGGAAAGAACCACCGATCCACGAGAAGCTATTGGCAAGCTTTCTCACATACCCACACTGGCCGAATCCGAAACTCGAACCCATGCTGACAGGTGAGATGGCAGTGATCCATAATGGAGAGCGCTTTAGACCACTCTGGGCCCCCATTTCTGATGTGAAATCAAGGATGACATGTAACAAGCTGCAGATGAACGATGATAAAACTGATCAAAACACAAAGACTTTCTCATTGACTAACTTTATCTCACACAATAAATATCAGCAACACTTACATTAAATTCATACATTCAGTATGAAACCTAGGGGTTACTCTAGACAGTACTCTGACATTTCACCAACATGTTATGAACATATTGCAAGGCTGCATATCTTGAGCTGAGACATCACCTCCATTCGAAAATATTATTCAGTTGATACCAAAAATATTTGAGTGTTCATTAGTTCATCAAGACTGGACTATTATAACTCAATACTGTCTGGTTAGTCTCAATATCTACTTCTGAAACTTTTAAAAGTACAAAACACCGCTACTCGGATCATTTTTTATAGTTCCACATTCAGAGCACACCTTCCTGATTGTTCAGTACCCTACACTGGCTTTCCATTCGATCAAAATTTTGTTCTCTGTGCTACGTTTCATTGACAGACTCCAATCCAACATCTATCTGGCCTCAATCTTGTGTATACATCAGCAAGATACTTATGCTCCTCTGCTGACAATCGTATACTCATTGTTACCACTATAAAAAAGTCATATGGGCAATGTTCTTTTGCATACCAGGGCCCAGCAACATGGAACAAATTTCCCATTGAAATTAGACAGTGTGATCCTTTTAAAAAAATGGCATAAAATGGAATAAAACAAAGAATTTCTAATTGTTTTAGTAATTTAACATATCTGATTTTAACTCAGAACTTAACTTTGCAATGAATTCAAAATCTCTTTAGTTGTAAATGTATCATGTGCTTGTTTCTGGAAACTATTTGGGTATATTTTGGGCAGTATTTGGGTGTATTTGGGCACAGGAGTCTGACGTTTTATCAATAAAGTACGGCAAAATGTCTGAAAACATGAAATCACCTTATTGGTTATATAAATGAACACAAGGAGTGCAACAGCGACCACAACCCTCCACTCGATTAGACTTTTCTCATGCATCTTTAATGGCTTCAGAATCGCAAGGAGACTGACAAACTATTCATATACATTCAAAAGACTTGGAAGTAAAAAAGCATAACTCTCAGACAATCATGTCAATGATCCAATCCAGCGAATTAACCTTTTTTCTCACTACAGCGGTAAAAAAAAAAACTTACATTTAAATTGATTGGATGGAAGTAGCCCATTCAAGCATGGGCTGAAAAACGATGAAAGTAATTTCACAAGATAAAGTGTTTACCTTACTTTTTATTTCAGATTGTATCATTTTATAATTTAAATAAATTTGCAGACAGAAATATGTAGTTAAAGTTCGGATAGTACAATTAACAGTTAATGTTATCATCACACCTTAAATATTACAGACGGATGCTGGATCTGGAAAATTTAAAGAAATGTTCATTAATTTTCTAGATGTTGCCACCTTGTAAGATTATATTCTTTCAGACTCTTGTGGTCGTTTGTACTGATATTTTCTAAGAAAATAATAGTGGAGAAGAAAATATGATACCTGAATGAGATATACTATTTATTATGATGATAATGATTGAGAGAAACAACAACAGTAGGAAAGGAGAATAGCTGATACTTTATACCACTGATAATCCATTGATGATGATGGTGAGAGAGAGAGAGAGAGAGAGAGAGAGAGAGAGAGAGAGAGAGAGAGAGAGAGAGAGAGAATAGCTGTGATGGATAAAATCAATATGTAATACATTAGTATTTCAATTATCACAGGAGCCTGTAATTACTGACAGCGCGAGAGAGAACAAAATTATTCTTTTATGATTTTCTAATGATACAAAAAGAATAAAGGCAGATGCCGAATGACGATATACTTATATTTAACAGTCTAGTTCACTATTTACAATAATTGTACAACATAGAATTTTTGGAAACATTATGACCCAGGTATACAGTGTAAGTCAGTGCTTACATTTTGCTCTTTATTTGCACTTGTTGATGAACATACTAGTTCTTAAGTGGCTAATCTACAGGAATTGTTATTAATAATTTACCTTAAAAGCTGCAAAGACTTCAGATTAGTCTCTTGTCAATGTATTCCTGTCAGCAATGTGTCAGATAAAGTTATAACCTCACATGCCTTGGGATATTTTCCCCACCAATAATCCTACTACATTATTTGTAAACCATTAACAATCTGGTCAAATGTAAGATAGGAATTCAGCAGCTAAAATACATTTCCAAATTTGATGTGAGTTTCAGTTGAAGGTTTGTTTCGGTTATAAAATTTGAATTGGGGAAGCGGTCAAAAAAAGTTTCTGATCCCAAATTTTTGAAAAGTTTAAAATTAACATCGAGGATACAAATGTCTCAGTTCTGGAGCAGATGAAATTCATTTTAGTTTTATGAGAGTTTTTTAAAGGTGTAAAATGTATTTGGTGATGGGGATAAATTATATTTCAAATTAAAATACATTTCCACCTTGTTAGTTAGTTTCAGCTTTATGAGGTTTGTTTAAAGTGTAAAATTTAAATTGGGGGTGGACATTTTCTTCAACTTCTCGATTAGAGAGGTTTCACTATATACTATTAAAGAAGAAATCCTTCAGGTACTTCATTCTTGAATTTGGTCTTGAGTGGCACAGTGAGTATGTATTTTCATGCAGATAGATAATTGAATTACAGTGCCTTGCCCAAGGACAGACCAATAAAGCTAACCTATGCTGATCTAATGAACTCACGCCACTATGGCTGGATATTCATTTCTTGTGCAAATCTGTAAAATTACTTCAGTCTCTTTCTGTTAGTCAAAGTTATTCAAATCACATTGGAAAGAGACAAGGATGTTAGATAGGATGGTAATGTACAATTGGAACATGACTACCTATGACCTACACCAAAGTGTTCACAAGATTAAAAATATGGTATATGCAAATTGCCAATTAACAAATTACATAAAAATGCTATGTTCTGAACAAGGTATATTACTGAATTCAAGAAAATGTTATGATGCTATAATAATTCTTATTATTGTTATTGCATAGTGTAATATTTACAGTACAAACACATGTAGACTAATGAAGAATTCATCTGGTAATTTGTAATATGAGAAAATATAATGGAACCCAATTAAAAGTTAGCTGAAACTGTACAACAAAGAATTTTATTGCATAAAGCATATAACATGTACCATACCAGTTTATTATGGATTATTTCAGTTTATTATGGATAATTTCAGTTTATTATGGATAATTTCAGTTTATTATGGATAATTTCAGTTATTATGGATAATTTCAGTATATTATGGATAATTTCAGTTATTATGGATAATTTCAGTTTAATATGGATAATTTCAGTTTATTATGGATAATTTCAGTTATTATGGATAATTTCAGTTTATTATGGATAAGTTCAGTTATTATGGATAATTTCAGTTATAATGGATAATTTCAGTTTATTATGTTTAATTTCAGTATATTATGGATAATTTCAGTTATTATGGATAATTTCAGTTATAATGGATAATTTCAGTTTATTATGTTTAATTTCAGTTTATTATGGATAATTTCAGTTTATTATGGATAATTTCAGTTATGATGCCAATATGCACCATCTGACTTGTATCATTTCTAACCCTTATTCCTTCTGGAGTTCAGTAATGTAGCACAGGTCAATGTACTCAATTACATGCTATAAAAGGCAGCTAACAGAGGTAGGAGTCACAAATACACAACAGTCAGAATGCCAAACTTGTGACTTAAAATACATGGGTTCAAACCCTACCTTCAAATCAGGCTGGATCAGCAACCAGTGTCAAAAGTCTCATTGATGTCATAACCTTGGCTCAAATTAAACATTTTGGGGTCTATGATGCATAAATGAAGGTAAAAGGGAAGCATTGCTAAGTACAGAGCTCCATTATGACATATTTTCTGTTATGTGGCACATGCTGTCATGTAGCCCATTTAATTTTTATTATAAAGAAGTAAAATTATGTCTTAAATTCAAAGAAAAAATGAGTATACCTGTGTTCACTGACATGACTGTAGATCATTTAGTTTAGATTTTGCATTAAAACAAACATAATACAGAACTGAAGTAAATGGAATAATACTGTTTCTGAATTAATAAATACTAAAAAAAAGTACATACAGATATGAAGGGGAATTAGGTCAAAACTTGAGTAAGTCAAAATTTTCCCAACACAATTTTAAGTTCGTTAGTTTAAAGTTCAATATATCAGTCGATACTGCTTCTCTGTAAGTTATTAATAGATACAGTTGGTTTTAGACTTTCTCCTTTTATCCCTATAGAAAAGATACTCTGAAAGCTTGAATAATACATCATGAATATTGCTAATGAGCCCTATAATTAAATTTGGAATAACTCAACACTTTTCATTAAGAATTGTACATTGCAAATTAAATATGTCTGGAAGGGATGAAAAATAAGGCAAATCAGAGACAGAGAAAATGATCTGACACATTATTTGAGAATTATATATGGCTTATGAAAAAATAAAACTTGTAAAGCATCAAACAATGTTTATACAACAAAACACAAACTATAACACTAATATAGAATATTCACATCTGCATGAAAATGATTGAATTATACTTAGTAGTAAACATCTATGGATAAATAACATTGAAGGGTACTTCACTCTGTATTAAGTAATATTTAATTAAATATTTTCCAATGATTGCCATCCAAATAAATGTGGATACAAGCAATGCTTAATGAATACTGTAATAAAACAGATAAGCACAGTGGATAGCATACATGCTTTTCTGGATATAAACAGTTGCATGAAAACTGATTTTTTTAAAATTTAGTTTTTTTTTGTATGTCAAATTATAATTTAGTTTTTTCTGTATTATTTTGAGCAAATTCAATATTGATACCGCATCATTATATCACTAGTATTGAAAGATAACAAAGATTCTGTGCCGTGTTTGGTACGTTTATTAGACCTTAAGTTTAACGCATATTTACTAAGGGTAGAAACTTTTTTGACTGTACTTCCGATGTCGTTGTAGCCTTTGTTGTTATTGCTTGTAACTATTCTTGTATGCGTTCCTGAGTTATCATTGTGATTATTGTTTCCTCCTGGTTTTTCCCTTGTGGTTGTTGCTTTTGTTTCGATATTGTCTCTTGTTCTTCTCAGACTCTTCTTCCTTGTTGTTCGGGCATTTGTGAGGTGTATGCACTGTGTTTACACATCGTTTACATGTTTGATGGTATATACAACCTGTATAGCATGACTTGACCAGAAATCCATGAAGAAAAAATGCCGGTTTTATCTTGGTTACGTTATTTTCACTTTTTCTAGAAGCCTTGTTCCATTCTTTATCGGGAAGAGAGGAATATTGTCCATTTTTGCATGTAATACTTTTATTTTCAGTTTTTCCTCAAACCTCTTGACTGTCTTGAATCGGTTTATTCCCTTTGGTCTAAGTATCCATTCATTAAATCCCTTTCTGTTTAGTGAATTTACTAGTCCTATGAAATCTTTATTGAAAAGTTGTAATGCTACTAGGATTCGTGAGCAGCTTGGTCTGTTCTCTAATGGTAATTTCGAGACATCAGTCTCCTGTGCTCCCTCTTTATAGGTACATGTACATTCGAAATAATCTCCATTCTCTGTCTCAGTTCGCTTGGTATGAAAATATTTTTCAAGTTCAGAAAGTTCTTTGCGTAACGCCATCTTGCTCGTGCACTGCGTGTCGCCTGTATTATTCACTGAGTAATTTTCAGAAGTTGCAAATAATATTCTTCTTTAAAATGTATAATGTATTTTGTAGAATAATGTCACTTTTTACAGTTTCATTGTTTCCATGAGTTATATAGCCTTCTTCACCCCATTGCTCCCACTCGTTTGTTTTGGTGGCATTTTACTCTGTTGGCTTTCTTCCTTGTTTATTTAAGAGTGGTCATTTAAAGCAATTGATGAGGGTCCATCATAGAATAAACGGTTTGATTGGTGATGTGATGACGGTTTGTTCAACAGCAAAGAACGTTGTAGCAGTGGAGCAAGACAGCTGAGAAGAAGTCAAATTTTTCTCGTTTCCAAAACGAGGAGATGAAGAAACACATATGAACTGAAAAGTCAATGCATAATAAACACAATAACGTAGACGAAGACAGACAACAAGCACAAATATAAAAAAAACGGCACATTAAACGGGACAGCTGCTTGAAGCCACTTAAACAATAGCGGCCATCTTCAATCATCCATACATACATACATACATACATACATACATACATACATACATACATACATACATACATACATACATACATACATACATACATACATATATACATACACGTACATACATACTTATACATACACATACATACATACCTATACACTGCCATGTCACCTCTGCGTGGGTTCGAGACTAATATTCGGACAATGTAGGTATGTGAGAAAGCTTGCCAGTAGCTTCTCGTGGGTCGTTGGTTATTCCCGTGGGTTTTCCAGGGTTCTTTCTCCACCATTAATACTGGCCGCCATGTAAAGCCTATCGTGTGCTAAAAAATGGCGTTAAGCCCTACAACTACAACAACAACAACATACCTATATATATATGCATAGTTACATACATACCTATACATACACATACATAGATACATACACATACATACATGTACATATATATATATATATATATATATATATATATATATATATATATATATATATATATATATATATATATATATATATATATGGGAAACCTGTATATGGGAAACCTGTAACAAGAAAAAGTGAAGACAAGAAGCTTCTAAAATTTTAAAAATAATTTATTTCTCTAGAAAACAAGATAAAAAGGAGAAAAAAAACGTATAGTTTTATGAATCAAATAAAAAAAATAATCCAAGAAAACATAAAATAGAACTCCTTGAAATAAAATGTCATATTGAAAATGAATTTGAATCCCAATGAAATCCAAAATGGACGGCAATGACAATTGTTGTGATCAGCATCATATTCATATGTCAACAGTTCTTTGTTGAATCACAGAAAATAGTATTCCAGTGTTTGAATTCTGTGTAATTTTAATAACTGTCCTTGTCCAAGAACTAATTTAGAGGTATAGTATTTTTAGAAAAACAAACTTATAATCCAAATAATTTTAAGAAAACAAAATAATTATCCCCAAAACTGGTCACAAGATAACACACTTAGACTTCTTAAGTGATATGGCATTAATAAATATTATTTCTCAAAACACAATAATAAATGTAGCTACAATGCAAAGCAGATGCCTGGATGTGGGTCAATCCTCTGGAAAAACCTGATTGATACATTTTATTTATCACATTCTCCAAGCATTGCCTCAATTCCGCTTTATGAGTTTTACTCTGAGAAAGAATAAAAAAAGATTTTAAATAAGATGTTTACCACAACTCTTACTGTTTTTTTAATCAAGGTCAAGAACTAGGTCAGCATTAGAAACAAAGTTTATAGTATTAGGTGTTTATGTTTAAAAAACCAGTCTGAACTTAACAATATCAAATCCACTACACTACAGTGCCAAAATGCAATTTTTTAGATTTCTCAAATATTGTGCCATCCAATGTTCCCTCTAAGGACCAGTGACAGTCGGAACAGTGTCTCTTTTACCCGTTAAGGGCATTCATTTATTGCTAGGCAACGACATAGCTGGAGATAAGGTTGTGGTTAATCCACTTGTAACTGACAAGCCTTGTTTGGATCAGAAAGTCGATCCTGTTGAAAAATAATTTCCTGATTTATATCCAGCTTGAGCAGTTACTAGAGCTATGGCAAATAAAGCTCTTGAGAATGATGTTGATCAGGAAAGTATTCCTTTAGCTGACACATCTATTGGTTAGGCTTTTGATGACGTCATTTTGACTCATTCTTTGTTTCAATCAAAAGGTATTGATCACAGCGATCCTCTTTTAACTACACATTCTCTTTTTTCTAATCAGGGTGATAAACGACAATCTCTTGTGGTAGAACAGGAAAAAAGATTTTGATATCTCCTGTTTGTTTCAAAGAGCCACTAGTGAAACTGAAGCCACAGAAGTACCTGTTTGTTATTTCCTTAAAAATGGGATTCTTATGAGAAAATGGAGACTTGGCGAGGAACATGTTGGTGACGAGTGGTCAGTTAACTATCAAATAATACAAAAATCATACAGACTGGAAATTATTAGTCTGGTCCATGAAACGTCTTCGGCTGGTCATTTAGGGATTAATAATACTTATCACAAGATCTTGAATCACTTGTATTAGCCAGAGATTAAAAGTGATGTTTGTAAATACTACATATCTTGTCATTCTTGTCAATGGTAGGAAAACCCAATCAGAAGATACACAAGGCTCGTCTACATAATATTACTGCATTTGACGAACCGTTTAGCAGAATAATGGTAGACTGTCAAGTCAGGTAACCAATATTTGTTGACCATTATAAGTGCAAAACAATATTTCCAGAGGCAATTTCTTTGAGAAATATTAAAACTAAAACAATAGTAAAAGCTCTGATAAAGTTGTATACTCAATTTGGCCTTCCCAAATCTGTCCAATCTGATCAAGGGTCACAATTTATGTCTGGAAAATTTCAGTTAGCTATGTTGAATTAGGCATCCAACAATTAAAAACGTATGCCTTTCACCCTGAGAGCCAAGGGGCTTTAGAAAAGGTTTCATCCAACTTTGAAAAATATGCTTTAGTCATATTGTTTCGAAAAATTTCGATTGTTTTGAAAAATATGCTTCAGTCATATTGTTTCGACACATGTAAAGATTGGGATGAAGGCCTTTATTTCCTTTTGTTTGCAGTTAGGGAATCAGCTGATGAATCTTTAGGATTCAGTCCCTGTGCATGGACAACGAAAGTTGTTAAAAGAGAAACTTCTTTCTAATGAAGATGCCGAAATCAATGTTCTCGATTATGTTTCCAATTTTAAGTATAAGTTGTCAAAGGCTTGTGAGGTTGCAAGAACTAATATGCACTCTACTCAGTCAAAAATGAAATTAAGGTATGATAAAAATACAAAGGAAAGGAGTTTTCAGTCTGGTGATAGAGTTATGGCTCTCTTGCCATACCACAAATCCTCTTCAGGCCAAGTATTATGGTCCTTAACACAGTTGAAAAGAAAGTAAATGATTTAAATTATATCATAAATACTCCTGGTAGGCGAAAACAAAAACAACTTTGCCACATAAATATGTTAAAGGAGTATGTTGAGAGAGATAGCCAGGTTTAACATGCAATTTATTTAGTTGCACCTGTCCCACTCACTCAGGATTTAAGCAAAGGAGTGCAATCGGACTCTATTGATTTTGGAGTATTCATCTTCGGAATTCAGAAATTATGAATAAGCTGGACCTGAAACTTTCACATTTGCAACAACAAGAATGGAATGAACTAAAACATGTATTACTTGAATATGAGCACTTATTCCCAGATGTTAATTCAAGAACAAACAAAATTTACCATGACTTTTAAATTGTAAATTTCACACCTGTGAAACAACACCCGTATAGGATGTTTCCTCTCAAACAGGAATACTTGAAAAAAAATTCAGTATTTGCTGGATAATAATTTCATAGAGCCGAGTTAAAGTGACTGGAGTTCACCATGTATACTTGTTCCGAAACCAGATAAAACTTTCCGCATATGCACTGATTATAGATAGGGGAACAGTGTGACTGAAACAGATTCATTTCCATTACCAAGAATCGATGACTGCATTGATACAATTGGAAATGCAAAGTATGTCATCCAATTTGACCTTCTGAAAGGATTTCGGTAAATTCCACTGACGGAAAGGGCAAAGGAAATTTCGGCAATCGTGACTCGAGATGGACTTTATAAATATAAAGTAATGCCGTTTGGTATGAAGGGTTCGCCAAGTATCTGTCAACGTTAAATGAACATGATTACATCTGGTCTAGATAATTGTGATGCTTACATCGATGATGTCATCATCTACAACGACACCTAGAAAGAAAATTTAGCGACAATTCGGAAATTCTTTGACAGACTCACTGATGCAAGTTTGAAAATCAATTTATCCAAAAGTGAGTTTTGCCGTGCCTGTGTAACATTTCTAGAACACATTGTGGGACATGGACAAGTTAAACTATAGATGCTAAGGTCAAGGCTATCTCTGAATTCCCTGTGCCTATCAGTAAAATGCAACTGATGCGAATTTTAGGTATGGCTGGATGATATCGGAAATTTGTTCAAATTTTTCCATAATTGCTGAAACCCTGACAAATTTATTGAGCAAGAAAACCAAGTTTCATTGGTCTGAAAAATGTCAGGAGGCTTTTGATCAGTTAAAAGCCATACTTAAAAGCGCATAAGTTCTTACAGCTCCAAATTTCAGCCAATCATTTAAATTGTTGATGCAAGTGATGTTGGGGTTGGAGCAGTATTGATTCAAGAAATTAAAAATAGTGCTGATCATCCCATGAGCTATTTTTCTAAGACATTAAATATGCACCAGAGAAATTATTCTACAATCGAGAAGGAATGTTAACCTTTACATTGGCATTACAACATTTTGAAGTTTACATTAGTTCAGATCCTTCTTTGATTATTATGTTTAGTGATCACAACCCCGTTACTTTCATCGGCAAGATAAAAAACAAAAATCAGAGATTATTAAGGTGGAGTTTGTTATTGCAGGAATATAATATTGACATCAAGCACATCAAGATAAAAGATTAATAGCAGGTGCACTGTCCCGTGTATGGAAATGTATTATTTCATGTATACTTTGTATCATTCATAAGATTACTTCTTGTGTTAATTTGTATAAACCACATGTATAATTGACCTATGGTAAATAGAAAGTTTTATTATATAAATCATTCTTTTTCTGGTATGGTGGAAGTGTTATGTATATGTAATTTAATTGTTTGTTTGTTAGTTTTAAATTGTTTTATTCCATTACATGCTATTGTAATGTAACATTGTTTACCGGATTTGATATTGTCCAGATCAGAGTTCAGTTCTGTTTAACCTGAGTTTTTTTATATTTTTTATTTTCGAAGTAAAAAAACTAATAAAATAAACATTGTATCTAGTTGCTGAGCTTGTTTCAAAATCATTGACAGTTTTAGTAAACAACTTTTTTATTAAATGAATGAAGATCATATCTGGACGTGATATTTATCATGTAACAAACGTCTATTTCTTGTAGAAAAATGAACCTTTGACCCGCATCCGGGAATCTGTTTTGCGTTTTAGTTAGTCTTATAACTGATATTATGAGAAAAATTCTATCAGTCGTGTTTTAACTCTTAAGATGTCAAGTTGTTTAATGTTGTGTCCAGTTTGGGCTGAGTTTTTATTTTCGTCCAATTATTGAATTTCAAGTGATTATTTTCCCTGGAAATACAAAAGTGCTTGGATATTTCTTGGACACAGACATTTACTGGAATTTATACGGAATTCAAAAACTGGAATAATATTTTCTGTGATTCAACAAGAGATTTTTGTCATATCAGTACAGCGCTGAGTATTACGGACGTCATTGTCTTCCATCTTGGATTTTTATCGGGATTTGAACTGTGAATCACTTAGAACTTTTAATTGATAAGACTTGTTTTTTTCATTCTTGGATTATTTTTTAAATTTAATTCGCAATACCCATAAGTACTTTTTTCTCATATTTTTCACTTTTTATTCTAGGGAAATTAATTATTTGTTAAATTTTACAAAGCTTGCTGTCTTCACTCTTTTCTGTTACTTATTTTAAGATACACTCGTAACAGCGTTGACAGCGATAGCCGTGTGTGTTTCTCGACCAACGGTCGGTTTCAACAGTTGTTGTAGCAGTTGTTTATAGATACCGCGAGCTATCTCTTGTGGAGGGGCCCCGAGTGGCCGAATGGTCTAAAGCGCTGTCCGTTATGGATCACTGCCATCTCACCTCTATCTGCGTGGGTTCGAGTCTAAGATTCGGACAATGTAGGTATGTAGGTACTAGTTAACAACTAGTTAAATATAAAGAGCAGCGGCGTCGCTAGGGTTGGTGTCACCCAGTGCGGTAAACTCATGGTGTCACCCCTCCAGACGTGTCACCCAGTGCGGTAAACTCATGGTGTCACCCCTCCAGACTTCCACCATGGAGCACCAGACGCTCTGCAGACTGCATGGTGGTACCCTGTGCCTGCTAGTCTTGTATTTAACTATGATCGGTTATCCGCTTATGAAATGCGACTAGACCGAACAGTGTGTGCTCTGTAAAATTTGCAATTTTTCATTTCGGGGTCACCCCTCTGAGATGGTGTCACCCGGTGCGGTCCGCACCCCCCGCACCCCCCTAGCGACGCCACTGATAAAGAGGCAAGAACCATCAAAGACTGCACCATTTAATTAAAAAGCTGTTTACTCGGCAGTTCTTTAGAATAATTTCAATTTCAAACCAAACTACCCAACCTTCCCTGAGATACTTAATTTTGAGAACTTGTATTATACAGATAGACGACATCTTGGTTTAGCCATATTTTTTTCTTAACATACCCGCGCCAAAAAAAAAATAATTTATATTCTTTGTTAACTGGAAAGAATGCCTTGCAACAAATAATATTGGATGACTAGCATTTGCTCTTCTAACCTATATATAACTCGCTAAAATGCTCACTCTGCTTATATAGAACACATTGATGCGGATAAGATAATGGTAATCCGTATATAAAAACACGTGATTAAAATCTCATTTATGAGTTTAAATCTTGTTTGGTAGCACAGCCGGATATCAACATTATCAGTGGCATTACTGTTGAAGGAGCCGGTGATTATAGTTAGTAGATCTCGTTTTCGATTTGAAATCTCGTTCAGTAGTAAAGACGGAGATCAAAATTATCAGCGGTGTTACTAATTAAGGAGCCGGTGATTGTAGTTCGAAGACTGAGTCCATATCAAAATATAGGGAAAAATTGTAATCACCGTCATTTTAGGAGACGCTAATTGTTGTCAGAGCCGCTCATTGTTGCCCATATAAAAATATAGGGAAAAAAATAATCACCGCCGGGTACCTGTGGCTTTCCATACATGTCCGGTTTGTCGCGGTGTCAGTGACCCCACTATGATGTCCTTGGCGCTTTGAAGTTCGATCTTGGGAAGCTTCACAATTTGAGCTCTCCTCCCTCGATTTAAAGTTTGAGCACTTTAGTCCTCATTTTGGTATACACCGTGAGTCTTCTATTCATCGCTTAGTTGTTTCGCATATCACTGTGGGGTGATGATACCATTAAAAGCCATCACGAGATCACCTCCAGGGAACGCTCGCACCATGTTCATTTATCAGCGATATGAGTACATTGAAACGCAGTATTCGACCTTGGGTAAAGTGCTTGTCGCTGGGTGATCCCACAGCAAATCTATCTCAGACGACGAATCAGTTCATTTTGTAGAATGAAATTTTGTCCGTGTTTGAGTATGACATTCACGCCGCGTCTCTTTTGATCCATCATTGTGGCAATGCTTCAGATATTTTTTTTTTATCTTATATTATGTATACTTTTAAAATATATCTTTAATTGCTTGTCAGTTTTTGATTTCTTTCATTGCTTGTATTTTTTCGAACTAGAGACAAACTTTTTATCTTAATAATAATATAGCATAAGGAAAAGGCCACAAAGAAAAGAACAAATGTCAGTCGTTATTTCAGAGCATGACAGAGAGATGTAATGGAACCTGCAGATATGAAGACAGTGCCAAACACAAAGCGATCATCAAACAAGGAATCTCAGGACCTCAGCCATGCCTAGGATGTAGAGTTAGTGTTTGTGAACGCATACAAGTGTGTCAGAACTGTGGTAGCCAAAACATCAGGGCGTCCACATATTATTACGAGAAAGAAAGAAAAAGCAACAAGATTAAGAAAACCTAACCGATCATCGACGACTACATGGTACAGGTTAAAGATTCTGCAATCAGGAAACAACAACAGCGGGCTTAGCGACATCGAGAGGAAAATAATGACATCAGCCGTGTTCCTGGTTGTTATGAGATCATTTAGCCAACAATTCTGTTTCAACCAGATGTGATTCCTATATCAATAATGATGCCCCATATATGAGTTTGATGAATTCTTCTTGATGCAGGATATGCTGTGTTTCACGAGATCTCTGTCGTAAATGATGTTGAACGTCCCATTGTCGTAGAGTTCTTTTTGCTGTGCACCTGTTTCTATGCCGACCACTATGGTGATATCGATGATGAGATGATATGTGGTCATGATGGCATCCTCGAGATCTTTACGATTTTCAATAATGGCATAGGCGAGATACCGGGTGTTGCCAGCCATGTCTCACTCTATATGTTAAAACTGCGATAATGTTAAGAGTTTTTTTTAAAGTATTGCGTTCCCAGGCACTTCACGCAGTAATTCCGAATGAGGTCTTCATCGTAGATGACCCTGATAACATAGTCTTCAGACATTTCTAGACGTTGTTCTCGCGTGAGCAGGATTTGCCTGCGCACCACTCCTATGGATCTCGTCGCAGTGAGTTCTAAAGTCACAGGAACGTTGTTTCTGACTACGGTCGCGAATAATTCGCTCAATGTGTCCGGGTTGTGCAAGATGACGACGATGATGAACACATCATCGTTGTTGTAGTCATACATTTATATATTAGAGAATAACTGTTTAAATAAGCATAATGGCTGAGCATTTGCATCAGAAAATGGATGAATTCGTTGCGCGTTATTGCGTCAGACAAAACTACGCGGAGTGGTATCAGCTGATGGAGACTCCCTTGGGAGAATTCGGACTCGCTACGGTCATATAATGCTGAGATTTTTGAGACATCGATCCGGTCGTGACTAAAGAATTATCTTCTCCGGGGGCTACGATTGTCTAGACGACGTTACCGTGCTTGTGGGGATCAATGTTCGAGCCTGCGTTGTGACTCTGGACGGAGAAGCTATTGGGAGGTAAGATCGTGTGCAGTGACATCTGCATCGACGATGCAAACCAACGTTTCCACTATTCTCATGATGGGTACATCCCGACCACATTGTTCTGCTCAAGTTTGAGTGTCCATTTGTGAGACAAGATGGATTGATGCCAGACCTGCTGATTTTATCTAGTCTGTCCGTATCTCCGATCGCGTCCAAGGGTCTACTGATAGATGCGGTCTTTCACAAGTACTCTTACAACCAATTGAATTTCACACCACGTTACGACCCAAAATCGCATCATCGCGACGTTTTCCGTTTTACCAAAGCGCCAATGGCCAGCGAGTTCATTGGCCATACTGATACGATGCTAGCCTCTAATATTACGGTACAATGTCATGGTAAAAAAATGCTTATACCTGTCGGGGGCGCTCTACAGATATGAACTTCTAATGGGGCGCTCACCAGTTAGTATGTACTTTTCAGATAGTGACGAATGTGAGGTAAAGTTGTTTGCATTTGTAACATGCACAATGGAGATAATGTTGGCATATCTTAATGCTACTTTGATGTAATGTGGCTGATATTTCTTTGGATACCGCACTTTTGTGGAAATTGTACATGATCTAAGCACATGGTATAACAAAATGGATGCTCCTATGTGCTTGAAAAATGAGCCAGAATTATTCAAAAGTACACTTACTTTAGCAGTTATTAAAATAGGGACAACGGATTTTGCTGAAGTAGGCAATAGCAGCTTCTGAAAGAGCAATGAACAAATTACAAAACATCTAAAAAGTAAAAAAAGTTATCGGATCATTTTTCTACAATTTACCTCTGAAGTCAAGGAAGCGAAAATGACCATGCAGAGCTAGCAATTTTTTTATTCGAGCACATCTTAAGTTAGCACAAGCTGTATACTCTAGAACCTAAAGTACACCCATCAATCATACATCAAAATAAAGGGAATTGAAAGTTCTTCTCCCAACACCCAAGATATACAAAGTCTTTATTATATTGCCAGTATGACCAGTCTAGAAATCCCAGAAAATTATTTTTGTTTATAATTCTAACCCTACGCAAAGTATGAAACTGTAGAGCGCCACCTAAGAGAATGGCTTGTGTAAGGTGAAGCTGTTTAATTTTGTAACATGCACAGTGGAGATAATATTGGTATACATCTGTTACTTTCATGTACTGTGGCTGAAATTTCTTTAAATTGTACATATGTTAATTGTATGTGATCTAAGAACACTGCTAACTAAAATGACTGCTCCCTTATGCTAAAAAAAAATCATCCTGAATTAGTCTAAAGGTCACACTTGACAGTTTATCTTGTGAATTTTCATCCGACAATAACCTACTGCAGAAAAATGAAAATAATTTTACACTTATGATACAAATAAAAACAAACTAATGATTTTTGTAGAAAGCATGCATGTGATATTTTGACTGCGACAATCAGGTTAATTCCTGATGCAACTGGTGGCTTTTATACTGAACCAACACTGCCACCAACCCCTAAATTTTACATTCAATTTTGAAAGCTATTTTGAATATTTTCCTGTGACAAGGCAGCTAAAAGAATCAGTATGTGCCTTATGCATGAATAAAGTTCACTTGTACTATATAACAAATTAGCATACTTTTGATCACCCCTCAACCATCTAGATTTTTAGATATTTGCCTCTTTAGCAGACATATAAATACGTAAGCCAAGTAAATCTAAACCACATTACAGATTTAGCTTATGTGTGAATTTATAAATGCTAGGCTTGTGATAATTAGGTTCATGTCTTCTACCTTAAAAAGTGTGTGTGTGGGGGGGGGGGGGTTGTCAAAATACAACACTATCCAGTGAGACCAAAGAACACTATCTTAGCAACCATTAAAATAGGGAAAATGAATTTTGCCAGACTATACAATACCAGCTTCTAAAAGTGCAATGAATGAATTAACAAATATTTAAAAAGTGTTTAAAGAAAAGAAAAAAAAATCCGCTCTATATTTATTTTGTGTTTTATTTTTCACAATTGACGTCTGATTTCAAAGAAGTGAAAATGACTAAGCGGAGCTAACAGATTTTTGATAGATGCACATCTAATGTGAGGCCAAGCTGTATACTCTATAACCCAGATTACACACGTCAATCATACACTTTTAAGAAAATTAATTAAAAGTTCTTTGAACAATACCTAAGATTAACGAGATCTTTCTTGTAAAGCCAGTATAACCAGTCAGCAAAACCTGGAATGTTTTCATTTTTTTTAAAGCAAGCTGTATGCTAAATACGAAATTATAGAGGAGCTACCAATTATATTGATAAGTATACAAAGCGACCAGTCAGTCTATCATCTGTCTTCTTACGTACTGTTTTGTCCTTCTTTTCACGGAATTACACACCAAGAAATTCAATTGAAGTTACTAAATAGTGGCTTAGCCTGGTTCCCGGTCCATATAGATACCGAACATATGTATAAGCGGTCTCTCTAAACACGCAATGGACAGTAATGGAGACGAAAATACTATAATGTAAGAGAAATTACAGGAATGGAGTAAATTAATGGAACTAGTTTTATAAGATTTATATGCAGACAGTTATTATTAACAGAAAATCATTCAGAAACATTTACTTTTTGTTCCGTCGGGATTGTAATTTAAAATTTTACATTCTAGACCACATGAATCACTATCCTTCTGACTATCCTTCTTTCATCCCTCTCATTTAATTATATGTATTTATTTCAACTGTCTTGACTTTTTTCGAGACCTCAAGCCTGTGTGTTCACTCATTATGTTTATAATGGAGTAAAACTGGTAAGCTGAAAAACTTACATCCAATCCTTTTGCACTGTATGCACATATGTAATCTTCTGGGGAAATGAAATATGTATAACAAAATAAAATATATATGTTGGCACTTGTGAACGAGATTATCTAATCTATGTTACCAAGTAATAACATAGAGTTGCATAGCTATGGAATTTAACATATTTATCTTTTTACTTCTGTCTTCATTTAAGAGACTCCACTTAAGTGTTCGTTTTTTCAAAATATTCTACAAAAAAAAAATAGTTAACTGATTTCTATTGTAGGAATAATGGCTGAAACATTTGAATTACATAGCCACCAAAAACTGGTATAGTGTGCATTCATGAAATGTCGCAATCACACCTGTCTCACGTGTCTTTGATGTCCAACTTTAGCTGCACATAAAATCCACTAACTTGAGCAGGCAGTGACATGTATGGTCTAACATAATTATCGTTTAACGATATACTGAAATGTAACTGGCAATGAACACTAATATAATTGAATATCAACAATATAAGCAATATTATTTGTTACACACCGCTCCGGTGGTCTAGTGGTTAGAGTGTTGCCTAGGATGTGGGAGGTCGTGGGTTCGAACCTCGGCCGAGTAATCCCAAAGACTTACAAACATGGTATTAACAGCTGCCTACCTTGGCGCTCAGCATTAAGAGGTTAGTAATAGGACTGGTCGGTCTGGTGTCAGGATAATGTTACTGGGTGGGACATCATGCTACATGTCTGCGGCATGATGCCCCAGTGCTAGACATCACTATAAACTGCCACACTGCAGACATCGTAGCGATGTGACTGAATTTTTTTTAAAGCTACGTTAAAAATCCAAATCACACACACACACACACACACACTATATGTTACAGACTTGAGTTGATGTATGAACAATAGCGCTTGTTTGTTTGCTGTTTGGCCCAATTGAGGTCAACTCTTTGCCACATTGTTGCCAATGTCTAGTACCGTTTCGTCACCTCACCTATTCAATTTCCCTTGTCGCTATGTTACCGTTAAATGCTATAACGCAACGTACGCACATGCATACAAACACAAACACACACTCTACTATCCACACAAACGTACGCGAATGCATAGAAATACTACTATGCACACAAACGTACGCGCAGGATACAAACCTAAAATATACGAACAAAAACCCCAATATCTACTATCCACACACTGGAAGTGGAGCTATAGCTCCGATGCACAACATGGGGAGAAAATACAAACCACAAATATACATTCCAAACAAATGTACGCGAACGCATACAAACACACACTCTACTCTCCACACAAACGTACGTGCATGCATACAAACACACACTCTATTATCCAAACAAATGTAAAAACAAACCCTTACTAAATTATCAACACAGAAGGGAGTGAAAACAAACCCTAAATATACTATCCACACAAAAGTACGCCCACGCATACAAATATACACTCAACTATCCACACAACCAAGAAAAAAAAATTATACCCCTCCCCCCAATATGTACTATCCACACAGCGGACGAGAAAAGCTTTTACTGTGGATGGTAGAGTGTGCGTTTGTGTGGAAAGTAGAGTGTGTTTGTATGCGTTCGCGTACGTTTGTGTGGATAGTATACTTGTGTTTTTTTTTTCTACCCGTTAGCTGTGCATCGGGGATATAGCAAGCACAAGAACTCTCAAAAATACAAGCGACGTGTAACTAGGATAGGAAATGTACCACACTATGTCTGTCTCGATTATGGAATATGTTCGTGCATTTCCCGGGAGGACAATTCATGGAAATACATTCAAACCAGAATCACACGAAAAATGCATAAGAACTACACAACGCGTAAAAGTTGTGGCTGCAAGTATGGTAAAACAGGACTCCGCAAAAAACGTTTGCGACAAAATAAACCAAGGAGAAGATGATCATGATATTTCCAGAAATACCATGGCTGTCCAAAACATTACACACAGACAACCGGCCAAAGACGTTTAAACAGAAATCTTGCCGACCACATTCTAAATGTAGAAAGTAAAGTGTATTCTTAGCACCCTTTCATTATAGTTGTCCGACTCGTTGATTCCGATTCGTCCATCATACTGTACACTGACGCACAGACACAGGATATTAAACGACTCTGTTTTACGATGGAGAGAACGGTATTAGGTGTGGACAAAACATTTAATCTTGGAGAAGCGTACTTAACATTAACAATGTTAAAACAACAGAGCACTTTTACGAGCCGATACCGGAGAGTCTCCTATTTTTTTGGCCACTCTTTTCTACATGGTAAAGCTGACTTTGAAACTTACAACGCTTTCTTCTCACAAATTGCCAGTCATTTAAAAAATGAAGAGATATAAAACATGATTGTCGGCTAAGATGACGAAACTGCGATTCGTAAAAGTTTAAAGCGGCCATTCCCTGAAGCCACACAGATTGTTTGTACACTTCACTTAAAAAAAATGTCACTGACAATTTAAAAAATAGGGTCGGCGTCAACGTTCAAGATAGAAAATCAATCGTATACACCCTTTTCGGTGACGAAGGAATTGCACAGGCCGATAATTCTGTAGCATTAGAAGCAAGAATAAAACATGCAACATATGTCATTTCGGAAAAAGCGTCGGATTTCCAGCCATACTTCGAAACACAGATGCTACCAACACAGAAAGATCATGTTAACTTTCCTGCGAGGGTAAAAATTGTGGACGCCCACTGAACAAATACTAATGCAGAGTCTGACAATACTATCATGAAAATTGGAATCAACGGGAAGCAACAAAATATATCCGATCTGAAAGACGTACTACAATCGATTGTCAGTTCCCATTATAAAGACGCTGCAAGATCATTGATTGGAAGAGGCAATGCAAAGATCCAAGAGGAGTAGATAAGCTCCGATCCCCTTAGAGACTGTTACTACGAACCCCAAGCTTCCCATTAAAATGGCTGATTCATCACAGAATACAGGCACCATATCAGATTCTCTCTCACGCATTCCCATTATAAAGACGCCAAAAGATCATTGTTTGGAAGAGGGAATTTGAAGCTGACATCCAGATATATGCAACACAGAGTTTCTATTGACAATGGTGTCAAGAAACAGAAACTGAACGAGAAGCATTATTTAGAAAGTTTCTCAAACACAAGGGTATAAATAAGCTAACAGTAAGGTCCACAAATGGTAAAATCACTATACCAAAGACACCTTCAGGAGGAAAAAACCTCACCAGAGAAAAAGGATGAGAGCTGAGCGGAGTCAGACGAGAACAAAATAAAAAAGGTGGACAGTTTTATTTAAGGATTTATATATATATATATATATATATATATATATTACTTCCATTTTTGGGCATTATTTTAATTAAAGCGTATTATGAACACTAATAAAACAATATAACAACATTTGTTATTTATGATTTATGTATTTAAGTCCGTACAATAAAAATTATAATATTTAATGTACATTACTATAATTTCTTTCGCAATGATTATTTTTTCCCCATTACCGTGAATTACTCTCCATTACTGTCCATTACAACCCATTTACTGTACATTACTGTGTTTAGGGAGACCCTGTATAAGTACAACAGGGAACCAGTATACTATAAGTGGCGTTTTCTCGTAATTCGAGAAGATATATTCGGTAGCTTGGCACTTCGAAGCTTAACGTTTCACAGTGAGCTTGGAAAGGTAGCTGTCTCCGTATAATATACGATGCTGGGAAATGTATCTTTGTTTTATGCATTTTGGATCCTCAATTTCCACTGTTGTGATAAGTCAACAGCCTTACAAGGTAAAACTTTACAACTAGTTTTATGTGTAACTTAGACCAACAAGTAGCTCTCCGCTTTTTTTTTGTCTGACACCTACACTTTTCTGACAGAAAAAAGCGGAGACCTACTTGTTGGTATGTGTGTAATTCAGTACGATCAAACGTAATAAATATTCCAAGCTTGATCAATTTGGTCATGTACAGCCATTTATTTACACCAGATTAAATATTGTTGCTCCAAAATTTAATACTCAAGTAGGTTAATTAGCCAAAGTCTAAACTATTACTATTAGACGGGTTCCTAGAAACACCGAAATACACTGAAAACACCGAAATACACCGAAATACACACCGAAATACACACACATTTACAGGTTCTCTCTGTATATATCGATTTCCACTAACACATTATTTTTGATTTTGTTTGAATAATAATATAAAGCAAAAAAAAAATGATTTATTATATTTTTATAAGAATTATTTACTTTTTTTCTGGTTAATATCACAATTCATGTAATGACGTCACTTGGTTGTACTTGATTCGACAGACCTGATATATGGCGTATCATAGTGTATCATATATACACAGCGTAAAAAATGTAAATATCAAAGTATCAAAAGTATTTGCCGGCATTATATTATATATTACTATAACTTTTAATTATATAGTTTTTGATCAGAATAAATACCATTTAAGTTAATTTCCGTTTTAAAGGTTTTCCGATTATTTGTGATATATATCAACTGTCTTAACATCATAACCTATGTTTATATATATATATATATATATATATATATATATATATATATATATATATATATATATATATATATATATATATATATGTGTGTGTGTGTGTGTGTGTGTGTGTGTGTGTGTGTGTGTTTATAGGTTATGATGATAGGACAGTTGATTGTCAGGGTGTTAAGAAAGTGTCTGTTTTTGGAAATATGTGAACGGTGAATAGTCTTACATGTTTGAATAATAATAATAAGCAAAATAATGTCAATTTATATGATTTATTTATTCTTTACTTGATTGGACATATATATATTTATGCAGTAAGACCCTGATACATATGGTAAACGGCGAATTGTAATACATACACAAAGTAAAAGTGAAATATAACAAAGTATCAAAAGTGTATACGATAGTATTCAGGATTATACTCCGCTTGAAAATAGAACTACAAGTCATGTTGCACAAGACAAGGTAAAATAAACCTAATAGAAAAAATATGGGACATTATGAAGAAATCTCTGGTGCATGTTAGCATTTTTAGCTGTGATTGTTACAGTTCTTACATTAATTTTTCGTTTCCTTTGTCCAGGTTTTCGTCCATTAGTCCTAGGTGCAACAACAGTTGTCTGACCATCCGTCGAAATCATGTATTTTGTGTCCATGTCAATGCGATTATCACAGATCAAATCTACAAAACTGCTGCACTTTTCATCGTAGTAAATAGGATTTAATATCAGTTCTATTGCAGTTCGTAGTCGCAGAAGTTCGTGAAAGTTTTCTGAACCAGTCAGTGCTCTAGAAACTGCTCTATATAAACAGTTACCATCTCCACAAACTGACATTGGTACAAGTTCCCGTAAAATTGCTGGATTATACATTTTCAAAATATCCACAGAAACTGCATCTTTCTCTCCATTGGTAGACACGTACTCTGATTCTGGAATCAAAATCCCTTAGGTGATGAGAAATTATAAAATGAATTAAGCGACTCAAAAGATGAATAAGCCGACTTTCAGTGTTCGTTCCTAATAAAGCGACTTACAAAAAAGATTGTTTTGTAAGTGATAACTTAACTAATAATGACAACGTTGAGCAAAAGGATGCCGTTTCTTTAATGTGCGCGACATTAGACAATTCGGCCCAAAGACAATTAGACCCTAGACAATTCGGCCCAAAGACAATTAGACCCTAGACAATTCGGCCCAACTTGGACCGAAAATAAGACAATTCGGCCCAACTGTGAAAACAATTCGGCCCAATTTTAAAATACAACTGACAATAGTTTTAACAAGTGTTTATTTTTAACATATATTGTGACAATTCTTATATAATATGTTTTAGAATAAAATTTGAAACATTTGGTGAACAAGATAAATGTTTTCCGAAGTTATAATGGTTTCTGATATCTTTAGGAAAACCGTCCCAAATCAAAATGTTACTGCGGAGAAAAAAAGTAGTATAGTAGAGATGGACGCGGTGCTTTGGGAGTTACGTAGACAATAATGAGATGCATCATATCTCCTAAGGAAGAAGGTCGATTTTGTTAGGCACTTGCCAACTTGGTCTCAAAAACTTATTTCTCAAGCAAAATGCATACTTTACAAGAGATGTTCTCCTATTTGAACGTATTTGTTGTTGATAATTGCATAATTAGGTATTTTGCGATAATTTGACATAAATTGAATTCAGAACAATATTGCGTTTTTCTATTATAAGTTAGGAAAAAGACAGATAAATGTGCACAACGAAGGATGAATCTTTACCAAAATTCTTGTATTTCAAATTTCATTTAATTTGATAAGAATATTCAAAACACCAAAAACATTTTAAGTTGTCAAATTAATACCACTGTAATCATAACAGTTTCCGATTCAAAATATTAGTGCGAAAGTTTACAATGTGTATGCCTTTTTAGTCACTCCAAACATATAACGTATGTATCAGATACATACGACAAGAGACTGCTCATTAAATCTGTAATCGTTTTCACTCAGTTCCCTTTTGATCATGAAAATATAGCATGAAATTATTTCAGATATGATTGATTAACCATATTAAACACTTACATTCTTCATTGTAGTTATTTCTCCTGTATGTGACAGCTGAACATCATTATTCACATGATCATTTCTGATATAATCATGACTTATTTTATATTTTATAATAAGATGAAATGAATAACATTTTTATACTTAATTAAGTGTTTTCACGAAATTTAAAAAGAACAATAAAATGTATTTTTTAAAATGTTTTGTAACGTAGAATGGTAACGTATGTATCGTAGTGTTAAACACGGATATATTTTAAAGTTAAAACTATTTAAATGTACACTTTTGTGTGCAGTTAAAATGGACTGAAATTATTTACAGTCTCACATATAGAAAAACAATATTTTTAGCCGATTAAAGCAATGAGTCCGCTCACGTGTACTCTTTAAGTAACGTGTGTATTTCGCTAACGTAAAGCAAATGCATTGTTTTTTTCATATTCAAAATGTCTGATGTCAAAATGGAATTAATTAACAATGAAAATTTTATTGTTAATTCCATTTTGACATCAGACATTTTGAATATTCAACCCATAAATAATCCGATATAGAACACGGCGTCATTTAATAGATCGTGACTGCCTTAACGCCTTTGTTTCAGACAAAACTGCATTGCATACGAGGAGTTTTCCTCTGACAAGATTCCGTCTTTTTGGGATCATATATAAAATTGCACATCGGCTCTTTTACTTGGACTCAATTCCTTTGGTTCTGGCAACAGTCAAAGTAGTTTACTTAGTCGCTCAAATTTCGTTTTTTTTTTTTTTTACTTTAACTTACGTCTATAGTAAACGTCAAATTTCAGAATACCTATATATATATATATATATATATATATATATATATATATATATATATATATATATATATATATATATATATATGTGTACGTTTGTGTGTGTGTGCGTGCGTGCGTGCATGTTGATATGTATGTGCATTCAAGCTGGTGAGTCTTATGTATACGGGCTGATGTATTATTTTGCTTTGTTTCACTTTTGTCCCTTTCAGGACCATTAATTTCTTTCTCATTTGAGAGAGAGAGAGAGAGAGAGAGAGAGACAGAGACAGAGACAGAGAGAGAGAGAGAGAGAGAGAGAGAGTAGCACACCCGGCCAAACGCATTAAGACGTACAGTCTTTGCATGTGTGTATATTTGTTTAAAAAATAACGGCTTACAAGGGAACAAAGATAATGTGTACCATAATGAAGACTAGTAATCAGTTTATTCATTTCTAATTTGTTTGGAGTAAAGGAGGAACTATGACGATACTGAATAAAACATAAACTTAACTGGTATGAGGTTGATGTTGCAGCAACTAAACTGGCAAAATGCTCGGCATTTCTCTCTCTCTCTCTCTCTCTCTCTCTCTCTCTCTCTCTCTCTCTCTCGCACACACACACACACACACACACACACATATATATATATATATATATATATATATATATATATATATATATATATATATATATATATATATATATTACATAGTATCTACTTGCTGTATGAAAAAAATATCTTTATACAACTATAGCATTGTTGGGCCGAATTGTCTTTCGAGTTGGGCTGAATTGTCTTTAAAGTTGGGCCGAATTGTCTATAAGTCATTTGGCACACACACACACACATATTGGTGATGATGATATGACAGTTGATTGTAAAGGTGTTAAAAAGGTCTATTTTTGTTAATATGTTCCGAATTAAGCGACTTACCAAATACAGATTGTTTCTTAACTTGAATACGAAATGAGATCATAGGGAGAACAATAAATATATGTGCAGTGCAGCCAATTAGAACATGAATTAAGCGACTTGAAACAAAGGAAATTAAGTCGGCTTACACCGTCCGTTCCGGAGATTACATGCGTTCCGGAACGATCAGTCGTTTTCATTGTTAACAAATATCCGGAATGATCAACCTATCCAATAAAGTACGACCAATTGACGCGTTCATAACTATGAAAAAGTAAATAATTCTTATAAAAATATAATAAATAATTTTTTTTGCTTTATATTATTATTCAAACAAAAACAAAAATAATGTGTGAGTGGAAATCGATATATACAGAGAGAACATGTAAATGCATGTGTATTTCGGTGTGTATTTCGGTGTTTTCAGTGTATTTCGGTGTTTCTAGGAACCGCTATTTGACTAAATATTTGTGTCTGTATCATATAAATTAATAACAATAGTTGAAGCATCATGAAGTGGTCAAAACAAAGTTTGGATTGATCATATTGAATTTTTGATGGCAGGTGTTGGTTTTGATATTATTATCACCTGAACTAATAGATAGCAGCAGAGGGGGTGAGCCGGACAACATTTTTAGACAAGTTTTCACTGAAATCAGGCTTAAAACAATGAAATCAGGCAAAAAAATCAAAAAAATCAATGAAATCAGGCAAAAAATAATAATGAAAAATCAATGAAATCAATGAAATCAAAAAAATGACTAAGCCTCCATTCGATTTTCAACCGAATATTTGATCCAGTCCGATACGATATCGTGTTCGAGGGTCATGTAAATCACTACGACGAAAATCATTTATGATTTCACAAATAGACTAATTTGTAAAACCTCCTCTTGTAAATCAATCAGATTATTGGACTGGTCAGTGAGTTTGAAATTAATTCTGGTTAATGAATTATTATGACATCGCATATAGACTGGATTCACCGGGGACTCAATTATTAAAAACCCTGGAGGAGCTGTTGGTGCAAATGAATACAAAATATATCCCTGCTGAGCTTGATTTGATCGTTCTAAATTTATTTGATAGCTTCCTTCGATCACATCACATACTAAATTGAGCGCAATCACCGTTGAAATATTCACATTGAACGGAGCAATATGCCTGCCACCACCATCTGGGTCATTATTGTGTGTCAGGATAGTTGTTTGTGGTTGTGATGGTGTTTTTTTCCACGTATCATGGATTTTTTTGAAACCTTTATCGATGGCATCATCGAGAGATTTTTGTAGTTTTAAGAGATTATATCCTGGTAGTTTGAATGTTGGAATATCTCCTATGCGGGTCTTATAGTCTATTGCAAATAAATCTCTTGTTTTAGGACTACTGTCACCTAATACCTTTTGAATAATTTGTGAATGAAATGTTTCCATGTCATTGATGATTTTGTTACATGTTTCTACGACACTGATAAATTCATCTCGGGTGAGAGTGCCGGATCTAAGGGATATAAACAACAACGAAATATCGTTATTGAAAGCTGTGAAATTTTCAGTGATTTTATCCCGGTTAGCAAGATGATGAATAAGTCGTATTTTTTCATCATATTCTACTCTAATGAAAAAATACGACTTATCATAATATCTATAGCTTTTTATTGGATTATCAGATTTTATCCTGTCTGTGATATAATCGGTTTTTTTTGATTCTGGTAAATCAACGGTTTTTCCCCCGGGTGGTAATTCAGGCCATCCTAGTACGGTTCTAATAGAACTCTGATAGATATCTACGACGTATCCTTCTGTGCTTATTTCAATGGCAGATGATAGTGTCGGTACATGAACTGTTATAGCTATTTTTGACTCTACTCCAGTAATCGATTTTATTCTACGCGCGAATTCATCATTGATTTGTTCAATTTGGTATGATCCGGTTGGTATGGAAACAACATTCCAGTCTGGGGTACCGTCTGGTTTATTCTTATTTGCAAATACC
Source organism: Unio delphinus (assembly GCA_029339505.1). Lineage (NCBI taxonomy): Eukaryota > Metazoa > Mollusca > Bivalvia > Unionida > Unionidae > Unio > Unio delphinus. The sequence continues at coordinate 1,075,873 of JAQISU010000275.1, forward strand.
AGGGAATTATTCGGTTGTTGACCACCAAATGATTTTGACCTAATATTTGGCCAACTGTGATACACTCGTAATTTTGCTAGCGCTATCTCCTTCACTGGGACCGGAGAGGGGAAATTCACACTGAATTCTGGATTCGTTGAGGTTATTGAGATCATGCTTGTTTGTACTGGGTTTGTGTTCTCCACTATTTGTTGAAGTAATTCCATCGGTGTTGTCATTGTTATTATACTCATGTTTTTGTATTTCTAATTTTGACATCGCAGAATCATATATATCTACCATCGCTGAAAACTCACTCTCTGATATAATTGTATCATCGAGCGATGACGATATCAATGAGGATAATTGCGAGTATGCAGTGGACACAACATGAAATTGAATTATGTAGTCTTGTAGTTTCCGTTGGCTGCATGATGATATTTTTTTTGTGATTATTGAAATTATTCCAGCGATTGTTGTTGCCGCAGAAATGCAAATTGGAACAGCTATCGGGGCCATCATTGTCACTGAAGACAGTATAATACCGGCTCCGGTGATTACACCACTCACTGAATACACAGTAACATCAATTGCGGTAATTCTTCTGCGATATTTTTTAATTTTCATTGCATACTCCTCAGACAGGGTTTTGAGTCTAGTTTGATATTCTCTGACCTGATCATAGCGATATTGCGATGATGAAATCATTTTTTATTTTAACAACGCTAGCGTTTTCAATTGTGAAATCCTTTCAATTTTCAACTTAAATCCGCTACGAATTCCACATACCATGTTGTTGTAACCCTAACCAAATTTTTATCAGTAGCTATTAACGTGAACTGTTCAGTTGTATCCTTGTCGATGATCGTTGAAATCGTATTGTTGACCCCGGATGAACTCGACGATGAAATATTAAAGTGAGTCGTTCTCACTATTGTTAATCGATAAATACCCTTAACGGTTGCAGTGATATCTAATTTGTTGTTTGTAGGTGTCCACTCAAATGATCCGTGTTGGATTGTGTATACTACGTTGTTGGTTTTCTCATGAGGAATTTTTGTTTTTTCAATGATTGTTATCATCCTCGAAAAATCATTTTTGACGGCTTCGATGAAAGTTTTCGTCTCATCGATGGATTTTTTAATATCAGGGAGTTTTATTTCAATTTTATCTAACGGGGTTCCAATAAATTTATCAATGATATTTCTACGAAATGATATAAACTGTTTTATGTGTTCTTCAATTCTAGATTCAAGTGTTGTTAGTACAACCACAGAATTGTTTAACTCATCGTTGAGAATTTTTAATCGATCTGTAATCGTCGAAACGAGTACACCCGGTTTGAGTTTACCCTGATCGGAAAATAACGCAACGGTGTTCTCGATTGCGTTTCGTTGTTTAACTAAAATATCATCCAGAGAAATATTACTAGATTTCAATTTACCCTGTTTGTCCTGAAATACAACTATTTCATTGGGTTCAACACTTTCTAAATTCAACGTCTCAGCGATTTCATCTTTAATTTTTTTTTTATATCCTTGATAGAATCAGGAGTTGCAGTGTCATCGGGTTTGGGTTTCAAAGATCTCCCCAAATATCAATCATGTTATTGTAAAACTCTTTCTCTCTCTAAAAAGCGATTACTAGTGTAGTCATTTACGACAATGTGTGGTGATTTTCTAGATGCTGAAATAGCGTCAAGGACATTTAATACTTTACTGCCGCATATTGGTGGGTCATTGATTTGTTGTGTTGGTAGCGTAGAATACCAAGTCTTCATTGGAAATTGTTTTATGTAACGCATAAACTCTTTTGGTGGGGCTAATCCATATGAATCAAAATAGACAATCCCACGTGGATCAATAGCGTATGCAACCCAGTGAGTTCCAGGTCCGGTGCTGTTATCGAGATTAATAATACCTGTTTCAGTTTTGTTTGGTTGATGTGGTAATTGATCTTTCATAAAAACACCTCTGAAATTTTTAATCACTAGTTTTTTAGCAGCATCCATTAAATCAAAATTGGACATTGGAACCATAGACTCCTCAATTAATAAACCGTTCCTGGTAGTCTCAGGCCTGATCCGTGAACGGATCTCCCGCTGTACCATGAATACGGGGTTCCTGGTAGTCTTAGACCCTTTCCGCTGTACCATGAATACGGGGTTCCTGGTAGTCTTAGACCCAATCCGTGAACGGATCGTCCCTTTTTTTTATACCCTCGACCTTTCTTCGGTTCATATGATTCAGCAATGCTCTGTACCGCTTTTGTTCCCAAGCCTCCGACTACCCCCAATGCGGCCGCTTTTGCTACTGCTGGGGCTGCTGCCGCAACCAATGCTGGTATTGCAGCAAACAACGGAAATATACCACCTGTTTTTATCATATTTTTGATAGCAGCCGAAGAGAGTGTGATCTGAACTCCTTTTTTATCCTTGAAAGCATCATTGAAATGTTTCACCTGACGAGTTGTCAGCGATAATTTATTTACACCACCAGCCATTTGATTAGGTTTCAACGTGATTGTGGTTCCACATTTTTTAGCCGATTCTGATTGCAATTTTTTGATTTGACCAGGAGTTAACGCAACACTAATAACACTATATGACATTATACATAATAGATTGATTCTAATTCAATGAAAAATCGAGAAAAATCGTTCAAAGATTTTCTACTGGGGCATCTACCACTCTCATTCTTCCACCAACACCTTCGAGTAGCATTGATTTATCACTGAGAATGACAGCAACCGCTCTATAATCAGCAATAGTACCACGAGTCACATTAGCTCTAAAGTGTATATCAACAACTGACTGTCTTGTCAAATCGAGATGTTCCAGTGAGAAGTAATAGATCGGATACAGATTTTTAAAATCATATTGTGATATTTGCAAACCAGTATCCACATTTTGATCGCGTGCCATAAATGACAACAGACGATGATAAACTCGTGCAATATGATTTTCTGTGTAATTAAGTTGTATATCCTCGGATGGTTCCTGCTGGCCGTTTATTCTCAGTGAGACGTCTTTCACACCTAATTGATCAAATATCATATGACTTCGTTCTTGATTACTAACTCGTGAGTTATCCTGTAACGCTACGAATATATGACGTGGCGCAGAAACGCCTTGTTTTGATGCTAGGTTCCAAGTGAATAACCCGTTGATATTTGATTGCTTCACATCTGTACTCACGGTTAGCCAACCCAACAACGACTTTCCTCTTTGATCCATAAATGATAGTAATCGTTCTTCTGCGGTGATTGCTGGAGTCAACACTGGCATCCACAATGATATTTTTGTTAAATCGACTCTACCGGGATCAGCATTGGGGGCTGCAGCATCTGCTGGAATCCTACAAATTGCATCATTATCATCACTTTTTCGTACAAGCGATACTGTATGCTTCGCCCCGTAGATAACTTTTCTGACGTTTCTACAGAATCCAAATATGTGATGCAGTGGAATCGCGCATGAAAATGATTTACGCTCTCCTTGCAACATTGCGTTTCGTGTTGCAGCTCCTAGATTGAAATTAGGATCGTTGTTTATAATCATATTCTCGATACCAGCAACATTAGCAGGGTTAGCAGCACGATCCCTTGGTTGTCTTATAATAAATTGATTTCCTCCAGCGGTATTCTTACCATCTTTTGCAAACATCATAGATGGACCCGCTGATCTTGTATAATCATCAGAATATCTCGCTAACCCGATTATTGTTGTAGCCACATCAACATCACGATCTATGGACTCAATTTCTTTTCCATCAATGAGATATCTAGCACTCTCAAATAGCGCCATAATACCATTATTGACAAAACCGACTTGAGTACCAGCTGGATACGGTGCTGGTACAGCAGTAGTATCAGCAGCTGTTACAAGTTCTCCTTCTACTTCGATAAATGCTTCACAGGGTAAAAAGTATTTACTGGTATCATGGACTTGAAGATCAATTCTTGCTCGACTATTTGAGTTTATGGCATGATAGGCGTAATATTGATAATCGCGTACAGAATCATTCTTGGGGACTGGGGCATCTATATCAAATGCTGGATCAGGTGACCTTTTGAACATTTTATTCTATTTATCAGAGTCTAAATCGTAAAATCGTAAACGATTTTCCATTTTCATCGTGAAAAACGCTAGCGTGAAAATCCATAGGATTTCATCGACGTGGTTTTTTAAAGCCACTTCCCGCTATCATATTTGCAATATTGCTTTGGTCCCCTTGATTTACCATCGACGCTAGTTTTTCATCTACTGCGTTATTTATAATTTTACTAACACTTGCAGGCATTTCTTCTGTAGACGGTAACGGTTTCTTTTTTCGCCTCACTAATGATGTTATTTTATCCTTCGCAGTTGAAAACGCTTTCCCGGCAAGATCTCCAACAGTACTAATACCCTTATCACGAATAACATCAATGGCTTTCATTGATAACTGTTTAGCTAACGGCATCACTTTTGGGGCCGTTCTTGAAAAGAATCCTAAAATGGTATTGCGGAGGCCATCTCCATAGTATGCTTTATAAACTGGAAACCGTGAATTAACTACATAGACGAGGGTTGGTTTATCATGATTGTAGTGTACGATCATTATTATAAAAACAATAGTGTTTTCAATTGTTATTTAATCACTATGATACCCATTTGCTAACTCGTCAATAAAATCTCGATATGTTTTGATATCCATGATACCGCCGGCAAATAACCGTCTACAGATATCAGCTACTTCATTAATTATTTCTGGAGAGTTATTTCCAGCTCGGAATCCTCCTACAAGAACATCTAATCGTGATATATCATTGATAACACTATCAGGACAAGTGTTTCCAATCCTTGGATTTTGCAGTCCACTTCCGCTATAACCAGCTGCTTCATCTAGTTTTTCTAAACCCGTTTCTTGTAAATAATCATCATTAGGTTCTTCTTGTTTTTTTTGTCTACGTGTTGGTGTTTGACGTCGTTCTTCTAATTCTCGTTGTCGCTCTTCTATTTGTTCTCTTTTATAATAACTAATTCCCCTTTGAAATTCCTTGTATCCTATCTCATCCTTATTCAAACGACCAATCCCTTTATTTAGTTTATACAAATAATCGAACCAATCATTACTTGATATTCTATCATTCTTATACTCGTCCTTTAAAAAATCTTTTTTTGAATTATAACTTTGAGCAGCAAAATTACCAAAGGCTTGATAATCCTTTGATTTCAATAACTTAGGTTTTTTTATTAATATTTTAGCATGATCAGTAAATTTATTCAACAGAGAAACAGTCGTTTTTTTTCGGATCAGTTTTTTCAGTTTGTTCAGTTTTCGCTGCTATTTTTTCGAGTACAGAAATAAGACCCTCTTCCTTTCTTTTACCGTCAGGATCATCTCCCAGTATAGCACGCTCTACCCCTTTCGTTGCCGTGGTTACTGGTTTAAACAACTCTTCAGACCCCAGAGCAAAATCAGTTTGTAAACTCTGTCGTTGTTGCAGTTTATTCCGTACAGAGTCACGAATTGGTACAAATCTCCTGATTGCATCCAGTCGTTCACGAGCCAATCGGGTTGTTAATGCTTCATTGACCATTATTTGAAATCAGAAACCATTTTTCAATTGTAAAACACTTTTTCCCACTTTTGTTACATGTCGGATGATTTTTTAACACAGTCATGGAAGTGTTATTTCATCCTATAACAGCTTCTATCAAGGTTGTGGAAAGTCACATAATTGTATATAAAATAAATAATACTGTGACTTTCCACACTTTTTCATTGATCAATCTGACACATCGTCCATCGATTTTTGACATCCCCCTTGAGGGTCGGCTAAAAAAAATGATAAATAATCGGGCAATCAAAAAATGATAAAGAGTCGGGCAATCAATGGTCGGGTAATCAATTTTCTTGAATTAATGCTCGTAGGTTTCTAATTTTAGAGTTGACTTCTTTTTTCAATTCGTATTCGTACCCCAATTCTTTTCGTATTCTCTCTACGATAGTATACAACGGAACGAACACACTAATGTCACTGGAAAATGAAAGAGAGTCTTTAATAGAATTCTGAATTCTTTTGATGAGTGCATACTTCTTGGATAGCATATACTTGTTAGTGCTAACCCCGTATTCTATATCCTGAAAATCAGACACAATTTGATCAGGATTTAATCCATCTGATAGTTTGATATCCTGATTTTTCAATTTTGCTATTTCAACTATGATGCTATTCATGTTTTCAGAATTCATTATTCTATAACATGACATATCTCTAATTGAAAAATATGACGCATCAGATATAACTAAATCGAATTTTCTGTCCGTTCTTTTTTGAAATAGCCGATCGATAAATCCCCTCTGCAACAAATCGTACTGAGGCTCTACAAATATCGAAGTGCCTACCGGCTTCATATAATGATTTAAATATTTTTTCTTCGTTCAAAGATTTCACAGGTCTCGTTTTTTTGAACAAGTGCCAGTCTTTCCTCGTTTGGTATTCTCACTTTGTGTGATAGCCTGCAGATTTGATAAAGAATTGTTTTTCGGATTAGAATCCTTGTGATCAATGACAGAATCATCCTCGATCAATCCATGGAAACACTCGTACACGAAACGATGGCAGTAATATTTCTTCTTTCCAGCACCAAACACCAAGTACCCTTGATTATTCACAGAACCAACTGATTTCTTTAGTCTACGGTTTCTGACAGTACCATCACTGGATGCTTCATAATTTGTAATCACTGGATGTGGTCTGAATTCTTGGTTCATATATACTATTCTATTGTTTGTCTAATTCAGTGTTTGGTTCAATAATTACATCACTGGAAAATCTTTCGATGTAGTCTTGCGGGGTTCTTATGATTTTATCCTTGATGTTGTCAGGGTCAAGGACTTTTTCAGGGTCATAATTTCTGATGGATTGTCCATTTTTTATTCTTTTATCATAATAACGCTTCAATTCCCTATATCGCTTACCACCACAATCAATACATAATTGTGATCTTCCCTTGACCCCAATCCCACATCGAATACAGGGTAACGGACCAAGACTTCCACGTCGAAAACTTTGCATATGATACCTACAGTATTCATTTTTTCTGCATGATTTGTTACACGGGGTTACATTTCCCATCATGAGCCATTTGCAGTGATTCATTATACATAAATCTTTCATTTAAATGCTTGTTTTATATATAGCATGAAGGAGTTCAAGAGATTGACTTCAAAAAATGCTAAAATCAATGCTGATAGAGAGTTCAAGAGATTATTGAAAATCAATCCTAGATTTAATCTCGATAGACCCAAAAAACGTCCAATAGACGGAAACATGAAAGAGTTTAAGAGATTATTAAAAATCAATCCTAGATTTAATCTCGATAGACCAAAAAAACGTCCAATAGACGGAAACAAACGTAACAAACGTCCAATAGACGGAAATATGAAAGAGTTTAAGAGATTATTGAAAATCAATCCTAGATTTAATCGCGATAGACCCAAAAAACGTAACAAACGTCCAAGAGACGGAAACATGAGATCACCATGGAAGGATGCTCAATTCAATCTTGATATAGTTTCTAATACACCCAAGAATAAAATTCTTGATAAACCCATCAGAGACTGTTTTAATGAATTCAAGCGTGATGGAGCATCTTATTGTTGGTCAACATTTCGAATTGATGGTGTTGTTGACGCTACCATGAATGATGAAAAAGCAGCAGTGATCATTTCACGTATTGGGGAAAAAAGTCATTTTTTTCCGAATCAAATTCATTATCCGTGAGGATGGCAAATGGATTATTAGGGATAAATTTGAACCCATTCTCAGGGGCAAAAAAACTGTCACCGTGAATCAGGATTCCAAACCAGGAATTTTGACTGGAATTGATAAACCCTACTACGAAAGATCTTATCCTGTCACAGCAGTTGTTTACGGGATCTATCCGCTCAATGAAAAACCTGATATTTCAAAACTAGCACCCATGAAATATTCGACAGGCCTCAATTGTGTAGCAGAACGAATAATAGAACACTTCACAAATGCGTCCCGGGGAAATAAACTAACTGATCTAAGACGAAAAAAAATAACCGAGTGGGAGTTCACGGTAAAAGAGCATGGGGCAACAATTCAGGATATAACCAAATTAGAAACATCATTGAGATTTCCAATATCGGTAAGGACAATCACCGGTGAAGTATTAAAAGAACCGAAATATCAATCAAAAAAAGGAAACCCCATTGAAATTATTGATCATAACGCACACGCGTGGTCATCTGCAGTAACAATATTCCCACGGGATAGAACCGTAAAATATCTATCCCAAACCGAGGAGTTTTTTTCAGAGCAGAAATTATTTGATGCTATTTACCATTTGAGTAAAAACGATCCTGTGTCAGTGTGGCTATTTCATAGTACTTCAGACGAAGAATGCAAATTTGATCAGTTTGTAAGGCCTAACGGAGAATTATACCGTACTGAAGAGCTGCAGAATCAAATGAAACAACTAGCTAGTGAGTTTTCTGGGGACGGAGAAGACAACGATCAATTATTAGCAAACTGTTTCACAGTACCATCCATTGCAGCACATTTTGCTAGAAAGAAAAACGCGTGGAAACCAACACGAAGTGAGTTTTTATCAGATGTCAAATTGTCCTGTCTTGAATACAGCCACGGCGGATTATGGAACACAAAATACACCGCTGATACCGTTATTTCCGTTGATATGATTGCGTGTTATCCAGGAAGTTTTCTTGGGTATGGAGAGTGTGAGAAATATTTCAAACGATTTGGACACCCCACACACGAAATGACCCGTGTTGCTATTAATGGACCACTTCCTGATTTTGATTTAACCGGATTCGCTTGTGTAGTATCATTTGAAATGGCTGAAGGACTTCATCCGTGTAGTTATCTTTGGAATGGTAAACACATGTCTGAAAAACACTGGATGCCAATAGTGTTATTACGGTATATGCTTGATTGTAAGATGTTAAAATCATTAATTGTCAGTGAAGCAATTATATCCTATCGAGCACAGAAATCAGTCTGGTTACCCCAACCTGATCTAGAAAAAATAATTAGCGAAGAGCGAAAACTGTTTCCTGATTTTAATGAACAACAAATCATGGATTGGTCCCAACAGTTATTTGAAATCAGAAACAATGAAGCAAAAAATCTTGGACGAAGAATAATCGGTAAATTTACCCAAGGTGGCAAAGATGATAATACGAAATATTCTTCACGATTGATTATAGACAACGCTGAATACGATTTTGTAATCGCGGGTCTAACGAATAGGGGCCTATATGTCAATCGTAAGGACGCATTTCTGTCCGATGGAACCAAATTGGGTACAATTGTTACCTACAATGATGGATACCATCCGCAGTACACACACTTAAGAGCTTCTATGCTCGGTTATGCTTCTATCAATCTGTTTTCAATGATCAATAGATTTCCTACCACCGCAGTTAGAGTTGCTACTGACTCATTTTACATAAATAGCAAAATGGCTGATTTTAAGGCTACTGGCGACGAGAAATGGGGATCATGGAGAATTAAGAAAGAAATGATTCATGATTATATTCGATCAGCAGATGTTACCATTGAAAATAATTACTTAGAAAGCAATCAGTGTTCAGAATTTTCTAGTGCACCACCGATTTCTGATCCAATATGCCTGTATAAAACAGTTTATTTAAACGGTTGTGGCGGGTCAGGAAAAACAACCCGGGCAATTGAGTTATTCCGTGGGAAAAATCCTAACATGATTGTACTAACACCGACTCACAGACTTGCAAGAGAAATGATACAGAGAGGGGTAAATGCCTGCACTTATCACAGCTTTTTCCGATGGAAGGGAGATAAATGGACTCCTGAGCGCATGGGAGAGAAATTTATTCCTGAAATCATGATTTGGGATGAAATAGACACAGTGTCAGAAGATGTCTTAAAAATATTTCTTGAGTGGTTGTTATTGAAGAATACAAAAGTCGTCATGTGCGGTGATCACAGGCAACCACCACCATTTGTCGGTGCATCCCCCCATGAATGGCTAAAGGGTTTTGTAGACTATTATGAAGAAATTGATACTGATCATAGATCACTTGATGAAAAATTAAAAGAGTTTAAGAAATTAATTAGATTACAACCGGATAGAATCCAGTGTGAAATAGCCCGTGAAATAATTTCGGAAACTCCCATGAATGATTTCTGGGAAATGTGGAGACCAAACGATTTGATCATTGCAAGTAGAAAAATAGTCAGAGACACACTTCAGATGAAGTTATTTGAATTGCATAAACAAAAATTTGCAACACTTCCAGTGCCCCTCTGTTATAGACCATCGGATACACGAAAACAGAACATCGAAGTTGATATTCCAGGACAGAGTGAAAAGCAGATTCTCGTATTAAATGATATTGTGCTGGTTGATATCAATGTCGTTGAAGATGCATTGCGTGCTAATAAATCCCCATGGACGCTAGGTTATGCAGCAACAATACACTCTTCACAGGGATTGACTATATCGGATACAATTGTTTGGATGGTAGATAATCGCATAGAATGGTCGAATTTAGTCTATCTTTCAGTATCCAGAGTACGAAAAATAAATCAACTTCGAAGAATTGTCTTCGATGATGAAATCATTGGCGATGATAATGACACCACAATAGATGATATTATTGATAAAAAACTCTCCGGTTACAAACAACAAGACAAAAAAAAAACAACGAGAATTTGATATTGATGCTGAATTAATAATTACACTGAAGCAACAACAGAATAATCACTGCGCAAGTTGCAATTGTATAATGCGTTGGCAGTATTCGGATAAGGATCCTCGCCAATTCACCGTTGACAGAAAAAATAACAATCTCGGTTCGTATAAGTACCTCACAATGACACTACTACCAAGAATTGGTTGGGAAACGCTAAAATCCTTTTGTGGTTTTTCAGGTATCGACTTCTTTTTAATCGCGTTGATAGGTTTCATGTTGATGGTTCTAGTAATCTCGTTATTCAGTGCGGTAACTACACCTGGTAATCTCTTATCCCATTCACGGGATCTTTTTTCTTGGATGAATTCTTTTGCGTATTGATATCGAAATAACCGTTCAGCAAGAATCCGATTAAATCGTTCTACAATGGCCTGATCACGATGCAGTGCAGTATGCCCTCGTCTGATAGCGACATTGTGATATTTCATTGTAGATAACACTGCACCCTGAAATTCCTTGCCCGGGTCAACTTGTAACAGATTTGGCCAGTGCAGAGGACTCCTTCGATAAATCCTTTCAAATGCAGAAGCCACTTCAGTGGCCGATTTTGTTTTTAACGGTTCTGCTTCTTTGTATCGACTTGTATCGACTTGCAATATCAACTACAGTTAACGCATATTTGTAACCACGATCATGTGGCAGAAATAATATATCAGCCTGATGAACTTCATTGGGTCCGGTTACATCAAAATGCGAGAATTGAATTTGTTTAGGCGGTGGTAGATAAATTTGCCATAGTGCCTGTTTGGATAACCAATGAGCCGCAGTGGTTTTTTTTCACTTTTGCGGCGCTAGCGAGTTTACTGATTGCAGCGTTACCCTTCCAGTATCCTCTTGGGGAATAATAAATAGATTCCATGTTGTTATTAATTATCAGCACCTAACATCAATTTGCTTTTCATTGCCGATTTTATCAAAAAGGAAGCCAATTTTTCTTTGAAGGATTTATCAGTGATAGAATTCAACGCATGAATTAATTTCACATCTGCTAGATGCCTGTGTTGCAAATTGCTACTTTTATAAGCAACATCATGAAAATGACAGGCCTTATCAATAGCGTTTATTGGTTCCTCACCGGGTCGGGGCTGATTTTGATCATTGAGTCTGATATCAAGTCTTGTTCCCGGTCCACAATAACTATACCCTGGAAGGTGTTTTTCTCCGGGGTATTTTGCCCATGGGGTTCCAGGGAGTTTTGCTAATTTGGCAGCGATATCACCTCCTCGTTTTTTTTTAAAGGTTCCTTGGGTTCCTTGGGTTTAGAAACAAATCTAAATTTCTTTGTACTACACTGTACGCATTTACCAGAAAGCGCTGATCGGTTATTTTTAGTTGTAATCGTCGTCAAGTCATCTGTGCCAGTACGCGCCTTAAACTTCACGCAATATAGATCCATAATTTATGTATAGAGATATGAATATAATTGATTTTTCAGCGACTAAAACAAGAGAACCAGTGAAGCATCATGCAGCGCTACCAAACTCTATCCGCGCAATTATAATCGGGCCATCTGGATCCGGTAAAACGCAATTGTTGCTCAATTTAATAATGAGATGGATGAAGTGGGATAAGTTGTATTTAATTGCCCCTAGCGTAGATGATCAACGATGCTATGAAGTGCTAAAAGATTTTAATGAAAACGCTTCAGAGATTGCCGGCGAGGATGTTATTGAATTTATAACCGATATTGACGAGGCGCCATCCGTGAATGACCTCGATGGAAGTATCAACAATTTAGTTGTATACGACGATGTCATGTTAGATAATCAAAAAAATCCTGCTAGAATATTTTCCCGAGGCAGGCATAAAAACACGGACGTGATCTATGTCACTCAACGCTACACACAAATACCAAAAGTGATTAGAGATAACTGTAATATGCTTGCTGTATTCAACGGCGTTGATACACATACGCTACGAAATATTTGGCAGACATGGTGCTCCGATATGGACTTCAATCAATTTAGAAATTTCTTTAGTCATGCTCAGTCTGCCCCACACGGATTTGTAACAATAAATTTACATGACCCTCGAACACGATATCGTATCGGACTGGATCAAATATTCGGTTGAAATCATTTATGATTTTTACGAATGGAGGCTTAGTCATTTTTTTGATTTCATTGATTTCATTGATTTTTCATTATTATTTTTTGCCTGATTTCATTGATTTTTTTGATTTTTTTGCCTGATTTCATTGTTTTAAGCCTGATTTCAGTGAAAACTTGTCTAAAAATGTTGTCCGGCTCACCCCCTCTGCTGCTTAGATATATCCCACATTTCGACTCTAAAGGCATATGAAAATGTTATTTCTAAATGTCAACATGAAGACCCACTCCATGACCTTCTTAAACCTGTAAACCAGAAAATCATATTTACTATGTATCTTTTAGAATCATACAAATAAATACATTATATAAAAGATGGAAAAGTATACCGATAAAAATTCTGCATCTTAATCCAAGTTTCCAATTTTGCAAGAAGTTGTCCCACATGTACAATATCGTCTGCTACCCAACGTGTCAACCTGCCGCTAGAACGGAATTCTCAAGAAATTCCCCGGGCGTATAGTCTGTTTTAAATTCTTTTGTTATTTTTCCCCATAAACAAGACGTTGTAAACACGTTACATCCTATTCATTGTTGTTTCTCTTCAACATAATAGCTTATTTTTTATAAAATGTTGAACGTTAATAAATTTTATTTTTACAAGATCAGTTTAGTTTGCTTAATATCTCTTGCCATTTATTGGCATTGTTACATTGAATTTTGTAAAGCTAGCTATAAACCTGACTTATTTACTCGACTGAAATGCTGACAGAAACAGTTGAAAGTAATAACATTACATCTTTTCAAAGCTGTGTGAAGAATAGGCAGACATATTGAGATTCATGAAAACATGGGGGTGGTATCCCATGTGTCCAAAATTAATATTTTTTTGAACAGAAAATTCTGGTGACAGTATTTTATTTTCATCAATCGGTCAAAATCTGTAAGCGTTTTGCTTCAGTATTGGATATGGAACCCTTAGGTGCGCAGAAATGCCAGACAGCATTGTATCCTTTTCTTTTCAACTTTGGCAGGTGTGGAACCAGGAATTTAGATAAAAACCATGGTGCTTGTTATTGCTTGCTACAAAAACATAACCACAACATCTTTGCTAGAAACTTTCTCTATTATTCATGAATTTGTATCAGGTGTTGTATGAGAATTTAATTAACATGTTTTGCTTATGATTTCAGCACACTGATCTGTGCTGTATTTTTGTTTATTCTATCTTGCTGCAATAAGGAAACCTTAATAAAAGTGCATGTAAACGTGGTCATGAAGGTACCTTTTCTCCGATTAAATTGAATATTTATTGTTCTAAAATTTTTAATTATTGCCATTTAGATGTATGTGTAATCAGATTCTTGAAAATTATGTTCATTACTTAAATTCTTCATGTCTGAATGTCTACATATCCTGCATGAATTGTGTGTTAATTGTATGCCTGGTATATTTATATTGCGTACATAAATTTTGTCCATGGTTGTAGAATGTAAAGTTAATTTGTAAATAACACATTACATAGCTAACTTTTTCTATGATTATAGATTACACTTGAAGAAAATTATCACGTGTTGATATGGCCTTTTGACCGTAGAAGGTTCAAGAAGGTGTGTCTACTTGTCTTGTTTGTAAACTATACATAATTTGTTAACTGATATTAAAGTCCATGGTCTAGCCTTAGAAAGTTTTAGAAGAGCATGTGTTTACAAATTTGATGGGGAAATGACCCACATCCTGGTAATTTTATTATGTCTTAGGATTTTATATAAGTTTGAAGTAAACATACTTTTTCATTCCTCTCTCTAAGTTTAATTGGGTTCAGATTTAATTTAAAAAGGAAGCTTTATCTAAATTAGTCATTAGAGTTACAAGGTGCTCATTGACTCATGGACTGAACCATTATTTTGGGAATTCATTCATGGGCATTCTGGATTCTGTCATTGTGATACATTAAGACTGTTGGCACATCAGCACATTCAGTACTGAAATTAATTTGGAACACTATACTTTTGGATTTGTGATACAACGTTTAAGATCATTTGGGATAAAATGTACAATACTGTATGTTCCTATTAAATTTTAAATTTTGTATTCTATTGAAAGAAATTATTTGTTGAATTTTACTAAACTTGTATTTTTTTTTGCTTTTTCTCCTGCTTATACTTTAAATACCTAAACTTATGTTTTTGTTGTTGTATCTTTTATATCCATTTCATATATATAGAATTGCTTCATGTTCATCACTAGTTTATAACAACTGTTTTATATCAATGTTATATTAAGTTTATGGTCTTGGGTCAAAATTGCTGATGTTCTTTAAAATAGCCTTGTATATTGGATACTAAAAATCATACACTGAACATAAAAATTAATATTGCAAGCATGAAAATAATTCCCATGTGTTTTTTTTTCTCAACAGAGAAGTATTTATTAGTAGCAACGTCCCACACATGCCCAGCCGCCCTCCTGCCCCCCAAAAAAATGCACCAGGACTCATAACAGAATTTAAAGATGACAAGTCATTGATTCTTCACTCATGGAACTCAAGAGTCCCCAGCCATCAAAGTTAAAAGAAAAATATTTTAAAGTAAATAAAAGTTTAAACATTATTTATATAAATTTGTTATGGGATGGATTGGTGGTGGTGCTGGTGGTGGTCATCCATGAACATCTTCCAATGATATAATCCAGAATGTCTTTAAATGAATTAACAAAATCCAAAATAATGTGTCAGCTGAGTTAATGAGGACTTTAGTAATTCCAGTGAATGATTTAAATAATTCCTCTGAACACAACTACAAACTCAGATCATTGATTTCCAAAGACTGAAACAGGAATGAAGACTTTGTTGCAAAGGCCTTATTGATATAATAACCTCATCTAATGTAGATATTAGTCATTCTAATGGATTTTAATTCACAATACCATAAGTTTGTCTTGAATTTTCACTTTGTATTGTGGGGAAATAAATAACTTATTGATTTTATTTAAATTGTTCATTTCACTTCCTGTAATTGGGAGTTCATCCAGTATCTGAATTATTTGAAATATTTCAGAGATATTAAAAATTGCCTTTCAAATTAAAATCAACTTTGTTTGGACTTTTCATTGTCCCTGGTAAGGATTTTAATTTCTCACATTTCTTCAGTAAAACCAGTAAGCATTCACAGTGTCATCTGATGTCAAGAACTTATTTTCAGATCCTACCCAGGAAGGGTTAGAATCTATAAAAAAGATCAAGTTGCTTGAGTTTGCCAGACATTATCTTTCTGAATTTAAAGCATCTTTAACAAAACATGAGATATAGAATATTTTGGTTCAGTATTTTTTGTGGGAAAGGAAACTTTGAATAATGGTGTTTTGAGCTTAATTGCTAAGTCTGTATCTAGTTTGGATAAGGAATTAAAGGAATTAGAGCTAAATTCCATGTGGAATTAAGAACTATTCTGCTTCAGAAAGAAATAATGAAAATACAAATGCCAATTCAGAGTGAGGAAGAGAGGAAATGCAGCAGATGAAGAGTGAAAAGGCAGATGCAGGGGTGGGGGGGGGGGAGAAATGACATCAGAGACAGCAAAATGGGAGGTTGATGCACAGAAAGAGAGAAAAAGGGAAGAAGGATATGCAGATGCAAAGAGATTGAGAGAAGAAAATGCAGTTGTAGAGAAAAGCAAATGCAATATAGATTAAAATAATTACAACTGGCAGGTCTTGTATTGAAAGCAATACATTTACTGGGTCAAACAAACACCAGTTTGGAGACTTATGAACCAGTCATGTCAGAAGATTATATAGTACTTAACGGTGATTCTGCCAAGCTAATCCCTGTTAAAATATTAAGGGGCACAGGAGCTTCTCAGAGGCTTTTGTTAACAGGTTCTTTGCCTTTGCCTAAGAGTTCTTTTGCTGAGAGTTTTCTATTCAGGGAGTAGGGTGCAACTTTGTTATCTGATGACAAGATCTTGGAGAAATTTTATTGACTGAAAATTAAAAGTGATGTTTCTAAATACTATAGATCTTGTCTTACTTGTCAAATGGTGGTAATACCAGTCAGAAGATACCTAATAAGGCTCATCTGCAACCTATTCCTGCATTGACGAATCATTTAGAAGAATAATAGTAGACTGTAATTGTAATGTTATTTGTTATTGAAGAATGATTGCAGAAGGCGTTCTGTACTATTTATTAAATACAAAGCATCAATACAGCTAGGAAGGGGAATAAAGACTGCTCTGAAAGTATTTTCCCCATGGAATATAAACCCTTGTGAATGTATGACATAAACCAGTTGTTGGTATGTATCAGTTCTAATCCAGTGTGGAATATCTGATTACTTTTAATGTCAAGTGATATTTGAAAGCTACTTAGATTAAGGCTTACACTAGTGTCAGCCCTTTACCTAAGACCATGTCAGGCAACAAATACTTGTTGACCAATTTGTGTGCATCAACAAGATTTCCAGATGCAATTCCTTTGAGAAATATCAAAACTAAATTCATAGTAAAACCTTCAGTATTTTTTTTTTTAAACACTTTTTGGCCTTCTGGAAACTGTCCTCTCTGATCCAAGAGTCAAATTTTATATCTGGAATTTTCCAGCAAGTTGTGCATGAATTTGGAATCCAACAGTATAAATCTTCTGCATATCAACCTGAAAGTCAATGAGCTTTGATACAGGAAATAAAGGGGTTGGGGTTGTTTATTTGCTGTTGTTTGCTGTTAGGGAATCAGTTCAAGAATGATTGTGTTTTAATCCTTTTAAACTGGCTTTTGGATATACTGTCTGTGGACCACTGAAGTTATTAAAAGAGAAACTTCTTTCAAATGAAGATTCAAAGGTAATTTAACATCTACAACTACAAGAAAAGAGTTAACAGTTATTATGTGAATATGTGCACTTGTTTCCTACATGAATAAATACAATCTGCCATGATGCTTAGATTGTAGATTCTGTGAAAAAGCATCCTTACAGGATGAATCCTCTCAAGCAGGAATATTTTTAAAAAATTCATTATATATTGGAGAATGATTTTATTGAACCAAGTAAAAGTAACTGGAGTTCAACGTGTATTCTTAAACCAGATAATACATGCTGCATTTGAATAATAATAATAATAATAATAATAATAATAATAATAATAATAATAATAATAATAATAATAATAATAATAATGAGGACTTTGTGTAGCGTCTAATCTTTAGCTCTAAGCGCTTTACAACATTAGACAACACCTATAAACATTATTAGGTCTTGAAGTTTGTTCTTGCAGTTGAAATAGGTGATATATTGGATAACTCCAAATCATCATCTGTACCATTGTTTTCATTTTCACTCTGTTCAAGACATTCCTGAATGGGATTATCTATGTGGCTCTGATCTTCAGGTATATTAGACATACTAAAGCCAGAGAATGATGCAGAAAAGGATTGAGCTAAGTGTGCTGTGTAAGGAACATACAAGGCTGGTATTTAAATATGTTTCCATGATTCTGATCTTTTCAGCTTGTTCATAAAAGTGATAGAAAGTATATGGAATCCTTATATATTACTAGCACATATCCATAAACTTTTGAAAGAAAGTTTTATAATGTGATTGAGTTGGTATCATCTGAAGTTCAGATTTGGTAGATGTAGTTCAATTTCAAATTACTCCACTTGGGTAGCCATCTTGAATAATCTAAAATCCTTTGTTTTGATCAGGTTTCCAAAATTCTTTTGAATAACTGAAAGTGTGCAAATTAAATTTCACTTGCACCAACTTAATATTGTTATAAATCCACAGTATAAAGTATGGCAATAGATATGAGCATATTTAACACCAGTTTTTACACCAAATTATTTGAATATGGAGTGGAGCTGTGTTAGAACCATCCATTCATGGCAGCCATGTTTGGATAAACAAGAACAGTTGTTAGGGTGCGCTCACCAGTTATTATGTACTTTTCAGTGAGTGATGTAAGTAAGGTGAAGTTAATTGCATTTGTAACATGCACAATAGAGATAATGTTGGCATACCTGTATGTTACTTTGATGTAATGTAGCTGACATTTCTTTGGATACTGCACTTGTGGAAATTGTATATGATCAAAGCACATGGTATAACAAAATGAATGCTTTCATGTGCTTGACAAATTAACCAGAATTAATCAAAAGTACACTAACTTTAGCAGTTATTAAACTAGGGAAAACGAATTTTGCTGAAGTAGGCAATAGCAGCTTCTGTAAGTGCAATGAATGAATTACAACATATCAGAAAAGTAAAAAAAAAGTTATCGGCTTTTTTTTCTACAATTTACCTCTGAAGTCCAGGAAGTGAAAATGACCATGCGGAGATAACAGTTTTTTAATACGAGTACATCTTAAATTAGCCCAAGCTCTATACTCTAGAACCCAAATTACACCCATCAATCATACATCAGAATAAAGGAAATTAAAAGTTCTACTAACAAAATCTAATATATACAAAGTCTTTATTATATAGCCAGTATAACCAGTGACGAAATCCTGGGAAATTCTTTTTCTTAAAAATTTTAACCCTATGCAAAAATATGAAACTGTAGAGCGCCACTTTAGTTAGTTACTTTGGATTAAAGTCGTTTTTGCACTTTCGTGCATGTACCACTGTTTTATGCCTGCACAGCATGCTGTTTAATTACTCCTGTGGAAAGGAATGCAAGTCACTTCCCCCAGGCTTTTTATGTGCTCAAGGAGCACTGTTTAATTGAAGCCGTCAGGCAGTGGGACCAAGATTAGTCCCTAGCTGTCTGATTGTAGGGCTTTGAAGGGAGTGGAAATAGACCCAACACACACTCGCTATTCAGCTGCATCAATTGATTTGTCAAAGGTGTGTATGAGTGGGAATGGACCCCTCACGCTATTTGATATTGATGTCCGGCCTAAGCAAGCAACCGGGAGGTCAGGTCCAAGGTCGCAGATTGTTGCCATGCTGTTGTTAGTTGTTAGAGAGGAACGGGGTTGGATAGATAGGGCTAAAGAAGCATAATGAAAAAAAATGATTTTTTAATTTTTTTTTTTAAACTAATCTTATCTATATGTTTGTGTGTTAAGAGAGTGTTATATTTCCTCCGTCCACAGTGAGTGAGGTGTTGATTCCACCGGTAGTGGATGCAAAGACTCTTACCAGTGAACCCACGTGGCGGTTGTCCAGGCACATACACCGGCGGGTTATGCTAGTCACTGATGGGGGTGGTACGCCCCACCCCTGATCTGTCTTATGAGTCAAGTCTTATTTTGTTCCCTATTGTTTTTATATTTTATTTGTTAGCCCTGATTCGTGGTTCTGCTATTTTGGACCCATCAGTGTAAATTTTGACTGAATTAGGGTATTTAGTCATTATTTCTGTTGTGTAAATTAATTTTATCTTAAACTCCTGTTGATTTTTGTTGCCAAGTGTCGTTAATTGTGTGTGTATTGATGGGTTGATGTTAGTCCATGGTGTTGTGTCATAGTTTTTAGTGATTTCAGCCTGGAAGGTGTCTATTGGTAATCGAACAATTAGTTGATGTACGTGTTTCCCTGCAGGTACGTTAAGTACTAATCTCTTACTAAATGGTTTTTTACATTTATTGATGGCTACATGGGTGGGGTGTGTATTGGGGTGGGCTGATAATCTAGCTACGTATCTTAAGGTTAACTCCTACCTTCTTAAGTGTAGTGGTAATTCTCCAGTTAGAATTTGGAGCTCAGATAGGAATAGAGACGGCAGAGTGCCGGTGCATATTATTAGTGCTTTTCTTTGAATTGAGTCTAATTTCTTAAGCTGTTTGTGTGGTGCCGAGTTGTATATTTGGCACCCGTAGTCTAGTTTGGATCTTATTAACGCCCTGTATAGTGTTAAAAGAGTTTTCTGGTTAGATCCCCATGTGGTTCCTTTAAGGTTTTTAAGTAAGTTTAGATCCTTATTGCAACTGTTAACTAGTTGATCTATATGATGCCCCCAGTTTAGGTGTTCATCATAGTACATACCCAGAAATCTAGCAACTTTAACAAATTTAATGGGTTTTTTGGTATGGTAAGTGTACCATACAAAATAAAACCATTTCATTTGTTAAAGTTGCTAGATTTCTGGGAACAGTTTCTTTTATATAAGCTAAAATCCCCCAACTCTCCAAACAAAATTCTTTAATACATTGGAAGAAAAGTACAGATATTATAAATGAACATTAACTTACTTTCTTGTTAATTAACTCTTTCTATATGTATTAGATTTGTCAAACAAAAACCATTACTGCAGTCTAAGTCAATGGTGTATTGGAAGCCAGATATGTAAGCTCTGAATTATGTCCCATAATATGGTTTTTGAGACTAGTTTTGTCCTAACTGGAATTGTGTTGATTCAGCTTTTGTCTGCAAAAACAACTCGTTGTGTTGATTCAGTTGGAAAGAAGGATTTTGGTTCATTTACAGACTATAAAGAAACACTGTAATTTTATGGATTTTAGTGTGCGATATTTGATAAGTTAAGGTAATGTTTTATCCGCAATAGAGAAATTAGGGCAAACAGTATGACTGATGACACGTGCCTTTGCCCTCATGTACATCATGGGTACAGGGGTTGTTTCAGATGCATTTAGATATCTTTGAAGTGCCTTTATTGTTTTAGAAAGTGAAAAGAAAATTGATTTAAGGATAGTTGATTAAGCATTTTTACTAACTTGCAATTACAATAATGTAATCTGGTTGCACGGTTAAAATTTGTTACAATTTAGTTTCAATTTTTCTCTTTAAAATCATATGGCCCAAAAAAATGAAATTTTTTTGCTAAAATATTGCTTAAATCCAATGCTATATTAAAATATGAATTCTGGGAATAGAGGGTATAATTTAAATAAGAAGGGTCCGTAGGGGACCTTGAAAACCTTGAAAAATGAATTGTTCCCTCAAGGCCATAAAAACACCTTGAAAAGTCAAAATATTCTCTTTGTACCTTGAAAAGACTCAATTTTCATGACCAAAAGGAATTAATAAATAGTTTTTGTTTTACAGAAATTAATGGGGCCCCGAGTGGTCATAAGCACTCTCCATTACAGATCACTGCCATCTCACCTCTATCTGTGTGGGTTCGAGTCTCAGATTCGGCCTATTTGGGTATGTGAGAAAGCTTGCCAGTAGCTTCTTGTGGGTCGGAGGTTCTTTCCGGGGGGTTTCCCGGGTTCTTCCTCCACCATTAATACTGGCCGCCATGTATAGCCTATCGTGCGCTGAAAAATGGCATTAAACCCTACAACAATAACAACAACAACAACAACAACAGAAATTAATAAAAAGAAAACCGGAAAAACAACAAAAAACCAAACAATCTCTCACTAAGTTTATGTTGGAACGGAAATTTTACCACAACTGGTCACTGCACAGTTGTATATTTTGAACTTCAGATTGTACAAAGCCCGGATGTAGCAGTGGTTTAAGGCCACACGGTACTTATTCAACTCCAATGGTAAACATATGGAAACACCATCATATTCAAAATTCAATAACTTTAAATTTCTGGGTGCTGATGATCATACCAAAATTTTTCCATGCACAACTATCCTTCATGTAAGCTTCTGCGTAGACAACACCATATGACCCACCGCATTTTTTTAATCAACATGAGCATGAAACAAATTTTATTGATTCTGTACCAAATGAATCAGGTGCTACTTTCATTACTGAGTACTCGTAAGTCAAGCCTGTAAAAATACTAAAATTGCATCAATAGAATTTTGTCTATATTTTTATAGATATATATATATATATATTTCTTCACCATTTCTAGACTGGTTCACAGTTCTTCTGTATAATTAGTACCGTGTGTCCTATAACCAAATTTGAATTGAAAAAGTTGTATTTTACTCATTGATATTGGAGTATAATTGTAAGAAAGAATTGGCTATGCTTGTGCTAATAGTGCAATAGCATTTTGTGTGATACCACTGTATATAGCTAAATTGCATTCACATTACATATTGCTGTGTTGAATTGTACTCATTAGTGGCTTATTCTTGTTATTAAAATAATTGTTTTCTGCCTTTGTATCTTCATGTTATCTTTCTATGGCATGCATGCTACACAAAAGAAACACAAACATGCTGACACCAGCAAGTATGACATCATAGGGTATCAAATTAAATGACACATTGTATTTTCATCTCTCACTGGCTATAAGAAAAGTTATAAATGTTTTAAATTTCAAAATTGCATTTCTTTTCTTGCTGACTCTCACAGAAATAAAATGCAGTGCATCCCTATTCATATCAATTAAACCAAACAAATAAGTGTGTCACATGAAAGTTCAAAATGATTAGAGGCCATTGCCGTTTTGTGACTAAGATTGATGTACACACCCATGAAGCCAGAATTATTTAAACTATCATCACATGTGATTCATGTGCTACTTTTTTATATATAACTATGAGGAAGGGTGAGGAAGCAAAGAATAGACAGTAATTTCTTCAAGCCTGGTAATGTTCCCAACAACATGTTGAAAAATGTGCATCAACCCAAAAGACACAGCCACTTGAGGTCTGTTACATAAGGGCAACAAGAGACAAATTTGAAAAAGCTATCCAAAGTTCCTATAATGCTGACATTGATGGTGGAGACAGAAAGCCCATGTACAAACTGCTGCTCCCCAAGCTAAGAAGTACGCTGGAGGTGGAGAAATATGTGGAAAACTTTGCGATGCCAAAGCATGGCCATGTTTCTATGCAATATTCAGACACTGATAAAACTTATCACTGCATAAGCTACTTGTTAAATTAAAGGAATAGAATTGAATTGCATATTAAAGTTGTCTAATACATAAATCTATACCTACAATTACCCCAAACTCATAAAAAGTTAAGAAAAAGTCTCAAAATCATTATTGTGGCTACTTTCCACTATAAGAAGTGTTAAATTACTTACATTTCAATATAAAGCTGAATAAAATGCATACATTTTTGAAAAAAAGAGAAACAAAGCAAACCTTGTTATCACTTAATTACAGTCAATGGGGAGGTAATATACATTGATTTGACATACCAAGTAGCAAGCTCTAATTTACAGCTAAATGATTCCTTACTATCACTTGAGAGTAAGTGTTGAGCAATATTGCCTTTATAAATAGCTTTTGTTTCAAATTTGAAACTACATTTCTGACATGAAGCTTGTTTTCATCTATTCACAACAACAGATCTGGTGAACAAAACATATATCGCTTAGTGTACACAGGAAAAAATGCTGAGATGTGGAATAATGTGTTTCGAGAGCACCAATTCCAACACCCTGACTATAAAGGTTTTCTATCATGAGACTTGATGCATGAAGAGAAAAGAGGTCTGGTGTGGTGGGAGAGAGCAATATGTTTGAAATGCAGATATACATCAAGAATGTTTCAACTGTATCAAGAGATGCCGGAGAGGTTGGGGAAGAAAAACTGCCTTTGTAAAAAATGCAATACAGATAGGACTTCTGTAGACTTCTATTGTAAATGAAGGGTTGAGAAAAGGAAAAGGATGCATACAAGTTACAATACTGTTTGGCAAAAAATTGAATATACCAATATGAGAGACATGGCTGAACTTAGAAAAGGTGTCAAGGAGTTTATATCTATGATAGGAAATAAGACAGATATAATTGATATTCAATGTGACTTGACATATAATAATGCTATCTACAGGTTGAGGCAATGCAGCATGTGCAGTTTTGTGCAGAGTCCTTGATTTTTACAATGCTCTATGCTTTGATTTACTGAATGTGTCTCTAAAGTTAAATGATCATTATTGATACATAAGTGATTGTGACATGAAAGTGGCTTACATTTAAAATCTCTCCCCATCCCCGTTTTGGGGAATTGTTGCATGTGTAAATGGTATTTAACCATATAGACCAATCTGTGGGCAACAACATATGAAATTCTGCCATCAGGCAATACTATGCTCTTTTTCTCATGGCCTGAGCTATCTACTGCCACTGTCCAGTGTATAAAACCCTTCCCAGCTGTCTTTTGTATAGATTTCTTCTCCAAAATCACATGCAAACCATGCAAAAAAAGACTACATTATGATTGTCATATGCAAAAACCACCAAAATGATACTCTGAATGCACATGATAACCATGGAAACAACACGCTCCTATTATGGTATAGGTCTCCTATAGGACACTACTAATTCAACTCCAATGGTAAACACATGGAAACACCATCATATTCAAAATTCAATAACTTTAAATTTCAGGGTGCTTATTGATTCTGCACCAAATGAATCAGGTGCTACTTTCATTATTGAGTACTCCTAAGTCAAGCCTGTAACAATACTAAAATTGCATCAATAGAATTTTGTCTATTTTTAAAAAAAAATTACAGATAGAATAAGCTCTCAAAAGATATATTTACTAAAATTTTATTTTTCATTATTAACCAATTATGGACCACAAAATCCATATATAGATAATACTCTATTATTTCTTCACCCATTTCTAAACTGGTTCAGAGTTCTTCCATATAATTAGTACTGTGTGTCCTTAAGGGGGCAGAAACCAGTTTTTATGTAAAAATTAAATGCCGCAATCAGCGACCTAGTATACAAAAATCATAAAAAATCAAATACACAAGTGAGGTCATAAAGGTCCATATTTTTGGATACCTATATTGAAACAAAGCATAAGAATATTATCCACTTGACCAAATAAGTCAATGACAGACAGTTCATAGCAGAAGAAGTTTATGCACCCCAATCTTAAATTTCTACCTGCAATTTTCATGTTCGAAGGTCATCTTTTACACCATGTGATGCTCACAGTGCAAACACAATCCCTTTTCCTACTTCATGTTTTATTTTTGTTGTTTTATGATTAAATTGGCAAGAAATGTTCCTTGTATGGAGTAATAGTAAGTATAAACTTGTGTTTACCTACAGTTTCATTTCTGTATCCTTTAAAATTAATGTAATAATGCACCTTGAAAAACGTGATTTTGAATCTTAAAAAACCTTGAAAAAATTGAAAGAAATATGCTAATAACCCAGAATAAGAAAACACACATTATATATATAGATATATATATATGTGTATAGTGTATATGTCTGGGGTCAAGCTAGACTTGAATTTTAGGGAGAAGTGACTTCTTTTGAACAGAACAGGGAGAAATGAGAGCTCAGCAGGTTGAAGTGGAAGCAAAACAAAAAATGCAATATATATATATATATATATATATATATATATATATATATATATATATATATATATATATATATATATATATATATATATATATATATATTGCAATTTTAATCTCAGACGCTGTAAATGGTTCCAAGTTATAAATTTCTATGGCAGACTTATATTTGTTCTGGCAATCTGGAACAGTCCTTAACGAGTGCTATGTATTCAGAAACTTTCTAAAGAGAATTGTTAAATTTCAAAATGTTTTTCTGTTTATCGAACAGAAAGGGTTTGTTGGAGTAGAGAATGATTTGTTTTATAACCTGGTTCAATAGAGGCATCATGTGAAAAGTTTCAAAAACTAGGAAGAAATCTAGCTGTGCCTGCTTGATGGGGTTATTCTTGCTCCAAATGCATCTTTTTGAATCCATATTTCTTTCTTGCCATATATCAGTCAAATTATATTCAGGACAAGCAGCTTAGGAGGCGAATCGGACAAACTTTTTAGGCAGATATTTGTTAAGCAAAACCATCTTACGAGCAACGAAAAAAAATCTTACGATGATATGCCAATGTGGTTGTCACGCCCCTTCTGCTGCTATGGGGTTAACCGAATTAACCATAAATACGATCTAAACCAACACGATATTGCGTCCGAGGATCGTGTATACTTATCGTTACAAATCCATGTGGGGTGGCTTTGGCACCACAAAAGAAATATTTTAATCGATTATAATCCATATCGGCGCACCAAGTCTGCCAGATATTTCGTAGTGTGTGTATCAACTCCGTTAAATACACAGAATAGATTACAATTATCTCTGATGACCTTCAGGATCTGTGTGTAACGTTGAGTGACATATATCACGTCTGTGTTTTTATGGGGCCCTCGGGAAAATATTTTGGCAGGTTTTTTTGTCTAACATTACATCGTCGTACACAACAAGATTGTTAACTCCGATATCTAAGTCTTCCACGGATGGCGCTTCGTCGATATCTGTGATAAACTCAATAACGTTCTCGCCAGCAATTTCTGATATGTGCTCATTATAATCTTTTAGCGTTTGATAACAGTGCTGATCATCCACGCTTGGGGCAACTAAATATAATTTGTCCCAGGTCATATATTTCATTATCATCGTGAGCAGCAAGTTTTACCACTCCCTGAAGGTCCGATGATAATCATTCTGATAGATTTCGGTAACATAGCGTGATGTTTTACTTGTTGATTTTTCTTTAGTGCTGGGAAATCAATTACTTCCATTAGATATAACATAATAATATTATGGATCTATATTGTGTGATATGTAAAAAGGGAACACCAACTATTATTACCAAAAACAATAACCGAGAAGCGGTTGCTGGTAAGTGTGAGGTTTGTGGGATAAAAAAATATCGATTTGTAAAAAAAATAAAGTGGTGGTGATATCGCCGCTAAGCTAGCTAAACTCCCAGGAACGCCATGGGCAAAGTATCCAGGGGAAAAACACCTTCCTGGATATAGTTATTGTGGACCAGGAACACGATTAGATATTCAACTTGATAGGATAATCCTAACCCGGGAGAAAATCCAATAAATGCAATTGATGCAGAGTGTTGGGTACATGATATAGCTTACCGGAGCGCTGATTTACAACAACGTCATCTCGCAGATGTGAAATTAATTCATGCTTTGAATCACTGATAAATCCTTCAAAGAAAAATTGGCTTCATGGTTAATAAAAACGGCGATGAAAGGTGAATTGATCTTAGGTGCTGGTAATTAATGCCAACATGGAATCTATTTATTATTCCCCAAGAGGATACTGGGTAAAGCAGCAATTGGTAAACTCGTTTGCGCCGCGAAGGTGAAAAATACCACTGCAGTGGATTGGTTATCTAAACAGGCGATATGGCAGATTTATCTACTGCCGCCTAAACAAATTAACTACTCGCATTTTGATGTGACCATCCCTAATGAAGTTCATTAGGCTGAGATATTATTTCTGCCGCGTGATGGTGTTTACAAATGCGCGCTAACCGTAGTTGATGTTGCGAGTCGATACAAACAAGCAGAACCGCTAGCGACAAAATCATCAACTGAGGTGGCTTCTGCGTTTGAAAGGATTTATCGCTGGCCAAATCTATTACAAGTTGATCCTTGCAAGGAATTTCAGGGTGCAGTGTTATCAACAATGAAAGATCATAATATCACCATCAGACGAGGACATACTGCATTACATCGCGATCAGGCAATTGTTGAACGATTTAATCGGACACTTGCTGAGCCGTTATTTGGATATCAATACGTGAAGGAATTTATTCAGGATAAACGATCTCGTGAATGGATTATGAGATTACCAGGCGTAATTAACGCGCTTAATAATGAGATTGCTCGAACAGTTAATATGAAACATAACAACGCGATTAAAAAGAAGTCTATAGCTGTAAAACCGCTAAAAGATTTTTCAAAACAACCAGTACTCGGCAATGTCACTGTTAGGTATTTATATGAACCAGGAGAGCTCGAAGGTGGCAAAAAAAGAGCTATTTGATCATATTTGGAGTGTCACCGTACATAAAATATCCGGCATAACACGATCTACGGGTAGACCAGCAATTTATAGACTGGATTCAACTGCCCCTCAGCGAGGATTTACTTGTGAACAATTGCAAGTGATACCCGAGGATACTCAATTACCGCCGCGTGGTCTTAACTAGCGCCGCTGCGTCTGTTGCATTCAAGACAGGTCAGCATCACATTATTTCTAGTAT
Organism: Unio delphinus; assembly: GCA_029339505.1. Classification (NCBI taxonomy): domain Eukaryota; kingdom Metazoa; phylum Mollusca; class Bivalvia; order Unionida; family Unionidae; genus Unio; species Unio delphinus. The sequence continues at coordinate 1,104,573 of JAQISU010000275.1, forward strand.
GACCTGCGCTGTTATTCTTTCTGTCAAAGGTGAATAGGCGAGGATTCTTATCCGACCAACACCAACTCATTATACAATTGCAACTTGCGCAGTGATTATTTTGTTGTTGTTTCAACGTAATTATTAATTCGACATCAATATCAAATTCTCGTTTATTTTTTTTTTATCCTGCTGTTTAATGCGAGAGAGTTTTTTTCAGATTATGTCCTTGACAGAGTCATCTCTGATAATATCAATGATTGTAGTGACATTAGCGTCTAGAGCAACACTTCGAAGCTGATTTATTCTTCGTACTTTGGATACTGCGAGATAAACTAAATTCGACCATTTGATGCGATTATCTATAATCCAAACAATCGTATCTGATATAGTCAATCCCTGTGAAGAATGTATCGTCACTGCGTAACCTAGCGTCCACGGGGATTTGTCAGCGCATAATGCATCTTCGACGACATGGATATCAACCAACACAATATCATTTAACGCTAGAAACTGCTTTTCACGTTGTCCAGGAATATCAACTTCAATATTTTGTTTTAGTGTATCCTTGGGTCTATAACACAGCGACGATGGAAGTGTTGCAAATTTTTTTTTATGTAATTCAAATAACTTCATCTGAAGTGTGTCTCTGACTATTTTTCTACTTGCTACTATCAAAATCGTTTGGTCTCCACGCTTCCCAGAAATAATTTAATGGGTTTCCGAAATTATTTCATGTGCTATATCACATTGGATTCTATCCGGTTGTAATCTAATTAGCTTTTTAACTCACGTAATTGTTCATCAAGTGCTCTATGATCAGTATTAATTTCTTCATAATAGTCTACACAATTCTTTAACCAAACATGTGGGGATAAACCGACAAATGGTGGTGGTTGGCCATGATCGCCACACATTATTACTTTTGTATTCGCTAGCAATAGCCAATCAAGAAATCTTTGTAATACATCTAACGATAATGTGCAGATTTCGTCCCAAATAATGACTTCGGGAATATATTTTTCACCCATTCGATCAGGAGTCCATTCGTTGCCTTCCATCGAAATAAACTGTGATAAGTACAAGCATTAATTCCTCGTTGTTTCATTTCTCTTGCAAGTCTGTGGGTTGGTGTTAGCACGATTTTATGTTTGATGGGTGAAAATCCATAGGAGTTTTCCTACGAAATAATTCAATCGCACGAGTCGTCTTTCCTGACCCACCACAGCCGTTTAGGTAGCTGGTTTTATATCTACATATTGGATCAGATATCAACGGTGCATTAGATAGTTCTGATATCTGATTAATATTTTTCAAATATTTATCTTCAATAGTAACATCTGCTGATTTGGAATAATCACGCATTTCCTTTTTAATTCTCCATGACCCCCAACTCTCGTTTGAATTAGTGAATTCAGCCACTGCTTCGCTATGTTTCGCGTTTATATAAAATGAATCAGTGGCTACGCTGACCGCAAATTCAGGAAATCTATTTATCATTGAAAATAAAGTAATAGAAGCATAACCAAGCACAGACGACCTCAAATGTGCATACTGAAGATTTTTTCCATCGTTGTAAGTAACAATTGTACCCAATTTGTTTCCATCGGACATGAAAGCGTCTTTACGATTGACGTATATACCTTTACTCGTTACATACGTGATTAAAAAATCGTATTCGGCATCATCTATAATTAGCCGTGAAGAATATCTGTTATTGTCATATTTGCTCCCACCCTGAGTGAATTTACCGATTATTCTTCTACCGAGATCTTTTGCGTATTTATTTCTAACTTCAAAGATCTGTTTGGACTGTTTTACGATATATTCTTCGTCTAGATCAGGAAATTGTTTTCTATAGTCGCTAATTATACTATCAAGACTATCAGGTTGTGGTAACCAGACCTCAGTCTGCGCTCGATATGATATAATTGCTTCACTGACAATCAGCGATATTAGCATTTTAGAATCAATCATATACCGTAATAACACTATTGGTATCCAGTGTTTTTCAGAGATGTGTCTACCAATCCAAATATAACAGCATGGATGAAGTCCTTGAGCCAATTCAAATGATACCACACGAGTGAATCCGGTTAAATCAAAATCGGACAGTGGTCCATTAATCGCAACACGGGTCATCTCGTGTGTGGGATGTCCAAATCGTTTGAAATACTCAGCACATTCTCCGTACCCGAGAAAACTCCCTGGATAACATGCAATCATATCAACTGAAATAAAACTTTCAGAGGTATATTTTGTATTCCTTAAAGCACCATGGTTATATTCGATACAGCTTGATTTGATATCTGATAGAAATTCTGCTCTTGTTGGTTTCCACGTTTTTCTTTCTCGCAAAATAAGCCGCAACTGACGGAATTGTAAAACAGTTTGTTAATAATTGTTCGTTGTCTTCTGTTGAAAAACCATTAGCTAGTTTGTTCATCTCGTTGTGGAGGGCTTCAGTACGATATAATTTTCCATTTGATCTTACAAATTGATCGAATTTACCCTCTTCGTCTTCAAAACTGTGAAGTAACCACACTGACACAGGATCGTTTGTACTTGACTGAGAAATAAAATCAAATACGTTTTCCGTATAATATTTTATTGTTCTATCCTTCCGAAATATGGTTATCGCAGGTGTCCAAGCGTGTTCATTATGGTCAATAATTTTGATTCGAGCTCGTTTTGATTTATATTTTGATTCGTGTAATTTTTCTCCTGTTATCATCATTATGGTTATTGGAAATCTTAATGATGTTTCTAATTTGGTTATATCTTGAATTGATGCTCCGTTCTTCCTAACTGTTAATTCCCATTAATTAATTTTTTTACGTCTTAGATCAGTCTATTTGTTTCCACGCAACGCATTTGTGAAGTGTTCTATTATTCGTTCTGCTACACAATTTATTCTCCCTGATGAATATTTCATTGGTTTTAATTTTTCAATACTCCGTTTATCATTTAACGAATAGATTCCATAAACAACTGCTGTTACAGGATAAGATCTTTCATAGTACGATTTGTCAATCCCAGATAGCAATCCTTTTTTGGAATCTTGACTCAAAGTGATAGTTCTTTTATCTTTCAAAATTGGTTCAAATTTGTCTCGAATAATCCAATTTCCCATTTCTGAGCGAATAATGAATTTCACTCTAAAGAAATATTTTTTTCTTGTCAAGATGTGAGATTATAAGTGCTGCTCTTTCATCGTTCATGGAAGCATCAACACTACCATCAATTCGAAATGTTGACCAATAGTGAGATGCTCCATCGTGTTTGAATTCATTAAAACAATCGCGGATTTTACTTATGCTTCTATCACTTATTAGACCCTTTGGTACATCTACGGAGACTTTATCGAGATTGAATTTAACATTTTTCCAAGACTTTATTTTTGATAATCTCTCGAACTCTTCCATATTATAATTAAAAGAAGTATTTAAATAAAGAATTTATTATATAATGAACCATTGCAAATGGCTTATGATAGGATCAGTAACCGCATGTAACAAATCATGCAGAAAGGAATTCTGTGGATATCATTTACAAAGCGTTTGTAACAGAAGTTATGGGCCCTTACCTTGCATACAATGTGGGGTAGGTGTGAGAGGAAAATCGCAATTGTGTCTGAGTTGCGGTGGTAAGCAATACAGAGAGCTCAAGCGTTATTATGATAAACGAATTAAGAATTCCACCAATGACTGACAGAGTCAGCAACAAAATCATAAGAACACCTCAAGACTACATTGGAAAATTTCCAAATAATGTAATAATTAAACCAAACAATCAATTAGACAAATAGTATTATATATAAATGAACCGAAAATTCCAGCCACATCCCGTGATTACCAATTATGAAGCGTCTTGTGACGGTATTCTCAGAAACCGCAGACTGAAGAATCCAGTTGGTATTGTGAGTAATCTTGGGTATCTTATGTTTCAAGCTGGGGGGGGGGGGTAAATGTATCTTAATCATCGTTTTGTGTATGAGTGTTTTCATGGATTGATCGAACATGGTCTTGTTATTGACCACATTGATTCCAACCCTAAAAGCAATTCTTTGAATGATTTACAAGCTATTTCTCAGAGTGAAAATTCCAAACGAGGAAGAACTGGTACATGTAAACCAATTAGGAAGAGACCTATAAAATCATTTAATACAGAAAATAATGAGGAGAGGGTATTTCAATCTATGACTGAAGCCGTAAAATATTTTCATATTTGTATACCCTCAGTACGACGCGTTGCAGAAGGGGTATATCAATCAGCTCTTTCGAAACGCTTTAAAAATAGAATTCAATTTGCATATATTTGAGAACACCAAAGGGAGATAACTTGTGCAGGTATGTGTACGGCTTATGAAAGAGTTACCCTCAATGGGTTTTTTAAATTAAATTCCATTGGTTGATTTTATCTCAGGCAAATTTTGTCTCAATACACAGATTAAAAGTTATGCAATGCATGTCCAGTTTCCAGTGTTATAAAAGTTGCTACGACGAAAGTCCTGCAGACGAAACTTCTTGTTGAAATCGTTTACGATTTTCACGACTTTAAAATCCCTTAGGATTTCACAAACAGACTAATTTGTAAAACCTCACCTCTTAAATCAATCAGATTATTGGACTGGTCAGTGAGTGTGAAATTAATTCTCGTTAACGAATTATTATGACATCGTATATAGACTGGATTAGTTGGATCCTCAATTATTAAAAACCCTGGTGGAGCTGTTGGTGCAAATGAATATAAAATATATCCTTGTTGGGCTTGATTTGATCGCTCAAGATTTATTTGAAGGCTGCCTTCAATAACATCACATACTAAATTCAATGCAATCACCGAGGATATATTTACGTTGAACGTAGCGATATGTCTACCACCGCCGTCTGGGTCATTATTATGTTTGAGGATTGTTGTTTTTTGTTTCCATTTGTTGAGTATCAGAGAAAAGTTTTCTTGAATAAGATCATTAACAGAGTTTTTTAGTTCATTCGCGTTATACCCAGGAAACTTGAAATCGGGTAAATCAGCTTCTGTTATACTGTAGCCGGTTAGGAATTTTAGTTTATCTCCATTCTTATATTTAATTATTACTTAAATTATTTGTTTCTTGATATATTCCATGTCGGATACAAGCTGATTTAATATCCTAATACATTTTATGATCTCATCACGTGGCTTTGTTATATCCTTGATTTCATCAAGATGCTCCTGGAAACTCCGTCGTAGTTGTTCTAGTTGTTTTCTATGTAATTGATTAATCTCTTTCAAATAACCAATGATGTTAGTTAACGTTAATGTAATTGTAATGGATGAATCAGGAGTTTTCTCAAAAGCAAAATACCATTGTATGGTCAAGAAATGAAACATATATTGGTTAATGTTGCATTTTTTATCTCAGATAAATCATTTCGATATGACGGAGTAATTTCTTGGTATGATTTTTCGTCTGTGACATAATCAGATTTTTTTGGTTGGGGTATTTGATAAGATGCATCAGGTTGTATTTCAGGCCATCCATGTATTGTTCTGATTGAACTCTGATAGATATCTACGACATAACTGGGTGAGTTTATCTCAATTGTAGATGATAGTGTCAGCTCGTGAACCGTTATAGCGATTTTCGATTCTGTTCCAGTAATTGATTTTATTCTACGCTGTAATTCAGCATTGATTTGTTCAATTTGGTGTGACCCAGATGGTAACGAAACAACGTTCCAGTCTGGAGTTCCATCGGGTTTATTCTTATTCGCAAACACTAAGGAATTATTCGGTTGTTGACCGCCAAATGATTTTGATCTGATATTAGGCCAACTGTGATATATACTCGTAGTTTTGGTAACGCTATCTCAGTAACGGGAATCGGAGTAGGGAAATTCACACTGAATTCAGGATTCGTTGAGGTTATTGAGATCATGCTTGTTTTCACCGGGTTGATATTTTCCGCTATGTGTTGAAGTAGGTCTTGCGACGACATTGACGCTGTCATTGTTGTTGGTATTATACTCATGTTGTCGCTCTAATTTTGACATCGCGGAATCATAAACACGTACCATCGCTAAAAACTCACTATCTGATATTAATGTATCATCGAGACTTGATGATATCATCGAGGATAATTGTGAGTACGCGGTTGATACAATATGGAATTTAACTACGTAATCTGGTAGTTTGTGCAAGCTGCATGATGATATTTTTTTGTTATTATTGAAATAATTCCCGCGATTGTTGTCACCGCTGCTATACAAATTGGAACAACTATCTGAGCAATCATTGTCACAGAGGGGAGTATTATACCAGCTTCGGTGATTATACCACCCACCGAGTACACGGTAACATCAACTGCGGTGATTCTTCGTCGGTATTTTTTTTATTTTTACTTGATGCTCCTCAGTGAGGGTTTTGATTTTAGTTTGAAATTCTCTGACCTGATCATAGCGATGTTGAGATACGTAAGGTATCGTCAACGACGGAGTCGTCAATGAAATCATTGGTGATATTGTTGTTGATGACATCTTATTTTGAAAACACTAGTGTTTTTAAATAGATTTCAATTGAAACCACTTGTGGTTTAGTTCTTTACTTAAATCCGCTACGAATTCCACATACTATGTTACTGAACCCCGAGCCAAATTATTATCAGTGGATGCTATTGTGAGTCGTTCAGTTGTATCCTTGTTGATGATCGTTGATATCGTATTGTTGACCCCAGATGAACTCGTTGATGAAATATTAAACTTGAGTTGGTGATACTAGTGATAATCGATAAATACCCTTGACGGTTGCAGTGATACTTAATATGTTGTTTGTAGGAGTCCACGCAAATGATCCATGTTGAATCGCGTACACGTTATTTACGATATTTATTTGTTCATGAGGGATTTTTGTTTTTTCAATGATTTTTATCATCCTCATTGCATCATTTTTGATTGCCTCGATAAAAATTTTCATATCTTCGATGAATTTTTGAATATCAGGAAGTTTTATGTCAATTTTATCCAGTGTGGTTGAAAAACATTTCTCAATGATATTTTTACGAGATGATGTAAACTTTTCAACGTGATCTTCATATCTGGATATAAATGTTGCAAACTCTAACATAGAAGTTTTTATCTCTGTGAGTTTTGGTGTGGTCACTGTAGGATTATCAAAAATTTCTAATACGGGTTTATTAATATTGTCTATGATGGATTTTTGTAAATCAGTAAATTTATTAAATGTATTTACATATCGTCATACTTATCATTGAGTGAATTCAATGAATTTGCCGAGGATATATAATTGTTATCGAGTGTTAATATTTAAGCTGTGATTTTGAAACAAGTGCGCCGGGTTTGAGTTTACCCTGATTGGAAAACAACGCGATAGTATTTTCTACTGCGTTGCATTGTTTTTAACTAAAATATCATCAAGAGAAATATTGCTCGTTTTCAATTTACCCTGACGATCTTGAAATACAACTATTTCATTGGGGTCAACACTTGCTAAGTTCGACATCTCAGCTATTTCATCTTCGATTATTTTTTTTAAATTATCAGAAATGCTAGCATTTCCTGCAGTGTCATCGGCACCGGGTTTCTTTAACATTGATAAAGATCTCCCCCAAAATTCTACCATTGTTATTGTAAAAATCTTTGATTTTCTAATTATTTTCTCTCTCTAAAATCTTCGATTTTCAAATCTTTGTTGAGGACATAGTTAAATAATGTTCGATTTTCGCCAGCGACTACTAGTATTCATTTACGACTTGATGAGGTGGTTTTCTTGATGATGAAATAGCGTCAAGGACATTTAATACTTCTATGCCGCATATTGGTGTTTCATTCATTTGTTGTGTTGGTAGAGTAGAATACCAAGTCTTCATTTTATGAAAAGTATTTAATGTATATAACGCATGAGTTCTTTAGGCGGCGCTAACCCATTTGAATCAAAATCAACGATTGCACGCGGATCAATCACGTATGCAACCCAGTGGGTTCCGGGTCCGGTGCTGTTATTGAGAATAATGATACCGGTTTCAACGTTGTTTGGTTGTGCCGACAACTGATCTTTCATAATGACATCTGAAATTTTTAACCGCCAGTTTTTTAGCGGCATCGAGTAAATCAAAAATTGACATTGGAACTAGTAAACCGTTCCTGGGATTGTCAGGCCCTTTCCCGTGTACCATGAATACGGGGCTCCTTTAGTCTTTGACCCTTTCCCTTTTTTTGTATCTAGATCAGCAGCAGAGAGGGTGAATCGGACATGTTTCAAACAAAAAATTGATTTTAATTCTCAAAATGGCAAATAGACCCTTCCTACGAAATCTCGTATTTTAACCAAAAAAAAAAAGAAAGTCTCTTTTTGCCAAATGGAGCCTTAGTGATTTTAATTCTCAAAATGGCAAATAGAACCCTCCTACGAAATCTCGTATTTTAACAAAAAAAAAAATAATAAAGTCTCCATTTGCCAATGGAGCCTTAGTGATTTTAACCGTCAAAACCCTTACTACGAAAATAAAGTCTCCATTTGCCAAATGGGGCCTTAGTGATTTTTGTCTAAAAAACGCTTCGAAATGCCTCCTTTGGGTTAAAAAACTCACCCTATGATTTTATCAAGTCCGATACGATATCGTGTTCGAGGGTCTTAGGATTTCACAAACAGACTAATTTGTAGAACCTCACCTTATAGATCAATTAGATTATTGGACTGGTCAGTGAGTTTGAAATTAATTCTGGTTAATGAATCATTATGACATCGCATATAGACTGGATTAACCGGAGACTCAATTATTAATAATCCTGGAGGGGCTATTGGTGCAAATGAATACAAAATATATCCTTGCTGAGCTTGATTTGATCGTTCTAAATTAATTTGATATCTTCCTTCGATAACATCACATACTAAATTGAGTGCAATCACTGAGGATATATTCACATTGTACGGAGCAATATGCCTGCCGCCACCGTCTGGGTCATTATTATGTTTGAGGATTTTTATTTCCGGTGATGGTGTTTTTTTCCATGCATCATGAATTATTTTAAAACCAACACCGATTGTGTCACTGAGAAGTTTTTTTAGTTCTGGTACGTTATATCCTGGTAGTTTAAATGTTGGAATATCTTCGACGGGGGTTTTATAGTATGCTGCAAATGTTGTTCTCGATAGGGGATTATCGTCATCTAATATATCCTGAATGATTTTCAAATTAAATGTTTCCATATCGTCGATAATTTTGTTGCATGTTTCTACGACGCTGATAAATTCATCTCGGGTAAGAGTACCGGATTTAAGAGGTATTAACAACAGTGAAAAATCATTATTCATCGCTGTGAAATTTTCAATAATTTTAGGTTTGTTAACAAACTTATATCCCTCTATTCTCTCCCCTTCCTTCTCTCTCCCATTTGGTTGGTATCCAATACCCAAAAAATCTATAGTAATCCTGTGATCTATATAACTCTTTATTGGATTATCAGGCTTTATCCTGTCTGTGATATAATCAGATTTTTGTGGTTCAGGTATTTGATGAGCTGTCCGAGGTGGGATTTCAGGCCATCCTAGTACGGTTCTAATAGAACTCTGATAAATATCTACGACATAATTTGGTGAGTTTATCTCAATGGCAGATGATAGCGTCGGCTCATGAACCGTTATAGCAATTTTTGATTCTTTTTCAGTAATCGATTTTATTCTACGCGCTAATTCAGTATTATTGATTTGTTCAATTTGATATGATCCGGTTGGTAACGAAACAACGTTCCAGTCTGGGGTACCGTCGTCTTTATTCTTATTTGCAAATACCAGTGAATTATTCGGTTGTTGACCACCAAATGATTTTGATCTGATATTAGGACAACTATGGTATACTCGTAATTTTGCTCGCGCTATCTCCTTCACGGAAATCGGAATAGGGAAATTCACACTGAATTCTGGATTCGTTGATGTTATTGATATCATGCTTGTTTGTACTAGGTTTGTGTTTTCCACTATTCGTTGAAGTAATTCGATCGGTGTTGTCATTGTTATACTCATGTTGTCGCTCTAATTTTGACATCGCAGAATCATAAATACCTACCATCGCTGAGAACTCACTATCTGATATTAATGTGTCATCGAGCGATGATGATATTATCGATGATAATTGCGAGTATGCAGTGGACACAAGATGAAATTTAATCACGTAGTCTTGCAGTTTACTCTGGCTGCATGATGATATTTATTTTGTGATTATCGAAATTATCCCCGCGATTGTTGTTGCCGCTGATATACAAATTGGAACAGCTATCGGGGCAATCATTGTTACTGAAGACATTATGATACCAGCTCCGGTGATTACACCACTCACAGAGTATACGATAACGTCAACTGCTGTTATTCTTCGTTGGTATTTTTTAATTTTCATTGCATACTCTTCAGTGAGAGTTTTGAGTTTCATTGAAAATTCTCTAGCCTGATCATAGCGATATTGAGATACCGAGGGTACCGTTGATGTCTTTTTATTTCCAAATCAGTTTACGATTTCAATTGAAACCGTTATTTACTTAAATCCGCTACGAATTCCACATACCACGTTGTTGAAACTCTAACCAAATTTTTATCAGTAGATGTTATCGTGAATTTTTCAGTTGTATCCTTGTCAATGATCGTTGAAATCGTATTGTTGACCCCGGATGAACTCGACGATGATATATTAAATTGAGTCGTCGTCACTAGTGTTAATCGATAAATACCTTTGACGGTTGCAGTGATGTCTAATTTGTTGTTTGTAGGAGTCCACGCAAATGATCCGTGTTGGATCGTGGATACTACGTTATTGGTTTTTTCATGAGGAATTTTTGTTTTTTCAATGATTGTTATCATCCTCGGAAAATCAGTTTTGATGTCTTCGATGAAGTTTTTCGTCTCATCGATGGATTTTTTGAGATCAGGGAGTTTTATTTCAATTTTATCCAACGGGGTTCCAATAAATTTATCCACGATGTTTCTACGAAAATTTAAAAACTGTTTTCCGTGTTCTTCAGTTTTAGATTGAAGTGTTGTTAGTTCCAACACAAAATCGTCGAGAGTTTTAAATCGATCTGTAATAGTCGAAAAAAGTACACCCGGTTTGAGTTTACCCTGATCGGAAAATAATGCGATAGTATCCTCGATTGCGTTTCGTTGTTTAACCAAAATATCATCCAGAGAAATATTACTAGTTTTCAATTTACCCTGACGATCTTGAAATACAACTATTTCATTGGGGTCAACACTTGCTAAATTCAACGTCTCAGCTATTTCATCTTCGATTATTTTTTTTATATCACCGGTTGCAGTGCCATCGGCGGAGGGTTTTTTCAGCGCTGATAGAGGTCTCCCCCAAATATCAATCATGTTATTGTAAAACTCTCTCTCTCTCTAAAATCGCTTCGATTTCCAGCGATTACTATTGTATTCATTTACGACAACATGTGGTGGTTTTCCCCTTGAGTTACCCAAGGAGTTAGAAATAGCGTCAAGGACATTTAATACTTCATGGCCGCATATTGGTGGATCATTCATTTGTTGTGTTGGTAGCGTAGAATACCAAGTCTTCATTGGAAATATTTTTATATAACTCATAAACTCTTTTGGCGGTGCTAATCCATATGAATCGAAATAGACAATCCCACGTAGATCAATAGCGTATGCAACCCAGTGGGTTCCAGGTCCGGTGCTGTTATCCAGATTAATGATACCGGTTTCAGCGTTGTTTGGTTGTGCCGGCAACTGATCTTTCATAAAGACACCTCTAAAGTTTTTAATCGCGAGTTTTTTAGCCGCATCGATTAAATCAAAATTGGACGTAGGAACCATAGGTTCCTCTTCAATCGAAGATTTTTGAGTTAATAAACCGGTCCTAGTCTTAGACCCTTTCCGCTGTACCACGAATACGGGGTTCTTGGTAGTCTTAGACCCTTTCCCTTTTTTTATACCCTCGTCCTATCTTCTTCGGTTCATATGATTCAGCAATGCCTTGTACCGCTTTTGCTCCCAAGCCTCCAGCTGCCCCCAATGCGACCACTTTTGCAACTGCTGGTGCAGCCGCTGCAATTAATCCTGGTAACGCAGCAAATAACGGGAATATACCGCCGGTTTTAATCATGTTTTTGATAGCAGCCGCAGAAAGAGTAATCTGAACACCTTTGTTTGCTACAAGTGCATCATTGAAGTGTTTTATTTGACGAGTTGTCAGCGATAATTTATTTGCACCGCCAGTCATTTGATTGGGTTTCAGCGTTATTGTGGTTTCACATTGCTTAGCTGATTTGGATTGCAATTTCTTGAGTTGACAGGGTGTCAACGCAACACTAATAACACTATATGACATATACATAATAGATTGATTCTAATGGGAAATCTCTTCAGGATTTTCAGTAACATATTTTCCACTGGCGCATCTACCACTCTCATTCTTCCTCCAACACCTTCAAGTAGTATTGATTTATCACTGAGAATGACAGCAACTGCTCTATAATTAGCAATAGAACCACGAGTCACATTAGCTCTAAAATGTATATCAACGACAGATTGTTCTGTTAAATCGAGATGTTCCAATGAAAATTTATAGATCGGATACAGATTCTTAAAGTCGTATTGTGATATTTGCAAACCAGTATCAACATTTTGATCACGTGCCATAAATGACAGCAACCTATGATACACACGTGCAATATGATTTTGACCGTAATAAAGTTGTACATCTTCAGATGGTTCCTGCTGGCCGTTTATTCTCAGTGAGACGTCTTTAACACCTAATGGATCAAATATCATATGGCTGGAGAGTTGATTGCCAACTCGTGTGTTATCCTGTAACGCAATAAATATATGACGTGGAGCAGCAATGCCTTGTTTCGATGCTAGGTTCCAAGTGAATAACCCGTTAATATTTGATTGTTTAACATCTGTACTCACCGTTAGCCAACTTAGTAATGATTTTCCTCCTTGGTCCATAAATGATAGTAATCGTTCTTCTGCGGTGATTGATGTAGTCAACACTGGCATCCACAATGATATTTTTGTTAAAATGACTTTACCAGCATCATCATTTATATGTGCTGCAGCTGGGTTTGCTGGAATCCTCCAAATTGCGTCATTATCATCACTCTTTCGCACGAGTGCTACCGTATGCTTCGCCCCGTAGAAAACTTTTCTAACGTTTCTACAGAATCCGAAAATATGATGCAGTGGAATCGCGCATGAAATATGATCTACGCGCTCCTTCCAACATTGACATACGTGTTGCAGCTCCTAGATTGAAATTAGGATCAGCATCTAAAATCATATTCTCGACATCAGCATTATCAGCACCAGCATTTTTTTTTGGTCGTCTTACAACAAATGGAGTTTTCTCAGCGATATTTTTATTATCCTTTGCAAACATCCTAGAAGGTCCCGCCGATCTTGTATAATCATCGGAATATCTCGCTAACCCGATTATTGTTGTAGCCACATCAACATTGCGATCTATTGACTCTATCTCTTTTCCATCGATGAGGTATCTTGCACTCTCAAATAGCGCCATGATACCGTTATTGACAAACCCGACTTGAGTACCATCTGGATACGGTGCTGGTACAGCAGGAGTATCAGCAGCTGTTACAAGTTCACCTTCGATTTCAATAAACGCTTCAGCGGGTAGAAAATACTTACTGGTATCATGGACTTGAAGTTCAATTCTTGATCGAGTATTTGAGTCTATTGCATGATAGGCGTAATATTGATAATCGCGTACAGAATCATCCTTGGGGACTGGGGCGTCTATATCAAAGGCTGGATCAGGTGACCTTTTGAACATTTTATTCTATTTATCAGAGTCTAAATAATAAAATCGTAAAAGATTTTCATCGTAAAAGAATCGTAGGATTTCATCGTCGTAGTTTTTAAAAGCCACTCCCTGCTATCATATTTGCGATGTTGCTTTGGTCGGGGGTTATCAACGACGCTAGTTTTTCATCTACTGCGTTATTTATAATTTTACTAACACTCGCAGGCATCTCTGCTGTAGACGGTAACGGTTTCTTTGAAAATCCTTTGGATTGGAAATTCTTCGAATTTCTCCGTCTAACTAATGATGTTATTTTATTCTTCGCAGCTGAAAACGCTTTTCCGGCAAGATCTCCAACAGCACTAATACCCTTATCACGAATAACATCAATAGCTTTCATTCCTAGTTGTTTAGCTAACGGCATCACTTTTGGGGCCATTCTTGAAAATAATCCTAAAATGGTATCACCGAAACCATCACCATAGTATGCTCTATAAATTGGAAACCGTGAATTAACTACATAAACACTGGCTGGTTTATCATGATTGTAGTGTATGATCATCTTATTATTAAAACACTAGTGTTTTCAATTGCTAGCGTTTTCAGTCACTATGATACCCACTTTCCACTAACTCACCAATGAAATCTCGATATGTGTTGATATCCATGATACCGCCTTGAAATAACCGTCTACAGATATCAGCTGCTTCATTAATTATTTCCGGTCAGTTATTTCAAGCTCGGAACCCTCCTACAAGAACTTCTAATCGTGATATATCACTGAGAACACTACCAGGACACACCCCACTTGGGGTCCACTGGAATCTTGCAATCCCTTTCCGCTATAACCAGTTGCTTTATCCAGTTTTTCTGTATCCGTAGTTTGTAAATAATCAAGAACATCATCAGGTGGTAGTTGTTGTTGTTTTTTAGGTGAGAATGATATTTTCTTTGCAGGTTGCTGTCGCTTTCCTTGCAATTTTTGCGGTTTTTGTTGTTTTTAAACCCTTCATATTGATTATACACGTTACCCACCATCTTGATAAATTCAATATATGATGCACTATCAGTCTTAATTTGACTTTTTTTTAGTTTTGATTTTGTAGAATATATCAGCCCAATGAGTTAAATTTCTAACATATTTATGATGTTCTGGTTTCGACATTTTTTTCCTGTTTTCATAAGTCGTAACAACAAGCGCAGGAATTTCTGCTGAATCGGTCTTATCAATTACTGCTAACATTTTCTCGTTAAATCTCACGCGTAGGTCTTTTGATTTAGGTGTTTTAGATTCCATTTTTTGTACAGCTTGTTTTGTTTGTTCAGTTTCCGCTGCTATTTTTTCAAGTTCACCAATAAATGATTTCCCCGTTTCGGGATCATCTCCCCGTATAGCACGCTCTACCCCTTTCGTTGCTGTGGTTACTAGTTTAAACAATTCTTCAGATCCCACAGCAAAATCTGTTTGTAAACTCTGTCGTTGTTGCAGTTTTTTCCTTACAGAGTCGCGAATTGGTATAAATCTCTTAATTGCGTCTAGTCGTTCACGAGCCAATCGGGTCGTTAATGCTTCATTAACCATTATTTGAAGTTGTAAACAATTTTTAAATTGCAAAAAAATTTTCCTGAACTGACCTAACACCATCGTGGAAGAATCGGAACCGTCCATAACGGTCTATCGATTTTTTATTGCAGTGAAATATTTTTATTTTTTATTGCAGTGAAATATTTTTATTTACATTCAGTGTGAAATATTTTTATTTTCATTCAGTGTGAAATATTTTTATTTTCATTCACTGTGAAATATTTTTATTTTCATTCAGTGTGAAATATTTTTTATTCAGTGTGAAATATTTTTTATTGCTGTGAAATACCTTTCACTCGCTGTGTGTGAAATACCTTTCACTCGCTGTGTGTGAAATACCTTTCATTCACTGTGTGAGAAATACCTTTCACTCGCTATGTGATTTTTCATTCAGTGTGAAATACCTTTCACTCGCTGTATGTGAAATACCTTTCATTCACTGTGTGAAATACCTTTCATTCACTGTGTGTGAAATACCTTTCATTTACTGTGTGTGAAATACCTTTCACTCGCTATGTGATTTTTCATTCAGTGTGAAATATTTTTCATTCAATGTGAAATATCTTTCACTCGCTGTGTGTGAAATATTTTATTTTTCATTCAGTGTGAAATATTTTTTATTGCTGTGAAATATTTTTATTTTTTATTCAGTGTGTGAAATATTTTTTATTGCAGTGAAATATTTTTATTTTTATTCAGTGTGAAATATTTTTATTTTTATTTAGTGTGAAATATCTTTCACTCGCTGTGTGTGAAATATTTTTTATTGCTGTGAAATATTTTTATTTTTTATTCAGTGTGAAATATTTTTATTTTTTATTCATTGTGAAATGTTTTTACTTTTATTCAGTGTGAAATATTTTTATTTTTATTCAGTGTGAAATATCTTTCACTCGCTGTGTGTGAAATATTTTTATTTTCATTCAGTGTGAAATATTTTTATTTTTCATTCAGTGTGAAATATTTTTATTTTTCATTCAGTGTGAGATATTTTTATTTTTCATTCAGTGTGAAATATTTTTATTCTTCATTCAGTGTGAAATACCTTTCATTCACTGTGTGTGAAATATGAAATTGTTTTTCATTCAGTGTGTGAAATATTTTTATTTTTTATTGCAGTGAAATATTTTTATTTTTCATTCAGTGTGTGAAATATTTTTATTTTTTATTGCAGTGAAATATTTTTCATTCAGTGTGAAATATTATTTATTCAGTGTGAAATATTTTTTATTCACTGTGTGTGAAATATTTTTTATTGCAGTGAAATATTTTTATTTTTATTCTGTGTGAAATATTTTTATTTTTATTCAGTGAAATATTTTTCACTCGCTGTGTGTGAAATATTTTTATTTTTCATTCAGTGTGAAATGTTTTTATTTTTATTCAGTGTGAAATATTTTTTATTCAGTGTGAAATATTTTTTATTCAGTGTGAAATGTTTTTATTTTATTCAGTGTGAAATATTTTTCATTCAGTGTGAATTTTTTTTATTTTTATTCAGTGTGTGAAATATTTTTATTTTTCATTCAGTGTGAAATATTTTTATTTTTCATTCAGTATGAAATATTTTAATTTTTTATTCAGTGTGAAATGTTTTTATTTTTATTCAGTGTGAAATATTTATATTTTCATTCAGTGTGAAATATTTTTATTTTTTATTCAGTGTGAAATATTTTTATTTTCATTCAGTGTGAAATATTTTTATTTTTCATTCAGTGTGAAATATTTTCACTGATTTCCCTTGAGGGTCAAAAAAAATCTTTTTGAGATTCGATCAATCAAAAAATGACAAAATCTCTTTGAGGGTCGGTCACGGTCAAAATCGTTCATTTTCTTGAATTATCGCTCTTATGTTTCTAACTTCAGAATTGATATCCTTTTTCAATTCGTATTCGTTACCCAATTCTTTTCGTATTTCTTCCACGATAGTAAATAACGGGACAAACACACTTACGTCACTGGAAAATGAAAGAGAGACCCGAATAGAATTCTGTATTCTTTTGATGAGCGCATATTTCTTGGGCAACATATACTTGTTAGTGTTAACTCCGTATTCTATATCCTGAAAATCTGACATGATTTGATCAGGATTTAAGCCATCTGATAGTTTGATATCTTGACTTTTCAATTTTAAGATTTCGCCAACAATGCTATTCATTTTTTCAGAATTCATCGTCTATACAATTACATATTTCTAAATGAAAAATATGACGCATCAGACATAACTGAATTGAATTTTTTGTTCGGTCTTTTTTGAAATGGCCGATCGATAAATCCCCTCTGCAACATTTCGTACAGAAGTGAACAAATATCGAAGTGCCTACTGGCTTCATACATCGATTGAAATATTTTTTCTTCGTTAGTTGTTGTATTAAAAGATTTTACTGGTCTCGCTTTTTTTGAGCAAGTGCCAGTCTTTCCTCGTTTGGTATTCTCACTTTGTGTAATAGCCTGCAGATTTGATAAAGAATTATTCTTTGGATTGGAATCAATGTGATCAATAACAAAATCATCTTTGATCAATTCATGAAAACACTCATACACGAAACGATGATTGTGATATTTTTTCTTTCCAGCGCCAAACATCAAATACCCTTGATTAGTCACAAAACCGACCGGTTTCTTCAGTCTACGGTTTCTTACAACACCATCACTGGATGCTTCATAATTTGTAATCACAGGGTGTGGTCTGAATTCTTGGTTCATTCGTATACAAATACTATTGTTTGTCTAATTCAGTGTTTGGTCTAATAATGAATCTTTCAATGTAGTCTTGGGGAGTTCTTATGACTTTGTCATTGACACTGTCGCTGACTTTGTCATTGACTTTGTCAAGGTCAGAATTTTTCATTCTTTTGTCATAATAACGCTTCGATTCCCTGTATCGTTTGCCACCACAAGCAATAGACAATTGTGATTTCCCCCTGACCCCAACCCTACATCGTATACAAAGTAACGGACCAAGGCTTCCACGTCGAAAACTTTGCATATGATACCCACAGAATTCATTTCTGCATGATTTGTTACAAGGGGTCACTGATCCAATCATGAGCCATTTGCAGTGATTCATTATACATAAATCTTTCATTTAAATGCTTGTTTTAATTATAGAATAAAGGAGTTCAAGAGATTATCAAAAATTACGCCTTGGAAAAATGTTAAATTCAATCCTGATAGACCAAAAAATAAAATTCGTGATAGAATTATACTGAAGGAGTTCAAGAGATTATCGAAAATTACGCCTTGGAAAAATGTTAAATTCAATCCTGATAGACCAAAAAATAAAATTCGTGATAGAATTATACTGAAGGAGTTCAAGAGATTATCGAAAATTACGCCTTGAAAAAGTGTTAAATTCAATCCTGATAAGGAGTTCAAGAGATTATCGAAAATTGCGCCTTGGAAAAATGATGAATTCAATCTTGATAGAGTTTCAGATACACCAAAGAATAAAATTCTTGATAGAGCCATGATTAGTAAGATTAGAGATTGTTTTAATGAATTCAAGCGTGATGGAGCATCTCATTGTTGGTCAACATTTCGAATTGTACCCAATATCGATTCTACCATGAATGATAAAAAAGCAGCAGTGATAATTTCACATCTTGGGGATAAAAGATATTTTTTTAGAATAAAATTCATTATCCGTGACGATACTGGAAATTGGATCATCAGGGACAAATACGAACCCATTTTCAAGGATAAAAAAAACTGTCACTGTGAGTCAAGATTCCAAACCAGGAATTTTGACTGGAATTGACAAACCATACTACGAGAGATCTTATCCTGTAACAGCAGTTGTTTATGGAATATACCCGTTAAATGAAAAACCTGATATTGCAAAACTAGCACCAATGAAATATTCTTTGCAACTCATTTGTGTAGCAACACGAATAATAGCACACTTCACAAATGCATCCCGGGGAAATAAATTAACTGATCTAAGACGCAAAAAAATAACCGAATGGGAATTAACGGTGAAACAGCATGGGACATCTATTCAGGATATAATGAAATTAGAAACATCATTGAGATTTCCAAAATCAGTAACGACAATAACCGGAGAAGTATTACACGAACCAAAATATCAATCAAAGGGAACGCCAGTACAAATTATTGATCATAACGAACACGCGTGGTCATCTGCAGTAACAATATTCCCACGGGATAGAACTGTAAAATATATCCCCCAAACCGGAGAGTGTTTTTCCGAGCAGAAATTATTTGATGCTATTTACAACTTGAGTAAAAAGGATCCTGTGTCGATGTGGCTATTTCATAGTGCTTCAGACGATGAATGTGGATTCGATCAGTTTGTAAGACCCAACGGAGAACTGTACCGCACTGAAGAGCTGCATAATCAAATGAAAAAACTAGCTAGTGAGTTTTCTCCAGAGAAGTCTCTGGGGGAAGACAACGATCAATTATTAACAAATTGTTTTACACTTACCTCGGTTGCAGCACATTTTGCTAGGAAGAAAAACGCGTGGAAACCAACGAGAAGTGAGTTTTTATCAGATGTCAGATTGAGCTGTCTTGAATACAGCCATGGAAGGTTATGGAATACAAAATACGACACTGAAACCGTTATTTCCGTTGATATGATTGCGTGTTATCCAGGGAGTTTTCTCGGGTATAGAGAATGCGAGAAATATTTCAAACGATTTGGGCACCCCACACATGAAATGACTCGTGTTGCGATTAATGGACCACTGCCTGATTTTGATTTAACCGGATTCGCTTGTGTAGTATCATTTGAATTGGCTACAGGACTTCATCCGTGTAGTTATCTTTGGATTGGTAGACACATATCTGAACAACACTGGATGCCAATAACGCTATTGAGATATATGATTGATTGTGGGATGTTAAAATCGTTAATTGTCAGTGAAGCGATTATATCCTATCGAGCACAGAAATCAGACTGGTTACCACAACCTGATCTAAAAAAAATAATTAGCGAACAGCGAAAACTGTTTCCTGATTTTAATGAAAAACAAATCATGGATTGGTCCAAACAATTATTTGAAATCAGAAACAACGAAGCAAAAGATCTCAGTAGAAGAATAATCGGTAAATTTACTCAAGGTGGCAAATACGACAATACCAGATATTCTTCACGGTTGATTATAGATAACGCTGAATACGATTTTGTAATCGCGGATTTAACGAATAAGGGCATATATGTCAATCGTAAAGACGCATTTCTGTCCAATGGAACCAAATTGGGTACAATTGTTACCTACAACGATGGATACAATCCGCAATACACACACTTGAGAGCTTCTATGCTCGGTTATGCTTCTATTAATCTGTTTTCGATGATAAATAGATTTCCTAACACCGCAGTTAGAGTTGCCACTGATTCATTTTACATAAACAGTGAAGTGGCTGAATTCATAAATCCCTCCCAAAGTGAGGGGGACGAGAGTTGGGGGTTATGGAGAATTAAGCGAGAAATGCTTCGTGATTATATTCAATCAGCAGATGTTACGATTGAAAATAATTATTTAAAAAGCAATCAGTGTTCAGAATTTTCTAATGAACCACCGTGTTCTGATCCAATCTGTAGATATAAAAAAGTTTATTTAAACGGCTGTGGTGGGTCAGGAAAGACAACTCTTGCAATTGAATTATTTCGCGTTTCCATGTCAAACATGATTGTGCTAACACCAACTCACAGACTTGCAAGAGAGATGATACAGCGAGGGGTAAATGCCTGTACTTACCACATTTTTTTCGATGGAAAGGAGATAAGTTGACTCCTGAGCGTATGGGCGAGAAATTTATTCCTGAAATCATAATTTGGGATGAGATAGACACGGTGTCATTAGATGTATTACAAACATTTCTCGAGTGGTTGTTATTGAAAAATACAAAAGTCGTTATGTGCACTGATTACGGCCAACCACCACCATTTGTCGGTGCATCCCCACATGAATGGCTAAAGGGTTTTGTAGACTATTATGAAGAAATTAACACTGATTATAGATCACTTGATAAACAATTACGAGAATTCAAAGCACTAATTAGATTACAACCGGATAAAATCCAATGTGAAATAGCGCGTGAAATAATTTCGGAAACTCCCATGAATGATTTTTGGGAAACATGGAGACCAAACGATTTGATAATTGCAAGTAGAAAAATAGTCAGAGACACACTTCAGATGAAGTTATTTGAAACCCATAAAGAAAAATTTGCAACACTTCAAGTGCCCCTTTGTTATAGGCCATCGGATACACGAAAACAGAATATCGAAGTTGATATTCCAGGACAAAATGAAAAACAAATTCTCGTATTAAATGAGATTGTGCTGGGTGATATCAGCGTCGTTGAAGACGCATTGCGTGCTAATAAATCCCCATGGACGATAGGATACGCAGCGACGATACATTCTTCACAGGGATTGACTATCACAGACACAATTGTTTGGATGGTAGATACTCGCATCGAATGGTCAAATTTAGTCTATCTTGCAGTATCCAGAGTACGAAAAATAAATCAGCTTCGAAGAATTGTTTTAGATGCTAGTTAAGACCCCGCGGTGGTAATTGAGTATCCTCGGGTATTACTTGCAGTTGTTGTCGAGTAAATCCTCGTTGAGGGGCAGTTGAATCCAGTCTATAGATTGCTGGTCTACCCGTAGATCGTGTTATACTAGATATCTTGTGTGCACTCCAAGTAGGATCAGTAGCCCTTTTTCTGCCACCTTCAAGCTCTCCTGGTTCGTATAAATACCTAACAGTGATATTACTACCAAGAATGGGCTGAGAAATGCTAGGGTTTCTAGAAAAATCTTTTTGTGGAGACTTCTTTTTAATCGCGTTGTTAGGTTTCATGTTGATTGTTCTAGTAATCTCGTTATCGAGCGCTGCAACTACCCCTGGTAACCTTTTAACCCATTCATGGGATCTTTTTTCTTGGATGAATTCTTTTGCGTATTGATATCCAAATAACCGCTCAGCAAGAGTCCGATTAAACCGTTCAACAATTGCCTGATCACGATGTAGTGCAGTATGCCCCCGTCTGATGGTGACATTATGATACTTCATTGTTGATAACACTGCACCCTGAAATTACTTGCCAGGATCAACTTGTAATAGATTTGGCCAATGCAGAGGACCTCGTCGATAAATCCTTTCAAATGCAGAAGCCACTTCAGTTGCTGATTTTGTTTTTAACGGTTCTGCTTCTTTGTATCGACTTGCAATATCAATTATGGTTAACGCGTATTTGTAACCACCATCATGTGGCAAAAATAATATATCAGCTTGATGAACTTCATTAGGAACGGTCACATCAAAATGCGAGTAGTGAATTTGTTTAGGCGGTGGTAGATAAATTTGCCATAGTGCCTGTTTGGATAACCAATTAGCCGCAGTGGTTTTTTTTCACTTTTGCAGCGTTGGCAAGTTTATTGATTGCTGTTTTACCCTTCCAGTATCCTTTTGGAGAATAGTAAATAGATTCCATGTTGTTATTAATTAACAGCACCTAACATCAATTTGCTTTTCATAGCCGATTTTATCAAAAATGAAGCTAATTTTTCTTTGAAAGATTTATCAGGAATAGCATTTAACGCATGAATTAATTTCACATCTGCTAGATGTCTATGCTGCAAATTGCTGCTCTTATATGCAACATCATGAACGTGACACGCCTTATCAATAGCGTTTATTGGTTCTTCACCGGGTTTGGGTTGGTTATGATTATTGAGTCTGATATCAAGTCTTGTTCCCGGTCCACAATAACTATACCCTGGAAGGTGTTTTTCTCCTGGATACTTTGCCCATGGGGTTCCAGGGAGTTTAGTTAGCTTGGCTGCGATATCACCTCCTCGTTTTTTTTAAATCATCAGAAATGTTAGCATTTCCTGCAGATCTCATAGACACAAATCTAAACTTTTTTATACCACATTGTACGCATTTACCAGAAAGCGCTGATCGGTTATTTTTAGTTGTAATCGTCGTCACATCATTTGTGCCAGTACGCGTTTTACACTTCACACAATATAGATCCATAATTATGTATAGAGATATGAATATAATTGATTATTCAGCTACCCGACGACGGGAACCTATTAAACACCGTGCGATGTTGCCGAATTCAATTAGAATGATTATAATCGGCCCATCTGGAAGCGGCAAGACACAATTGTTACTTAATTTGATAACGAGATGGATGAAATTGGACAAATTGTATTTAATAGCCCCGAGTGTAGACGATCAGCGATGCTATTAAGTGCTAAAAGATTTTAACGAGAAAGCAAAAGAATTTCAAATCGATGATGATTTTATTGAATTTATTACTGATATCAACGATGCACCGAGCATTGATTCCATCGACGGAAGTATTAACAATTTAGTCGTATACGATGATGTGATGTTAGATAATCAAAAAAATCCTAGCAGAATTTTTTCCCGGGGTAGACACAAAAACACGGACGTGATATATGTCACTCAACGGTACACTCAAATACTAAAAGTGATCAGAGATAACTGCAATTTATTGTGTGTTTTTAATGGAGTTGATACTCATACTCTTAGAAATATTTGGCAAACTTGGTGCTGCGGTGATATGGATCATAATCGATTTAGAAATTCCTTTAGTCACGCTCAGTCAATACCACACGGATTTATGACAATAAATTTAGCAGACCCTCGAACACGATATCGTATCGGACTTGATAAAATCATAGGGTGAGTTTTTTAACCCTAAGGAGGCATTTCGAAGCGTTTTTTAGACAAAAATCACTAAGGCCCCATTTGGCAAATGGAGACTTTATTTTCGTAGGAAGGGTTTTGACGGTTAAAATCACTAAGGCTCCATTTGGCAAATGGAGACATTATTTTTTTTTGGTTAAAATACGAGATTTCGTAGGAGGGTTCTACTTGCCATTTTGAGAATTAAAATCACTAAGGCTCCATTTGGCAAATGGAGACTTTCTTTTTTTTGGTTAAAATACGAGATTTCGTAGGAAGGGTCTATTTGCCATTTTGAGAATTAAAATCAATTTTTTGTTTGAAACATGTCCGATTCACCCTCTCTGCTGCTAGATCCGTTCACGGATCCCCCGGTAGCTTTCTTTAGTGCCATCCTTGCTGAGGTACCAAAGGCTCCTAACGTGGCTGCTTTAGCCACCGCTGGGGCTGCTGCTGAAATCAATGCTGGTAACGCAGCTAAGAACGGAACTATACCACCTGATTTTATCATGTTTTGATCGCAGCTGCAGAGAGAGTGATCTGAACACCTTTTTAATCTTTGAAAGCATCATCGAAATGTTTTATCTGACGAGTTGTCAGCGACAATTTATTCTGACCACCAGACATCTGATTGTGTTTCAGTGTTATCGTGGTTCCACATTTGTTAGCTGATTCTGATTGCAATTTTTTAATTTGACCAGGAGTTAACGTAACACTAATATGACTATATGACATTATTTAAATTACTAGTAATTTAAATGGCAGATTGACCTAATTGTTACATTACATATTTTCCACTGGCGCATCAATTACTCTCATTCGTCCACCAACACCTTTGAGTAGCATTGATTTATCACTGAGAATGACAGCAGCCGCTCCATAACAGCAGGAGGATCGGTTACACGAGCTCTAAAGTGTATATCAACGACAGATTATCTTGTTAAATCAAGATTTTCCAGCGAAAAGTAGTAGATGGGATATAAACTTTTAAAATCCAACTGTGATATTTGCAGACCAGTATCTACATTTTGATCGCGTCCCATATATGACAACAGACGATGATACACACGTGCTATTTGGTTGGTACTGGAATCAAGTAGTATGTCCTCAAATGGTTCCTGTTCGTTTATTCTCAGCGAGACTTCATTAACACCTATCTCATCAAATATCATATGGCTGCGTTCCTAAGAGAGAAATAGCTCTCTATTCTGTAGCGCAACAAATATATGACGTGGGGCTGAAATACCTTGTTTTGATGCCAGGAGCCATGTAATGTAGCATTAATATTATAATCCATGGTCACTGATAATCAACTTATCAATGATTTTTCCTCCATGATCCATAAATGATGGTAATCGTTCTTCTTTTGTGATTGATGGAATCATTACTGGCATCCACAATGATAGTTTTGTTAAAATGACTTTACCCTCAGGAACACCAGCACCACGTCAGATTGCATCATTATGATTACCCTTTCTCACAAGAACTACTGTATGCTTCGCTCCATAGATAACTTTTCGGACATTTCTACAGAATCCAAATATATGATGCAGTGGAATCGCGCATGAAAATTGTCGACGTGGTCTTTTCAACATTGATACACGTGTTGAAAATCCTAGGTTGTAATTAAGATTAGTACTTTTTATAATATCAAAGGCAGCACCTGGTCTTGGTTCGTGTTCAAAAGTATCATCTGGTTGATCAGCAACTCCAGTAGCTACTGGTGTCCGTAATTTAATATACTGAATGTGTTCAGCGTGTTACACGCACAGGGGTATTCACTTGACCGAGCGGTGTCAAAACCCTGGCGCGAGTCACGCTGGAAGTCATATGTTTTCCCCAAATTTCCAAAGACTTCCATACAACTTAAGTTGTAAAATGGAAAGAAAGACGTGTCTGCTATAATTATTAATCTTTGCTGTAATCAATGGGCGACCCAGAGGAGACAACTTGCCCAAACGTCCATTAACTGCACCTTTACATGGTTTTTCTTCATTATTATCCGTTTTCCGTACCGATAGCTTGTCATGCCATAGAAATTACACCAGTATTCCCTTACTAACTGGGAAATATTTAACTGCGCGACCCTAGGCCAGTCCATCCACAGAATTTCCGGCGTATCACACTCATATACATACGCCAATTTTCCACTATGGCCACATAAACGGTACCTACCAAGTTCCAACTTATTGATTCCATTCTATAATTTACTGATTTCCAACCATAAATGCTGCCTTTTTAATCACACTACTTGTATACACTACTGAATTTTAATATGGACTATGTTACTACAGGGACAGTCATTCGGCTTGTACCCAAAATCACTACTAACGACCCAAGCATGGTTCAAATTCACTAACACTTACTCCAAATTTATGACAAGCGTTATCGGTAATATCCTTAGAAAACATCATAGATGGGCCTTCCGATCTTGTATAATCATCAGAATATCTTGCTAACCCCACTATTGTTGTGGCAACATCAACATCACGCGCAATAGATTCAATTTCTCTTCCATCAATCATATATCTTGCACTTTCAAATAGCGCCATAATACCATTATTAACAAAACCAACTCGTACATTTGGGTCATCTGCGTATGCTGTATTGGCTGCAACATTTGTTACAAGTTCTCCTACTTAAATAAATGCTTCAGCGGGTTAAAAGTATTTATTGGTATCATGAACTTGAAGTTGGATTCTTAATCGAAGATCAGGTTGTACTGCATGATAAGAATACAATTGATAATCGCGTACAGAATCATCTTTAGGCACTGGGGCTTCCATATCAAACGCTGGATCAAGTGTCTATTTAAATATTTTATTATATATCCCTTGATCTAAATCGTGTTTTTCATCGTGGTTTTAAGCCACTTCCCGCTATCATATTTGCGGTAATATTATCTTGGATGCTGGCCGCAAACGACGGAGTCGTTAACGATGCTAATTTCTGATCCACTGCGCTATTTATTATTTTGCTAACATTTGTAGGCATCACTTCCGTAGATGGCAGCGATGATTTCACTGATGACGAAGTCATTTGTGGTTTCCTTCGCCGTCGAACTAACGATATTAGTTTTTCTTTAGCCGCTGAAAACGCCTTCCCGGCAAGATCTCCAACAGCACTTATACCCTTGTCACGAATGACATCAATTGCTTTCGTTAAGAATTGTTTTGCGATTGGTGCCACTTTTGGAGCCATTCTTGCAAATAACCCTGCAATGGTATTGCCGAGACCATTACCATAGTACTCTCTATAAACAGGCAATCGTGAGTTTACTACATAGACGCTGGTTGGTTTATCGTGGTTGTAGTGTATGATCATCTTTTCATAAAAACACTAGTGTTTTCTAAATGAATATTTATCTAATGTTGAAATTAAAAAAATTTCCAATCCTACGGATTTTCAT
Organism: Unio delphinus; assembly: GCA_029339505.1. Taxonomy (NCBI): domain Eukaryota; kingdom Metazoa; phylum Mollusca; class Bivalvia; order Unionida; family Unionidae; genus Unio; species Unio delphinus. Next base: position 1,132,025 of record JAQISU010000275.1, read on the forward strand.
TGCTAGCAATTTTCATCGTGAACGATTTCCCAGAAATGCCTGCATTTCCTATTCTTGTGAAATTCAAAGAATTTATATGTCGGTGATGAAAAATCCAAGGGATTTTCAGTCACTATGATAAACATGATGCTCGGCTAACTCATCAATGAAATCTCGATATGTTTTGATATTCATGATGCCACCTTGAAATAACCGCATACAGATATCAGTTGCTTCATTAATTATTCCCGGTGAGTTATTTCCAGCTTGTTTTCCTCCTATGAGTACTTCTAATCGTGCTATATCGCAAAGGATATTACCAGGACAACGAACAAGACCACTACCTGAAATTCCACACTGGACCACTCTGAGAAAATCCTTTTCAGCTTGATTTTTTAGTGATACCAGTTGCACCTTTCTCAGAATCAGCTACTGATATTTGCTGGGTGCGTTGCGATACAAAAGGCGCAACTGGCATCGGTGGGTTTTCTATTTGAGATATCAACTTTTCAAGTTTCTTAAATTCTATATCATTGTGTGTTAGTCGAGACTTACCGATTTTTGCACAATATAGTTTTTTTTTCCCACAAGTCTCATTAGTTATAGCGTCTTCATATCCTTCATTCATATATTGTTCTCTTTGACCCTTTGGAAATGAATCAACGATAAATTGAGCAAATTCTTTTTGAGTCTTAAATTTTTTAATATCATTTATCACATCACCTTTAAATATCTTTTTAGGGTCAAGATTTCTTCGTTCTGTTTACCCTTTTGTTCTTCTTTCTTTTCTTTTCTTGTCATAGCCCCTCTTCTTCCTCTTCTTTTCTTGCAATAGCACCCTCTTCTTGTTCTTCAATTTCTTTTTGTTCAGGTCGTTCTTGTTGGTCTTGAAGTCGTGCGGCAGTTATTATATCACCAGGAAGTGATTTTAAAGATTTGTTTGTTTGTTTGGATCTCTTTGTTATTTTTTCAAGTACAGGAAGAAGAGGAGCTTCTTTCCTTTCTCCTTCCTTGGGAATTTCTCTGTATATTGCTCGATCTGGTAATTGAATTCCTTGAATTTTCAAATTTGAAATCTCAGTTATGATCTCATTGATATCTTCAGAATTCATTTATATATACTAATATATATCTCTAATTTGAAAAATTGATATTGAATTGATTTATATATAATATATATTTCTAATTTGTAAAATTTGATATTGATATATTTATCAAAAATATGTAATTGCGATTATCATTCATTGTATCTTTTCATAGGATTCATTCTGAATTATCCTGTGATGTTACCCTAGTGTGTGATGTAGAGCTTTAGCATCTTTGCTATTATATATTTTGGGGCGCCCATAGACATATCTCCAGTGAATTTTCTAAGCGAAACGAAATGTTACTGAAGACTGTATGTATATTTTGTACACCTCCCCCCCCCCCAAGAATTAATTTCCCGGGGGTGTATAAAAATCACACCGTCACGTATTTGACGTGGCGGGAGGTGTACACGAGGTACCTTTGAGCTGGCGCCCACAATTATATAGAAAAAAACATCCAAATCGGCACCGTCGATAATATGTCTGTTACGGAAATCGAACCTTGGGCCTCTGGGCGAGACCGTAATGCGTTACGAATACGCCAATCCGATATCTACAAGTAAATGCTTTTGAATACGATATATGTGTATCAAACCGAATACTTGAAAGAAACATAAAAGAAAAAGAATACAACTGTTTGTAACTGTTGTATACAACTGTTGATTCGTTTTCTTACAGATTATATTTCCATTGAGAATCATAACAGTTTAAACAGTAAAATATGGTTAAAATGTATTCCTTCTGTATTTGTTCTAAATGGACAATTAAACAACGTGTCTTATTATAGTGAATAGAGAGACAGTCAGACAGAAGTAGACAAACAGGCAGACAGATCGATAGATAGACAGATATATGTATGTTTGTTTGTTTGATTAGGATTTTTAACGTAGCTTTAACAATTTTTCAGTCATAATCCATTAACCGTTGTCGTGACCTTTATATCACGGGTGAACATTAGTTAGTCACACGCAATAATTAAATAATGTAGACAAGATCTGAAAAATGACTACGATATATCCAAGTTTGTTTGAGTGTGCTGTATAAGATTGCATTTATATTTATCCCAGCCCACTAACATACATAGTATTAGCTGTGGGAGTGTGCAAATCGATAAAAGGCATGCCGTAATTAAAATTTTACTGGGACATCAAAAGCCCTATTGATTTTTCTTAGAACAGACGCTCAATTCGCGGACAGAAAGACAGGGTAATTTATCGAAACGGAAGTTATGAAAAACACTAGCAGCAGCAAGGGGAGGGATAACAATTGTGGCGTCTTATTTTTTTGCCCATGAGCCTCTTTAAAATATTTACGAGGTAGTCAAGTTTGCCAATTTACACTTTTTTTACGATTTTGGAAGAAGCCTTGGTTTGTCAAATTGACGCCTCTAAAAGTTGTCCGATTCGCCCCTACTGCTGCTGTTTCTGTTCCGTCGTAGACATCATATGAAAACTTTTGATAGATATAACTGGCACGTAGAAAATTAATTCCAAACTGTAATTGTACTTTGGATCAACAGCAGGTAATTCATAGGTGAAGAAATCAGATTTTTTAGGTTCAGGTAGCGCGTGATGAACCGCAGGAAGACTATTCAACCCGGCTGTGTGGATCCGTGGGAAAAATTATTCGATGGTGTCAATAAGTTTTTGGCGCATCCATGGCACGTTATATCCTGGAAACCTAAACGCAGGAATATCTTCAACGCGGATTTTATACCTTGTTGTAAAATCTTGTTTACTTACAGAATTAGCAGCTAATACAATTTGAATCCATGCTGAATTATACTTATCCATGTCGGCGATAATTTTCTTACATATTTCTGTGTACTGGATGACATCATCTCGGCGTGGTGGAATTGTACTAATTGCCGTTATTAATCTATCTATGTAGTGCTTACAAATTCTATTCATCGCTGTTAAATGATTAGTAATACCTTATTCGATATTTACCTGAGGTCCACTTTCACGCCCCCAAGGTACAGTATAGAGCCTATCCAGCTGGTTTTGTAAATTGTTAATAAAATTATCTCTTTGTGTCGGATATGGTAAATGACCATTATGACCATGATAATCTTGTTTCGCTGAAATAAAGTCGGCTTTTAATGGCTCGCTTGGTAAATCTTTTATATCAACGGTGCCAGGAATATACTCAGGCCAACACAACAATGTTCTAATTGAGCTGTTATATATATCTACGGCGTAGTCAGGTGAATTTATATCGATGGTCGTCGACAACAGCGGCTCATGTCCGTGTATTTCAGTGGGAGATTTATCCGGTCCATCCTCAACGACAATTATATTTTTTCCTGTGATTGCTTCAATGGAATTTATAATCTCCGCGTTGATATCTTCGATGTCATATGCGCCAGCAGGTAAATGTAATGTGTACCATTCTGGTTCACCTGGGGTTCCATCTGGTTTGAGTTTATTTTTATACGCAAATGTAAAACTGTTATTGGGTGGTTTACCATTAAATGGTTCCGATCTTACATTTGGTCAATTATAGTAACATCTTAATTGTGTTAGCGCTATCTCGGATGCTACCAACGGACGGTTAAATTCAACGCTGAACTCTGGTGTTGCTGTTACCAGCGATATCAATTTTGTTTTCGTCGTGGTGGTATTTTCCACTATTCGTTGAAGCAGTTCTTGCGATGTTTGCGACATCCTTGTTATCATTATTGTCGTACTCTAATTTTGACATCGTTTAATCATACAACCGGACCATCTTCGAGAATTCATCATCGGATATAAATGTGTCGTCGAGCGACGATGAAATCATGGAGGATAATTGCGAATATGCATTGGATACAACAGCGAGTTTAAAAACGTAATCGTATAGTTTCCGCTGAGAACACGATGATATTTTTTTATTATTATTGATTGCACCTCCGCGATGGTTGTCGCCGCGGATATACAAATTGGAACTACGACCGGAGCAATCATTGTAACCGAAGATAATATTATTCCAGCTCCGGCAATTACACCAGATACCGAGTACACAGTTACGTCAATGACGTTGATTCTTCGTTGGTATTCATCAGCGAGTATTCCTTGGCTAGTTTGAAATTCTTTGACGGTGTCATAGCAAGATTGGGATAACGAGGGTATCGTCGGTGATGAAATCATCACTGATGACATTTTATTTATTACAACAGTGAACAATTTCAATTGAAACCGCTAGAAAAAATCGAGGATTTTCAGATCAATTATTTACTTAAATCCGCTACGAATTCCACATACCATGTTGTTGAAACCCTAGCTAGATTATGATCAGTGGATGTTATCGTAAACTGTTCAATTATATCCTTGTCGATGATCGTTGATATCGTATTGTTGACCCAGATGAACTCGATGATGATATATTAAATTGAGTTGGTGTCACTAGTGTTAATCGATAAATACCCTTGACGGTTTCAGTGATATGTAAAATGTTGTTTGTAGGTGTCCACCTAAACGATCCGTATTGTATCGTGTATACTACATTGTTGGTTTTCTCATGAGGAATTTTTGTTTTTTCAACGATTGCTGTCATCCGTGTTGCATCCTCTATGATGGCATTGTTGGCCGTTTTGAGATCATCGATGGATTTTTTAATAACCGCGATTGAATCTGAAAATGATATATCTTCGCGAATAACACCCAATCGGTTATTAATCGTGGTTATTTCATCGAGTTTTGAATTAATATTTTCAAATGTTTTAATTTCTTCTGGTTTCACATTCTTACCAAAAAATCTGTCGATAGCATCATCAGTTTTTCTAAAGTTTTACGTAAATTATTAAATTGACCGAGATGAGAATCAAATTCAGATCGCAATTTTGGTAAATTGTCGACGGTGGCTTTTACTTGTGTGATATGTAAATCAGGGTGTACACGCGGAACACCAAAGAAATTGTTTATCGTGGGTTCTAATTGCTTAAATTTAATTATATGGCCATTATATTCGTCACGTAGTTTTTTCATATCCTCGGCGGAGACTTTAACGTCATCGACGGATTTTTGTTAACCCGTAAAAGGATTTATTTGATCGCGTATTTTTTTAAATTCCCGTATGTCTGATATCGATGAGATAGCTCTCTTGATCATTCCTTTTACTTGCCCGATGGTAACTCCTTCTTCGGAACGACGTGATACTGGTCTTCCCCAAATATCTGCCATGTTATATATTACATATTTCTCTTTAAGTGATTCACCATTGTGTACTCGTGGACGACTTTGTGAGGTAATTTCGAACTCGTCGAGACAGCTGTTAGCGCGTTTAGAACCTCGCGTCCACAAATTGGAGGATAAGTTAATGTCTGCGTGGGTAACGTTGAATACCAAACTGGTATTGTCATAGATAACTTAGACACATAATTGAGAAATTCCCTTGGCGGTGGTAATCCATATGAATCAAAATAAATAATCGACGCTGAATAGTTTGCGTAACACACCCAATGAGTTCCAGGTCCAGTGTGCTCATCTAGATTAATTATACCAGTTTCTGGGATATATGGTTGTGCTGGTAATTGATCTTTCATGAATATACCTCTGAAATGTGTTATTGCGAGTTTCTTTACTGCGTCAGTGAGGTCAAAATTAGACATCGGAACCACATAATTTATCCGGTCTTGTAATGTTTTGTGAACCGACTGTTACGAAATGCCCGATATGGCATGGATGATACACTATACACCTCTAAGCTATATTTTAAGCATTAATTTTGTCATATAATGTGTTTGTCGACGTTCTGTATTTCATGAATTATTATTTTTAAGCTCGTTACGCAATATCCGATATGGCGAAGAGGGTACACCATACTCCTCAACGTGAATTGTCCTATACAGCGAGTTGCACGTGCCGCGCGGATAATTCACGCGAATTACTTTTTTACAAGTACGGCCGACTAATATATAAGTACAGTGCAGGGTCTTTTTAAGACACAGTGGACATTAGAGCAGACCTCTAAATGTTACATTTGTCGGATTTTAGAGCCAAAGAGTTGGGTGAGTTAAATACATTCCTTTTTGGTTTATTGTTTCAGTTCAATATTCAGTTTCGGAATAGCACGTTCGTTTTATGTATTGTGTAAATTCATTTTTTATTATTTGGAAAATTGTCGATTTTTATATTCAGCTCGCCGGTCGTGTGAATAGATGAGTATTCAAGACCAATGTTAACCGGTGGAATGGAGACGGACAATGAACTACTGTCACACCGGAGGGAAGTGAAATGTTAACACTTGCAGTTTTGTTTTGTTGACTACTTTTATGTAAAACACGAATAGCGTGTTTGTAGTCAATAGAACCCTCAGTTTGCTTTTGACTATTTATGTAAAACACGAATAGCGTGTTTAGTCAATTGGATAGGATTGTTTGGTTTTTATTGATTATATTTTGTGTGTGTGACACAAATAGTATCATTATAGTCATAGTCAATTAATCCTTATGATTTGAATTACTATGTTGTGTGGGGTACGAATATCGTATCAATAGTCAATATCATGCTACGTTTGTAGACATATAATATAGTAGTGTATGACTATAGATAGAAATACAGTAGTGTATGACTATGGATATATAGCACAGTAGTGTATGACTATAGATAGATAATACAGTAGTGTATGACTATAGATATATAATACAGTAGTGTATGACTATGGATATAATACAGTAGTGTATGATTCACATATATATATATATAATACAGTAGTGTATGACTATGGATATAATACAGTAGTGTATGATTCACACACACACACACATATATATATATATATATATATATATATATATATATATATATATATATATATATATATATATATATATATATATTAGTACTATAGTGTATGACTACCGTCGGGTAGTAGATTCATTTGTGTGTGTATTGTGTGCTCATTATATATATATACCTATCATGATGATTTGTTTTTATAATATAAGTTTTATTTGAACAAACGTGTTTGTTATTTCTTCAAAACCCAACCTAATCTCAAAGGGTCGGCTCGACTACGTTACACCAACTTCCCGGCAATCTGGAGCATTTTCCCTTTTTTTAATCCCTGTCCAGTTACTCTCTGTAGTGCCATAATTTCAGCAGTACCAATAGCTCCTAACGCTGCTGCTGCAGTCAACGCTGGTATCGCAGCTAACAACTTGAATATTCTGCCGGTTTTAATCATGTCGCTGATCTCAGCTTGTGAAAAGGTCAACTTAACACATCTACCAGTTTTTAACGCGCTATTAAAATGATTAAGTAGAGTTTTGTCAGCGATAATTTATTTGATCCACATGTAATTTGTTGTTTTCGCAGCGTTATTGCTGTGCCACACGCAGAATTTTTCGATTGTAGTTTTTTTCATCTGACCAGGTGTCAGGGTGACATTAACATGACTGCATGACATTTTATTTAGATAGTGATAATCTAATTGTCCCATTACATATTATCAATGGGTGCATCAATGACTCGCATTTTTCCACCACCACCTTTGAGCATCAAAGATTTATCACTGAGAATAACAGCAATTGCTCTAAATCCTCCAAGAGAATCACCTATACGAGCATGAAATAGTACATCAACGGTCGAATGTTTAGATAGATCAAGATGTTGCAATGAAAGGTAATAAATCGGGTAAATAATAAATCGGGTAAAAAAATTTAAAATCCCATTGTGATATTTGTAGTCCAGTATCAATGTTTTGATCACGACCCATATAAGACCACAACCGATGATACACTCTACCTATTTGATTGCTACCGTAATCGAGAATAAACTGTTCTGCTGGTTCTTGCTGATTACTTATTCGCAATGATACCCCACTGGCATTACATTTATCAAATATCATATGGGACAGCAATTGTAAACTATCATTTGCAACTCCCGCTATTTTTTGAGTTCGATTCACATTTTTTAGCGCAACAAAGATATGTCTTGGCGCGGCAACAATTTTCGTTAACGCAAGCTGCCAAGTAAAAACACCAACAACGCTACTAGTTATGGTAGCTGTTGTAATATCAGACCAACTCAGTAAAGATTTTTCTCCTTGATCCATAAAAGATGGCAACCGCATCTGAACAGTCAACGATGGAGTCATAATTGGCATCTATAAAGTTATTTTTTAAAATTCTACATTACCATCAGTAACAGGAGCAGCGCCACGTTGAAGAGCATAATCATCATTTGATCTTTGCGTGAGCACTACAGTATGACTAGCACCAAAGATAACGTTTCTGATATCTCTACAAAATCCAAATATATGCGACAACGGAATCGCACATGAAAATCTACCAAGGTTGTCTATCATCTTTTTTCGCGCTGAAAATCCCGCGTTGTAATTCGGATTATTACCCACAACAATAGCTTCAACATCAGCATCATCATTAGCAGCAGTAACCTTTTTTGGTCATCTTACAAAAAATTGATTATGATCAGCGCTATTGGTAGTATCCTTCACAAACATCATTGAATGACCCGCAGATTTAATAAAATCGTCAGAGTATCTAGCTAAACCTGTTACTGTGGTTGCAACATCATCATCGTTATCGATGGATTCGATTCTAGTAGAATTAATTATATTCTGCGCGCTGCTAAATAACGCCATTATGCCATTGTTGACAAACCCAATCGGAATATTTTTGAGGTTATCAGCATCAACAAATGGAGTATTATCGTTTTTTACTAGTACTACTTCGAAGAATGCTTCACATGGCAAAAAGTATATAGATGTGTCATCAAATCTAGGTTCAATTCGTGACCTTGTATTAGGATTCTGAGCATTATATGAAAAATATTGATAATTGCGTATAGAATCATTGTTTCTTACAGGAGCATCTACATCAAGATCATCATCTATGTCATGTTTAAACATTTTGTTATATAGTCGTTGATCTAAATCATTAATCGCGTTAGACCGGAACCAGCAATTAATCTCAATCGCCGTCTTACCATTTCGTTGATAGCGCTACCTACCTTAGGTGGCATTTGATTCGTATATTGTAATTTTACTGGTTTTCTTCCTCTCGACAACGACATAAGCTTTTCTTTTGCAGAATCAAATGCGTCACTAGCAAGATTACTAGCCCTGCTACCAATTTCTGTACCAATCTTATCACCGAGAACCCCGATAGCTTTTGACGTTATTTAATTCCTGATCGGTAAAAGCTTTAGAGCGACTCGATTAAATAATCCAGTGACAACATCACCTAATCCATCTCCGTATGTCACCTTGTATACTAGCAATCGTGAATTTACAACATAAGCATGTCTTGCTCTGCTCATACTACGATGCACTATCATTTTATTTAAATGCTATTTATCTAATCGGTGATCAATCGATGTAATAATCATCAGTAAGTTTATCAATAAAACTACGATATAGTCCAATATCCATTAAACGACCTTGAAATAACCGTTGTCAGATTTCAGCCGCTTCGTTAATTATCTCCAGAGAACTATTTCCAGCTCGTTTTCCTCCGATGAGAACTTCTAACCGTGATATATCATCAAGGATACTTCTTGAACAGGGAATATTACCACCGTGATATCCACTAGGAAATTTTTCTTCCTCAGGTACTTGAAGTTGAGGATCTTCCACAAGAGGATCTCTTTGTCTTCGTCCTCCCCGTCCTCGTCTGCGTGGGCTTAGTTGTATACGTCTTCGTTCTTCTACTCGTTCTTGTTTTAATCGTTCTCGTTCTTCTTTCTCTCGTTGTTTTTGTTCGGTTTTTAATCGTTGTTGTTTAGATACTAACAAACCTTTTTTTTCCCTGATCTTCGAAATATTTTCGTTCAACAGTAGTTATATATGCCTGATACATAGGATATGTATTATCAATTTGTGGTAGTTGATTTTTAATTTTGTAAACTGCTTTAGCCATATCATCTACGTTTTTGATATAACCTTTTTGTCCAGGTTTTAAATATTTTTCTTTAGTGTAATATCCCAATTACGAGAGTTCAAACAACTAATCAGATTACAACCGGACAAAATCCAATGTGAAATAGCGCGTGAAATAATTTCGGAAACTTCAATGAGAGATTTCTGGGAGGCATGGAACCCAAACGATTTGATAGTAGCGAGTAGAAAGATAGTCAGAGATACGCTTCAGATGAAATTATTTAAAATTCATAAAGAAAAATTCTCCACGCTGTTAGTGCCGTTATGTTATAGACCCAAGGATACGCGGCGACAAAACATTGAAGTTGATATCCCTGGGCAACTTGAAAAGCAAAATTTAGTATTAAATGATATTGTACTGGTTGACATTAGTGTTGTCGAGGATGCACTGCGTACCGATAAATCTCCATGGGAGTTAGGTTATGCAGCAACAATACACTCCTCCCAAGGATTAACTATATCAGATACAACTCTTTGGATGGTGGATAATCTCATTGAATGGTCAAATTTTGTTTATCTTGCAGTATCACGAGTGCGAAGAATAAATCAACTTCGAAGAGTTGTTCTTGATAATGACACTATTGTCATTGTTGACTCTAACAGCGATATAATCAGAAAAAAACTATCCGGTTATAAACAACAGGATAAAAAAAATAATAGAGAATTTGACATTGATGCTGAATTAATTATTACACTGAAACAACAACAGAATAATCACTGTGCGAGTTGCAATTGTATAATGAGTTGGTGTTGGTCGGATAAAGATCCTCGCCAATTTACCGTAGACAGAAAGAATAACAGCATTGGTCATACAAGAGAAAATGTGATGCTGACCTGTCTTGAGTGTAATAGACGCAGAGGTGCAAGCACAATGCCTCTGGCATCGGGTGCTAGTTAAGACCACGCGGTGGTAATTGAGTATCCTCGGGTATCACTTGCAGTTGTTGTCGAGTAAATCCTCGCTGAGGCGCTGTCAAATCCAGTTTATAGATTGCTGGTCTAGAAACAACTGCGTTTCCACCCGTAGATCGTGTTATACCGGATATCTTATGTGTAGTAACACTCCAAATAGGATCCGTAGCTCTTTTTTTACCACCTTCGAGCTCTCCTGGTTCGTATAAATACCTAACAGTGACATTACCACCAAGAATTGGTTCTTTGAAATCTTTTTGTGAAATCCTTTGGATTCCCATTTTTGGTATAGTCTCTTTCTTAATCGCGTTGATAGGTTTCATGTTAATTGTTCGAGTAATCTCGTTATTGAGCGCGGTAATCACAGCTGGTAATCTCTTGACCCATTCACGGGATCTTTTATCCTGAATAAATTCCTTCACGTATTGATATCCAAATAACCGTTCAGCAAGAGTCCGATTAAATCGTTCAACAATTGCCTGATCACGATGTAGCGCAGTATGCCATCGTCTGATGGTGACATTGAGATGTTTCATTGTTGATAACACTACACCCTGAAATTCCTTGCCAGGATCAACTTGTAATAGATTTGGCCAGCGCAGAGGACCTCGTCGATAATTTTTTTCAAATGCACAAGCTACTTCAGTAGTTGATTTTGTCTTCAGTGGCTCTGCTTGTTTGTGTCGACTCGCAATATCAACTACAGTTAACGCGTATTTATAACCGTTGTCATGTGGCAGAAATAGTATATCAGCTTGATGAACTTCATTAGGAACTGTAACATCAAAATGCGAGTAGTTAATTTGTTTAGGCCGCGGTAGATAAATTTGCCATATAGCCTGTTTAGATAACCAATTCGCTGCAGTGGTTTTTTTCACCTTTGATGCGCTAGCGAGTTTATTGATTGCTGCCTTGCCTCTCCAGTATCCTCTCGGAGAATAATAAATAGATTCCATATTATTAATTACCAGCACCTAACATCAATTTGCCTTTCATAGCTGATTTTACCAACCACGAAGCCAATTATTCTTTGAATGATTTATCAGGAATAGCATTTAACGCATGAATTAATTTCACATCCGCAAGATGTCTGTGTTGAAGATTGCTGCTTTTATAAGCAACATCATGAGCATGACACGCCTTATCAATATCGTTTATTGGTTCTTCACCACGTCGAGGTTGGTTTTGGTCATCGAGTCTGATATCGAGTCTTGTTCCCGGTCCACAATAACTATACCCTGGAAGGTGCTTTTCTCCTGAGTATTTTGCCCACGGTGTTCCTGGGAGTTTCACTAACTTGGCTGCAATATCACCTCCTTGGTTTTTTTTAAAGGTTTCGTGGAAACAAATCTAAATGTCTTCGTACTACATTGTACGCATTTACCAGAAAGCGCTGATCGATTATTTTTCGTTGCAATCGTCGTCAAGTCATTTGTGCCAGTACGCGTCTTACATTTCACACAATATAGATCCATAATTTATATATAAAAGCATGAATGTAATTGATTATAATCAATTATTCAGCTACGAGACGACGGGAACCTATTAAACACCATGCAATGTTACCAAATTCTATTCGCACGATTATACTCGGACCATCTGGAAGTGGTAAAACACAATTGCTACTTAATTTGATAACGAGATGGATGAAATGGGACAAATTGTATTTGATTGCTCCGAGCGTAGATGATCAGCGATGCTATGAAGTGTTAAAGGAGTTTAACGAAGCCGCGCTAGAAATTAACGGCGATGATGTTATTGAGTTTATAACCGATATCGAAGAGGCACCTAGCATTGACTCCATCGACGGGAGTATTAACAATTGAGTCGTATATGATGATGTCATGTTAGACAATAAAAAAAATCCCGCTAGGATATTTTCCAGAGGCCGACATAAAAACACTGATGTGATATATGTCACTCAACGTTACACTCAAATACCAAAAGTGATCAGAGATAACTGCAATATGCTGTGTGTATTTAACGGAGTTGATACACATACTCTTAGAAATATTTGGCAAACTTGGTGCGGTGGCGATATGGATCATAATCAATTTAGAAATTTCTTTAGCCGCGCTCAGTCAATCCCACACGGATTTGTGACGATTAATTTATCAGACCCTCGAACGAGATATCGTATAGGGCTTGATCAAATATTTGATTGAAAAATCCTTTAGGTTTTTTACCCCAATAGCAGCAGAGAGGGTGGTGACAACGACATGGCATATGCATTGCAATATTTTTTTTTCTTCCGTTGTTGTAATAGAGGATTGCTTACAACCATATACTATAGGTTCTGTCGTTGTAGCAGCCTTTTTGTGAATATAATAATTTCAGTTTGAAATCCTTTAGGACTTACTGAAATTATTTCGGTTTCCGTAGAAGTCTTTTTTTTTGTTTGAAAACTTGGTCTGTTCACCCACTCTGCTGCTGAGCTTGATTCATAACTAGACTGAAACCCCCTCCAATAATTATTTGCTGAGTTTTCATGTCTCCAATATCCGTATATAAATCGGGTGTGTCAACATAAGGACCATAAATGTGTATAAGTGTGTGTTTAAGTTTGAGTTGAAATATCTAAAACTATCTTGTCATTTACATCTAATTTTACTCAATGTATATGCTATGCATATTTAATTTATGTGGTGTGCCTGATCTTTGTCCATGATTGAGGGTGAAGTATTGGCCTTCCTGACTTTTATCATTTTTTTAAAAGATGTTTGAGTTTAAAGCAAATGACCTTTTTTATGAACTTGGTATGTTTTAGAAGCAAACTTGTTGACAATTGGATGAAATTTTCCTCGTCTTGGTCATTTTATTGTGTTTTATATAAGTAAAATTAGTTTATATAGATTATTAACAATTATTCATTCCACTTTTAAATTCAGTCTGTGGTATCATTTATTGCTTTGTTCAGATATTATTTGTGTGAAATTTAAATTATTCATTGGAATTAGAAAGTTCTCATTTAGTTTTATTTGCTAAAGCAGCAGAGAGGGTGAATCCTACAACGTTTTGAGACAAAATTTGATTGAAATCTTAAAACGAGCCGTCCTATAATCTCATTTTAACCAAAAAGAGGGTGAACCCTACAACGTTTTCAGACAAAATTTTGATTGAATCATTAAAACGAGCCTTCCTACGATCTCATTTTAACCAAAAAAAATATCTCAGGGGCAAACCCTACAACGTTTTCAGACAAAAAATTGATTGAAATCTTAACGAGCCTTCCCTACGAAATCTCATTTTAACTAAAAAAATTAAAACGGACACTTTACGATTTTTTAATTAATTTTGGTCGCAACTTGTTGTCATCGCCCTCTCTGCTGCTAAAGTTTTCAGTTCTAGGTTAACAAAAAATAATAAATGATTTTAACCGAATATTTGATCCAGTCCGATACGATATCGTGTCCGAGGATCATGCAAATTTATTGTTGCGAATCCGTACGGGGTTGACTGAGCATGACTAAAGAAATCTCGAAATTGATTGAAGTCCATATCAGAAAACCATGTCTGCCAAATATTTCGTAGCGTATGTGTATCAACGCCGTTGAATACAGAAAGAATATTGCAGTTATCTCTGATGACTTTTGGAACCTGAGTGTAGCGTTGAGTGACATATATCACGTCAGTGTTTTTGTGACGCCCCCGGGAAAAGATCCTAGCAGGATTTTTTTGTTTATCCAACAGTATATCGTCGTATACGACTAAATTGTTAATATCTCCATCAATATCATCAATACTCGGTGCTTCATCGATATCGGTTATAAATTCAATGGCATTCTCACCCTTAATTTCTGAAGCGTTTTCATTAAAATCCTTTAACACTTCATAACATCGTTGATCATCTACGCTAGGGGCAATTAAATACAACTTATCCCACTTCATCCATCTCATTATTAAATTGAGTAACAATTGCGTTTTACCGGATCCAGATGGCCCGATTATAATCATCCGGATAGAGTTTGGTAGCGCTGCATGATGCTTAACTGGTTCTCTTGTTTTAGTCGCTGAAAAATCAATTATATCCATATCTCTATACATAAATTATGGATCTATATTGTATGAAGTGTAAAACGCGTACTAGCACAAATGATGTGACGACGGTTACAACTAAAAATAACAGATCAGCACTTACTGGTAGATGTGCAACATGTGGTATTAAAAAGTTCAGATTTGTTTCTACAAAATCAAAGATTTTACAATCCGGAGATGTTGTTAAAAAAAACGAGGAGGTGATATCGCAGCCAAATTGGCAAAGCTCCCTGGAACCCCATGGGCAAAGTACCCCGGAGAAAAGCACCTTCCAGGATATAGCTACTGTGGACCGGGAACCAGACTTGATATCAGACTCAATGATCAAAATCAGTCCCGACCCGGTGAAGAACCAATAAACGCCATTGATAAGGCCTGTCACCTTCATGATGTTGCTTATAAAAGCAGCAATCTGCAACACAGACATCTCGCGGATGTGAAATTAATTTATGCGTTAAATGCTATTCCTGATAAATCCTTCAAAGAAAAATTGGCTTCATTTTTGATAAAATCGGCTATGAAAAGTAAATTGATGTTAGGTGCCGGTAATTAATAATATGGAATCAATTTATTATTCCCCAAGAGGATACTGGAGGGGTAAATCAGCAGTCCATAAACTCGCTAGCGCTGCAAAAGTGAAAAAAAACCACTGCGGCTAATTGGTTATCCAAACAGGCACTATGGCAAATTTATCTACCACCGCCTAAACAAATTCAATTCTCGCATTTTGATGTGACCGCTCCTAATGAAGTTCATCTGGCTGATATATTATTTCTGCCACATGATCGTGGTTACAAATACGCGCTAACCGTAGTTGATATTGCAAGTCGATACAAAGAAGCAGAACCATTAAAAACAAAATCAGCCACTGAAGTCGCTTCTGCATTTGAGAGGATTTATCGACGAGGTCCTCTGCACTGGCCAAATCTATTGCAGGTTGATCCTGGCAAGGAATTTCAGGGTGCAGTGTTATCTACAATGAAACATCATAATGTCACCATACGACGAGGGCATACTGCGCTACATCGCGATCAGGCCATTGTAGAACGATTTAATCGGACAATTGCTGAGCGGTTATTTGGATATCAATACGCAAAAGAATTCATTCAAGAAAAAAGATCCCGTGAATGGGTTAAAAGGTTACCATCTGTGATTACTGCACTGAATAACGAGATTACTAGAACAATCAACATGAAACCTATCAACGCTATTAAAAAGAAGTCTATACCCGTACAACCACAAAAAGATTTCAAAGAACCAATTCTTGGTAGTAATGTCACTGTTAGGTATTTATATGAACCAGGAGAGCTTGAAGGGGGTAGAAAAAGGGCTACTGATCCTATTTGGAGTGTTACTGCACACAAGATATCTAGTATAACACGATCAACTGGTAGACCTCCAGTCTATAAACTGGATTCAACTGCCCCTCAACGTGGATTTACTCGACAACAACTACAGGTAATTCCCGAGGATACTCAATTGCCACCGCATGGTCTTAACTAGCGCCGTTGCGCCTATTGCACTCAAGACAAGTCAACATCACATTGTTTCTGACATGACCAAGATTGTTATTTTTTCTGTCTACGGTGAATTGGCGAGGATCCTTATCCGAATACTGCCAACGCATTATACAATTGCAACTCGCGCAGTGATTATTCTGTTGTTGCTTCAGCGTAATTATTAATTTAGCATCAATATCAAATTCTCGTTGTTTTTTTTTGTCCTGTTGTTTGTAACCGGAGAGTTTTTTATTAATGATGCTAACATCAATATCACTTATTGTTGTGTCATTATCATCGAAAACAACTCTTCGAAGTTGGTTTATTTTTCGTACTCTGGATACTGCGAGATAGACTAAATTCGACCATTCGATGTGATTATCCACCATCCAAACAATTGTATCCGATATAGTCAATCCCTGTGAAGAGTGTATTGTTGCTGCGTATCCTAGCGTCCACGGGGATTTATTAGCACGCAATGCATTTTCGACGACGCTGATATCAACTAGCACAATATCATTTAATACGAGAATTTGTTTTTCACTCTGTCCTGGAATATCAACTTCAATGTTCTGTTTTCGTGTATCCGATGGCCTATAACAAAGGGGTACTGGAAGCGTTGCAAATTTTTCTTTATGCAATTCAAATAGCTTCATCTGAAGTGTGTCCCTGACTATTTTTCTACTTGCAATTATCAAATCATTTGTTCTCCATGTTTCTCAGAAATCATTCATTGGAGTTTCTGAAATCACTTCACGCTCTATTTCGCATTGGATTCTATCCGGTTGTAATCTAATTAGCGCTTTGAATTCTCGTAATCGTTCATCAATTGATCTATAATCAGTGGTAATTTCTTCATAATAGTCTACAAAACCCCTTAGCCATTCATGTGGAGATGCACCGACAAATGGTGGTGGTTGGCCGTAATCACCGCACATGACGACTTTTGTGTTTTTGTTTAACAACCACTCAAGAAATGTTTGTAATACATCTAATGACACTGTGCATATTTCATCCCAAATTATGATTTCAGGAATGAATTTATCACCCATACGCTCAGGAGTCCATTTGTCACCCTTCCATCGAAAGAAACTGTGGTAAGTGCAAGCATTTACCCCTCGCTGTATCATCTCTCTGGCGAGTCTGTGAGTCGGTGTTAGCACAATCATGGTTGACCGACGAAATAATTCAATTGCACGAGTTGTCTTTCCTGACCCACCACAACCGTTTAAATAAATTGTCTTGTATCTACATACTGGATCAGATACCGGTGGTGCATTAGAAAATTCTGATTGAATTTCAATACGGTTACAACAAAGATATTTATCATCCATGGCAACGTCTGCGGATTCACAATACTCATGTAGCATCTCCTTTTTAAATCGCCAACACCCCCAATTTTCTTCGGGATCTGTGAATGCCGCTACAGCTGATTTGTACTTATTGTGTATATACATCGAATCAGTGGCCACTCTAACCGCGGTATTAGGAAATCTATTTATCATCGAAAATAGATTAATAGAAGCATAGGCTAGCATTGAACTTCTCAAATGTGTGTACTGGGAATTATATCCATCACAGTAGGTAACAACCGTACCTAATTTCTCACCATTGGATAGAAAAGCATCCTTACGGGATACAAGTTTTCCCTGTTTCATTAAATCCGTTACAATAAAATCGTATTCAGCGACGTCTATGATCAACCGCGAAGAATATTTTGCATTGTCGTATCGTCCACCCTGGGTAAATTTACCGATTATTCTTCGTCCGAGATCCTTTGCTTGTTCTTTTTTACTTTCAAATAACTTCTTAGACCAATTTATGATTTCTTCTTCACTGAAATCTGGACACTGTTTTCGTAGTTCGCTGATTATACGATCTAGATCGGGTTGTGGTAACCAAACTTCTTTCTGAGCTCGATAGCATATAATAGCCTCGGAAACAATCAACGATATTAGCATACCACAATCAATCATATATCGTAATAACACTATTGGCATCCAGGCCTTTTCAGATAGGTGTCTACCGAGCCAAACATAACTACACGGATGTAACCCTGTAGCGAGTTCAAATGAAATCACATGAGCGAATCCGGTTAAATCAAAATCAGGCAATGGTCCATTAATCGCAACACGAGTCATTTCATGCGTGGGGTGTCCAAATCGTGTGAAGTACTCAGCACATTCCCCATATCCGAGAAAACTTCCGGGATAACACGCGGATATATCAATTGAAATCATACCATCACGTGAGTATTTCGTATTCCACAGTCCTCCATGACCAAATTTGACGCAACTCAATTTAACATCTTCGAGAAAATCACTTCGTGTTGGACGCCATGAGTTTTTTTCTCTTGCGAAGTGAGCTACCACTAATGGAATAGTAAAACTATCCGTGAGTAGTTTTTCATGGAAACTCTCCGGTGAAAAATCACTAGCGATTTTTCTCATTCTGTTATCTAATTCTTCAACGCGATATAATTCACCATTTGGTCCTACAAATTGATCAAATCCTATTTCGGGATCTTCATCACTTCTAAGTAGCCACACTGACACAGGATCATCTTTACACAACGCATGAATAGCATCGAATAATCTCTCTTCATAGAAAACATCCCCGACGAACTCCTTGGGGATATATTTCACGGTTCGTTCTCGTGGAAATACTGTTACCGCAGGTGTCCACGCGTGTTTGTTATGATCAATAATCTGTATTGGCGCTCCATTTTTGTTATATTTCGGTTCGTATAAAACCTCTCCGGTTATCGTCATAACGGTTATTGGGAATCGTAATGATGTTTCTAATTTAGCTATATCAGAAATCTTTGCACCGTGTTGTTTCACTGTCAGTTCCCATTCGGTTATTTTCCTACGTCGCAGATCAGTTAGTTTATTTCCTCGGGATGCATTTGTGAAGTGTTCTATTATTCGTTCTGCTACACAATTAAGCCCTGACGAATATTTCATAGGAGCTAGTTTTGCGATATCGGGTTTATCATTTAACGGATATATCCCATAAACCATTGCTGTTACGGGATAAGATCTTTCGTAGTATGGTTTGTCAATGCCGGTTAGAATTCCTGGTTTGGAATCTCTACTCACAATGACAGCTTTTTTATTCTTGAGGATTGGTTCAAATTTATCCCTAATAATCCATTTGCCATCGACTTCGATAATGAATTTGATTCGGAAAAAATGCCTTTTTCCCCCAACACGTGAAATTATCACTGCTGCTTTTTCATCATTCATGGTAGCATCAACAACATCATCAATTCGAAATGTTGACCAACAATAAGATGCTCCATCACGCTTAAATTCATTAAAACAGTCTCTGATTTTACTAATCATGGCTTTATCAAGAATTGTATTCTTTGGTGTATTAGAAACTATATCGAGATTGAATTGACCATCCTTCCAGGGTAATCTCTTGGACGTTTTTTTTGGTTTATCGAGATTAAATTTAGGACTAATTTTTAATAATCTCTTAAACTCTTTCATGTTTCCGTCTCTTGGACGTTTGAGATTAATTTTGTTACGTTTTTTTGGTTGATCGAGATTAAATTTAGCACTAATTTTTAATAATCTGTTTCCGTCTCTTGGACGTTTGAGATTAATTTTGTTACGTTTTTTTGGTTTATCGAGATTAAATTTAGGACTAATTTGTAATAATCTCTTAAACTCTTTCATGTTTCCGTCTCTTGGACGTTTGAGATTAATTTTGTTACGTTTTTTTGGTTTATCGAGATTAAATTTAGCACTAATTTTTAATAATCTCTTAAACTCTTTCATGTTTCCGTCTCTTGGACGTTTTTTGGGTCTATCGATATTAAATTTAGGATTAATTTTTAATAATCTCTTAAACTCCTTATCAGCATTGAATTCAGCATTTTTCGAAGGCGTTCTCCTTAATTCCCTCATGCTATAATTAAAACAAGCATTTAAATGAAGAATTTATATATAATGAATCACTGCAAGTGGCTTATGATTGGATCAGTAACCCCGTGTAACAAATCATGCAGAAATGAGTTTTGTGGGTATCATATGCAAAGCTATCGTCGTGGAAGCCTTGGTCCGTTACCTTGTATTCTATGTGGAGTTGGGGTCAGGGGAAAATCTCAGTTGTGTCTAAATTGCGGTGGTAAGCGATACAGGGAATTGAAGCGTCATTATGATAAAAGAATAAAAAATGGACAATCAATCAGAAATTTTGACCCTGAAAAGGTCCTTGACCCTGACAACATCAAGGATAAAATCATAAGAACCCCTCAAGACTACATTGAAAGATTCATTATTGAACCAAACAATGAATTAGACAAACAATAGTATTATGTATACGAATGAACCAAGAATTCAGACAACACCCTGTGATCACAAATTATGAAGCATCCAGTGATGGTGTTGTAAGAAACCGCAGACTGAAGAAACCAGTTGGTTCTGTGAATAATCAAGGGTACTTGATGTTTACTGTTGGCGGGAAGAAGAGATATCTCAATCATCGTTTCGTGTATGAGTGTTTTTATGGATTGATCGAGGATGATTCTGTCATTGATCACAAGGATTCTAATCCGAAAAACAATTCTTTATCAAATCTGCAGGCTATCACACAAAGTGAGAATACCAAACGAGGAAAGACTGGCATTTGCTCAAAATAAGCGAGACCTGTGAAATCTTTGAATACGATAACTAACGAAGAAAAAATATTTCAATCAATGAATGAAGCCGGTAGGCACTTCGATATTTGTAGAGCCTCAGTACGATATGTTGCAGAGGGGATTTATCGATTTGCGATTTCAAAAGGGACTGGACAGAAAATTCGATTTAGTTATGTCTAATGCGTCATATTTTTCATTTAGAAATATATCATTATTATAGAATAATGAATTCTGAAAACATGAATAGCATCATATCCGAGATTTCAAAATTGAAAAGTTGGGATATTGAACTATCAGATGGGTTAAATCCTGATCAAATCATGTCTGATTTTCAGGATATAGAATACGGAGTTAGCACTAACAAGTATATGCTACCCAAGAAGTATGCGCTCATCAAAAGATATCAGAATTCTATTCGGGACTCTCTCGCATTCTCCAGTGACGTAAGTGTGTTCGCTCCGTTGTATACCATCGTAGAACGAATACGAAAAGAATTGGGGTACGAATACGAATTGAAAAAGGAGGTTAATTCTAAAGTCAGAAACCTACGGGCGTTAATTCAAGAAAATGAACAATTTTGATTAACCATTTATCATTATTTGATTGTGACCGTCCCTCATAGAGATTTTAATTTTTTTTAGCATTTTTTGATTGACAATGTCAAAAACAGTGAATAAAAAATTGATGGCTGGTTCGGATTGATCAAAAATAGAATGGCGAAACTATCAGTATTATTTATTTATATACAATTATGATACTTTCGCCATCGATGAACGAAGCTCTTATAGGATGAAATAACGCTTCTATGATCGTGTTAAAAATTAACTGACATGTCTGACATGTAACAAAAGTGTTTTCGTCTGTTAGGTCGGATTGAAAAATTGTTTTGCAATTGAAAAATTGTTTCTGATTTCAAATAATGGTCAATGAAGCATTAACAACCCGATTGGCTCGTGAACGACTGGATGCAATCAGGAGATTTGTACCAATTCGTGACTCTGTACGGAATAAACTACAACAACGACAGAGTCTTCAGACTGATTTTGCTGCGGGATCTGAAGAATTGTTTAAACCAGTAACCACAGCAACGAAGGGGATAGAGCGTGCTATACTGGGAGATGTTCCCGAGACGGGAAAATCTGTTATTGGTGAACTCGAAAAAATAGCAGCGAAAACTGAACAAACAGAACAGGCCGTACAAAAAATAGAATCAAAAAGAACAGTTGATGGTTTACGCGTGAGATTTAACGAGAAAGGGTTAGCAGCAATTGATAAGACTGATCCAACAGAAATTCCTGCGCTTGTTGTTTCGACTTATGAAAACAGGAAAAATATGTTGAAACCAGAATATCATAAGCTTATTAGAAGTATAACTCACTGGGCTGATATATTCTATAAGATCAAAACTGAAAAAAGTCAAATTAAGACAGATAGTGCATCATACATCGAATATATCAATGCGGTGGGTATAGTGTATAAACAATTTGAAGAACTAAAACAACAAAAACCGCCAAAATTGCAAAGGCAGCGACAGCAACCTGCAAAGAAAGTACTCTACTCTCCTAAAAAACAACAACTACCACCTGATGATGATGATATTCTTGATTATTT
The DNA here is from genome assembly GCA_029339505.1 of Unio delphinus. NCBI lineage: Eukaryota > Metazoa > Mollusca > Bivalvia > Unionida > Unionidae > Unio > Unio delphinus. Next base: position 1,154,680 of record JAQISU010000275.1, read on the forward strand.
ACAAAAAGCCAATTTAGACGAAATGGAAAAAATGGATGTAGCAATGGGTTATAGCGGAAGTGGATTAAGAGATTCCAGTGGACCCCAAAGTGGGGTATGTCCTGGTAGTGTTCTCAGTGATATATCACGATTAGAAGGTCTCATCGGAGGAAAACGAGCCGGAAATAACTCACCGGAAATAATTAATGAAGCAGCTGATATCTGTAGACGATTATTTCAGGGTGGTATCATGGATATCAGCACATATCGAGATTTCATTGGCGAGTTAGTGGAAAGTGGGTATCATAGTGACTGAATTGAAAAGTCAATTGAAAAATTGTTTCTGATTTCAAATAATGATCATACACTACAATCATGATAAACCAACCCCCGTCTACGTAGTTAATTCACGGTTTCCGGTTTATAGAGCATACTACGGAGATGGTTTAGGTAATACCATTTTAGGGTTATTTGCGAGAATGGCTCCAAAAGTGATGCCGTTGGCTAAACAATTAGGAATGAAAGCAATTGATGTTATTCGTGATAAGGGTATTGGTGCTGTTGGAGATCTTGCTGGAAAAGCGTTTTCAACTGCGAAGAATAAATTAACATCATTAGTGAAATCACGGATGAAATCCAAAGGATTTTCAAAACCGTTACCGTCTACAGCGGAAATGCCTGCAAGTGTTAGTAGAATTATAAATAACGCAGTAGATGAAAAATTAGCGTCGATGATTTTAACCCCCGACCAAAGCAATATTGCAAATATGATAGCAGGAAGTGGCTTTAAAAAACTACGACGATGAAAATGGAAAATCGCGATTTAGACTCTGATAAATAGAATAAAATGTTCAAACAGTCACGTGATCCAGCATTTGATATAGACGCCCCAGTTGGCAAGGATGATTCTGTTCGCGATTATCAATATTACGCCTATCATGCCATAGACTCAAATAGTCGAGCAAGAATTGATCTTCAAGTCCATGATACCAGTAAATACTTTTTGCCCTGTGAAGCGTTTATTGAAGTAGAAGGAGAAATTGTAACAGCTGCTGATACTCCTGCTGTACCAGCACCGTATCCAGCTGGTACTCAAGTCAGTTTTGTCAATAATGGTATCATGGCGTTATTTGAGAGTGCAAAATATCTCATTGATGGAAAAGAAATTGAGGCGATAGATCGCGATGTTGATGTGGATACAACAATAATCGGGTTAGCGAGATATTCTGATGATTATACAAGATCAGCAGGACCTTCTATGATGTTCGCAAAGGATAATAAAAATACCGCTGGAGGAAATCAATTTGTTGTAAGACGACCAAAGAATAATGCTGGCACCGCTAATATTGATGCCGAAGATATGATTATAAACAACGATGTTAATTTCAATCTAGGAGCTGCAACACGTATTTCAATGTTGCAAGGAGCGCGTAAATCATTTTCATGCGCGATTCCACTGCATCACATATTTGGATTCTGTAGAAATGTCCGAAAAGTTATCTACGGGGCGAAGCATACAGTATCGCTTGTACGAAAGAGTGATGATAGTGACGCAATCTGGAGGATTCCAGCAGACAATGCAAATCAAAATGCTGATGCTGGTAAAGTCAATTTAACAAAAATATCATTGTGGATGCCAGTGTTGACTCCAGCAATCACCGCAGAAGAACGATTACTATCATTTATGGACCAAGGAGGAAAGTCGTTGTTGAGTTGGCTAACCGTGAGTACAGATGTTAAACAATCAAATATCAACGGGTTATTCACTTGGAACCTAGCATCAAAACAAGGCGTTTCTGCGCCACGTCATATATTTATTGCGTTACAAAATAACGCACGAGTTGGCGATCAACGTTTCAGTCATATGATATTTGATCAATTAGGTGTGAAAGACGTCTCACTGAGAATAAACGGCCAACAGGAACCATCCGAGGATATACAACTTAATTACACAGAAAATCATATTGCACGAGTTTATCATCGTCTGTTGTCATTTATGGCACGCGATCAAAATGTGGATACTGGTTTGCAAATATCACAATATGATTTTAAAAATCTGTATCCGATCTATTACTTCTCACTGGAACATCTCGATTTGATGAGACAATCTGTTGTTGATATACATTTTAGAGCTAATGTGACTCGTGGTGCTATTGCTGATTATAGAGCGGTTGCTGTCATTCTCAGTGATAAATCAATGCTACTTGAAGGTGTTGGTGGAAGAATGAGAGTGGTAGATGCACCAGTGGAAAACATATAAACGATTTAGAATCAATCAATTATGTATAACATGTCATATAGTGCTATTAGTGTTGCGTTAACTCCTGGTCAAATCAAAAAATTGCAATCAGAATCGGCTAAAAAATGTGGAACCACAATCACGTTGAAACCCAACCAAATGACTGGTGGTGCAAATAAACTATCGCTGACAACTCGTCAGGTGAAACATTTCAATGATGCACTAGTAGCAAAAAAGGGTGTTCAGATTACTCTCTCTGCGGCTGCTATCAAAAATATGATTAAAACAGGCGGTATATTTCCGTTGTTAGCTGCGATTCCAGCATTAATTGCAGCAGCAGCCCCAGCGGTGGCTAAAGCGGCAGCGTTAGGAGCCGTTGGTACTGCAGCAGGAATGGCACTAAAGAAAACAACTGGGAAAGGATATAAAAAAAAGGGAAAGGGTCTAAGACTACCAGGAACCCCGTATTCGTGGTACAGCGGAAAGGGTCTAAGACTACCAGGAACCCCGTATTCGTGGTACAGCGGAAAGGGTCTAAGACTACCAGGAACGATTTATTAATTCAGAAATCTTCGATGGTTCCCATGTCCAATTTTGATTTACTCGATGCTGCTAAAAAACTAGCGATTAAAAACTTCAGAGGTGTCTTTATGAAAGATCAATTACCACATCAACCAAACAACACTGAAACCGGAATCATTAATTTAGATAACAGCACCGGACCTGGAACTCACTGGGTTGCATACGCTATTGATCCACGTGGGATTGTTTATTTCGATTCATATGGATTAGCCCCACCAAAAGAGTTTATGCGTTATATAAAAACCCTTCCAATGAAGACTTGGTATTCTACGCTACCAACACAACAAATGAATGACCCACCAATATGTGGCAGCGAAGTATTAAATGTCCTTAACGCTATTTCTAACTCCTTGAGTAACCCAAGCGGAAAACCACCACATGTTGTCGTGAATGAATACACTAGTAATCGCTGGAGAAAATCGAAGATTTTTCAACGAAGTCGTCAAAAACGATTTTAGAGAGAGAAAGAGTTTTACAATAACATGATTGATATTTGGGGGAGATCTTTGAAACCCAAACCCGATGGCACTGCACCACCTGATTCTGTCAAGGATATAAAAAAAATAATTGAAGATGAAATCGCTGAGACGTTGAACTTAACAAATGTTGATCCTAATGAAATAGTTGTATTTCAAGACAAACAGGGTAAATTGAAATCCAGTGATGTGTCATTGAATGACATTTTGATACGGCAGCGCGACGCCGCTGAAAACTCTTTTGCGCTGTATTCCAACGACGGACGACTTAAACCAGGCGCACTTGTGTCTACGATCACCGACGCGATTGCTACCAACGAACGTGAGCTGAATGATCTTATACGAGGTTATAATAATTTTCGCAAAAATGTCATACATAAATTCTTTGGAACACCGCTTGTGGTTGGCATGACTCTCGCTGAAATTAAAAACTATCTGTCGCTATTCTTTTTTAACAAGGAAGCGGGAAGGATGATGAATGAAAATGAAATCAAGGCAAATTATCTCGAGATTTCTAAACTAATAGAAGATCAAAAACCCACTAACGACGTCATTGTTAAGTTTTTTGGAACCCCGCTTGTGGCAGGCATGACTCTCGCTGAAATCAGTGAGTTTATCGGCAAGCACACTCACAATGCCTACATCGCTAATAGTTTCTTTGGTGTCCCGGCTACATCTACGATGACTCTCAAAGATATTAATATGTTTATGATGAGACAAACAACACTTAATACCATCGTTGATAGATTTCTAGGGAGAACACCTGTTTCTAAAACCACATCGTTGACAGGCCCGACCCTCGCTGAAATTAAAAGCGCTATTGACGAACAAAAGCTCACCAACGAGTTTGTTAAAAATTTCTTTGAGGGCAGTAGCCTCCAAGATATCACGACGAAATTTTCTAACATCGACAACCATATTAAAACCCAAGCACGGATTAGAATCAACGAACTTCTGGTTTCATTCTTTTCTGACAGGTGGGGGGGAACAATAGATCCTGCCAGAATCAGGGTAAATTATCTCGATATTTCAAACGATCTTCTTGAACTAAAAGAAAACTTTGAAAGGATAAAAATTCCGCACAAAAAACCTAAAAATATCGTGTATACGATCAAACATGGAATCGAGGATCGGATAAGAGACAAAGCTCATAGAATTACCATCGATCTCTTGTGGGATGAGGGGGAAGTGAAGGTTGATGGTATCTATAGGTTAACGTGGGCCTCTATCGATCAATTTAATATGATCATGAACAATAGAACCTACTCTGGTGGCGTCGCGACGTTAATTATCGAGACTGGCATGACACCAGAATTTCACTTCGTCGCGGTTAATAGCTCCACCATTAGATCAAAAATGGCCTGGTGTATAGAACTCGTAGATCATTTTTCCGGCTGAAGTACTAACAATTCCCGCGAACTTGAAAACACAATTGAAAACGCTAGCGTTTTTAAAATAACAATGATTTCATCAACTCAATGTCGCTATGATCAGGTCAGAGAATTTCAAAATAGACTCAAAACCCTCGCCGAGGAGTATCAAATAAAAATAAAAATATACCGACGAAGAATCACCGCAATTGATATTACTAAGTACTCGGTGTCAAGCGTTCTCGCTGGCGCCGGAATAATACTTGCATCGGTTACAATGATTGCCCCGGTCGTAGTTCCAATTTGCATTTCTGCGGTGGCTACAATCGGGGGTATATCAACCGGGATAGCAAAAAAGATATCATCATGCAGCCAGAGTAAACTGCAGAATTACTTAATTCAATTTCATATTGCATCAACCGCATATTCGCAGTTATCCCTGATGATATCGTCGTCACTCGATAATACAATTATATCAGATAGTGAATTCTCAGCGATGGTCAGTATTTTTGATTCAGCGATATCAAAATTAGAGCAACAACATGAATATAATAACAATGACAACACCGATGGAATCAGAAAACACGAACCCAAAAACAAACTCAAAAACCAAAATGATCTCAATAATCTCAACCATACCAGATTGTGAGTTCTCAGTGATGGTCAGTATTTATGATTCCGCGGTGTCAAAATTAGAAATACAACATGAGTATAATAACAATGACGACACCGATGGAATTACTTCAACGAGTATTGGAGAACACGAACCCAGTACAAACAAGCATGATATCAATAACATCAACGGAACCCGAGTTTAGTGTGAATTTCCCTAGCCCAGTCCCCGTGAAGGAGATAGCGCTAGCAAAACTACGAGTGTATCACAGTTGGCCTAATATCAGATCAAAATCATTTGGTGGTCAACAACCCAATAATTCTTTAGTGTTTGCAAATAAGAATAAACCCGACGGAACCCCAGACTGGAACGTCGTTTCGATACCAACCGGATCATACCAAATTGAACAAATCAATAATGAATTCGCGCGTAGAATAAAATCGATTACTGGAAAAGAATCAAAAATCGCTATAACAGTTCATGAGCCGACGCTATCATCCGCAATTGAGATAAGCACAGAAGGATACGTCGTAGATATCTATCAGAGTTCTATTAGAACCGTACTGGGATGGCCTGAAAAACCACCGGAAAAATCCACCACCGACTTAACCACGGATGTACAATCATATCATGAAATCAATCCCAGTTATCGAGATGATTTATCTGATATAAGAAAAGGAAAAATCGCCGATAGATTTATATTCACCAACAAAGACACATTGCAATGGGATTTTATCATTAAAAGAACAACCGACTCATCTGTTACTATTTCATTTACGCTAACTGACGTCCGTGGTTATTTTAATGAGATTAAACAATTATATGACACACAACTAGAACAACTACGGAAAACAAGATCGCAAAAACACGTTGAAATAATAAATCAACTTATATCGGACATGGAATATATCTATGAACTAATTATTCAAACAATAATTAATGACAACAGCGACAATAAACAACGATTCCTAACCGATTACAATATCACAGAAGACAATCTGCGTAATTTCAAGTGTCCGAAATACAACGCTGATGAATTAGCAAGAATTGTTAAAACCGATATCAAAGCGCTACAAAAATCAGATTCAACTGTCCTCCTCAAATATAATAATGACCCAGACGGTGGCGGCAGGCATATTGCTCCTGAAAATGTGAATATTTCAACGGTGATTGCGCTTAATTTAGTATGTGATGTAATTGAAGGAAGCTATCAAATTAATCTAGAACAATCAAATCAAGCTCAGCAGGGATATATTCTTTATTCATTTGCACCAACAGCTCCTCCAGGATTCCTAATTATTGAAAACCCAATTAATCCTGTCTACATGCGATGCCATAATAATTCGTTAACGAGAATTAATTTCCGACTCACCGACCAGTCAAATAATCTGATTGATTTACAAGAAGAGGTGTTAGCGATTAGTTTGTTTGTGAAATCATAAATGATTTTCGTCCTAAGGACTTTCATCATAAAGACTGGATCAAATCATTTATTATTTTGTGTTAACCTGTAGCAGCAGAGAGGGCGATGACAACAAGTTGCGACCAAAATTAATTAAAAAATCGTAAAGTCTCCGTTTTCATTTTTTTAGTTAAAATGAGATTTCGTAGGGAAGGCTCGTTAAGATTTCAATCAATTTTTTGTCTGAAAACGTTGTTGGGTTTGCCCCAGAGACATTTTTTTTGGTTAAAATGAGATCGTAGGAAGGCTCGTTTTAATGATTCAATCAAAATTTTGTCTGAAAACGTTGTAGGGTTCACCCTCTTTTTGGTTAAAATGAGATTATAGGACGGCTCGTTTTAAGATTTCAATCAAATTTTGTCTCAAAACGTTGTAGGATTCACCCTCTCTGCTGCTGCTAAAATTCTGCTGTGCTATTATTGTGAATGCATTCAAAGACATTCTTGATTATATCAGTGTGATACATTAAGACTATCGTTACATCAGCACATTTGCAATTAGTAGAATTTATTCAGAACATGATATACTTTTGGACCTGTGGTAGGACGTTTAGGATTATTTGGGATTTAACTCAATACTTTAATCTTCTCTTATATTTTCACTTTATAACTTAGAGAAATACATTATTTGTTGATTTTAATAAACTTGTTGGTTCTTCATCTTTCTATTGCTTTGATTAGGACCACATAATCATAATAATTTGTAATTGGGTTGTGCATAGCCCCAGTTGTAAAGAGAACTAAATAGGCACCATAAGAAACCAAAACAGGAAAATTGTTGTCGTGATGGAGAAGCAGCAGGTTGGTATTGCTGTTTATCCATATGAAAGAAAGGGTTTGGTACAGGTAATGGAGAACCCTGCATATCCATCATCACTGTTTCAGTTAAACCCATATCAGTGTGTCCCTGATCTGTATCTATTATGACTGTTAAAGAAAAGAAAAAAAAACAGAAATGGACACATTATCTTAATTGTTTGTGCAGTTTCTATGGGCCCAACCATGCATTGGATATCTTTGAGTGGGGTTGTGAGATTGTGATGGCTCTAATGAGTACAAACATATGTCTAGAATTATTTTCTGCAAGCCAATCCTCGGCTTTGATAAGAAAGCTCAGAGGAGCCAAGAGATAATGCTTCTGACGATGCTTTGCTGGTTTGAGGGCCTTTTCTGTGAGCACTGGTGAGAGTTGCAGTTGATGTTGTACCCTTTTATTAGTACCACCATTGTCAGTCAGAGAGCTTTAAGGTGTGATGTGATGCTGGTCATCGTTAAGGGCAAAGTGCAGATAATTCAAGAGTCACACTTAATATACCTAGTTTCTGAAAGTCATACCTCCAATATGGCAGCCACAATTGCTGTCTTGAAAATCTTGTTGACACTATTCCCACTGAATGGATGGTCAATATGAAATTTTCATAAATTCCTAAATGACAACGGTACGTGCCAGCTGGGTATCCATTATGACTGCCACAATGACTGTCTTAAAAATCTTGTCAGTATTTCCCCTGAATTGATAATCATTATGACATGAGGTTTTGAGCAAAATACTTCTAAGGATGTTTATTTGTCCGAAATGAAAATTGTGCCAAGCTGACATGAATTATGTGTATCACAGCAGCTACCTTATCGCTGGATAATATCAGATATGGTTTAGACACTTGACAGTTAACAGGCAGAACTGGTCTTATCTTGAATTTCTGGAAATTTATTTTGCCAAGTGGAGTGTCAATCCCTTCAAGGGACTCTTGTTATAGTATTAGAGACCCAGGACAGCATAGGGTGGAACCACCTTGGGCTGTCTGGTTTGTGTTGCAGTTTGCACACAACAGATACATTTACATGCCATGTTTGTGTTAAAGTTGGTGGCCATTGGGACAGGCGCTTGTTTCTCAGTACTTGTTTTACTGTTTGTGTGAAGGGCCCAGCACTGGGATGTCACTTCATGGTGGGTTCGGCCCAGTTATCCCTAGCATTTGAAGGGGTTGTCATCGCTAATATCTTAAGTTTTTGTATACTTGAACCATCAATGATAAAAAAAGAAATTAATGTAACAGCAGGTATCTCTAGTGTTGTATTTGATTAAACACTTTTGCCTCACTGCTGATATAATTCTGTTCTCCAGGTAAAAAACATTGACAAACATGGTAGGTATGATAAACCATGGTCTAGGATATGGCTATACATAAAATATACAAGAGGAGACTGGGATAATGGCAGTTAAATTTGAGTGTCTTTATTTAAACCAATCATACTGCAGCTTTAATATAATAATAATTGTTACGATTTCTCTTTGGTTCTTATTGTGTATATGTTATTTTTCTTGTCTCTTACAGTCACTTCTCCTGTACAGACTGTTGTGGGATGGTATGCCAGTTTTAATATGCAGCTAGATCCATATGACAATGGTTCAGTAATCAAAATAAGCAAGAATGGTGTCTTAATAATGCAAGTAAAGGGCAAAGTGTCTAAGGACGTAGTGGACCGGTTCGAGTTCACTGGAAACACATTTGAAAACCGGATCTCTTTCATCTTGAGAAATGTTACACTTGGAGATGCTGGGACATATATTGCCAATGAAACAGTGAATGCATCTATAGGAGAGCAAAAGTTGATTGTGAAAGGTAATTGTTCCTGTTCACGATCATTCAGTGAAAGTTACAGATGTAGACTATTTGAAGTGAGTGCTGAATATAAATAATTTTTCTGTATATTTTGTGCTTGTGTTCTAGTTCTAATTCATATGGATTTTGCCCTTTGTAACAAGAGTTTGACCAGCTGCAGAACCATGTTAATGGTAAAAATGTATGTTTTTCATACATGCTGTAATTCTGGCTTGTAATATATAGATTACACTTTTTACGCCCAAATTATGTTTTTTTCCCCCACTTGATTGCAATTATTACGTGTATACCTCTTGGGGGGTGGGGTTGGGTTGGCATATATGGGTTTATGGGATGCAGGTTTTGAATTTCATTTTTGAAAGTACTTTTCCAATAGACAAATTTCATGACTATACCTTAAATAGCAGCCATGTGACATGATATCATTGTTATTTTCCTTAATGCCAATAGTTTGTAATAAGGAGTTTTCCTCAAAGGTGGTGCTACAATAATGGCACAGAAATGCCCTATTATGCAGATGTTACACAGGCATTGAAATTCACTTCTATGCGAATTGGACCAAGATGTAATGAATAGCACTCCAATGACTGTTCCCTATGCCACTTACAGAGGGACCTACTAGAGATCATGGACAGCTCTCTCCTTGTATGTGTAATACTGACCTGCTGCTGACTGTTATACAAACACTCCAGAAGCAAGTAGACAAGATGCAAAAACAGATTGACAAGCTAATAAATGAGAAGGTTAAATTAGCTGCCCAGAGAGAGAAACATTTGACTATCAGCATTCACAAACCATTGGTCCTAAACCTATTTCTCTAAGTAAAATTGTACTGCCAAAAGAAAACCCAATGCAGTTTTCCAACTCTGCCACAGACTCAGCCAGAATTGAAAAGTTAAGAGTAATAAAGCACCATACAGACTAACTACATTAATACAAAGTAGACATAATACTTTGCCTTCTACCAGCCAAGATAACATCCTCCTTATTGGTAGTTCCATTTTACATGGAATTAACAACAGAGGACTAAGGCACTGTGTTAGAAAGCATGCCATTTCAGGTGCCAAAATACAGACAATACTGGAAGATATAAATATACAAGATCTCTAAACTAAACTGGTCCTCTATATTGGAGGGAACAATGCCATTGAAGGGACTGATCTAGAACTTTTTGAAGAACTATGTGACCAATTACTTACACACCTCCATAAGCAAAATTAAAGCTGTCAGGTTGCATTGTGCGAAATGGCCCCCAGGGGAGATTGTGTGAAAGTTTTTATTATTATTATTATTATTATTATTATTATTAGTATTATTATTATTATTATTATTATTATTATTATTAAGACTGTTACTTAAATGAATTGTGTTTGTCCAACTGCACATTACCACTGTGATATTAAATCAATGAGTTATTATTTGGAAGTGATGCACCTGATATTTGAATCTTGAAATTGTAATACAATAATTGGTTGTTAATAAGCCAGAAGAATATTAAATTTGAGTTTGCATTTCATTACTAGTCCCATTCTTATTGTACTTTCTCATAAAACATTTAGATACAAAAGTAGCAAGATATTCATGTGCTGAATTTATAAATGTACAAGACATTTCTACATGCTTTTATAAATATGCTAGTAAAAAATGATGCAAAAGAAGCAAGTGATAAATTTGAAGCATAACATTGTGATAAATCACACAATACAGGACTTTCAAAGACATTGAGAAGCGTCATTGTACGATAATGGTGCAAAGCTCGCCTTGGTAACCACACCCTTTGATTTACACTACTTGAATGCTTTAAAACATCTTGTTGGCACAGTTCATGTCTTCACTTAAATTTGGTAGGCATTATGGTGTTATCGCCAAAACAAGAAATAAGGCAGTTTTCTAGTGCAAGAAAAATCTTGTCTAGAGTAAGTCCGAGTATGAGAGCAGAGATGACTAACAACCAAATCCTTCCCATTGCACTTCCTGCAGATGATAAACAACTGCTGCAGACACATACATTTATTTCTGTGAGTGCAGAAGGAAATTATTGACACCCACTCTCCTTCTACAAATTTTCAGTTACTAACTCATGTGGGTTGAAACCATTCCCCTTGTTGGTTCTTTGCTGACCTTTTTTTATTCAATCTGCTTATTCAGTCACTGATTACATATATTAGCGTAAAAGGAGACATTCCAAACTTGGTCTCCATATACGATTGAAGTACTTTACAGATCAATTTAATAGTCACTTTTGTGCAAAGTTCTCTGTTGCTTTGTGTATATTTAGATTTAGTTTGGGTGCCAATACTTCTGGTGTCATGTTTTGAATAAGCTGCACTAAGTTCTGATTGGTGATTTACTCTGGACTTGATCAGATAATAACTACCAATCTGAACTGATTATAACATATTTCTCTGTGTGGCACACCTGATGTAAATATACAATACAAAAAAACAGCAGCAAAATTTTATCTAGGAGTGGTTATTAAATGATCAGTAAAGTACTTAAATTATACATAGCAAACAAATCAGGAATGTTTTCTTTACACTGGTATATCAATGGCTGAGCATGCTGACTGGATAAAATAATCAGCATGGAATACGTGGGTGGGTGGTTGTCATGCTTTAGACCATGTGAGTTAATCACCTTTTGTTTGCTAATTTGTAGAAGGTGAGTGGGTGTTGTCTTTAGTTTTTCTTTGTGCCTTCTCCGTCTTAGATGAATTGTCAATATAAAGAATAAAAAGGCAAATGACTATTAATTATTAATAATTATTCTCAACTGCTGAAGATTAATGTCACTTGTATATAGTAATTTTTTTTGTTAGTTATTCACCTCATGTAGTAATGCAACTAATAATATGGAAAATATAATGAAACATCGATATATTGATTAGTTGTTTTGCACCTACTCTGGGTATGTTCATGCTGAACAACACTTAAGCAGCTACCTGTAACCGATGAATTCCCTGTTGTTGAATTTTAGTTCCTACCAGTAAATCCATTCTTAAACAAACTCATAGTCATTCATCCAGAAACATACGTTCAGCTGATACTATTGATGTTTAGTTTTGTCTATGGTTGAACTTTGACAGATGTTTGACATAGGGCAAGCTTAGACTGGTGATGTGTGTATTGCATGCTAAATTGCTGATTTCCAGTAACAGTTTAGGCCATCAGCCTCCCATAGTGATAAGTAGATTTCAGCTTGTTTCAGTATGGTTTTTAGACTCTTTTCAGATCAGTATGAATTAAAAATCAGAATCTCTTCAGTTTATAGGAACAAGTAAGAAATATTAAAGGCCTGATGGGATATTGGTGCCACATTAAGGCCATATTGACATGGGGTTTTTACCAGATGACTTCTGTGATGTTTTCTACCTGGTCATAAAAGAAAACAGTATTGATCTGATGTCTAATATGGGCACCACAGTGGTTGTCTTGACAATTTTGTTATGGCTACTTCTTCAGAAAGAAGAGAACATAGTCATGGATATTTCCCACAAGACTTCTTTTAATGTCTATTTGAAATTGTGCACATACAATTCCTAATATGGCTGCTCCAATTTGACCAAAGGGCATCATATGTTGTCTAGTTGGCATTAAATGTAAATGGTGCCAATCTGATGTCCAATATGGCCAGCCCACCATGGCACCCATCTTAAAAATCATGTTACCATCACTCTTTCATAATGGAAATTATCGACATGGGGTTTCCACCAGAACACTTTGCATGATGTCTTGTTGGTCCCAAATGAAAATGTTGCCATTTTGATATCTCATGTGTCCACCACAGCAGCTAATTTGAAATTCTTGTTATCACTGAATAATATAAGAGATGGTTTTAATATCATCATTAAAAGGAAGAACTGAACCTGGAATTTCTGTAAATTTTTTTTAGCCTGTAGAGTGTTAATTCTCTTTGAGGGACACTTATGTTTGAATTGATCTTTTTTCAGCGTATCAAGAGTTCTATTCTAATTTGTAAAAATGTTAACTTTCATTTAGCCTCTCCATCCAAGCCTTGGATTGTTGCGGTCACTGGTTCTGCAGTATTGGGGTCTGACTACCGCCTGAAATGTTCCTCTGTATCCAACAGTGCACCTCCTGACCATGGCCAGACTATGATGTCAGAGTGGAATGTAAATGACCAGCTTGTTACAGTAGGGGGACGCTATAAAGTCCAGGGAACAGAAATTACCATTGCCAGTCTTACAAGACAAGACAACAATGACAGGCTAACATGTGTGACATATGAAGATTCATTAGCAAAGTCAGTTCCAAGCAATGAACTTGTCATTGATGTAAAGTGTAAGTACTGAAGATTTGTTTTACTAATTTTCAAATCTATTAAAATTGCAAATTTTTCTATGCTGCTTGTTCAAATTATTCTTTGCATTAGTCTTTATGACATAAGTTTATCCATTGAGTTTATTAATTATTGGCTTTTACCATACATGAAAGCATGGAGAATTTCTGCTAGAAGAAATTTTATGGCATACCATCTTTAAATATTTTATTTTCAGATTTAAAGCATTGATACCTCCATAATATCTAGAACAATGTCAGTCATCTTCATTTGTGATCTCTGCATACATTATATTTGTCCTTTTGAATATAAATAATAACAAAAATTAAAAAAATGTAGTTTACACTACTCTCTGGTCATTAAATCATACCCAAAGTGGGCATCCATAGTGCATATTTTATTTGATTCAGGTTCCCAGTGCTTCTTGTCAGATGGCTCCTAACAATGAAAATTCATTTATTTTTGAAAACATTGGTGATAATGAAGGTAAAGCCACAAAGAAACCACTTTAAGCAAGTCAGATTTAGACCAAAAAGACATACATTAAAAACAGTAAATTAAAGTACACACATCATGTTTTATGGATTGCCCACTAAATATAGTGGACATGGACAGAGGGGCAGGGGATTATGTGCTCATTATGAATAGTAAAAGTTGACTCAGCTTAGTGGATTCCCCCCACTCCAAATGTAAATCCACTCAATCTATTTCAAGTCCATCACAAATTTTATTGCAGCAATAGTGCATTTTATGGCACCCTCACTGATTCTATCATACTCGCTCAGCTAGTCTGCATTCTAAACAATCAGATAGGAGAAATGCTAAAAATTTAATCCCGACCCTGGCAGGGGTCAATTTTATACCATTATCTGTACAAACTGTAAAATGGTAACATTTCTTGTGGTATTTATGAATTAATTTGTAATGGTTTATCTTTTATTACCATACTATTACCAAGATCCATTTAAAGAAACGCTTGAAAATGCAAAAAAATATATAATGTACAATCAGTAACAGTGGTAACATGTTATTGTTTCTTTCTTAAATTTATTCTTCATGATTAATCTGGCATCATATATTCAAATAGAAAAGCTATGCTACAAAAGGGTCATTCTGTACTTGTACCCTTAAGCTTTGAAAATAACATTTGTGTATGAGAAAGTACAATGATTTCATTAAACACATGGTATTGTGCACACTGTATTGACTGATGCACTGTATCAGTTGCCATTCATGTCATGGATAAAGTGATTTTAATTTAAAATCAAGTTTTATTCTATCCTGACTTATTTTTAAAAGAATCTATATGCTTAACCAGGCACTGGCTGTGGCATAACATACTTATTTTTAAGTCAGTGTGCTATGTCTGCTACTGCATCTTCCTGCTTCAAGTCCACAATAGTCAATCAGGACAGTTCATAGATGCACCAGCTACTGTTTTATGATTCACTTCCATGGTATTGATGGCAGCTCTCTCAGTGATTGTCATGCCATCAATGAAGTGGTTTGAATTAAAAATGTTATTCTCTTTATGACTTTTTTCGGGAATCTATTTTCATGCACCAGCCGAGGAGTCACATTTTGACATTGAAGTCAGATTGCTAATAATGGCCAGTCAGGATGGTGTTGAGTTTAGGGTTATAATTAATCAACAATGTTTCAAAAGAAACAGTAACTTCTGAATGAAATTTATTGTGGAAAACATACTTTTTTACTTGTAATATGGACTGAGAAAGACAATGTGGTTAATTTGCAATATTTTTTGCATAACTTTTGTTTCTAGCAGTATATAAAAGAAACCATATTTATTTTTTATTATCGCCCTTAATCTTTCAACACAGAATATATAATTCAGAGGTCTATTCCAGCAGAAGAAATCTATGACATGTTTACGAAAGCTGTATCACTCATCAGGCTTTTTAAAAAATTAGAACAACTGCATCTTCTTTGAAATAAAATGTGTTATTTACATGTAAAGTTAGAGAGAGAGAGAGAGAGAGAGAGAGAGAGAGAGAGAGAGAGAGAGAGAGAGAGAGAGAGAGAGAGAGAGAGAGAGAGAAAGAGAGAGAGAGAGAGTTTAGAAACCATAATGTTTGGCAGATGTTATCTGTAGCTTATCATTGCCATCATGGAAAAAAGACATTGATAATAAATATGCACGCTTTAAAGGTGCTACATTTATCTTCATTTTTGGAATTCAGCAGAGAAGGTGAACAGACCACAGTTTTAGAGCAGTCCAGTTATGAAAATAAAATTTCCTACAAAAATTAACAGACAAGCGTCAATAACACTAAACCGAGTTTTCTAACTGGGTTACATTTTGTTATTGATGCTTGCTTGACAAATTTTTATGCGTTGTCGTTCACCAACCTGTTGGTTGTCAGCCTCTGTATGTGTAACAAAAAAACCACCATCAGATATAAATCATATCAATAATAATGACTGATTCTACGTTAAATATGGAATCTCGTACAGATAAACAGCTCGACAGAGACTAGATACAATTAAGAAATATCTCCCTGTCCATGATTCTGTCAAGAAACAACTACAAGTGCATTAGGAGTCTCAGGACCAATTTACAGAAGGTACAGAACAGTTATTTAAACCAATTGTCGAACCAACCAAGAAAATTGTTACAGCAACTGAAGTGGCACAAACAGCTCTTGAGACATTGCCTGTTGATATTGTTGGCTGTCGTTAAGCAACTCAACCACCACATGGGCAACCCTCTAAACCACAACCTGAAGATCAGCCATCGCCGCTGCTAAAAGTTTGAACTAACATAGATAAATTTACACTGGAAGGTATTGCTGCTCTCAAGAACCCAGACCAATTAATTAATATTGCTGCGTAGGGATATCGTGATAGAGATAGGTATGTAAAAGGTGAATATGTTAAAACTGTACATAATGCTCAGCATGGACCTGTAATGGTCAGGATGATACATTCGTGATCACCAACAAATAAAGTTACCTATGGAAATGGACTCAGCAATGTTGTTCTGGGTCTGTTTGGAAGGATAGCTCCGAAAGCAATACCAATCAAAGCAACTAGGAATGAAAGCTGTTGATGTTGTTAGTGATAAAGGTATTGGTACTGTTGGTGATGTTGCTAGTAAAGCATTCTCAGCAATCAAGGATAGACTAGCATGATTAATACGCAGACAACCACCAGTAAAACCGCAGCCAGGAAAATTACCCAACACAGAAGTATTGCCTGAAAACGTCAGTAAAATAATAAATCAAGCTGCAAATGAATGGTTGAAAGAATTAGCTAATGAAAAACTTTAAATATAACTGCAAGTCTAATAGCGGGTAGTGGTCTTTGTGTTCGACGACAGTAAATATAATAACATTTTCAAGCATGTATCTGATCCAGCATTTGACATGGACACACCAGTCTTTTAGGATGAATCAGTGCATGATTATCAGTATTATTCTTACAGGGTTCATATGGTCTTTGAAGGTCTTTGACAGTTTGGGAAAAATGAGGTAGCATTTTCAAGACCTTGAAAGTTTTGGAAAATCAATCATTTTCAGAAATGATTGTTAACACAGGAACAGTTACATGAGCTGCAATGAGAACATGTTATTACAGCTTTATGTGATAGGGATCAGATTCTGAATTACGCATATTCTTTCCTTAAACGGTCCAAGTTGCAGGAGATACTTTATGGGTTATCCGAAAGTCGAAATTCGTATGGAAAAAAGCACCCCCCCCAAAAAAAATACTATAAGCGCCACTGACAATAGTCAAAACGCGCGCATTCATTCGGTGTATGCACTTTCACCTTCACAGTCCCCCTTGACAAAGTCAGGGTGTTTCCAATCAGACATAATGTTTTTCAACCGTCTTACACACGCACTCATAATCTTTTTTGTTTTATATACGCGAGATAGCACTGATTTAATTTTCTTAATTGATTGTGCGAGTGGAATGAATTGCTCAACTTGCTTATAATCAAATACACAAGCTAACAATTGTGTCCCGAATGTTGGAGTACTTTAATAAACCTGTATTCGGCTGCTAGTGTGTATTTTCCTTCAGATTTTCGTTCTTGTAGTATTTCAAAATCATTTGTGATTTTTTTCAGGATCAAGTTGATCAGAAAGTTTTATATCATGTAATATTTTAATCACAGAAATAATAGCATTAATATTTTTGTGATTTATTATATAATAAATATGTTTAAATAAATATAATAAATATGTTTAAAAGGAAGATATGTACATTCCAGAATTTATGTCGGAATGTATGGACGGCACAATACACATACTTAGTTCTATCTTAACTCTAGCATCATTATATACAAATTCAAGCTATTTACAGCATTATATACACCACTACCATGAGGTGGGTGCCACCTGTTTCCACCTCATGGTGGAACACTGCGTTCTGGATATGTCCGCTGCTTGACGATTAAGATTTATACTGATAACTTTGAAATTTTTTGCACACCCTCCCCATAATCAACCCCGGGTAGTGCAAAATCAGCACCCACCACGTTGTTGACATGGTGCGAAGGTGTGCATGAATTTTTAGTTATCATTACATTTTTTCTGTTGAATTTCAAGCTTTGGGATGAAGCCCCTAATTAAATTATTTATTGCAACCGTCGACAGATTTGTCAGTCACTGGATTGGAAAGCCAATTTCCACACGTCGAGAGTGAAAATCTGCAGCATAACTGCCTGGCCACGGAGCCTTGTTACTTTTATATGTTTTAAAAATTGTTATGAATTTACCATTACCTGGAAATCTAAAAATAGCTCACAGGTGCGTGGACTATTTTTATCTGTCAAAGCCTGCCCCTTGATAAAGTTCAAGTGTAACACACAGGGGCAACGTTTTTTTAGAAATACAGAAACCACAACAAAAGATGATTTTGAACCTCAGCCGTCACATAATAGTATTACTTCATGGGAAAACCCCATTAGCATCCTTGACGGATACAAGCAAAGCTACTGTTTCATGTTTAGGAAGCTTTGCTTGTCGGAGTTATCTCTCTTCACCCACTCCGACTGGGAGTGCAATATTGAAATATTATTTTTTGTTCGTATTTCTGTGAAAATGTTTTATTTTTATATTACATGCGACATGTTGTACCAAAGCCCAGGAAATATCAAAATGTTTGGCAGCTATATATATCGATGGAAGTATTATTTTTTTGCCTGTCTGTATATTTACAGATTTAACTGGTCTCGGATCATTATCATTTTTTCCAGTATTGCCCCCATTCACAATTCTGACTGTGTAATAGCCTGAAGATTATTAAAAGAAGTTAATATGATCAGTCACAAAACCATCTTTGATCAGACCATTATAACACTCTTTATCAACAGAACCAGCTGGTTTTATTTTAGTCGATAGTTTTTGATGATACCAGCACATGACACTTCATAATTCTTGATGATCGGATGCGTTACGAATTCATCAGCATTATTTCCTTATTCCATTTATATAGTATATATATTATTTGTCTAAAGTATTTTATTACTAGAAAAAAAATATATTTATATGCTGCTAGCGTAAAAATCTAGCAAGATCTCCAGCGTTTTTTTTTATAGGAGATTCAATGCCATCATATTTTTTATCGTTGTACCGTCTCAAAGCTCTGTATTTCTGCCTCCACAGTCTACACACAATTGTGTTTCCCCACTGACTCCCTTGTTACATGTCAAACATGGATTTGGTTGTAGACTTTCTCGTCGCACACTCTGCAGGTGGTATGCACAGAAATCCATTACACAAACCTTATTAAGGAATTGTAGATCCAATCATCAACCACTTTGAACTATTCTTTGCTTGAATCATTGTATATTATAAATTGAAGTTTAATTTAAATATATATTTGCCTTAATTATATGGTATAGGAATTTACAAGCTTATCTGCGATCAAACCTTCTCAAGCTTGATTCGATCTTGACAGAATAACCCCTGACTTGCTGAGGTGAGCTCTGGTTGATATTGATCCTGATTCGACGAATCAGACTCTAATTAGTCCGTGAAGCCAAGAGAGAGTTTTGCAACGATGGCGCGGCTTATGTGTGGTCAACATTCAGAATTAGGCAAGACGATAGCCCCCAGATTAATGCTACCATGAGTGACCAGCGAGCAAGGACAATCATTAATTATCTAGACGAACAAAGATACTTTTTAGAATAAAATTTAACATTGCTCTGCCCACCACCAACGTAACCTTGAGTATCAATGTTAAATGTGATCCTGTTCAATTACATAACATTGGAGATGTTGTTACTTTAAATAAAAATTCCAAACAAGGAATATTGACGGGTATCGACAAACCATATTATGAGCAAGCATACCCTGTGATGGCAGTTGTTTATGCAATTTACCCACTGAATGATAAGCCTAGCGTTGATGATCTTCGACCAATGAAAATTTCGACCAACAAGAATCATCTGAATTGTGTTGCTGAAAGAGTTATAGAGCATTTCACAAACGGAATACGTGGAAATGGTTCAACGGATCTGAGACACAAAACAATAAATAAATCGGCTGAGTGCATTAAAGAAAATGGAGCTACAATCAGAGACGTTACTGAGTTTGAAAAGAAATTAAATTTTCCAGTAAAGGTGAAGATGTGAACCAGTGAGATTTTATATGAATCAAAATATAAATCAAGGGGAGCTTCAATAGATATCGTTAATCATAACGTGCATGCGTGGACATCGGACCTAACATTATTTCCACAAACTTGAACTTTTTTTATAAATGGGTAAATGTTCGATTTTATAAGAAATTTAAAATAAAAACTTTTCTTCAGTTGCATTTTATTGATTTGCCTCTGTGTTAACATTAGTTTTGCTGGCAGTGGATCATTCTGCGATCTTGTTCCGAAATTTATCTTCAGCGAAATAGACTGTCATTTAATAATAGCTTAAGTTAACTTGTCCCGGTGATAAATTCACTTCATGCATAATGTATTTCATTTTGTATTTATTTTTCTTCTGTTTGATAAAATATGTACTGCAGTCATTACACCGCTTGTTATTTACCTCATTGTCACTCATTTTTTTATATCATCAACCTATATTTAATTGTGCCCAAAACTTTTTCCTCAAAATCTCTTAACTTGGTAATATATATTTGATATTTAGCTTCTCTCATTAATTTATTGATCGTTTCCAGAAAAATGGCCACATATATTCTTCACTATCTCTAGCTTGCTCTTCAATCTTTTGTAATGCTGCAGCTTGTCATACAGCTGGATCACCTATTATTTCAATAATTTGTTCCGCAGCTTTTTTTTTGCTCCTTTTCAAGAATACCTCGTAGTCCTTTCTCAGATATCTTTTTAAGATCTTCCAGTGATACTGATGAAATATCTGGCTGTTTGCCAAGTATATGGCCTCGGTCACTGGTCTAAAAAGTCTAGCAGTTTATTGTAGACCCCGATGTTCCTCATCAACATTCCTCTGTAATGCAGCTCTGGTTGCAATAAATTTCTTTAGAACCTTTATTTGTTTTGTGTCCATTTTTTCACTTTATTTATTTTTGTTAGACTAATTTTAGATTGTGGCCATTAGACTAATTTTCAGATGTTTACCATTAGATTAATTTTCACAGGCGAAAAACTTATCTATTCCACATCTGAACATACGATTTTGATCTCTTGCAGGGTTCATTATTTTCTGTAAAGCCTTTGGCTTCACATGTATATCTGCCATACAAGTCATGTTATGTAAATTCAAAGATACTAGAGTTTGTGCTCTTGGAGCTGTAGATAAAGCAATAAGAGCGACCAGCTTCATAGTTAATCACGTTAAAGATCGTGTCCAAAGAAAAAAGGGTACACCAGTATTTTAAGACTATGTTTACATCCCAAGTGTCAACATAACATGGTTTTGGTGGACTTTTGTTAAACAGTCCTTTCAAAAATCTATTAATCAACAAAGGGCTGAGGCACATGCATTATCAAACATCCACAAAGTCGTAAGTAACATTGCCTTGTGAGTATTGACAACACTATAAGACTTACCTTCAGTTACCAAAGAACC
Source organism: Unio delphinus (assembly GCA_029339505.1). Lineage (NCBI taxonomy): Eukaryota > Metazoa > Mollusca > Bivalvia > Unionida > Unionidae > Unio > Unio delphinus. The sequence goes on from JAQISU010000275.1 coordinate 1,176,343, forward strand.
AAAGTATAAAATAACTGTTACCACAGAGATGCAAAAGGGATTAATTTTCCTGATCTTACACCAAAAATTCCATTTTTTCCATGCCATGTTTAGTTGTTCTTGGTCTCCATGAATTGTTAATGATGTCCACAGCTGTTGTTAGAAGTCCTTGGTTTTGGAGCAATCTTTTGATACAGTCACTGCGACTAAAGATAGGGTCTTCTCTAGAGGATGAGTTTGACTTTTGTGTGGAAGAGTCAGTATATTTTTGTGTCTTGGAAGAGAAATTAAACATGACAAGAGTAAAGGAAACCAGAATTAAGAGGTCCAATGTGGAACAATTAAGAGTGCTTTACTAACATTATCAGCAATAATTGTAATCAGTGTTTTCCCAACAAGATTAAAAGGGGGAAAAACGTATGGGACTAAATCATGCCAGGAGAAAAAAAAGAGGCATCAATTTTAAAAGCACCTGTTTCTGGAAAGCTCGAGGTGAACTTCTTTAACTGAGAGTTTAATCTAGATGCAAAAAGATCTATGTCTGGGACAAAAGTCTGTGTTCACAATCTTTGAAAAATTTCTTTCTTTAGCATCCGTTCAGTAGAGTCGGAAAAGTTCCTTGAGAGATAATCTGCCTGTATATTATGTTCGCCAGCATTATGGACTGCAGATATGAATATTTCCATTTCCAATCACCATTCCCAAATCTGTCTGGCTAGTTGATCCAATTGAATTGATGCCATTGCACCATATTATTAATATACGAGATAGCACATATGTTGTCATACTGAATCTCAATATGGACATTTTTTTTGTCTGAATGAAACGCTTGTAATGCACAAGAAATTGCTAACAACTGTAGGTAATTTATGGAAAAAAATGGTCTCTTTTCCCATCTACCAGAGATTGATGTTTTTGAATCAAGTGCATATAAGCTCCCCACCCTGAGAGTGATGCATCAGTCTGAATAGTAAAAACAATCTTGTCTTGTCCGATAGATTTCCCATTCCTGTCGGCCACATTTAGATACCACCATTTAAATTCCTGGACACTTTGTGGAGATAACTGTACTGTACTTAAAAAAATTTGTTTTTACTAAGGCCTTTTATTTTATCATGTTCCAAATACCTGTAGTGCACTGGGGCTTCCCGGATTGCATAAAAGGCATTAATAAATATACAATAAATGATGCCAACTGTTGTAATGTAACATACTCTCTATCAATGAGCTTCTTGGCAAAAACATGGATCTTTTCCACCTTCTCTTCAGTAAGAAAAACCTTAAACTGTACATAGTCTAACACAAAACCAAAACAGGTAATTTGTTGAGATGGAATAAGCACTGATTTTTTTAGATTGATAATGAAACCAAGAGATTTTAATGTCTCAGTCATACTCCATGTGTTTTGCAAGCAAATGTGACCATCACCATCCAAAATCAACGGGTCATCAATATAATAGGAACACCTAATGCACTGCTGTCTAAACCAAGCATAAATTAGTTTTAGGATCTTAGTGAAAACTCTTGGAGCAGAGAAAAGCACACATGGTAAACATACAAACTGAAAAAGTTGACTGTTCCAAGTAAACTTTAGAAACTTCTGATAATCTATATGTATTGGAATACTAAAATAAGCATCCTTTACATCAATAGAAGTAAAGAAATCATTTTTCTGGATGAGATCTAAAACAATCTGAAATATTTCTTGCTTAAAATGTTCATGATGGACAAATTTATTCAAGTGTTTCAGGTTTATAACCGGCTGAAATTTTCCATTAGGTTTGGGAACAATAAAAAGAAAGAAATTGATTACTCTCACATGTGGATGGAACTATGGCTCCTTTGTGTAGAAGTTCAGTGATTTCATTGGATATAATGGTTCTCTGTTCATTCAAAAAAGGAATTTAATTTGAAAAAGGACTAGAATGGCATGGAATTAAACTCTTATTTTGTACCCTGAAACTGTTTGCAAAATCCACGGATCACAAGTAAAATTATTCCATATAGGAAAACAGTGTTTAAGGTTTCCCACAGACCTTACCTCTATATATTTTAATTTGTGGTCTCGTTTGGGAGACTATTATAGGCAGGTCTCCTTCCTCTATTGGATTGCTGGTATTGATACCTGTACGTATTTTGCGCAATATAAGGTTGAGATCGAAATCTTGCCTTCCGATTGAAATCTGGACCTCGTATGGGTCCACCGCTTTTAGCGCCACGGCCTCTATTGAAACCCCTGTGAATATGGGCAAAAGTTTCTTTCGCAAGTGCAAACCCAGTGTCACATCTTTTAACTTCATTGGCCACATCATCCCCAAAAATCATGGACGTTAAAGGGGTATGCATATTAGAAAGATTGGAATATTTTCTTTTCAGATGTGATCGAATCATATACATGCTTCTTAGGGAGACATGATACTGCACCTGACCCCGAAACTGTTTGCAAAATCCACGGATCACAAGTAAAATTATTCCATATAGGAAAACAGTGTTTAAGGTTTCCCACAGAACTTACCTCTATAGATTTTAATTTGTGGTCTCGTTTGGGAGACTATTATAGGCAGGTCTCCTTCCTCTATTGGAATGTTGGTATTGATAACTGTACGTATTTTGCGCAATATAAGGTTGAGATCGAAATCTTGCCCTCCGATTGAAATCTGGACCTCGTATGGGTCCACCACCTCTAGCACCATGGCCTCTATTGAAACCCCTTTGAATATGGGCGAAAGTTTCTTTCGCAAGTGCAAACCCAGTGTCACATCTTTTAACTTCATTGGCCACATCATCCCCGAAAATCATGGACGTTAAAGGGGTATGCATATTAGAAAGATTGAAATATTTCCTTTTCAAATGTGGTCGAATCATATACATCCTTCTTAGGGAGACATGATATTGCACCTCCCAAACCAAAATCGCAAGCTTATTTTTAAGGTTGCAGCAAGATTGCTGCAAGCTTGTTATTTAAGCTTGCCGCAAGCTTAGATTTGAAACCGCGGCAAGCTTATTTTTAAGGTTGAGGCAAGCTTCCCGCAAGCTTATTTTTAAGGTTGTGCATGACAAGCCAATTAGATTTTAAATTATATATATATATATATATATATATATATATATATATATATATATATATATATATATATATATATATATATATATATATATATATATATATATATATACATGTATATATACAGTCCCGGATTACCCATTAGGCAGAGTAGGCAACTGCCTATGGGCCTCGCGACTTTTATGGGCCCAATCAGGGGCCCCCATGAGACCGTGACCGTGGGTCTGGGGCCCCAAAAGTTTGACTGCCTATGTGCATCCACGGTGCTTAATCCGGCGCTGTATATATATATATATATATATATATATATATATATATATATATATATATATATATATATATATATATAGGATGTTGTACTTCTGTACAATATCATCTGTTGTACATAAAGAAGTGCATGCAGTATTAATCAGCTCTGCTAAGGATTTAGGCATTGGCTCTCCTGTTTGGGGGAGTGTTCTGTTTGAGTAATTGCCATATATTATCAGCATTTGTAGTAGAAATACAGTTGTAATCAGGCTGCAAAGCATTAAACAATGCCCCATTTATTGTTCCACTCAAAGGAATTTGCTGGAGTGGTATACTTTCATCACCGTCTGCTGGGGTAACATCAATGTCGCTATATGGCCATTCATTTTCAACTTCTACATGTAATTCTGGTAAGCGGTCACCAAAAAGGGCATCAATTTCATTGTTATCTGCCATGACAGGCTGCATTTCATTTAGACCCAATTTTTTTCTTCAGAAGCTCAATATCCATTTCAGACAGGTTATTTATGTCTATGAGACTGGACATCCTCGACTGTCCATCATTTTTTGCTTGTTTAGTCGCCATAACAGGCTTGCGTTTGGCCACTTTCTGAACTTCAGTCACAACAGACTTCAATTTTTTCTCTTTTTTTTTCTGTTTTTGTGGCTTCATAACTCCTCTTTCTTTTGAGGAACTTGCCTCAACTTCGCAAAAGGCTGCAATATCCTTAGGCCCGAAACTCGAAAATTCCGAGTCGGCTTCGAGGTCGGTAATTGAGAGAACTTTGTCCTCTGCAGTAGCCATTACAAAGTAAACTTTGACAAATAACACATATAGTTTATACTGCGTCCTAAGCTGGCTACAACACCACCAAAATATAAATAAGCACCTATTATTGTACTTACTGCTCCACTACAACGCCAGAATAACTATGAGATACTTCTTGCGGGTGGCTTGTTTATTTAGGATACTTCAGGTGACACATCATGTGACTGATAAAAATGTTTCCTTTTCTTTGAAGAGCGCCTGTTTCTGCCAGTGACAGAGTAATATGCTATGTATAGATGTGAAGCCAAAGGCATTACGGAAAATAATAAGATTTTATCTTATTCATCTCATCATTTCTTAGCGGAATGTCATCAAATACAATTATTTTATGTTCGTCAGAATCTAGCTCAGCAGTAGGAATTAAATCTTCTGGCTGTTTTATGATAAATATATCATCGCCTATGCCAAGTTCATTTTTCAGCGGTTGTATTTGCTGAGCAGCTCATATCTATCCTGATGTGGATTGATCGTGTAGATATAAACTCAATCGTAGTTGAAGATGTCATTAAGTAACAGATTCATAAGAAGATTAGTTTTACCCGATCAAGTTCATCCTACTATCAGATAATGGCAATTCGGTAGGTCGTGGTTATGTTGATGTTTTATTAATCGCTTAGTGTCGGAGTTGATTATGCTCATTCAGTACCAGGTATTCACAAAATTTTATATCGTGGTAATAATAAGACTGAGCTATTACACAATATTTGGTACGTTCATTGACAGCTTAACCGACAAAACAGCTTCATCTACAACCACTGTGGCATGCACAGACTTAACGAACTATCTAAAAAAGTCTGGAGATACGGTGACAGGTAACTTAAGTATGTCAGGTCAGCGAGTGCTAGACTTTGAGATAATATATCCACCAATCAATGCAGGTAGCTTACAAGCAGTAAGTTTTTGCACAACTTAGTGTAGTAGTAATGGTAAGTTATCGTTGTCAGATAGAAGAATGACCGGAAATATCAATATGAGTAAAGGAAAAGATTGTAAATCTTGAGACTGAATACCCCCTGCTAACATAAATGACACACAGGCATTAAGCTATGCACAACTTAGTGTGGTTGATAATAACAAGTTGCCTTTAGCAGGTGGGACAATGGCTGGAAATCTAGATATGGGTGGGAAATTAATATTTAATACTCAACTAGATATCACAACTATGAACAATAATCATTTTGTAAAAATGTCAAGTTTGTCAAAGACAACATTGTGCTAAAATCCGGCGACACTGGTGGGAAATCTGGACATGGGATGGAATAAAATAACGACATAATCCTGTTGCCCCATTTGATCTTACAAATAAATTTTATGTTGACGCTGAGATAAGTGCAGCATCAGCGAGTACAATTACTTCTGCAGATGCTAATTATCTTAAAAAATCAAGAAGAACAGTTACAAGTGTGAACGATATGGCTGCCAACAAAATAACTTCTATGTACGTGCATGTTTCTGCATTTGATTTTGTCAATAAACAGTATGTGGATAGTGTTACCCAATCACAAGCGATTAGTGATAGTACAAAACGAGCTAAAAATAGCGTTAGTCACATTCCACATCTCGCTGATGCTATAGATAATCGTTGGGGTTTTATTGCATCTACATTAAAACAGTATTCTGGAAGCAATCCAAATTATGCATTTGTGTTTAACAGCGCTATATCTGGCAGGTTAGAGTCGACCACCATTGGAGAACATCTAACTTTTGGATCAAAATAGTGTCCAGGAGCTGTTGCAATATGGAAATTTCAACTACATGGTCGATTAAATGTTAATGTTGGACGAATTTATAATTTGAAACTAGAAGGATCGAATAATGATTCAAAATGGACTGAGCTGTATACCACAACAGTTTATGTATCGTGAAGTCAAAAATATACACTTGATTCTGCAGTAATTACAAACAAATATGCATATTTTAGAATTTTTGTTGTATGCTGATTGTCTTTATCCAGGTTTGACTATGTTTCAGATATATACACTTGATGATCTAGTATACGTGTGCTAGCACTCTGTGATTTAATGTTATTGTTATAGATAAAGATGACCAACAGTACTAGTTGCCAAGGAATTGTATACTTTTATTTTTAATCCAAAAACAAATGCTGTTAGAGTAATGGGAATGAGAGGTCCCCAAGTAAAAAAAAAACAGCTGAGGCCCAGAGATGATTTGTAGGTACTTATCCCTTCACTGCAGAGCAAAAGTGAAGATTAAGTCCGAATCTATGAAGTGTGGAGTTTCACAAAATATTCTGATCTGTACTGTAGTTTTCACTAAATCTTGAAAATCTTGGTATTACTACTACTCTTCTTAAATGGAAAGTCATATTGACAAATTGTTTTTATCGTATAATTAATTGTTTTATGTAGGTGGTCTGTGATGAAAATAGTGCTGATTTGACCACGATGAACATATTTACATGTAATTATCCTGAATATATGGTCATATCAGCATTGCATTTTCACCAAAAGGTCTTGTAATGATGTCAGGTTTATATTAAATGAAAATGGTGCTTATCTTTCATCCAGTATGGCTTTCGCTGAGGCTAATTATAAAATATTGTTCAGGGAGGTCAGATGGTTTCAACACTTAGCAGCTAAAAAGAATTGGTTATATCCTCAATTAATGGAAATTCTTTTTGGAAAGTAGGACACAAGTCAATTTGAGGAACTCTTGTTATTGGCTTGTCATGAAACTGGAAATTGAATGGTTGATCATCATCTTAAGATGTTCATATCAACAATTCACTTTGTTCCAGCAATTTTTAAAGATTAACTGCTCATCTTCTTTAACTCAACACAGTCTCATTTGTGCAACTGTTCCTGAAGGTTTTGATGGAGTGCTGTGAAACTCAGGCAATGCTGTTGCTATCCATACCCAAAAATCACTTTTCTTCACACAATTTCTGGCTGAAAATTGGAATAACAACTAATATCATGAAGATCATGGACAATAGTGAAAGTAGACAAGATCCATGCATAATAGTGAGTTGGTCTTGCATTTGATTGACGAACCTTTTAGCCACTCTTGAAATATATGTTTGCTTTGATTTTGACCATACTTCCAATATAGACTGTATTAATGAGATACCCTACATCTGATTGGCTGTGCTTCTTACCAGTTTAGATTTTGAGACTATATCTCACATTGGATTATGAAATTTGGGAACTGCTATGATGATCATCTGATTATTCACATATATACAAATTACTGTGAATTTTGAGTTATTGCCATTGTTTTTTCTTTTTTTTAGCTTGTTAGCTGATTAGTTGTTTCATATTTTCAGATGGCCCAGAGAATGTTCAGCTTAACCCCACTGGTGGGATTATCAGGGCGATAGAAAATTACTCGGTCATTATACAATGTACAGCAGACTGCAACCCTTCGTGTAGTTTTCAGTGGAAGAGAGAATCGTTTCGTGGATATCTCAAACCCAACCAGACCTTGATGATAGCAAGTGTTGGCAAGAGTGATGCAGGCAACTATACATGTAATGTGTCCAACAGCATAACTGGTAGATCTCAGAGTCTTCAAACAACATTGGTAGTCATTTGTAAGTACATCAGACAGGAATCTTTCAGACAGGTTCACATTACTCTCCCCTGTATTGGTACTTGTGATGATGAGGCAGGGATGGTCCTGGCTTTTAAAAAGTTGTCGCCAAAAAATCGCCAATCTTCAATTTTTTGTCGCCAATTTTCAAAATTTTTTGCCAGAACAAGTAGTGTACATTTTTTCAAGTCTATTAATGTAAGAGGCAATGAAAATTACAAAATCTGTTTGAGAAAAGCCAAATTATTGTACTGGATAGTGCACCTGAATATTTACAATCTCTGTTCCAGTTTAGCATACCTGGTAATACTCCCCACCTGCGATCTATGTCTACCAAACAGTATACAATTCCCAAATCAAATAATACATTATTTAAAAAAAATTCCAATACTCTGGAACTTTGCTCTGGAATAGTATTCCAGTTGAGATTAGAAATGCGCACTCTATTTCCTTCTTCCAAACCCAATATATCCAGTGACTTCAGAGATTCAACTGAAATAAATAAATTCTTTTGTACGACAACCCAAGGTAGATTAGTTCATAGCTGATGGTGTTACCCTCTTTAAATAAGGTCATTATTATTATTATTATTAATATTATTATTATTATTATTATTATTATTATTATTATTATTATTATTATTATTAGATGACTTGTCAATTGAAATTCTTGTCTCAATTGTATTGTTTTGTTTGGTTTCATTATAATCATCAGAAATGTGATATGACTGCTGTTTTATTGTTGCTGCTTCTCTAAATAAATGTCACTCTTTTTGAAATAAAGAATGTTTTTATTCTGATTCTAAAGTAACAATAAAATGTATCCTCATTCACATGCAAAAACATGGACATATTACACAATGTTTTTACTCTTACACATGTGAAACCACTCGGATAAATTTTTCAGAGATTAAACATATTGAAAATAAAGGTGAATTATACAGAAAAGTGAAGAGCTTTGTTAGGAAAAACCTGCTTATTAACAGTTATTCCTAACTCAATTATTAAATGTGTATTCATCCACTTAAACATGTCCCACTTCTTCTCACTATTGATGTCCATCCTTTTCAGAATTTTTCTGCGTTCACTCAGTATACCAATGGGCACATTGATGAACATGTTAATAAAGAAAAACTTTTAGGAATGATAGTTGAAAATGACTTAATGTGGGACAAACATACTATGTCAGTTGATCTCTATCTCTAACCTTACTAAGTAAAATTAAAAAATACCTACCCATACAAGCTAGAATAATGTACTGCAATGCTTACATTTTGTGTCATTGTCTATTACTCTGTATGTAATGTGTAGGAAAAGCAAATTCACAACATTTAAAAAAGAATCTATCAGATTAGAAACAATCAGTGATATGACTTAACATTATTTTACTGTCAAGAAATATTGTTTATTGGGTTTTTAAATTTGTGATTTTAAACAGCTATACAAATTGGTACAGCATGACATATCATGAATTCAAAGATGATTATTATAATGTGACCTTCATGTACATTATTCCAGAATGTATTGTTTTATTGTATCCTTTCTTTCAGATGGACCATCCAATGGTCAGGTGATGTTATCTACCACCCAGTCAGACCAAAATGTTGAAGATAGCACCATGTTAAACATTACCTGCTCAGCTGACTGCTACCCTCTCTGTAGCTTCACATGGACTGGTCCACAAGATTTTTCTCAGTCTGGTGCTCAGCTTTCACGGTTTGTGGACAGGAACAAAGGAGGGAATTACATTTGCACTGCATCCAATAAGGAGAACTCAATGAAGTCAGCTATGGCTAGTGTCACAGTCATTGTGGTGTGTGAGTATTCTAGCAATACTAGTCATATAGTTTGAAAAACTTGTGTAATGGCTTGACTGGTATCAGTCTATCAACAGACATATTTCCAGCAAGACTGCTATTATGATTGTTAGCAAATAGGGCAATTTACCACTTTCAAAATGCACATTAGAAATCAAACACTTTGACTGAATAGAATCACATGCCTTCTGGTAGTACACCCAGGGACTGTTTTACATGCATCATTCCAGTTAAGTAAACATGTCTGTTATATCTGTGACAAAGTTTATCTTCATCTTTCATCAGAGTTCACTTGGATTATTTTATTAAAACTTTCTTTGTTAGTTAGGTGGTTGGTGTAGATGTGCAGTAAGATTATATCTTTTACAAGTATGCGGCACAATAACCACTATCAACACAAAAGGGAATTTAACATGGGAATGGCACTTTGGCATTAATGGGAATTTAACATAGATGACATCATGAGATTTATATGACCAAGGGTTTATAGGACAATAGGATTTTTATAATGACAAAGGAGTGGATGGGGACAACCATAGACATGCGCAAACAAATACTTATACAGCACAAATGTAAAAAAAAAATTGGCAATGAATATATCTTTTCGAGGCAATGGAGTGACCCTGAAAAGGGCCATTGGTTCTTCTTGTATTTGCTCAATTACTTTCACCACATTCTCACTTTTTTGAGGAAATACATATTTTTCATCCTCTGGCATTCAGTCTGTATGCCCCATCCTTCTAAATTTTTCTTTGACATTCATCCAATTGTTATTTAGCCAATCAGAGTCTTCCTTTCTCTTCTTATTTTCTTTTTCATTCTTCTCCTTTGCCCAGGTAGCTTTGATCTTGTCCTCTTCCTCTTTCATGACTTTTACAACCATCGTCTCAGCTTTGATTGAATTGGCTGATCCCCATTCGACGCTCCTTTGGGATGGATAAGACCAATCAACCCAGTCCTCTATCTTTATAAAAAAGTACTGACTTTCATCATGCAATGAATCTCCTCCCTCAATTGACCCACTTTACAATACCTACACAGACACTATGATTGTTCCTGTAAGTGTGCATGAGACACTCATTCTGTTAAAAGCATTGGTCTTTTATATTGATACTTCTCAAACTCTGTGTAAAGAAAAGATTGTAAAATTTGATTGACTTTGGATGTTTATGAGGATGTGTGCAGCTTGTGACTTACACCCACACTGGAAAGATGTACGTGGTTGGAAAAGTGTTGGCTTTGATGCTTGGATACATGAAGTGTCTGACAATGGCTAAGCCATTTGTAATTGATCCCAGAGAAAAAGTGGACTTAAAACATCAGGTGAAGAATGTGACATTTAATCCTGTGTTAACCAAGTTGACAGAAGAACCCGACACAGAGGACAACTAAATTCATGACAGCAGTACCATTGTTGACATTGACACGAATGAAAAGTTGTTCTTGGATGCGAGAGGTTGTGGGTTCAATCCCCGAACGAGTCATACCAAAAACTTGCAAAAATGGTTCTAACAGCTGCCTTGCTTGGCGCTCCAAATTAAGAGGTTAATGATAGGACTGATCGGCCTGGTGTCAGGATAATATGACTGGGTGGGACATCATGCTACATGTCTGCGGCATGATGTCCTAGTGCTAGACATCACCATAAAGTGCCACACTGTAGACATCGTAGCGATATGACTGAAAAATTGCTAAAGATGTGTTAAAAATCCAAATCAATTACACACACACTAGGAGTGACTGAAAACAAAGACAACACATATGACATTGAAAGCATTCTCAATCGAAGAACCCATTAGGTACACAAATGCTAAATCAGAGAAGTGAAAGTGCATTGAAAAGGATATCTTTGAGTTTTGATATTTGGATCGATCCTTCACAAGTCATCATTTGTAAAAAGAAATGACTATCATGCCGTTCAACACAGCAGCAGTAGCAGCAGTAACTGCTCCCACTCAGTGTTCTTCTCTTCAAAATCTACATGTGGATGTGATGCAGAGAATGTATGCTTAAAATGCAAATGGTCTTTTTCTGCCAAATCTTTGTTTCGTAATGTCCCATTTGTTTCACCATCACCAGTTTGAGTTTGTAACAAGGAGGCAATCAATTGTGGATCATTTTACTCAGCAGCTGCATTGGTTACCTTTAACCCAATCCATCCCTGAAATATTCCAGTCACAATGGGAGTCTTGCAGCCAATGCCAGTCAACCATAAAACAGCAGCAGTAACCACCCTCTTCTGGAAACTCCTTTAACCTTGAGTGACTCCTCAGAAAGCAGAACCCACAAATTATAAATAACCATTGTTACTTAACTTCCAGTTCCATGGATGGGTTTCCCAACAATACCTTGTGCTGTTTCACAGCCAGATTACCTCAGGCCATCTAGTTAGACCACAAAGCGCACTGAGGAGTGGCTTTGGTAGAAATCATTCATCCCACTCAAATCCTAAATATCACCAAAAAATCAAAACACTTTCATGGTTGAGATCCTGAATGAACAAGTGCATCAACACTTGGATACAAATGATCCTCTGGTTTATGAATTCAAAAGACCATCACCATCCAATCCTCGAATATCTATAACATGAGAATCTGTGGGGTATTATTTTAACACTCAACATGTGGTGGAAACAATTGCTTCCTTGCTTGGCAAACGGTTTATCAAAGTCCTGGTTAAAAAAAAACAAACTTGTCAAAATCGAGTACCAGAAAATTTCTCATCATCTGGACATGTACCTTTCGGATACCCAAAACTTTGGCCATCATTTTTTGTCTTGAGTTTTATGTTATTTTAGGTGGAATCACCAATAATGGTCCCAAGAAAATCCATCAACAGCAACAAGGAGTGTTTCAAGTATTTGAAATACCTTATGCAACTGAATGAAGGATTGGATTTGATATTTGTCAACTCCAGTGTGATGGAGTATAACGTGGTGGGAAACATAGCTATGCCATAACTAAGAGTCATTTCTTTCAAAGTGGATTCTGCCTTGGCTGCTTACGAGAAGAGTGGAAATATGTATCATGTTCACCGAGAATTTGTACATCCTCATTATTTGCCTGTCAGTAAGTCGTATTTTGACAGTGTCAACATTGGTATAAAAGGAAATCTAGGACAAAATATTCCATTCTTGAAAGGAAAAGAGTTGGTGAAACTACATTTAGGAAAAGATTCTCTAGCGACTTGTAAATGATGTATTATATGTACCAAGGAGTCGCTTGAAAATGAAGACATAGTTTAGGAGATATGCTGAAATCTGCATTTTGTTCCGTGACTCCTGTCTTGATTCTGATGGTGACACAAGGATTGCATGCTTTGAAAGATGTCGCTTTGACACAAGTAAAAGAATTTCTCCAAATTGTCATCATCAACTAATAAAATCCGAAAGAAGCCTTCTTGAGAGCAAAAATGTGTTGCTTCAAACTGGAAAATACATTTTGTCTCGCCGAGAGTCTGTTATAAATGTACTGCACACTGCTAACCACGGCATTCCTTCTTCTTTCACTCCACAGTGAAGACAAAGTAGAAAGAGATGATGGAAACACGTTATCATAAAGACAAAGGAAAGAAAAACAGCCCGAGAATTAGATGTCTTTGATTATTAAATGGAAAAATGATTCACCGAGATTCTTGTAAATGTTTGAAGTTAGAAATGGATATGTTTGCCATTCCACACACTATCATGATGATGCAAGAATCCAAAATGGGTACAATTTCATCCTGTCTTGTGTTTGATGACCTCAGTCCCCATCAAATTTGAAATCAAAGGACAGACTGAAGATTAAATCATTCTGAATAGCAGTTACCTGTACCTGAAAGTCAAAGTTCTTAAAATGGATGATACCACTCCAGGAGCTGATGCCATAGTAGCTTCCTTCAACAATTTTACACATTTGTTGTTTGGCAATCCTGCAGACGTTGCTAGAGTAGCTCCCATCAACAATTTTATGCATTCCTTGTTCAGCGTATTTGTATTTGAATAACAATCTGGTCAGTAGCAGTATTAATGATTACCTTTACCATGAGTACCTAGCAAATATCTTGACATACAGAAAAGAAGGCAAAAAAATTCATCTGGATGCTTGCAAAGTGTGGAAACTTGACACGTCGGAGGAATTCAATGACACAGCCACAGCAGAAGATAACTGTCCTCACAATGTTGGATTTAACAACTGTCAAAAGAAAATCCTACTAGGGCACAGTTTAAAACTGATGGGTTGCTTGCATTTGGACATGTGGTTGCGGGACAGGTATTTGTTGAATGGAGTGGCCTGATATTGAATTGAAGCAGTACCATTTTACATTTGATGAGTAAGTGTAAATGTTACCCAAAGTGGAAATTGGCATCAGTCACACTTTGAGCAGAACAACTGTTAAGTATCCAATATGATGAGTGGAAGTGAAAACCTTTACTATTGCTGTTGGACTCGAAGAGCAAAAATCATCTTTTCCAAGGACAAATGGCATAATCAACAATGAATCCCTCAAAAGAGTCATCACTGCCAATCCAAGAAGAAAATTTGGAAGAGGATCTATAAATAAATTCCTTTGTACAAGGGCCTTAAGGTAGATTAGTTCTTAGCTAATTGTGTGATACCCTCTTTAAATAAGGTCATTATTATCATTATTATTATTATTATTATTATTATTATTATTATCTGGACGATGCTTGGGGTCTCATCTTGGAAGAAGCAGTGATGTATCAGTGTTATAAAGAATTGGATGACTATTCCTCCCCTCCATTGACTTCTGGAGATCCAACACATTGAATCTCTTTGTCCACATATGGACATTAAGCGTAGAGCCATTTACTTGATTTTCAAGGAAAGAGTCAGGATTGAATTGACGTCTTATCATTACCTTATGAAAAACAAACTATGTACCTGGGAACTTCATTGCTTTTTGACAAACAATTATTACGCAGCTTCTTGGAATCCTCTTGTGTGCACTAAAGATGAACTTCCTCATCGCAAACCTAAAGACATTCAAGCTTATGCTGATAAGAGTCATCAACCAGGAACTCATTGAGTGACCATCTACTTTCCTAATAACCACAGTGTGGAGTACCACCTTTGTGAAGACCACATCATCGGCGCTATGAGAAGAAATGCAGCTATCAACCAGGATCCCATTGGGTGGCCATCTACATTCCCAACAATCATAGAGTGGAGTATATCGATTCTTAGGGATTACTGCCTTTTGGAAGATGGCATCATCAACTTTATGAGAAGAAATGAAAGGACAATTCGATTCAATAATGTGAAATTACAAGGCACAGATTTCATGGTGTATGGACAATATTATGCACATTTTCTTCATCAACGCAGTCTTGTATACCCCTTAGAACATTAATGACTCATTTTGACAGTGACTATTCTAGAAACGATGACAAAGTAGAAAGAAGGTTTTGCAAACATAGTTTTTTTATTGTCTTTAGTTTGGAAATATAGTGTGCACTGATGGCCAAATGATGTCAATCAGTGGAAGTAAAGTTTGACTCCACAAAGTTGTCAACCTTGTAAATATGTTCCTGATTGAAAAAAATTGTTTACTTGCTATTTTGTATTGGAGAAGTTTTTTGTTGTGAATAAAATGTTGTATTTTTGAAAAATGGTTTATGATGTTTATCTTAAATTGACACTATATGAATATGTGCTCTTGTACCTCTCTCTATCCTTCTGTGTCATGTTAGCAATTGCGTTCCGACAAAACCAAAGGGATGTTTTCAATTGTGTCTGCGCTTGAGGCATAAAAAACAGCACAGTCGCCAGTCTGGTGATCTATTGTTGACTTGTCAACTAATAAACATTCCTTCAAAATTATCAAGCTGAATGAGGCTCATGTGCATTTGCTTCGTGTCAGGCAGAACCTGATTCAGAATCAAGAAGAAACAGAGAATGTCAGGATGCGAAAAATAACATAAAACCTCATGGAAGAAACCTTTTATGAGGAAGTGAAGCATGAAGAGGAAAAATGAACAGAGAGATATAGACAGCAGAAGCAGCAGCAGCAGCAGCAACAACAACAACAACAACATGAGCAAGAGAGATGATTTCTGGATCTTTAGAATGGACCCCTAGATATGCTCCCAGGTTGCAGAATTGCGTGATTCTCGCAAAACAATCATTAGTCACACAACTCAAAACCAATGGGGGAATGGTCACACAAATTATTTGTGGTTCCCTCAATTTGTTTTACCCAATGCGTGCTATTTTCTTTTCTTAATGATAGAAATTAAAAAATGACAGTTTGTGAAAATTAAGTCTTAGTTGTCCATTTTGCCAGTGATCTGATTTAAGGTATAATGAAGTAGATACAGTGTTTCAATACAAGCAAATCTAACATTGAGAATGGCTGCTGTTTTTATAGCCAGGTTCCCTGGCCTATATATAAATAATGCCCATTTTGTGTAATTATATATGTATATATAACAGGGGACTAGTCTATCTTTTTTTGCCAAAATTATTGAGGGGTTCTGATTTAATTGAACCCTAGAGTTGTAAGACATTCTGATCCATTGATCAGCCATACTAGAAATGTATAGTGTAACAAACAGCAAGCTTGAAGTATGCTGAAAAGGAAGATAACAGATTTCATTGCAGTAAGATCATCTGCTATAGACAACACAGATCATCTGCCACGATCAATACTAAAGAGCAAGAGGAAAGCTCTTAAGTCCCAACGCAAAATGAACACATCACAAACGAGTGCACATAACTTGCTGGCACCTCGTCATCAGGATATGTAGAATGGGAACAAAAGCTGAGAAAAAGAGAAAAAAAAAAGAATCGAAATTCCAAGACAAGTGATTCAGTAACTACAACTGGTTAAGGAATGAACCAAAAGGAGGGATGTTATGTGTTTTGTGTCAAGAATATAAGAAAGACAATCCATTTACAGATGAAAATAGTAGCACAAATTTTTGAACATCAACTTTGACACAACATACGCATTCGGCAGATCATGTCCAAGCACTTAGGGAAAGTGTGATACAGAAGGACTTCCAGTCAGCATCAGTACATGCAGTTTCAATAATGTGGAAAAAAAGTGATGCTGTCATTTGTGCCAAATGAACAGCATATTACCTATGAGAACCTGCCAGTTTGGAAATATTCTAGTCCAACTAAGTTGAAGATGTGGAGTGAGAAAAAACAGATTAGAATTTTTACTAACTCAGCAAACAAAATTAAGTATGCAGATACCTTATATGCTTGATGTGAGATAAGTGCTTTAAGATCAATTCTTGTATTAAATTACATATGCATATTCTTTAAAATACTGTTGTTACCCATCAGCTAGATCTGCCTCAAATCCCCCTCCCCTGGACCCTGGAAGTGGTTATGTGGGACCTCCCCTTCTTAAAAATATTCCTGGCAGTATTTCTGAACACCATGGAAGCAAGCCTTCCAGTGGGAAAACCTGCAACGAGACATTGCAGTCCTCGCAGACATTAAGAGATTGCCAAAACTAAACAAAACAGCCCATTTCAGATTTACCCAGATCTCTAGAAAGAGACTATTCAATAGCCAAAAATATTTTTGTTTGTTAGTGTGTTGGTGTTGATAAGCTTGAGTATCGAGATGTGTGTGTGTGTGTCTGTGTAAAGGTTTATAGATGTGTCTATGAGCACTTCATACCCTTGCTTGTATAGTGTGTGTTTGGTTGGTTTGGTGTATCGTTGTATGTATTAGTTGTAGTATAGTGTGTTTGTATGTAAAGAATGAGGAGAGTATTTCATTTAAGTCTGCGCGGTACATGTTTTAAATGTTAGGGTCTTGTGTATGTTGTATATTGTACTAGAGGGGGCCCTGAGTGGCCGAGTGGTCTAAAGCGCTCACCGTTATGGATCACTGCCATCTCACGTCTGCGTGGGTTCGAGTCTCGGTCTCTGCCAATGTAGGTACATGAGAAAGCTTGCCATTAGCTTCTCATGGGTCGGTGGTTCTTTCTGGGATTTTCCCTGTTTCTTCCTCCACCATGTTTACTGGCCACCATGTATAGCCTATCTTGTGCTGAAAAATGGCGTTAAACCCTATAACAGCAACAACATATACTTTGTGTGAGGGGTGTTTTCCTTCACATCCATTCTTCAGTAATATAAAGCAGAGTGCTCGCCAGTCCAATTACCCTTCATTGACACGTCCACACTGAAAAATAATCAGACTACAGAAACTGTTAGAGCTCCAGATGCAGCTGGAATATGTTCATCACCTCAAATATGAGCTAGCTATGGAGGCCATACATTAAGTGGGGAAAATAAAAGAAGACAAAAGGAATGCAGAGGAGGAAAAGAAATGTTGGCACTACCCCAGCAGCAGAGAGGGTGAACAGACTTTCTCTAATTGGGGTATAGTTTTAGCAAATATTCTAAGTCTCCATTTGCCAAACTGAGACTTAACAATTTTAGAGCTCTGTTTGTCAAACGGAGCCTTCCTCAAAGGGTAAAAAAAAAGATACCAACATCGAGAGCATCTACCCTCGTTGCTGCTATACGTTAATAATTTTTTTATGATGAAAATCATTGTTGAAATTCGAAGAATTTTCACGATTTCACAAACAGACTAATTTGCAAAACTTCACCTCGCAGATCAATCAAATTATTAGATTGGTCAGTGAGTTTAAAATTAATTCTCGTTAAAGAATTATTATGACATCGCATAAAGACTGGATTAGTTGGGTCTTCAATAATTAGAAATCCTGGAGGAGCCATTGGTGCAAATGAATATAGAATATATCCCTGCTGAGCTTGATTTGATTGCTCAAGATTTATTTGATAGCTTCCTTCGATAACGTCACACACTAAATTCAGCGCTATCACCGAGGATATATTGACGTTGTGCGGGGCAATATGTTTCCCGCTGCCTTCTGGATCATTATTGTGTTTAAGAGTTTTTATTTCCGGTGATGTTTTTTCCATGTATCGTGAATTATTTTAAAACCAATATTGATGGCATCGATGAGAAGTTTTTTTAGTTCTGGTGCGTTATATCCGGTTATTTTAAATGTAGGAATATCTTTGACGCAGATTCTGTATGCTACCGTAAACATCCTTTTATGACTTTCGTTCATTAATACTTCTTGAATAATTTGCACATGAAATGTTTCCATATCGTTGATGATTTTGTTACCTGTTTGTACTACACAAATAAATTCATCTTGGGTGAGAGAGCCGGATTTAAGGGATATTAACAATAATGAAAAATTATTATTCATCGCTGTTAAATTTTCTTTGATTAAACCATGGTGAATAAAGTAATTATAGTTGTAATATCCCATGAACTTGTTGGGAGAATAATCTTGATAACATTTCACTTCATTGATGGGTTTTATCCTGTCGGTGATATAATCACCCTTTACGGGTTCATCTGGTATAACAATTTCTCGTCTAGGTGGTAGTTCAGGCCATCCTAACACCGATCTTATAGAACTCTGATAAATATCTACGACATATCCGGGTGATTTGATCTCGATCGCAGATGATAACGTCGGCTCGTGAACCGTTATAGCGATTTTTGATTCTTTCCCAGTGATAGATTTTATTCTTCGTTGTAATTCGTTATTGATTTGTTCGATTTTATATGACCCCATTGGCAACGAGACAACGTTCCAGTCTGGAGTTCCGTCTTCACGATTTTTCCACGCGAACACCAAGGAATTATTTGGTTGTTGACCGCCAAATGTTACCGATCTGATATTGGGCCAGCTATGATACACTCATAGTTTTGCTAACGCTATCTCTTTCACGGGAAAGGGGATCGGGAAATTCACACTGAATTCAGGACGCGTTGAGGTTATTGATATCATGCTTGTTTTCACCGGTGTTGTATTTTCTACTATTTGTTGAAGTAGTTCTTATGACGACATTATTATTATTATTATCCCGCTCTAATTTCAGCATTGTCGATTTATACAATTGAGCCATCGCTGAAAACTTGCTATCTGATATTGTTGTGTCATCGAGTGACGATGATATCAACGAGGACAATTGCGAGTATGCGGTAGATGCAACGTGAAATTTAATTACATAGTCGTGTAGTTTACTCTGGCTACACGATGATAGTTTTTTTTGTGATCCCGGTTAATATACCCGCGATTGTAGCCACTGCAGAAATAGCTATTGGAACTACGACCGGAGCAATCATTGTAACCGAAGATAGTATTATTTCAGCAGCAGTGATTACTCCCGACACCGAATACACAGTGATATCAACCGCGGTTATTCTTCGTTGGTATTTTTTTATTTTTATTTGATACTCCTCACAGCGCGAGTTGAGTTTAGTTTGAAATTCTCTGACCTGATCATAGCGATACTGATACACTGAAGGGATTGTCATCTTATTTTAGCAGCGTTAGTGTTTTCAATTAATTTCAAATTGCTAGCGTTTTCAATTTAATTATTTACTTAAATCCACTACGAATTCTACATACCAAGTTACTGAAACCCTGGCTAGATTTCTATCTGTGGTCGTTATCGTTAACTGTTCAGATACATCCTTGTCAATGATCGTTGATATTGCATTATTGACTCCAGATGAACTACTTGATGATATATTGAATTGAGTCGGTGATACTATTGTTAATCGATAAATACCCTTGACTGCTGCGGTTACGTGTAAAATGTTGTTTGTGGGAGTCCACGCAAATGAATCGTGTTGAATCGTGTATACGATATTGTTGGTGCTCAACAGTATGAGGAATTTTTATTTTTTCAATAACACCTATCATCCTCGTTGTATCATCCTTCATTGCGTTGTTGAATGTTTTTAGATCATTGATGGCTTTTTTAATATCAGGAAGGGTTATTTCAATTTTATCAAATGGGGTTCCAATAAATTTATCAATGATGTTTTTACGAAACATTGAAAACTGTTTTTCATATTCGGATTGAAGTGTTGCTAGTTCCAATATAGAATCATTTATCGAGGTGAGTTTTGGTGTGGTCACTGGTGGATTTCCAAAAAATTCTAGCATGGGTTTATCAATTTTGTCAATTATATTTTTTTGTGTCGCAGTAAACTGATCAAATACAATTATATGATCGTCATACTTATCATTGAGCGATTTCAATGAATTCGCCGTGTTATCGAGTGCTGCTAATTTATCTGTGATCATTGAAACAAGTACACCTGGTTTGAGTTTACCCTGATCGGAAAATAACGCGATAGTATCCTCTGCTGCGTCTCGTCGTTTAACTAAAATATCATCGAGAGAGACATTACTAGTTTTCAATTTACCCTGACGATCGCCAAATACAACTATTTCACCGGGATCAACACTTGCTAGGTTCAACGTTTTGGCTATTTCATCTTCGATTAGTTTTTTAACATCTTTGATTTCAACTTCACCAGTATCCGGTTTCTTCATCTTTGATAAAGGTCGTCCCCAAATATTAATCATTGTTATCATAGAAATCTTTTCTCTGTTAAAATCAAAGATTTTCAATCCAACGACTGCTAGTATACTCATTCACTACTACATGGGGTGGTTTTGATTGAGGAATCAGAGATTCTCGTGAAATAGCATCAAGTACGTTTAATACTTCATTGCGACATATGGGTGGGTCAATCATCGTTTGTGTTGGTAACGTGGAATACCAACGGGGTATTTTTAAGCGCGTTGATAAATCAAGGATATAGCGGTTAAATTCCTTCGGAGGTGCTAGTCCATATGAGTCAAAATAAATAATCCCACGTGGATCAATCGCGTATGCAACCCAGTGGGTTCCAGGTCCATCGCTGTTATCTAGATTAATAATACCCATTTCAACGTCATTAGGTTGTGCCGGTAACTGATCTTTCATGAAAACACCTCTGAAGTTTTTAATCGTGAGTTTTTTAGCGGCATCAATTAAATCAAAATTGGACATTGGAAGATTTTTCACTAGTAAACCGTTCCTGGGATTCTCAAGCCGCTTCCGCTGTACCATGAATACGGGGTTCCTGGTAGTCTTAGACCTTTCCCCTTTTTTTTATACCCCTTTCCCATTGCTTTCTTTAGTGCCATTCCTGCCGCGGTACCAATAGCCCCTAATGCTGCCGCTTTAGCTACCGCTGGGGCCGCTGCGGCAATCAACCCTGGAATCAACCCTAACAGCGGGAATATACCACCGGTTTTTTCCATGTTTTTAATTGCGCTTGCAGAAAGATTAACCTGAACTCCTTTTTTTTCTTTAAGTGCTTTATTAAAATAATTAACCTGAGTCTTCTTCAGCGATAGTTTTTCGCTCCGCCATTCATTTGATTAGGTTTCAGCGTTATTGTGGTTCCACATTGCTTAGCTGATTTGGATTGTAATTTTTTTAGCTGACCAGGTGTCAACGTGACAATGATATTACTATACGACATTATACAAAAACAGATTGATTCTAAATCGTAAGTGATTCAATGGAAAATCAGTTACAGATTTTCCACTGGTGCATCTACCACTCTCATTCGTCCACCAACACCTTCGAGTATCATTGATTTATCACTGAGAATGACAGCAACCGCTCTATAATTAGCTATACCACCAGGAAGGGTTACACGAGCTCGGAAGTGTATGTCAACGACGGACTGTCTCATCAAGTCAAGATGTTCCAACGAAAAGTAATAAATCGGATATAGATTTTTAAAATCCAACTGTGATATTTGTAGACCAGTATCAACATTTTGATCACGTCCCATATACGACAACAGGTTATGATAAACTCGTGCAATATGATTTTCTGTGTAATTTAGTTGTATATCCTCTGATGGTTCTTGCTGTCCGTTTATTTTCAGAGAGACTTCATTACACCCAATTTGATCAAATATCATAGTGGAACGTTCTTGATTATTTAATCGCGCAGTATTCTGTAGCGCAACAAATATGTGACGTGGAGCTGAAATACCCTGTTTTGATAATAGATGCCATGTAAGTGTACCATCCATAATATAATCCATGGTATCTGTTCACGTTGACAACCAACTCAACAATCTCTCCCCCCCCCTCGATCCATAAATGATAGTAACCGTGGTTCTGTTGACAACGACGGTGTCAACACTGGCATCCACAGTAATAGTTTTGATAAAACGACTTTACCGGCGGGAGCGCCAGCACCGCGCCAGATTGCATTATCATCAGTACCCCTTCTCACTAGTGCTACCGTATGCTTTGCTCCATAGATAATTTTTCTGACGTTTCTACAAAATCCAAATATTTGATGCAACGGAATCGCGCATGAAAAATATCGACGCTGTCCCTGTAACGTTGCTACTCGTGTTGCAAATCCTAGGTTGTAACCGGGAATATTATTGATGACATCAAATTCAGCAGCTGGTCTTGTATATCCGGCTGGTGCTGGATCAACTGCTGTAGCTCGTGTTGCTTTTACTCTAGAATATTGGACGTGCTCAGCGTTATCAGTAATATCCTTCGCGAACATCATAGACGGACCTGCCGATCTTGTATAGTCATCAGAATATCTCGCTAACCCGATTATTCCCATTGCAATATCAACCTCACGTTCAATAGATTCGATTTCCCTTCCATCAATGAGATATCTAGCACTTTCAAATAACGCCATGATGCCATTGTTAACAAAACCAACTCGGATAGTTGGGTTATCATCATATGATGTATTAGCTGGAACATTTGTTACGAGTTCACCTTCGACTTCAATAAAGGCTTCACAAGGCAAAAAGTATTTACTGGTATCATGAACTTGAAGTTCAATTCGTGCTCTAAGATCAGGTTGTACTGCGTGATAGGCAAAAAATTGATAATCGCGTACAGAATCATCTTTGATCACTGGGGTGTCCATGTCAAATGCACTATCAGGGTTCTGTTTGAACATTTTTTATTATATATCCGCTGGTCTAAATTGGAGGTGAAATCGTGAAAATTCTCACCAATTTTCACCGATGTCTTTGACGTTTGTTTAAGCAATTTCCCGCTATCATATTTGCTGTTATATTTTCCTGGGCGTTAGTGTATGACGGAGTCATCAACAATGATGAAATCATTGATTGTAGTTTTTTATCTACTGCGTTATTTATTATTTTACTAACACTTGCAGGCATAACTGCAGTAGATGGTAATGGTCCTGGTTTCTTTGAAAATCTGGAAGATTTTCCCCGTCGAACTAGCGCTGTTATTTTATCCTTCGCGGCTGAAAACACCTTCCCGGCAAGATCACCAACAGCGCTA